>CM065806.1:129336906-130538000 GCA_033398695.1 Orobanche coerulescens | reverse complement strand
CTTGAAGTTGTGTGTTTGATACCCAAGTCCTTTGGGTATTTATAGGTGAGAGCCATCCTTCAAATACTGAAAAACGTATTATTAGCGTGCGCTAATAATGTTCTCTAGCGTGCGCTATCGATCTTTGACTTGGCTTCTCTGAACATTCACAAAGACTGTTGCAACGGTAAAATAGTATGGCTAGCGTGCGCTAGTCATGTATCGGTAGCGTGTGTTAACGTCTGGTCAACAAGTCTTCAATCTTGACTTTGAAAATGTCCGTTTGTCTCTCCAACGACTCTTTATCCAACGACTAGATTTGAGATTAGCGTGCGCTAGCAAGTATGCATAGCGTGCGCTAGCATTAATTAATTCCAACATTTCCAGATTTTCCGGATCTTCATTGACTCTTGCCTTCCAACGGTAGAAAATCAAACGGTAATATGCTGACTCCTTTTAGCGTGCGCTAATGCCTATACCTTAGCGTGCGCTAATAATTTCTTTCAGTAACGTACGTTACCCTGTGTAGCGTACGTAAAATCCTTGACATATTGTGTCGAGTAGCTACTGGACTACTGACCGTGATATCGGTAGCGTGCGCAAGAGCTGAGCAGCAACGTGCGCTACATCCTTGTTTTAGCGTACGTAAGTTGATATGTGTAGCGTGCGCAAAATCCATTTCCGATTTCCTTCCAAACCTCACTGTCTTCTGAAATGATGCGATAGCGTGCGTTAATATGGATTGTGTAGCGTGCGCTAACTTGAGTTACTTAGCGTGCGCTAATATTAAATGACTTGCGTGCGCTATCCATCAGGTGACTTCACTTGGCTGCAGCTGACTGTCTGGGCTGTACATGTATTTCTCGATAGCGTGCGCTACTATTATATGGGTAGCGTGCGCTAACTGTATTTAGCTCCTTCAATATAATATTGATCTGAGATTGATCTAATTAAATGTTTTGAATGGAATAATCATCAAAATACATTTTGAGTCAACAATCTCCCCCTTTTTGATGATGTCAAAACATTTAATTTATACCTGCAAAAATATTTTAAATGATTCGAATCAAGGTAACTTGTTCGATATATTAGTATATTTCGGTTTTTGGAGTATTCTCCCACTTTTTGACATAAACAAAAAGGAACTCCCCCTGAATTGTTGCATTATAACAAATATCAACGAAAATGCCATTATCCAAAGCGAAATTACGAAAATAACAGTACTCGTAAACAACAAATACCAAATAAAGTGAAATGCGAATATCATTAGGATAGATATCAAGCAATACATAGAGTTTTCATGGCATGAGACATAAAGATTAGTCGAATAATAAGATTCTACAACCAAACATCAAAATCCTCAAATCTATGGTGCAGGGTCGGAAGAGGACGAGGGGAAAGGAAACGAAGGGTGTGTGAAATGGATGAAATCGGAGATCAACCCGCGCACTTCCCGGACTTCCGAACGTAGAGCCCGAACATCCTCTCGAATCTCAGCCTGAGAGGTCTTGATGCTCCGCATCCGAGCGCAAAGGTCGCTTTCCTCTTCCTCCGTGACAACATCTCTCATCGGGCGCTTCCCTTTCGTCTTTGGATGGCGAAAAAAAGACTTGGATTGCATCTCCCTAAGTGTATGGGGTCCTCGGTGCGTCACGCGCTCGGCCGGTGTAGGCATCCGTGTCCCCTTCGGCACTTGGTCATCATCTCGGAGATATGGAAACAATACCCAGCCTCAATTAAATGTCTCAACATAATGCATGGCCTTGAGGGTTATGTCACTTATCTCGTGTCCCCGAGACACCGGAACGTGTGCCCCATTAGACAAGTCGACGCGGAAATGCCGAAAAATTACCGTAAGAATTGAACCAAAAGGAAGTCCAGATTTCCTAGTTCTCGACATGTAATTTTTCGACCGAAAAGACTCCCCTTTTGCTTTCATCCAGCTTATCACAATCCCAGTGAAATCCACTCGATCATCCTTCAGCACCCTATACATGACATTCTTATCAACACCGACTAACTTGTGTTGGGTGTTGACTTTTGGCATTAAACATTTTGTTAGAGCAGCCAACAACAAGCGAATGTGTATACCGAAATCATTGTTCTCGAAAACGTCATCCGTGACTTCGATGACCGTTTTCGAACACAAAAAATCACCAATCTCTCTCTCGGACACCGTAGAATCCTCGGCAATGGTTTTCCCACAACAATCATACCCGTCTTTCCCACAAGAATTTCCGAAGAAATCTTCACCACAGTTCCGTTCATGAGGCTTTCGAGCACGAAACCTCCATTATCACCACTATCACCAAGGTGCAGATTCGCATAAAATTGACGTACACACTCAGGGTAAACAATCTCATTGCACTCAACAAATCGTGAAATTCCTAACGCCTCAAAGAAATCGCGAATGCTTACCTTGACCCTTTCAAGGCTGCTAAAATTGAAGTAGTAGCAATCTGTCAGACTCTCATGTGGAAGAATATCGAAGAAAACCTTCGATGCAACGTAGGAGACGAAACGGGTCGCGTCATAATCATTGTTGCGAGGGCGTTTGTAGTTCTTCTCCATGGCCTTTCGATTCTTGCTTGACATGATGAAGTTTTGAGGGATAAAACGAACGATTGTAGGTTTGGATTAGCGGCTAGGGTTTTTCGCTGGAAGGGTGTTCTTTGCGATTGCGTACGTTATGAAGGGGTAACTGTGTTTCTGGGTCGTACGGTATATATATAGTCAGCGAACTTTTAATTAGCGTACGCTAGGGACAGGTAGTTAGCGTACGTTAGGTAAAAATGAAAGTCTTACTGGACTGTCCAGTAGCTAATATGGGATTCGAAAAGATTTTAATTAGCGTACGCAAGGGAGTGAAATTAGCGTACGTTATCGAAAACAAGTTTTAGCGCGCGTTAAGAAAGTGAAGCTAGCGCGCGCTAGCGAGTGAACCGAATCAAGGATTTTGATATTTTGAGTAGTAAGCTTATTTCAAAAATTGTCTACATGTCCCATACCAAGTTGTAAACGAATGGAATTAAATGATTCTTCGGGAAGAGGTTTTGTAAAAATGTCAGCAAGTTGGTCCTTCGTCCCGACAAAAATTAAACAGATATCTTTTTTCTGAACATGATCACGTAAAAAATGATGTCTGATATCTATATGTTTAGTTATACTATGCAACACAGGATTTTTACTCAAATTAATTGCACTAGTGTTATCACATAGGATAGGGGTATTTTCAAAATGTATGCCGTAGTCGCGGAGTTGATTTTTAATCCATAACACTTGAGCACAGGCGCTCCCTGCAGCGACATATTCGGCCTCAGCTGTAGACAATGCTACACTGGTTTGCTTTTTACTTCCCCAAGATATTAAACATGATCCAACAAAATGACATGTACCACTAGTACTCTTTTTGTCAATTTTACATCCGCCGAAATCGGCGTCACTATATGCAATTAAATTAAAATCCAAGCAAGAAGGATACCGTAGACCTAGTCCAATAGTTCCTTTCAAGTAGCGAAAAATGCGTTTACAAGCAATTAAATGTGATTCCTTGGGATTAGCTTGGAATCGAGCACATAAACATGTAGCAAATATTATATCTGGCCTAGATGCAGTCAAATATAACAGAGATCCGATCATACCTCGATATAATTTTTGATCTATAGATTTGCCATTTTCATCTTTCTCAAGCTTTAATGATGAAGACATTGGCGTAGATATCACCTTGCTACATTCCATATTGAATTTCTTGAGGAGGTCGTTTGAGTACTTCGTTTGATGGATAAAAATTCCATCTTCGCATTGCTTGATTTGAAGCCCGAGAAAGAATGTTAATTCTCCCATCATACTCATTTCGAACTCTCCTTTCATAAGATTAGAAAAATCTTGGCACAAAGATTCATTAGTAGCTCCAAATACAATGTCATCAACGTAGATTTGGCAAACAAGTATATCATCATTCAATATTTTAACAAACAAGGTATTATCGACTTTGCCTCTTTTATAATCATTTGCAATTAAAAATCGACTTAAACGATCATACCATGCTCGGGGTGCTTGCTTCAACCCATAGAGTGCCTTGTTGAGCTTGTAGACATGATCCGGAAATTGATGATCTTCAAAACCGGGAGGTTGCTTGACGTAGACTTCTTCTTGAATATACCCATTCAAGAATGCACTTTTCACATCCATTTGAAATAGTTTGATCTTTTTATGGGCGGTAAATGCACATAGCAAGCGAATGGCTTCGAGTCGAGCCACGGGAGCAAAACTTTCTTCGTAATCAAGACCTTTCTCTTGATTATAACCTTGAGCGACCAAACGAGATTTATTTCGAATTGGATAGCCGTCTTCGTCACTCTTAATTTTATGCACCCATTTAGTTCCGATAATTGTTTTATCTTTAGGAGCGGGAACTAAATTCTATACATTATTGTGCTTGAATTGCACAAGCTCCTCTTGCATTGCCATCACCCAACTTTCATCATAGAGAGCTTCGGATTTATTCTTGGGAACTATTTCGGATACAAAAGCACAATGAGCCATAAATTCGGTGGTTCTCCTTCGGGTTTGAACACCGTCTTCAATGTTTCCAATCACGAGGTCCTTTGGATGGTCTTTGATGTGCCTCCAATCTTTTGGTAAATCAACGATTGTGTTCGTTTCGATTTCCAAAATTTTCTTCACTTCGGCTGAGGGATCCGGAAAAGTACCTGCATCATCAAAATATTCTACCTTTCTCGGGGGTGAGATCATATCATTGAATTTAACATATATGGACTCTTCAACTTTATTCATTCTAATATTATAAACACGATATGCTTTGCTATTAGTACAATAATCAAGAAATATTCCGGAGTCGGATTTGGCATCAAACTTGTCTATGTTATCCTTGCCATTGTTCAAAATAAATACATTGCAACCAAAAGGATGAAAATAAGAAATATTGGGCTTTTTGCCCTTCCATAATTCATACGGGGTTTTAAGATGAGTTCTACGAACATGAACCCGGTTAATCACATAGCATGCCGTAAAAATTGCTTCGGCCCAAAAGTATCGTGGAAGAGAGTATTCATTAAGCATTGTCCTCGACATTTCTTCCAAAGATCGGTTTTTCCTTTCAACAACTCCATTTTGTTGAGGCGTTCTAGGAGCCGAAAAGTTATGATTAATACCGTATTTATCACATAAAAGTTCAAACGGGGTGCAATCAAATTCACCTCCGTGATCGGTGCGAATAGAAATTATGGAGAGATTTTTCTCATTTGATACCAAACGACACCATTTAGAAAATTCGAAAAATGCATCATCCTTATGTGCTAAAAATCTAACCCAAGTAAATCGAGAGAAATCATCAACAATAACCAAAGTGTAAAGTTTACCATTTAAACTAACATGTCTAGATGGTCCAATCAAATCCATATGCACGAGTTCAAGAACGCGACTAGTGGAAACCTCGAATTTTGGTTTAAACGATTCTCGAGTATGTTTCCCTTTTATGCATGATTCACACAAATGCTTTCTATCAAACTTGAGTTTGGGCAATCCACGAACAAGGTCGTGTCTAGATAAAATAGAAATAATAGGTAAAGAAGTATGCCCCAATTTTCGATGCCATAAATATTCATTGTCATCCAAGGTAATAAGACATTTTTCATTGAATGAACTTTTATCGTTAAGATCAACAATATAGATGTTTCCACATCTCAAACCAATGAATGCAATTTTATTATTTCTAAATGCCGTGCAATACGTTTTCTCGAATAGAATTTTAAAACCTTCATCACAAAGTTGCGAAACGCTAAGAAGATTATGATGCAAACCTTCAACAAGTACTTTGTTGATAGAAGGAGAAGGTTCCTTACCGACTTTGCCGATGCCTTTGATTTTTCCCTTTTGATTATCTCCAAAGGTCACATGTCCTTGATCTTGATATTCGAGGTCTTCAAATAAGTCCTCGGAGCCGCACATGTGCCTTGAGCATCCGCTATCAATGTACCACTTGTTTTTCCTTGGTGCCAGTACCTACAAAAATAGAGTTTCTCGGTTGTTTCGGTACCCAAGCCCGTTTGGGTCCTCCAAAGTTAACTATGCTTATAGCATTCGGAACAATTGTCCCTTTAGGAACCCATATTTGCTTAACTTTGATGGTTCTCAACTTTGAATGAACATTGACATTATGAACTCGTTTGGAAGAATCTTTTGAGTTCTCGGTTTTGGTTTTCTTTATTTTGTCAAGGTTGATAAGGGATTGTTCCCGTTTAAAAAGATCTAAACCAAGACCGTGTTTGAGCAAGGGCGATTTTTGAATAGATAGGAGCCTTTCGAATTTCTCGTTTCCAAGAGTAAATTTGTTCAAAATATATTTTAGCTCCTTTTGAGTTTTTGTTAACTCGATTTTCAAAACATTTTCTTTTTCAAGGCATAATGTATGGTCGATCTCAATAGTTTTGCCCTTGTTTTGAAGAGAGGAATTTTCGAGTTCTAGAGATTTTATTTTTCTCTTTAAAGATATGTTTAATTTAACCATCTCGTCATACTCCGTATTCAAGGATTCAAACGCACTCAATAACTCATCATCATGATGAACTTCTTGTGAATCACAAAAATCAAAAGAGTCGTATTCGTCATCATTTAGTTTAGAGCTTACCTCGATATTACTTTCGGAGTCGAGGGCCATGAATGCAAGATTTGCGTCTAGAGATCTTTCAATCTCCTCCTCGTCATCTCTCCAAGAAGCGATTAGGACCTCCTTCTTTTTGAATCTTTCCATTTGAGGTTTTGAAGAGGATCCTCGGCATTCTTTGGCATAGTGACCGGCTTGACCACATTTCCGACAATTATTGTCGAACTTCTTAATGGGAGTATAGCCACTCTTCTTTTGCTCCGGTTTGCCATCCCGACCAAGAAAACTTCGCCTCTTTTGAATTAGGTTTTTATACCTTCTAAAGTTTTTGGCATAGAGAGCGAGTTCCTCGTCGTCTTCATCTTCGGGAACATCTTCCTCAACGTCGCTATCAACATTGAATGTGACTACTCTTTCCCGAGGCTTTGGTTTTGTGCCTCTAGACTTGAGAACGATCTCATAATTGATGAGTGACCCGATGAGGGCACTAAATTCGAGCTTGTTGAGATCTTTGGACTCCATGATCGCGGTGACCGTGGCATCCCATTCTCGTGGCAACGATCGAAGGATTTTCTTAGCTTTGTCGCTGCTCGATATAGGCTTCCCGAAAGATGCAAGACCATTTGTTATAGCCGAAAATCGATCCAACATATTTGTGATCATTTCCTCGTCTTTCATGGAGAAAAGTTCGTAGTCATGGAGTAGCATATTAATTTTGGTCTCCTTGACTTGAGTGGTTCCCTCATGAGTGACTTCGAGAATTTCCCAAATTTCTTTTGCGCTTTCATAGGACGATATCCTGTTGAGTTCTTCGGGATTAAGAGCGCAATAGAGAAGTTGAGTAGCTCGTGAGTTGACGTGTGTGTTTCTCCAATCCTCGTCGTTGAATTCTTCGATCTTTTTCAACGATCCATCCTCTTTCTTAGCAAGTTTAGGACCAAGAGCAATAACTTTCCAGATTTCAATATCATAGGCTTGAATGAAGATCGCCATCTTCTTTTTCCACGTCATGAAATTGGAACCGTCGAAGAAAGGAGGACGGTTGAGAGCATTTCCTTAAATTTGGCCAAGAAGTGCCATTTGCGGATCTTTTTCTCTTATGTGGTTAAACCTTTAAAAATAGACCCGCTCTGATACCAACTGAAGAGATAAATTCACTACTAGAAGGGGGGTTGAATAGTGGTAATGCGGAATACCGAAATTTCTTGCGAGTAAATAGAAAATAATGCGGGATTTAAAGACTCAAAGATTTATAGAGGTTCGTCAACTTGCCTACGTCCTCTCTCCGACTTTCTTTTTCTATTGGCTCAAGAACAACCACAATCTTGACTCGTCTTCTATCGGTCCGAGTTCACAACCGTTACAATCGCTTGTCTTCTATCGGTCCAAGCTCAACCTCTCTCTCAATATAAATGTTTGTTTATCTAGTGTTCAATAGGAACTAGATAATCCTCACTATACGAATATGGGAGTTTAATCCTAACAATGCCGGATCAAAGATCCTAATAACACCGGATTAGTGACTCTTGATTCGTTTCTTTTACGCTCAAGTGTAAGTGATGCAACACTTACAATCAAATGAAAGAATACAAAGAATAATAGATATTACAATGAAAATCACTCTTGTATCTTTCTTTTCTCACAACTTGAAATGCAATAAAAGATATAAAACTGAGCTCAAGTATGCTTTTGATTGCTTGTATGCTTGTATGCTTGAATGCTTGAAGTTGTGTGTTTGATACCCAAGTCCTTTGGGTATTTATAGGTGAGAGCCATCCTTCAAATACTGAAAAACGTATTATTAGCGTGCGCTAATAATGTTCTCTAGCGTGCGCTATCGATCTTTGACTTGGCTTCTCTGAACGGTCACAAAGACTGTTGCAACGGTAAAATAGTATGGCTAGCGTGCGCTAGTCATGTATCGGTAGCGTGCGTTAACGTCTGGTCAACAAGTCTTCAATCTTGACTTTGAAAATGTCCGTTTGTCTCTCCAACGACTCTTTATCCAATGGCTAGATTTGAGATTAGCGTGCGCTAGCAAGTATGCATAGCGTGCGCTAGCATTAATTAATTCCAACTTTTCCAGATTTTCCGGATCTTCATTGACTCTTGCCTTCCAACGGTAGAAAATCAAACAGTAATATGCTGACTCCTTTTAGCGTGCGCTAGTGCCTATACCTTAGCGTGCGCTAATAAATTCTTTCAGTAACGTACGTTACCCTGTGTAGCGTACGTAAAATCCTTGACATATTGAGTCGAGTAGCTACTGGACTACTGACCGTGATATCGGTAGCGTGCGCAAGAGCTGAGCAGTAACGTTCGCTACATCCTTGTTTTAGCGTACGTAAGTTGATATGTGTAGCGTGCGCAAAATCCATTTCCGATTTCCTTCCAAACCTCACTGTCTTATGAAATGATGCGATAGCGTGCGTTAATATGGATTGTGTAGCGTGCGCTAACTTGAGTTACTTAGCGTGCGCTAATATTGAATGACTTGCGTGTGCTATCCATCAGGTGACTTCACTTGGCTGCAGCTGACTGTCTGGGCTGTACATGTATTTCTCGATAGCGTGCGCTACTATTATATGGGTAGCGTGCGCTAACTGTATTTAGCTCCTTCAATATAATATTGATCTGAGATTGATCTAATTAAATGTTTTGAATGGAATAATCATCAAAATACATTTTGAGTCAACAGTTGAGCTTGTCCAAAAAATCTTTAGGCTAGCTCAAGGCCTAGCCCACGGCCAAGCCCACGAATAGGCCCAAATACCAATTGCCAAGATCCAAGGCCAAGGCCAAGGTCCACGGTCCACGGCACGCGGCCGCGGCCGAGGCGAGGCGGGCGGGCGGCGGCGGCGCACGCGTGTGCACGCGTGTGGGCTTTAAGCCCATAAACATGTGCAATTAATTATTAAATGAACAGAGGTAACTCCTTATATACTAGAATAATGATGGTTCATTATTCAATGTGGGATACCATCCCTTATTAAATCACAATTAAGTGACAAACTTTAATTCACTGTTTCTCACTCACCGGGAATCGGTTTAGAGAAAGTGAATATACCACAATCATCTACTCGGAACGTAGATTGATTCTATGATATTTAATTTTACAAAATAAAATTAGAATCATTAACAATTCCAACAATCCCCCACATGAGTGAAAATAGCCCAAATGCAATATGCAGACTCAAGCTCAGTCCTCAAGAGGCGTTAAAGTATAAGGATAGGTAGTTCGTGACTTTGAACCTTCCATACTTAACATCATCGGGTACACAAGCGGATTAGTGATGTGATGCTTTGAACTATTCCCCCACGGCGTGCACCGAGACAATGGTGCTAACACTTGAACACCTCAACCTCATTCGTTCTCATGTTTTGTGTCCTTTGCGGGCCTTGGACACCCATTTAGATTCATAAGTGTATTTCATGAAGTGGCCCCCGCTTCTCACTTATATAGGCGATTCTTTACCGAGTATCTTGCCATACTCAACCTCCTAGAGGTCTTTAGGAATCATTAAAAGTCATAGACTTATCCTCACCACTAGGCAAGCTTTCAACACTCAATTGCTCTATAGGGAATAAACTTAGATGAGTGTTTCACACGAACTCTCATAGCTTAGTTCTCCCATTGAACCAAGTTCTTGGGATCTCCAGTCATCTTGGTTGGGTTGCCACTATGATAATTTTCAATTTGTGGATTTTAAACCCATTCCCTCTAGCAAATTATTCATTTGATCACGATTTAACCCTTTGGTAAGCGGATCCACTAGATTATCTAGTGACCTCACGTAGTCAATAGAGATAATCCCACTTTTGATCAAATGTCTAACGGTATTATGGCGGCGGCGAATATGTCGAGACTTTCCATTATACACGTTACTTCTCGCCCTACCAATAGCAGCTTGGCTATCACAGTGAATCATCACTGCAGGCACTGGATTGGACCAACGTGGAATATCTTCTAGAAAGTTTCTGAGCCATTCGGCTTCTTCACCAGCTTTGTCCAAAGCTATGAATTTTGATTCCATGGTGGATTGGGCTATACATGTTTGTTTCGCGGACTTCCACGAGATAGTTCCACCCCCAATGGTAATCACGTAACCACTTGTAGAAAACGAACTTTTCGTATCGAATATCTAATTCGCATCACAGTACCCTTCAAGTACCGGGGGTATCTCGAATAGTGTAACCCAAGGTTTTGAGTATACTTTAAGTATCTCAAAACTCTAACGAGAGCTTTCCAATGCTCTTTGCTTGGATTGCTCATGTAACAACTCAATTTGTTCACAACGCAAGCTAAATCGGGTCAAGTGCAGTTTGTAAGATACATTAAACACCCAATGACTCGTGCATATTCTTCTTATGCAATGGGCTCCCCTCGATTTTTTCTCAAGTGATCATTTAAATCTATTGGGATTTTACCGGCAAGCTATCAGAAGCATTAAACTTCTTGAGAACTTACTCGGCATAGTGAGATTGTGTCAAGATGATTCCATCTGATTTTCTCTAAATTTTCATTCCAAGAATCACATCGGCTAGTCCCATGTCTTTCATGTCAAAATTTCTTTTTAACATGTTCTTAGTATCGTTAATCACTTGTATATTGTTACCCATGATTAACATGTCATCTATATAAAGACACACAATAACATAACCATTATTAGTGTTCTTAATATAAACATATTTATCACACTCATTTATTTTAAAACCATTTGATAACATTACATTATCAAATTTCAAGTGCCACTGTAGTGGAGCTTGTTTCAATTCATATAGAGACTTAACCAGTTTGCATACCTTTTTCTCTTGTCCAGGTACTACAAACCCTTCAGGTTGTTCCATATAAATCTCTTCATCCAGATCACCATTCAGAAAAGCAGTCTTAACATCCATTTGATGAATCTCAAGATCGTGCAAAGCAGCAATCGCGAGAAGCACTCGAATAGATGTAATTCTCGTTACAGGTGAATAGGTATCGAAAAATCGTACCCTTCCTTCTACTTGAAACCTTTGACTACTAAACGAGCTTTATACTTGTCAAATGACCCATCAGCTTTGTACTTTCTTTTAAGTATCCATTTTCATCCTAAGGGCTTACAAAATTCAGGTTAATCAACCAAAACCCAAGTTTGGTTTTGTAAAATTGAGTCAATTTCACTCTGAACAGCTTCTTTCCAGAGCAACCCGTCTAGTCTGGCATAAGCTACTTTGATCGATGTTGGTTCTTCATCCAACATGAATGCTATGTAGTCAGGTCCAAATGTCTTTGGTGTCCTAACCCTACTACAACATCTCGGTTCTACATCTTCCAGATTAGATCTCGATCACTTACGTGACTTTGGATCTACATCCACAGATTTTGAACTTGGTCCTTCATCTTCAACTCTATTGCTAGAATTGTTCTCAACTTTATTATTATCCTTACAAGGATATATGTTTTCAAAGAATACAGCATTCCTTGATTCAATTGTTGTTCCCACAGTCATTTCAGGAACTTCTGACTTGTGGATAACAAACCAATAGGCACTACTGTTTAGTACATACCCAATAAAGATACAATAGACCGTCTTAGGTCCGATTTTAACTTGTTTAGGTAGAGGTACCTCAACCTTAGCCAAACACCCCCACACTTTGAGATATTTGTATGAAGGTTGTCTACCTATCCACAACTCATAAGGAGTAATATCCTTACCTTTGCGTGGAATCTTGTTCAATATGTAGTTGGCTGTCAAGATAGCTTCCCCCCACATGTTCTGGGGCAACCCTGAACTAATCAATAAAGCATTCATCATATCTTTAAGTGTTCGATTCTTACGTTCAGCAACGCCATTAGATTGTGATGCATATGGAGCTGTTGTTTGATGAATTATACCGCTTTCATTGCATAATTCCTCAAACGGGGCTACATATTCGCCACCTCTATCGCTTCGAACCATCTTGATACAACATCCAAATTGATTTTCGGCTTCATTTTTGAAGTTCTTAAAAGCTCCAATAGCGTCATCTTTACTTCTCAAAAGATAAAGATAACAATATCTTGTGCAGTCATCGATAAAAATGATAAAGTACTTCTTACCGCCTCTAGTTTTGTCATTTTTGCTTCAACACAAATCTCACATTTGTTTTGAGTATTGACTTCATTTAATTTTAGTAAATCTAAGTTTACTAATCTTTTTATAGCATTTTGATTCACATGACCTAATCTACAATGTCATAAATCAGAACACTCAGTCAAGTAAGGGGAAGCAGTAGCATTTTCATTAGCATTACTGGACTTGGTTACATGGAGTTTAGCCAAAGCATTAAGAGTAAAGAGTCCCTCCGTGAGGTAACCCTTATCAAGAAACCTATCAAACTTTTTTATGATAATTCTATCTGACTCAAACACTAGTTTTAACTAGTATAGAGCCTGAGATCAAATTCTTCCTCATATCCGGAACATGAAGCACATTTTTCAAGGTGAGTGTCTGTCCGGAAGTAAGTTTGAGGTCCACTTCTCCAACTCCGATAATTTCAGATGAAGCTGGATTCCCTATGTTGAGCTTCCTCCCCTCAACAGCTTGATAGTTCTTAAACTAGCTCCTATCGGCACCAACGTGGGCGGTCGCACCGGTGTCGACATACCAACCACCTTGGTTCTCAATGTGGTTGACTTCTTCGGTGACCACATCAGCAAGGTCATCCTCTTTCCATCCGCCGTTAGTCTCGGCGATATTGCCAACATGTTTCTTCTTCTTCTTGGCCTTCGGCTTTCGACAGTCTTTCGCCGCATGCCCATGTTTGCCACAGTTGAAGCAATAGCTATCAAATTCTTGACTGGTTGATTCCCTTTGCTCTTGTTTTGGACACTTGGGCGAGCTCTTTTATTGGAGGGACCGCCATGCTCCAACAGATTAGCCTTAGCATCTAACAGGCCTTTTGGTTTGTGGTCATTTTTGCGCACGTCTGACTCGATGTGCAGTTTCACAATCAAGTCTTCAAGAGTCATCTCCTTTCTCTTGTGTTTGAGATAGCTCTTGAAGTCTTTCCAACTGGGGGGAAACTTTTCGATCACAGTTGCAACAGTGAAGGCGTCTGATAGAACCATTCCTTCGGCATTGACATCATGAATGATGATTTGGAACTCTTGCACTTGTTCTATGATTGGCCTTGAGTCAACCATCTTGTAGTCCAGATACTTGGCGACTACAAACTTCTTTGTACCTGCATCATCACTACGGTACTTCTTTTCAAGTGCTTCCCACATCTCTTTTGATGTGTTTATAACAGAATAAACATTGTACAAACTATCTTCTAAGGAATTCAGAATAAAGTTTTTACAAAGATAGTCTCCATTGTGCCAGTTGTCATCGGCAGCTCGGACTGTAAAAATAGATTCTTGAGCACTTGGAACCGGTGGCGCATCTTCCTTAAGGAAGTTAGCAAACCCCAATGTTGTCAACATCTTCTGTTGCCACCTTTTAAAGTCAGCTCCACCAGACTTTGGCGGCTTCTCGGCGGCCGGCATCATCCTGTTGGGAATAGTTCCCTAGGACATTCGATGTGCCTAGATTTGTAATTATCACATTTAAATACCGTTATTTGATATCATTTATTTCTCGTTGATTATTATAATGTGTGCATGTTTTAATATTATAATAATCGAATAATAGTTATTCACGAATAATAAGATTATTCAAATGTCCCTGATACAATCGCGTTGAGTAGAGACGCAAGTGATTAATATACTAGTATAAGTTTGATTAATAATCATCGGATGATTATGCGAATGGTACGGATCAATCTTATGGGTATTGGTTGGAGAACCAATACTGGACAGACACGCATGAGATCACCGCATGGAAATGTCATAAGTGAATCTCAATATAACAGTATGTCAATAAATCCTTGAACCTGAGATTATCATAGAGTCCAACATGATAACTGCTATGCCTTGACATAATCCAACGTCATCTGAAACATAGTGATCATAAAGGTTAGCGATCGGGATTAGTGGGAGTCATGTAAAGGGCAATGAATAATCAAGATGGGGATTTGCCCCTCTCTTAAGTGAGAGAGATATCTGCTGGGCCCCTCGATTAGTAGGACTGAAGGAAATGCATGGCCATGCTCAAGTGAAGAGTCATTTGATTCAATCAGTCTACTTAAGATCGAGAAAGCATTTGAACATAAATAAGTATGACAGACTCAATGACTTAGTTCAAATATGATATCGCGTGACAAAGGGATTTGACACGTTAAAAGGTTTAATGACTCTTAACTTATATTATTTGGGTAATCATAATGTCTTGCTAGAGGCCGCTTATGATTTATTATTTAATAAGTTATTAAATAATTGCCAACATAATATAAGCCTTTTGGGTCACACGTACGACAATTATAGACAAGTAGGAAGAAATATCAGTTGGGAATAATAAATATAATATTGGATATTATATTTATAAGGAGATTAAATAATAAGTAATATATATAATATTGGATATTATATATATTGTATTATTTAATAAGTTGAGGGGCGACTAAGCAAATACTAGAGTTGGACTCTAGGGTTTACTTAGTATAAATATAAGGTCTTGGACAAGGAGTTGTTATAAGACAAAAAGCTAAAAAAATCGCCCCCCTCTCAAGAGCAAGAGAAAATCGGCCATCTACTTCCTACTGTAGGAGAACGGAGTTGGTCATCTAATCCTGTTCCCTTAGTTGATCTTGATCAATAGTACAATCCTTCTAGTAAGGAATTTGTGTTGTACTATTTATCAATATTATTCGTAAGGATCTAGCAATCAGGCTTGTAGAATTGTTCTTGTGTGAATCACCAAAAGAGGAAGGAGATATTCATCTGCTTCTAGTCCGGATCTAGAATTGTTCAATCGGATTAAGGTAATTCGATTAACCCTTTAATCAAACAATTAAATTACTGCATGAGATCCTAAATTGGGTTTTCATATTTATTATTCCGCTGCGTTTTTACTCCGATTATTTTGTATTCGATGCATAGAAAACCCAACAGTGGTATCGTAGCCAACTTGCATGTAATTTAATTGTTAGTGTAGAACATATTTATGTGTAAGTTATGTTCTTGATTATGTTTATAAAATATAGATTTTAGAAAATAATTTTTTTGGTTTATTTGATTAAATCGGATCGTCAAAATTAATTTTTTGGACTGTTTTCGCGAATTTCTGCTCCAGAACTGTTCTGGAACAGATCTGTTTCGAGACGGGTCGGGTTCGGATTGGGTCGGGTCGGAGATGGACCCGCGGGCTACTTTAATTAGCAAAAAATGTTTTCGCAATACTAGGGTATCGAACCCTAGTCATCCGCCCACCTTCCACCGACTTACCAAGTGGGCTGCAGTTTTTTTGATTAAATTGGAAAGTCAAAATTAATTTCCTGGACTGTTTTCGCGAATTTCTGCTCCAGAACTGTTCTGGAATAGATCTATTTCGAGACGGGTCAGGTTCGGATTGGGTCGGGTCGGAGCTGGACCCGCGGGCTACTTTAATTAGCAAAAAATGTTTTCGCAATACCAGGGTATCGAACCCTAGTCATCCGCCCACCTTCCACTGACTTACCAAGTGGGCTGCAGTTTTCTTTTGGAAATTATCTCACAGATGTTTTATAAAAGGGAGGAAATCTGTTTTAATATTCCAAAAAATGTTTTCGCAATACCAGGGTATCGAACCCTAGTCATCCGCCCACCTTCCACCGACTTACCAAGTGGGCTGCAGTTTTCTTGATTAAATTGGATCGTCAAAATTAATTTTCTGGACTGTTTTCGCGAATTTCTGCTCCAGAACTGTTCTGGAACAGATCTGTTTTGAGACGGGTCGGGTTCGGATCTAGTCAGGTCGGAGCAGGACCCGCGGGCTACTTTAATTAGCAAAAAATGTTTTCGCAATACCAGGGTATCAAACCCTAGTCATCCGCCCACCTTCCACCGACTTACCAAGTGGGCTGCAGTTTTCTTTTGGAAATTATCTCACAGATGTTTTATAAAAGGGAGGAAATCTGTTTTAATATTCCAAAATTAATACCGCAGCCAAGGGGACTCGAACCCACGTTGGCTCAAGCCGAATGCCGCGCCCGGACCATCTTGGCTGGGGCACCTTTTGTTAATCTTACTCACTGATTTTCTACTTGACCCCTGTTTTGAAAAAATCAAAATTAATGTTTGAAAATGCATTTTTGCGACCGGCGGAATTTGAACCCACGCGGACGTGAGGGGAGATGTGCGCTTGATCATATGGGCTAGGGTTCCAGATTGTTAAATTTTGACACAATTTTAATTTTGCCTGATTGTCAGACAGATTAATTATTTAGTATATTACATGCTTTATTAATTATTTGATAATTATTTATGGTATGTGTATGGTGTATGCATGACCATAAATTGACCAATGTGATTGGATAATTTATTTTCTTATGGGTTGGTTTTACGGCCTGCGTGTCGTTTAATTATAATTGGTTTTACGACCTGCGAGTCGTCTATTTAAATTGTTTATTATTTTACGGCCTGCGTGTCGTTTGCACTTCTTGTAAATTTACTAGTGTAGTATTAATTTCATTAATGTAATGAAGACAAGAAGGACGAGAAGGACGGACTCGAGGAGCAAATTGATCGCGTATGACGTTCCAAAGAGTTGGGAAGATCAATGAAGACCATATTTAACCCTTTAGATTGACCTTTGTGATTTTCATGTTGGCTCATGAAAATCACGTTAGGATTATGGTCATGTTATACATGGTCCTATGTTTTTATTGTCATGTGATGCGATGTATGTTTAAACTTATGCATGTATGTGATGCTATGTATGTTTAGATGTATGTTAGCAAACATAGACATTAACATAGGATAAAAATCCCTCATTAAAATTTTAAAATGCCGTTCATTTGAAAAACACCTATCAAGACTTCGATCATCATGCGTGGGTCATGCCAAAGCTGGGTGATCGGATTATCTTAGTAAGGTAGGATAGGTAATGGTGATACCTATACGTTTACCGAATTTGGAAATCAAAATAGTTTTGAACCTTAAGGCATAAGATGGGATTATAACATGCTTGGGCATACGATGCCAAATCCTATGATATAATCTAAGAGTTACATATGATGTAATCGATAAAGAGTTATCCACCTAAAGTAGCTCAATTCTAGGCGTCATGCCAAAGCTGAGTTTAGGATTGTGCGAAATGGGATCTTAGCCCACTAAAATTACAAATGTTGTAAATTGAGGGTACTTTGTTTTAGTGGGAGTATTTTTCGAGAAATAAAATAATGTGACTAAATATTTTGCATAATGAAATTTATAGAATGGCATCAAACAACACATCCACCATTTCACTCCGGTCCGTCCTTGATAAGGACAAGCTCAAAGAAAACGGCAGCAACTATCTAGATTGGATCCAGAGCTTGAGAATAGTTCTCAAGCAAGAAAGAAAGTTGTATGTTCTTGAGGAAGAAATTCCCGATGAGCCGGCTGACAATGCAAACAAAGCAACAAAAGAAAAATGGAAGAAACATTGTGATGATTCCATTGATGTCAGTTGTCTTATGTTAGCCACCATTTGTCTAGAACTTCAGAAGAATCTGGAGGAAATGGAAGCTTATGAGCTAAATGCTCACCTCAAGGAAACTTTCTCGAAGCATGCTAGGCAAGAGAGGTATGAGACCTTTCAAGCCTTGTATGCTTGCAAGATGGTTGAGGAATCATCTGTCAGTGCTCATGTGCTCAATATGAAAGGATATATTGATCATCTTGAAAGGCTTGGTTTTCCAATTTCTAAGGAGCACTCCACGGATGTGATCCTAAACTCATTGCCCGAAAGTTTCGGTCAGTTCATTATGAACTATAATATGAATGAGATGGAGAAGTCCATTGCTGAGATGCTTGGGATGCTTAAAACGGCTGAGCAGAATATTAAGAAGAAACCAAGCCATGTGATGATGGTCAGCAAAGGGAAGTCCTTTAAAAACAAAGGCAAGGGCAAGGGTAATGCAAAAGTTGCCAAATCTAAAGACCCTACTAGGCCGGTTTTCAAGGTTAAAGCTCCCAAATATAGAAATTGCCATCATTGCAATAAACCAGGACACTGGAAAAGAAATTGCAAGATTTACATGGAAGAGCTAAAGCGTACCAAGGGTAGTGAGACTGCCACAGGTATATTTGTTATAGTAGTTAACTTATCTACTTCTAACTCCTGGGTATTGGATACTGGATGTGTATCTCACATTTGTGCAAATGTGCAGGGGTTGAGAAGAAGTAGAGAACTGAATAAATGGGAAGTGGATCTAAGAGTCGGCAATGGAGCAAGAGTTGCTGCACTAGCCGTAGGAACTTATGATCTAGTTTTACCCAACGGGATTTTGTTAGTTTTGAACAATTGCTATTATGTTCCTGCTATGAATACGAATATTATTTCAGTTTCTATATTAGATTGTGAAGGTTACAATTTTCTTATTAAGAATAAGATTATTCGTATTTTCTTTGATGACTTGGTTTATGGTACTGCAAAGTTATATACTAGCTTTTACAATATTGATCTAGATGAGTCCGACACTTTGGAAGTCTATAACATTGCATCCAAGAAACCTAAACTCAATGATTTTAATCCGACTTACTTATGGCATTGTCGACTTGGTCACATAAATGAGAAACGCATTTCTAAACTCCATAATGATGGACTTTTAGACTCTTTTGACTATGAATCATATGGGACATGCGAATCTTGTTTATTGGGCAAGATGACGAAGAATCCTTTCACCGGTCATGGAGAAAGGGCTAGTGATCTATTAGGCCTAATATATACTGATGTATGCGGACCTCTTAGCACTCATGCCAGAGGAGGACACCAATACTTCATTACATTCACCGATGATTTTAAACGATATGGATATGTTTATCTTATGAAGTATAAAGATGAATCTTTTGAAATATTCAAAATATTCCAGAATGAAGTACAGAATCAACTTAGCAAGACAATTAAGGCCCTTTGATCGGATCGAGGTGGCGAATACTTGAGCCAAGAGTTCGATGATCATCTTAGGAGTTGTGGAATTGTTTCACAACTTACTCATCCCGGAACACCTCAGCATAATGGAGTGTCCGAGAGGAGAAATCTAACTTTGTTAGATATGGTTCGATCCATGATGAGTCGAACAGAGCTTCCATTATCATTTTGGGGCCACGCCTTAGAAACAGCAGCATTCACCCTTAACCGTGTTCCATCTAAAGCGTTGAAAAGACACCATTTGAGAAATGTACTGGTAAGAGACCAAACTTGTCTTTTCTAAAGATCTGGGGTTGTGAAGCATTCGTAAGGCGCCAAGTGTTTGACAAAATGGCATCCAGGTCTGAAAGATGTTTATTTGTGGGGTATCATAAGGAAACTAAAAGATATTACTTTTATACGCCCGCAGAGAACAAAGTGTTTGTTGCTCGAAATGCTGTATTCTTAGAAAGGGAATTTATTTCCAAAAGAGACAGTGGTAGAAGAGTAATTCTCGAGGAAACTCGAGAACCACAAGAAGACATCGCTTCACCGATAGAAACCGAACAAGCTCAACAATCAGTTGAAGAGCCCGTTCAAAGTACACAAGTCCCACACAGATCTGATAGGATGCGACATGAACCTGAGAGATATGGTTTTCTCGTAACAGAGGATGATGATGCATCGCTCATAGATGATGAGCTTAGTACCTATACAGAAGCTGCTTCAGGACCAGAGTCCGAGGAATGGCTAGAAGCCATGAAGTCAGAGATACAGTCCATGTATGACAATCAAGTTTGGAACTTGATAAATCCACCTGAGGGTGTTAAAACCATTGGGTGCAAATGGGTCTATAAAAAGAAGAAAGACATGGATGATAATCTTCAAGCCTATAAAGTTAGACTAGTGGCAAAAGGCTGTAGACAGATTCATGGTGTTGACTATGATGAGACCTTTTCGCCAGTAGTCATGCTTAAATCAATTAGAATTTTATTAGCCATTGCCACATATTATGATTATGAAATATGTCAAATCGATGTCAAAACAACATTTCTTAATGGAAACTTACTCGAGGATGTGTACATGACACAACCTGAAGGTTTTATTCATCCAGAAAATTCTAAAAGGGTTTGCAAGCTTCAAAGATCCATTTATGGGTTGAAGCAGGCATCTCGGAGCTGGAATCTTCGTTTTGATGAAACTGTCAAAGAGTTGGGTTCATTCAAAAATATGAAGATGAACCATGTGTGTACAAGAAGGTTAGTGGGAGAATAGTTGTTTTCTTAGTCTTATTTGTAGATGACATATTACTCATTGGAAATGACATTCCCACCTTGCAGATAGTCAAGACTTGGTTGGGAAGTTGTTTCTCAATGAAAGACTTAGGAGAAGTTGCTTACATTCTTGGGATAAAGATCTATAGAGATAGATCAAAGAGATTGATTGGTCTGAGTCAATGTACATACATTAATAAAATATTGAAGAGGTTTATTATGCAAGACTCTAAGAGAGGACTCTTGCCAATGTCACATGGCATTCATCTGAGTGAGACTCAGAGTCCTAAGACTCCTGATGAGCGAGCCCGCATGAGAAAGATACCATACGCTTTGGCTATTGGATCGATCATGTATGCCATGATTTGTACTCGACCAGATGTATTGTTTGCCCTTAGCATGACAAGTCGATACCAATCGAATCCAGGTGAAAGTCACTGGACAGCAGTGAAAACCATCCTAAAGTACTTGAGAAGAACTAAGGATGATTTCCTAGTTTATGGAGGGGTGGGAAACGAGCTGTCTGTAAGAGGTTAAGCCGATGCAAGTTTCGAAACCGACAGAGACGATTTGAAATCGCAAACTGGTTGTGTTTGAATTGAATGGAGGTGCTGTGAGTTGGAAGAGTTCCAAGCAAAGCACGATTCTTTGGTCTATTCTGAAGTGAGTACACAGATAGGATGCAGCTAAGGAAGCCGTATGGATCAAGAAGTCCATTACCGAACTAGGAGTGGTGCCGACCATCCAGGGTCCGATAAGCCTTTATTGTGACAATAATGGTGCTATTGCACAAGCTAAAGAGCCTAGGTCTTATCATAATTCCAAACATATACTCAGATAATATCACCTAGTCAGAGAGATCGTCAGACGAGGAGATATTACAATATGCAAAGTAGCAACGGAAGGGAATATTGCAGATCCACTTACCAAGCCTCTCTCACAAGGAAAACATGTTGAGCATGCTAGAGCGATAGGACTAAAAGTCATGAAAGAATGGTCCTAGTGCAAGTGGGAGATTGTTGGGAATAGTGCCCTAGGACATTCAATGTGCCTAGATTTATAATTGTCACATTTAAATAAAGTTATTTGATATCTTTTATTTCTCTTTGATTATTATAGTATGTGTATGTTTTAATATTATAATAATCGAATAATAGTTATTCACGAATAATAAGATTATTCAAATGTCCCTGGTACAATCGCGTTGAGTAGAGACTCAAGTGATTAATATACTAGTATAAGTTTGATTGATAATCATCGGATGATTATGCGTATGGTACGGATCAATCTTATGGGTATTGGTTGGAGAACCAATACTGGACAGACCCGCATTGAGACCACTGAATGGAAATGTCATAAGTGAATCTCAATATAACAGTATGTCAATAAATTCTTGAACCTGAGATTATCATAGAGTCCAACATGATAACTGCTATGCCTTGACGTAATCCAACGTCATCTGAAACATGGTGATCATAAAGGTTAGTGATAGGGATTACTAGGAGTCATGTAGAGGGCAATGAATAATCAAGATGGGGATTTGTCCCTCTCTTAAGTGAGAGAGATATCTGTTGGGCCCCTCGATAAGTAGGACTGAAGGAAATGCATGGCCATGCTCAAATGAAGAGTCATTTGATTCAATCAGTCTACTTAAGATCGAGAAAGCATTTGAACATAAACAAGTATGACAGACTCCATGACTTAGTTCAAATATGATGTCGCGTGACAAAGGGATTTGACACGTTAAAAGTTTTAATGGACTATTAACTTATATTATTTGGGTAATCATAATATCTTGCTAGAGTCCGCTTATGATTTATTATTTAATAAGGTATTAAATAATTACCAACATAATAAAAGCCTTTTGGGTCACATGTACGACAATTATAGACAAGTAGAAATAAATATCAATTGGGAATAATAAATATAATATTGGATATTATATTTATAAAGAGGTTAAATAATAAGTAATATATATAATATTGGATATTATATATATTTTACTATTTAGTAAGTTGAGGGGCAACTAAGCAAATACCAGAGTTTGACTCTAGAGTTTACTTAGTATAAATATAAGGTCTTGGACAAGGAGTTGTTATAAGACAAAAACCTAAAAAAATCGCCCCCCTCTCAAGAGCAAGAGAAAATCGGCCATCTACTTCCTACTGTAGGAGAACGGAGTTGGTCGTCTAATCCTCTTCCCTTAGTTGATCTTGATCAATAGTACAATCCTTCTAGTAAGGAATTTGTGTTGTACTATTTATCAATATTATTTGTAAGGATCTAGCAATCAGGCCTGCAGAATTGTTCGTGTGTGAATCACCAAAAGAGGAAGGAGATATTCATCTGCTTCTAGTCCGGATCTAGAATTGTTCAATCGGATTAAGGTAATTCGATTAACCCTTTAATCAAACAATTAAATTACTGCATGAGATCCTAAATTGGATTTTCATATTTATTATTCCGCTGCATTTTTACTCCGATTATTTTGTATTTGATGCATAGAAAACCCAACACATCCTTCGCCCCGAGGTTGTTCCAAAAAAGGTACCACTCGTGTTGAACCCGTAGGCTCTAACACTATATCCTAACATGGATCCAACAGTACCACTAAAAGTGGAACCTACGGTGCCACTCGAGGTGGATCCACCGGTAGTCAGAAAGTGTAATACCCGAGATTTCTATGTAATTGGAACTTGTGATATTGTAATAATTGTACTTTTGTCTGAGTACTATTCTCCGTATTTCATAGTCCAATGTTGTCGAGCGTTTAATTTCATGGTTGTGATTTAAAGATTGTAAATCTGCGCATGTAGCGCACGCTACCGGCTATGTTTAGCGTGCGCTAACTTAGATTCATAGCGCACGCTACAGAGGGTCATTAGCGCACGCTATGCATGGTCAATTTGATTGAGACGTGAGGTAGGTGAGATCTGGACGGGGGACCCCTGTCGGATCGTGTCGGATGTACCTGGACGGCTTTCGGGAAAAGCCGAGTCAACGCCTTAGCGCACGCTACAGGTATATGCGTAGCGCACGCTAAGTGCTGAGTACAGTTTAGTCAGGGAGCCGTTAGCGCACGCTACGAACAGGGTCTAGCGCACGCTAATAGCCATTTATTATAAATAGGACATCATCCTATTCGTGATTTCAGTTCTCTCTTCTCCCATTACCCGAATTCTTACACTTAGAACATAACTTTCCTTCATCCTAAACACTTCATATCAACATCCTGATTCGTGATTGAAGATCGTATATCATTGGAGATTGGTGTTCAAGCTTTCGGTGTCGGATTGCTTCATTTTCCTCCGTGTTCTTCACTACCTTGAGGTAGGTGATTCTTCACCAATACTAGTTGCGTTCTAGAGGATGTTGATCATGTTCATCTAGTCAGTTAGATTCGTTATTAGCCGTATATCGTGTGTTAGAAGGATGTTTTCGACGTTTCGACACTTATTCATCGTATGATCCATTGAACCTTTTTGTATGAGGTTTCCTAAGCATGTTATGTACCTTCCAAACCAATCGACCAGTATATGTAGATTACCTAGTTCGTATGTTTTACGTAAGGAACCATATGTTTTGGGATTTGGAATAATCGGAACTTAGAATATTTCTTGAAGATCTTGGATGAGTTATGATGATGAGATAATTATCCGTATATTTGTGCCTCATGATCATGGAACTTCCACAACCTTATTAGCATGACAGACTTGAGGATGATTTGTTGTATCAACATAGAATTCATGAATTCACCACCTTTCAACCCAGTTTTTCCGTTAGCAGTATTCTGCCATGCCGGGTTAGCGCACGCTAACATATATGAGTTAACGTGCGCTATCGGGGTTCAGTTAACGCACAGAACGTACGTAGTGTACGTTATGTATCAGCCGATTCGAACTGTCAGTTCGTAGCTAGCGCACGCTAGTCTTACACGATAGCGTACGCTAACAGGCCGGCTTAGCGCACGTTACGTAGAGTACGTAACGCACGCTAAGCGATCCAGATTGTTTATTTTGAGCTTTTCGGCCGTAGACAGAATTGTTAGGCCATCGTTCGACTTGAGATGATTTGTATATCATTCCTTTTGTTAAGGTTCGAGCTTGTTACGTTGATCGAAGGAGGCGGCCTTCGAGTGTGTCAAGATCATTGAAGTGTTTCGTCCTTGCCATTTTCGAGGCAAGTATCATATGTCGAGTTCGATTTATCATGCTTGTGGTTTTATTCATATTGTTGAATATGAGATGTATTTCTGAAAATTCTCGTGATATTCGTTGTTGTTTGTTCGTATTGGTGAACATATTGAAATGCATATGTGTATGCATAATTGATTGATTATGGTATAAATGATCCGAGGGGGGTCATGAGGATCTATGCTGAGGGCGCTGGATCGAATGTCCACCATGCGTTGGTCCGACGGGATCATCATGGGGATCTATGCTGAGGGCGCTGGATCGTTGGACGGGTTTTCCACCATGCGTTGGTCCGACGGGATCATCATGGGGATCTATGCTGAGGGCGCTGGATCGCTGGATTACCTTGTATTGTGTTGATGGAATCGTGAGGATTCGCATCGTTGGATTCCGGTGGCGGAAGTCCGTTTTGCATGCTTTATGATGCATTGATGATTTATTGTTTGACGATACTTGTACTAGCATTGTTTTGCTAACCCCTTCGGGGTGGACATTGTTTTGATGTTCAGGTAGCCGAGGAGCGGGGAGGCAACCACAGTACCGACAGGACGATGGAATGGCTCAGTGATGTGATTGATGTTATTGTTATTGTGATTTGTCTTTTTGGTTCGTTTAGTACTCGAGTACGTCTGTTTTAATAAGGTCAATTCGATATGGTTGTATAAGTTAACTCATTTGATCGGTTGAATCAAATCTGTATTTGAACTTCAGTTGTTCGATTATATTGTTTTTACACTTCTTTTAAAATCAGCCTTGTAAATCCTTATCTAAAGGGTTTACGGCGCTGTAATTATTCCGAATATCTCGGGGTGTTACAGAATATGGTATCGGAGATAAGATTTATGGATATCTTGGCAGTCGGTTTAGTTGGGTCTGTTTACGTTATTGATTATTGGTCGTTCGTAACATCACTGCTGAGCCAGCATCGTCGTGTGGACTGTGGTTGTAAGTTTCCTAATCTCGAATACTACTGTTTTATTTAATTCACGCCTTGTAAACATTAATGGATGTACTTTGAGAAAGTTTGTCCTGGATATTGAGTATTTATGTTTACAGTATGTTGAGAGGAGGTCGTGGACGCGGACGCGGTCGTGGACGCGGACGTGGAAATGCGAGGCAAGAAGAGTCGGTATCTACTCCAGAGATAGCCGCTAGTCGAACGGATTCACATTCCGGGGGACAGCAGGGATCGGCAAATAATAATGCGGATCCTAACGTGCTGGGAGTGCTTCAGCAGGTGGTTGCCCAGATAAACCAGTTTGCTCAAGTTGTGGATCGCATGCAGACGACGATAGGACAGCAGAATAACGTGGATAATCGGGGAGATAAATGGCTTACCGAGGTGGTCAAATTGCATCCTCCGAAATTTGACGGTTCCGCTGAGACGCTTTCGTGGGATCATTGGCTGAAGGAATTAGAGAATATTTTTGCGGGGATTAACTGTCCCAACGATAGGAAGGTCCCGGTCGCCCAGTATCTTTTGACCGGGGAGGCTTTCGACTGGTGGGAGGCCATTCGACCAGAGGAGCACAATGTTGACTGGACGGAATTCAAAGTGATGATGGAGGCACAGTATTGTCCTCGTCCAGTTAGAGAAGCCCGAGTTCGGGAGTTTTTCTCACCACAAAATTCGGAAGCATCTGTGACGGACGTGATTAAGACTTTTAATCACCAGCTGACTTATGTGGGCCACTTGGTCAGGACCGAGGCGGAGAAGATTTTTCATTTTGACATGCGAATGAAGCCGGAAATTCAGCGGATATGTCCGGATTTGAATGTACCACCTTGCGATAGTATCGGGACAAGGCGTTGGCCTATGATATGAAGGAGGCAGCGGAGAGAAAGCGACGGAAGCAAAGAAATGAAGGTGTCTGCAACTTCACGGAGGATAAGAGTAGCGGACCTCGCAAGGGCATCCTCTTTTCATTAATCCAGAGACCTCCGCATCCTTCTCGAGGTGGAAAGAAGTTCCGGCAAAGACCGATCGCTTTGACGCAGGAAAGAAGTGTTACAACCGTGGCAAGGCGGGACATGTTCGACGTGATTATTTCGCGCTGCTGTGACTGTTTTGAGTGTGGACAGAAGGACATCGCGCAACATTTTGTGGGAATGCGACCCGATCTTTTGGTACTCGCACTCCGGCTCCATCCGAAGGAGACGAGTGTGAACCAGACGCGGAAAGTGGATTTCAGCAGCAGAACGCCGGGAAGAGAGAGGCATCCAGTCTTGGGTCTGTTCCTCCGCGCCTGTACGAAATGAGGAAATCGATGATCGTAACACACTGTTGCATCAGTACGATTCAGATCCTTTTGCAACCAGCTAGTGTCTTGTTCGACTTGAGCTACGCATTCTTTTATATCTTTGAACTGTGTTAATCGTTTGAAAATCTCGTGCTTGTATAATTGTGAACCTTATGTTGTGGGATTACCGAGGAGAGAAAATTGTGGGAACACTAGAAGCTAGGGATTTCCCAAAGATCTATAGAAGGAAGACAGTGGCCATCGAATCTCATTGTAGTTGACATCTACGGTGACGATTTAATTCTCGGAGATGATTGGCTCAACCGTTATGGAGTCATTACAATTACCGAGAGAGAGTCATTTCCATCATTGCTGATGACGGATCTGAACACTTATTCCAAGGATGGAGACCAGGAAGCTCGGGAAAATTGATCAAAGCAATGAAAGCCGTGAAATTACTGAAGCAGGGATGTCACGGACTTTGGTGCTATGCCATGAGGAAAGAGGAAGGAGTAGAGCTCTCGTCTATTTCAGTTGTGAATGAGTTCCCAGATGTATTTCCTGACGAAATACCGGGGTTACCTCCGCAGAGGGGAGTGGAATTCACTATCGAATTAGAGCCTGGAGCAGCTCCTATTTCCAAAGCACCATACCGTATGGCGCCAACCGAGATGTATGAACTCAAGAAGCAACTGGAGGAATTGTTACAGAAAGGCTATATCCAACCTAGCGTTTCTCCTTGGGGAGCGCCCGTTCTCTTTGTCCGGAAGAAAGACGGATCCCTCCGACTGTGTATTGATTACAGGGAGCTCAACAAGATGACGATCAAGAATAAGTATCCTATACCTCGGATCGACGACTTGTTTGATCAACTGCAAGGGGCAAGGGTATTCTCGAAGATTGACTTGCGATCAGGATACCACCAGTTGAGAATTATGGAATCGGATATACCGAAATCTGCTTTCAGATCCCGATACGGGCATTATGAATTCGTAGTGATGCCGTTTAGACTTACCAATGCTCCTGCAGTATTCATGCAATTGATGAATCGGGTATTCTTGGAATACTTGGATAAATTTGTGGTCGTCTTCATTGATGACATCTTGATATATTTGAAGGACGCGGAGGAGCATGCCGAGCATTTGCGTGTGGTTTTAAGCACCTTGAGGAAGGAAGAGCTGTACGCAAAATTTTCTAAATGCGAGTTCTGGCTTAAGGAAGTAACCTTCCTTGGGCATGTGATATCAGCCGACGGAGTTCAGGTGGACCCGAAGAAAGTCGAAGCAATCTTGGATTGGGAAGCTCCTAAAAACGTGAAAGAAGTCCGAAGCTTCTTAGGACTTGCTGGATATTATCGCCGCTTTGTAGAAGGATTTTCCAAAATTGCTCGTCCGCTCACCCAGCTGTTACAGAAAATTCAAAAGTTCATGTGGAATGAGAAGTGCCAGGCTGGTTTTGACGAACTTAAGAGGAGACTGACGACAGCACCTATATTAGCGCTGCCAGAGGGAACTGATGGATTCATGGTATGCAGCGACGCTTCAAATCAGGGTTTGGGTTGTGTGTTGATGCAGAAGGATAAAGTAATTGCTTATGCTTCTCGGCAATTGAAACCGTACGAGATTAATTACCCGACTCATGATCTGGAGCTAGCAGCTGTGGTCTTTGCCTTGAAAATTGGCGACATTATTTGTACGGCACTCATTGTCAGATCTTTACAGATCATAAGAGCCTCAAGTACATCTTCAGTCAGAAAGAATTAAACATGAGGTAGAGAAGGTGGCTGGAATTGATCAAGGATTACGACTTGGAGATTCTCTATCATCCGGGGAAAGCAAACGTAGTAGCTGATGCTTTGAGCCGTAAACCTGTTTCTCTTCGAGTGTTGGAAGAACTTACGTCCCAAACCAGTATTCAACGAGAACTAATCCGTGAGGGGATTGAAGTATGGGCACCAGGAATCCAAGAGCAACTTTATGTGATGGAACTGACTTCATCACTAGTCGAGGAGATCAAGTCTAAACAATTGAACGATTCTCTGATCCTTCGATTATGTGACGAAGTAAAAGAAGGAAAAGCCCCAGGATTCGTGATACAAGACGATGGAGTTCTGAGATTTCAGATTCGACTTTGCGTTCCCGATGATGATGATTTGAGACGGACAATTTTGAAGGAAGCTCATAGCGCGCCCTATTCTATTCACCCAGGCAGTAGTAAGATGTATAAGGATCTAAAGCAAAACTTCTGGTGGGGGAATATGAAGAAGGACGTAACAGATGACGTTTCGAAGTGTTTGACTTGTCAGCAGGTTAAGATTGAACATCAGCGACCTGCTGGAATGTTAAAGCCGTTTCCGATCCCTGAATGGAAGTGGGAGGATATCTCGATGGATTTCATCACTAGTATGCCAAGGACTAGAACGGGAATGAACATGATTTGGGTTGTAGTTGATCGACTAACCAAGTCGGCTCATTTCCTGGGAATTAAATATACATGGGGACCCGAGAGATTGGCACGAATATTTATTGCGGAGATAGTCAGATTGCACGGGACGCCGAAGACCATTATTTCGGATCGAGATGGTCGTTTCGTGTCACACTTCTGGAAAGCAGTTCATAAGGCTTTGGGAACTGAGCTTAATTTTAGTACGGCTTATCATCCCCAAACGGACGGTCAGTCCGAAAGGACTATTCAAACTGTAGAAGACATGCTTAGAGCTTGTGCTTTGGATTGGTCAACTGATTGGGAAGTTCATCTGCCATTAGTGGAATTCACCTACAATAATAGTTGGCATGCTTCAATTAAGATGGCACCATTTGAAGCTTTGTACGGGAGAAGATGCCGATCACCCCTATGTTGGGATGATTCTTGGATTTGATCGAACGGAACTGAATTGATTGTTCGGACTCAAGAGAAGATAGCTTTGATTCGAGAGAGACTGCTGATCGCCCAGTCGGCGAAGTCTTATGCGGATGTACGTCGTCGCCCTCTAGAGTTCGGCCCTGGGACCATGTCTTGTTGAAGGTGTCTCCTACACGAGGGATTTTCCGTTTTGGGAGGAGAGGCAAGCTTAGTCCGAGATATATCGGACCATTTGAGATCCTCGAGAGAGTTGGAGATTTAGCATACAGCCGGCCTTACCGCCATCGCCGAGTCACGTTCACAATGTATTTCACGTATCTCAATCATGAAGTATGTACCGGACCCTACCACGTCATTGATTTCGACGAGATCGAGATAGCTAATGATGGCACCTTCGAAGAGAGACCAATCAAGATACTTGAGAGCCGGATCAAACAATTGAGGAATAAACCAATACACTTGGTTAAAGTACAATGGTCACGACATGGAGTCAAAGAGGCCACTTGGGAAACGGAGGACAGTATGAAGACTAGATATCCGGAGTTATTTTCATCTTAAGTTTCGGGACGAAACTTCTTTTTAGGGAGAAAGGATGTAATACCCGAGATTTCTATGTAATTGGAACTTGTGATATTGTAATAATTGTACTTTTGTCTGAGTACTATTCTCCGTATTTCATAGTCCGATGTTGTCGAGCGTTTAATTTCATGGTTGTGATTTAAAGATTGTAAATCTGCGCATGTAGCGCACGCTACCGGCTATGTTTAGCGTGCGCTAACGTAGATTCATAGCGCACGCTACAGAGGGTCATTAGCGCACGCTATGCATGGTCAATTTGATTGAGACGTGCGGTAGGTGAGATCTGGACGGGGGACCCCTGTCGGATCGTGTCGGATGTACCTGGACGGCTTTCGGGAAAAGCCGAGTCAACGCCTTAGCGCACGCTACAGGTATATGCGTAGCGCACGCTAAGTGCTGAGTACTGATTTAGTCGGGAGCCGTTAGCGCACGCTACGAGTGGTCTAGCGCGCGCTAATAGCCATTTATTATAAATAGGACAGCATCCTATTCGTGATTTCAGTTCTCTCTTCTCCCATTACCCGAATTCTTACACTTAGAACATAACTTTCCTTCATCCTAAACACTTCATATCAACATCCTGATTCGTGATTGAAGATCGTATATCATTGGAGATTGGTGTTCAAGCTTTCGGTGTCAGATTGCTTCATTTTCCTCCGTGTTCTTCACTACCTTGAGGTAGGTGATTCTTCACCAATACTAGTTGTGTTCTAGAGGATGTTGATCATGTTCATCTACTCAGTTAGATTCGTTATTAGCCGTACATCGTGTGCTAGAAGGATGTTTTCAACGTTTCGACACTTATTCATCGTATGATCCATTGAACCTTTTTGTATGAGGTTTCCTAAGCATGTTATGTACCTTCCAAACCAATCGCCCAGTATATGTAGATTACCTAGTTCGTATGTTTTACGTAAGGAACCATATGTTTTGGGATTTGGAATAATCGGAACTTAGAATATTTCTTGAAGATCTTGGATGAGTTATGATGATGAGATAATTATCCGTATATTTGTGCCTCATGATCATGGAACTTACACAACCTTATTAGCATGACAGACTTGAGGATGATTTGTTGTATCAACATAGAATTCATGAATTCACCACCTTTCAACCCAGTTTTTCCGTTAGCAGTATTCTGCCATGCAGGGTTAGCGCACGCTAACATATATGAGTTAACGTGCGCTATCGGGTTGATTAACGCGTAACGTACGTAGCGTACATTATGTATCAGCCGATTCGAACTGTCAGTTCGTAGCTAGCGCACGCTAGTCTTACACGATAGCATACGCTAACAGGCCGGCTTAGCGCACGTTACGTAGAGTACGTAACGCACGCTAAGCAGTCCAGGCAGATTGTTTATTTTGAGCTTTTCGGCCGTAGACCGAATTGTTAGGCCATCGTTCGACTTGAGATGATTTGTATATCATTCCTTTTGTTAAGGTTCGAGCTTGTTACGTTGATCGAAGGAGGCGGCCTTCGAGTGTGTCGAGATCATTGAAGTGTTTCGTCCTTGCCATTTTCGAGGCAAGTATCATATGTCGAGTTCGATTTATCATGCTTGTGGTTTTATTCATATTGTTGAATATGAGATGTATTTCTGAAAATTCTCGTGATATTCGTTGTTGTTTGTTTGTATTGGTGAACATATTGAAATGCATATGTGTATGCATAATTGATTGATTATGGTATAAATGATCCGAGGGGGGTCATGAGGATCTATGCTGAGGGCGCTGGATCGAATGTCCACCATGCGTTGGTCCGACGGGATCATCATGGGGATCTATGCTGAGGGCGCTGGATCGTTGGACGGGTTTTCCACCATGCGTTGGTCCGACGGGATCATCATGGGGATCTATGCTGAGGGCGCTGGATCGCTGGATTACCTTGTATTGTGTTGATGGAATCGTGAGGATTCGCATCGTTGGATTCCGGTGGCGGAAGTCCGTTTTGCATGCTTTATGATGCATTGATGATTTATTGTTTGACGATACTTGTACTAGCATTGTTTTGCTAACCCCTTCGGGGGTGGACATTGTTTTGATGTTCAGGTAGCCGAGGAGCGGAGAGGCAACCACAGTACCGACAGGACGATGGAATAGCTCAGTGATGTGATTGATGTTATTGTTATTGTGATTTGTCTTTTTGGTTCGTTTAGTACTCGAGTACGTCTGTTTTAATAAGGTCAATTCGATATGGTTGTATAAGTTAACTCATTTGATCGGTTGAATCAAATCTGTATTTGAACTTCAGTTGTTCGATTATATTGTTTTTACACTTCTTTTAAAATCAGCCTTGTAAATCCTTATCTAAAGGGTTTACGGCGCTGTAATTATTCCGAATATCTCGGGGTGTTACAGAAAGGGGCTCGAAAACACCCATGGAGTTGTTGATGAGGTAGTTGAGCTCATCATGCTGGACATGGTTGCGGCAATGGTGTTTGCCACGGTCGAAGTGGCGGTCGCGGAGGCAAAGGCAGCGGTGGTGTTGGAGTTGGTGGAAGCAACGGTCGTCATCGCCAGGTTTAGGATTTATCAAGTAGATATTTCGTCTTGTGCTTGTTATTTTTCTGTGTTACAAACATGCTGGACGGAAAAAGAAATTACAACTGGAATACAAAAAAATTACAACTCGATAACAGAAACTACAAACTCGTACGGAAATGAAAAACAAAACTCGAAACAGAATTGAAAATACAAGAAAATAAATTGTAAAACCATACACTAATGCGCAGTCGAGGAATCCTCTATCCGCAAGACGAAATATGCCCCGGTTGTGCTTTCGGTTTTGACGTATCACCCCCAAAGATAAAACGACAACGTCTCGAAGGTAGTAGCACCACAAGACCTACGAGCTCCGGCGAACTTGAACGAGGTGAGGAGGAAATTGTTACTATGAACTATGAACTGTATGTTTTATGCTGTATGCGAGAGTTTCGAAAAATTGTATGTGCCAAAGCAAAGGTATGCATGCGTATTTATAGGTCATCTCACCTGCAGGGGGGTTTAAACACAGCCCTTATGGCTGTCATAATGCAGTCATTTATGCTGCATTATGCTAGGAGTTATGAATTTCAAACAAATAGCAGGGGTTACGAAATTCAAACCTGCCATTAACTCCTCCTCATAACACCTGGGAGGTTACTTACGGGTTGGACTGAATTTGAACTGTCAGGACGCACCTGGACTGTATTCAGCTCCTTAACCGCTCGAGGGATGTGTCTGGACATCCTTATGTGCACATATGAGCCCAACTACCTTGTTGAGCTTGTCCAAAAAATCTTTAAGCTAGCTCAAGGCCTAGCTTACGGCCAAGCCCATGAACAGGCCCAAAGACCAGCCCAAAGACTAATTGCGCGCGTGTGGGCTTTAAGCTCATACACATGTGCCATTGATTATTACATGAATAAAGGTAACTCCTTATATACTAGAATAATGATGGTTCATTATTCAATGTGGGATACCATCCCTTATTAATTCACAATTAAGTGACAAACTTTAATTCACTATTTCTCACTCACCGGGAATTGGTATAGAGAAAGTGAATATACCACGATCATCTACTCAGAACGTAGATCGATCCTCTGATATTAAATTTTATAAAATAAAATTAAAATCATTAACGATTCCAACATAAGTTTTTTAGTAGAGCCGAGAGAACTGTAGAGAGAGAGAGAGTCGCATGAGAGTAGAGTTGCCCAAATTCGGGTCCGACCCGGCGGTTCCACGGGTCCGCCGACCAGGACCCGGACCCCATCCGTATATATGAAATATCTGGGTTGGCGGGTTTATGGGTCGGCCATGGGTCAGGGTCCTGGTCCGACCCACCGGGTCACGGGTTCGACCCGTAATTTTTTTTGAAAAAGTGTTTATAAAATTTTATTTATTATTATTTTATACGCAAAAAACAACTAATGAACTAAGGAAATAATTGGAAAAAATTAGGTTGTATTTAATTCTAAAAGTTTTCACTTAAAGTTAAATTGCCTACGTATCCTCGAGAGGAATCAAAGTTTTAAGTAGTTCTTTTACTTAAAGAAGAATTAAAAAATGGGTTTATATTTAATTTTAAGTTTTAACTTAAAATTAAACTATCTAAATATCCTCGTGAGAAATCAAAGCCCGACGTTGTTCTTTTAATTACCTGACTTATCTTTAGTCGAATTCGATGTCGTTGTCGTCGTCTTGATCATTGGTTTGACTCATTTGACTAGACTCTCCGTCAGTAATGTCTTCTTGATAGGCGTCTTGGTCCGATAATAGGTCATCCCACTTATTTTTCTTGATCTCGTAACTCGGCTTTTGTTGGGTCTTTAAGCATCATTTGAGTCTCGAGATTTTTTGGCGTCATTCGGGATCTTCGCTCATCCAATATATTGCCTCCTTCACTAAAAACACTCTCAGGGGACTGAGTATGCGGGCACTACAAGAATCTCTTGTGCCATAATGGAAAGTATGGGAACTTCGGTTCCCCTTCTCTTCCACCAATCCAACAGATCAAGTGTACCTGAACTATTATTCTCGGCCGCAAAACTAGTTGCATAATATCGACTAAGGTCATTTCTTTAACCGGCGTTACTACCTATCTATTTCTTGATATATTTTAGAGTTGTTGTTGAAATGTGTTAGTGGGAGTTCTCTCTAATTATATATAGATAGTCCTAGTTCTTGTTTTTTTGAGTTTGAATCATATCTCCATATTTAGTTAAATATTTAGCAAAAAGAGTTTCACAACTATGTGTCGGAGTTGGTACGCCTTGAAGAGTGCGATCAAACGTTGCATATGTTTGATTTAACATAGCTTCATCGATTTCGTACTCTATTTCTTCATCAATGTTATGCAGTTGTTGACAATTTGGGACACGTCGAAATTCCCGGGGGTCAACTTCTTCTTCACTAGTAATTGTTGTACTACCATAATAGATACTTTTATGTATAGTATCATATTCATCTTCTTGACTTTCATTTTCAAAATCGGGTGGAGGTTGGTTTTGAGGCTCCCGAATAGTTATGCCAGATGATTTCTTCGATTTGCCCCAAAGAGCCATTCATTCAAACTCGGACATTTTTGATTATTTGGGAGACGTAGCAATACCCTTTCCCTTGTCAGAACTCGATAGAATAATTAAATGATATTAAAAAGAGAGAGATAAAAGATTATAGCAATAATAGTTGAGAGATAGATAGATTAGAATGAGTGAGTGTGAAAAATGAGAGAGGTTTGGGGAGTATTTATAGATATAATTTTTTATTTTTTTAAAAAAATTGAAAATAAATCCGCTGGACCCGCCGGGTCCTGGGTCCGACTCTTGGGTCCAACGATCAGTTTTTATTTTCTTTTTAAATTCTCAGCCGGGTCATCCGAGTCGGACCCGGTGGGTCGACAAGTCACGAAATGTAGGACCCGGACCCGACCTGTGTATACCATGAATCCGGATCCCCGGGTCTGACGGGTTGTACGGGTCTAGGTCCTACACGGGTCCGATAGGTCCGGGTCGACTGATCGAACCACCGAATCCGGATTTTCTGGGCAACTCCACATGAGAGGATGAGAAATGGATGAGAAGAAAACTACCGACTTCTTTAGATCGAGGGGAGTGGGTTTTATACCCAAATATTTTTAGTCAATTTCAATTTCAGCCCCATGTCTTTTAATCTTGCAATATGACCCAGTAAGTTCCTAATTTTTTTTAATCATTCCCTTTTTACTCGAGATTTTAACACACTGGCCTTTCAATTACCCAATTTAATCCTATTATTTTGTTTTCAGTCATATCATAGTAATAATATATTATTATAATATTATTTGTAGATTATAATAATGATTTACGAGTCTAGAATTGTTAATTCAACCATATACATCAACTTCAAAGTCAGGTTTTTGTATTTAAGGTGGGGAAATTTAACTGAAACTCTTTTATGTTCAAGTTTATATTTAATGTTAAATAATATTTTGATTTGCTTGTGGTACTTTACTATGATTTCAAGATTTATGATTAGCCTTCAGGTAGTATGATTCACCTTCGGGCAGTATGTATTTGCCTTCGGGCAATAAGATTCGCTTTCGGGCAGTTGACTCGCCTTCGAGCAGTATGATTCGTCTTTGAGTAATAAGATTCGTCTTTGAGCAGTATGATTTGCCTCCGGAAAGTAAGATTTGCCTTTAGATATTACTATGTGCACATAGAATCGCGAGACGGTAAGATATATGTAAGATTCAGTTGGGGTATCATTCACGATGCGTGATCCAAGATCCTTGGGGAAACCCATGGTACCATATAATAAAAATATTTTTAAAGTTCAAGGTTCGAAACATATTCTCCATTATTGTAATTAATATGAATTGATATGCCCTACCGAGTTATTGAAACCTCGTCCATTTTATTTCCCCCTTTCAGGTTAGGGAAAATTAGAGTGGAGCAAATATGATGATAGCGATAATAAAACTATGATTCCGAATCTTTCTTTAATTTTCCAAGCTTAGTTGAACTATTAAATTTCAGTTAACATGTTAATTCCATGGGTAACTTTGCTACTATTGTTTCGGGCATGTAGACGATGAGGATTCTTATCTACGATATGGCCTTATGCTTTTGGTACTTAAAGTCATTTTAAATTAAAGGGTAATTTAAAACAAAAATATTTTAATATTTTTCTTATAAAAATTTAGGATGTTATAATGTGGTATCACAGAATTCTGCGATTCTGAATACTTATACAATTATTTTTACTGAAATAAAATCTATATTGTTAAATAAAATGGTAGTAGTATTATTATCGCTCGCCTCTGCCGTCCGCACTGAATTTGCAAGTAAGTAATATTATTATGAGCATATATATTGTGAATAGTTTACTACTGCGATAAATTCCACGCTCAATAGCATGCTTTTGGTTTTAGATTATATATACAATAACATATGATTTTGCCATCATAAGCATGGTTCCTTATTTTCTTATCATAATAAGATACACATGATGTTTTGACTATATAATTAGTCATAATATACCCAGTTATAGCCTTAAACTAGATACGAGAATTCATGACTAGGATTGTGTGTACCATGTCATTCAAATGGCACGCACGAGGAGAATATGTATAAAATCTTACTTATCATAATATAGTGTCCTCTATTAGAGGAGATGAGAGTATTTTAGAGCTAATGACAGTACGATATGAGAGTATATGTTTAGGATGTAGGATAATTCATGAGAGGGTGTAAATTATCTATGCATATGTATGTCACGAAGTTGTGGGTAAAAGAAGTTTCTGTCAACTCAAAAATAAATTTCATACCATGTGAGTGGCTTTAACACAATCCACCGTGAATGTTACACGTCGTAGAACCTTTCCACGAGGATCTACCAGGCTAAACATCACATAAATGACCAAATGCTTGCCCGGCCAGGGTCAAACAAGATAATAATACAAACTGTTAAGATCAAATTCAAGTAGACTACACGGACCGATGAGGTCGCACAACTCAATCAACAGATAATAACTTTATACAATAATTACCCACGCAAGGATCGGAGTACAATACAGTGGAAGACTGATTACAACTCTGACAATACAACATAACTCGACCAAACTCCCTTGATTAGTATCGTAGCTCGTCACTTCCTGTGCCGATCCTGGAACTGCTCCTCAAGAACCTGCATGTACCTGGACGCAATACAGACATTCACCCCCGATTACTCGGGGGTTAGTAACACTCTACTGTTTTACTAGTGCAAGTATCAAATCATACGAAATATAACAAGCAAACATCAACCATTGGATCAGATACAATAACCAAGTACCAAATCATTCCCAAGAGGTTTTAACAATTTAGAAAACGAGCATGGAATTATTCGCAAGTAAAATTCTCATCTAAGGGATTTTTATAAATACAAAACCTTTAGGACCTCGAGTCCTGATTTGTAAAACCTTATCGAAAACCTTAGGGTTCTAACCCAAATCTCGAGTTGTATTTCGGCAATTTACAGTACAAAAATATTTCCATAAATCTCGTGGGGCTCGGCCCAACATTCTTTTCTCAAAAACTTTCTTTTAAAACTTTGATTGTCAAAACATTGTGACACCGTGATCTACCGTCACGTGTCTCCGTATGTTCAACAACCCATATGGCTAAACCACACATACTAATCAAACATAAACAATCTAGACATCATGATCCACCGTCGCGTGTCTCCGTAGGTTCAATAACCCACACGGACTAAAATAACCCCAACAACATCACAAATATGTTGGAATTCGGTGACTAAAATCGAATTACGCAGCGGAAAATAAACTGGTCCAACCGGATAAAACCAAACCCCAAAAACGGACCGATCAAGCATCATATAAACGAATATAAATAACGAGGAAGAGAGTCAAAGAATGCTTACTCTCATAGTCCTTTGATAATATAATCTTCGAAGGAAAAACCCGAACAATCTTTCTCCGGTTACCAATACGAACACGAATCCAATTTAGTGTAGCTTGTTGAATGATCCAACACCGAAATTGCCGAATGTACCTACGTTATTACACATCGGATATTGATTGGAAAAATAAAATATGAATTCATTCTCAAAGAACACGGCTAGGAATTGATACAGTATTTTTCTTCTCTTCTCTTATTCCTTTTCTTTCTCTCAAAAATGAACCAAGAAATTGAAAAAATTATATCTCCTCCTCACCAATATGTTCTCACTGCTGATGCTATGTGTGTATGTGTGTTTATTTCACAAGTCTTGTCCAAAACAAAGACCAACACACCATTTTATATAACTAATGAGATAATATTATGAGATATGGAATCTAATCGCAAGTCTTCATCATTTGCCATATAAAATAAACCTCACATGATAGGAAGTAACATGGAAGGTGTGGGGGTGGAGCACTTGGTATTAGGTGAGAAAACGAGTCAAGCCACTCGGTTCGTATACCGGACGTTCACGTGTCTAGTCCGTTAAATACACTTCGTTTTCTCCCAAATGTATTTATACTTAATTAATTAATCCAATTAATTAATTTTATCAAATACAAAATTATAATAATATATTTCCAAGAAATAATTATTTATGAATTAAATTATTTACCCGGTAATTAATTTCAATTCACTAGACCGCATGATTTATCAAATAAATCAAATTAGATATCTAATATCCAATATTAATAAAAAGATAATAAATACATATTTATCCATCAAATATCCTTGTGCACGACTCCTTAGGTCCGTCTTAGTCGGCAATGGGAGGAACCAAGGAGTACGAGTAACACTTAGCTAGTCTAGTGCTTCGTACCGTAACCCAACTAAGAACGAATGATCGGATCATTCCAAAACATTATGTCGTGAATACCGTATACGTATAAACCCTTCAATCATATATCCCGGTCAAGTATTAGGGTCACGATAAAGTCAAACCCTATTAAAACTTGACTCTATGCATTTTGTTAACGCAAATTGAGATCATCGAGCTCTCGTGTATCAAATACAACTAGCTCTAAATGTTTTGGCCAAAGACTTATAATCTCATTTGCCATTAACCGCATAGAACATTTACATGCTCACTTACAGGAGAAAGAATTATATCTTGGTATTCAGTAGAGACTTCTACTTGCCCACTGAGTTGTATTTCGAGATTGACCCCACCCATCGGCGATTGAATCGAACTACTCAATGACTAATTGAATGTCACAAGCACATCTCCTACTGAAACCTCAAGTCAAAGGTCCACGTATACCTATCACAACCTTTCGATCCAGTCATTGACAAACCCTGAGTGATATCCATGTGACCGAATCGAGGTGATTCGTGTTCGAGTACACTAATCTCATTAGCATACCTATAACGTGTGCTCCCACTAACTCTTAGTGAAGACCGGCACTCTACATGTCAAAGTACACGTTATACAAGTCTTGTCTAAACTTATTGCCCAGTTAAGTTTTATCGACTTACGAACGAGTTAAGCATTCGAGCTCTAAACACTTCCAGTGCCTATCTCCTTATCTCCATAAGGAGTAGAATGTTTGCTCTCAAATGCAAGGACTATTATTCTATATACCAAATCACAATGCCAGTGATATATAATAATATAAAAATAATTATTGCATTATTAAATATTCATAATTACAATACAAATACTCTCACTCTCTCATCCTCTGAGTGGCATTCGAGGGCATATCCCTAACACTTCTCTGCTGCATGTTCAACTCTTTCTGATTGAAGATGTATTTGAGACTCTTGTGATCCATAAAGATCTGACAGTGAGTCCCGTACAGGTAATGTCTCCAGATCTTCAAAGCAAAAACTACTGCTGCTTGCTCCAAATCATGTGTTTGGTAATTCACTTCATAAGGTTTCAGCTGTCGTGACGTATAAGCGATCACCTTATCATTCCGCATCAATACGCATCCGAGTCCTTGGTTCGAAGCATCACTGTAAACTATGAATCCTCCAGTCCCCTGTGGAAGTGTTAAAATCGGTGCTGTCGTCAATCTCTTCTTCAATTCATCAAAGCTATTATGGCACAATTCGTTCCACTCAAACTCTTTACGTACGTTAAGCATGCATTTTCCAGCTTTTTGCACTTCATTTCCTTCGATGCTTTGCTTCGTCTTTTTGTTGTTTTGTTTTGTGTATCAACTTAAATCATCAAAACATTATTATAGCATGTATGGAACAAAATGTTCCAACAATCTCCCCATTTTTCATGATTACAAAACAACACTTCGTCAATGGGATTTACCTACAAAAATACAAATATATGTATATGTGTACAGACCAAAGTTTTTGACTTTGTCCGTTTCGTTTGTTTCTTCTCCCATTTCTTTTTCGACTTCTTCTTTCCTTCTCTTTTTCTTTTCGAATTTTCAAATTTTCATCATCTTTTCGACGTCTCCTCATTTTTCTTTTCAACTTCATCTTTTCGACTTTTTCTTCTCCTTTTCTCCTTTCAACTTCTATTTTTCTTTTCAATTTCAACTTTTCGACTTTTCTTCGATTTTTCTCCCCCTTTTAGGGTTAATCCCATTCTCCTTTCTCTCCCCTTTTTGTTTTCACCAAAAAGTGTAAAAAAATAAATATAATGATACCAAATATAAAATATGCATGATACTAAATGATAAATATAATTATATGCATTGATAGGTTATAAACTCCCCCTGAAAATATTATCTCCCTTAAAAAAATTATTACTCCCCCTAAGTAAAATATATTTTGATAAAAATCAATTTTTGAAAATCCAACCGAGAGTTGGTTTTTCATTTGAAACATAGACGATATTTGAAATAATTGTTCCTTTAGGAACCCAAATCATGTTAATTTTAATCGTCCGGCGTAGGCTTTTACAGTTCAAAAATATGGTGCCTAATTTTCAAACATTTTTCGCAATACGGTATTTTTAAATTTAAAGATTCATTTTTAGAACGAGATGTGAATCCCAACCCTTGTTTACTTAAAGTAAACTTTTGCACTGAGAGTATATTTTCAAATTTCTCATTTTCGAGAGAAAATTTCTTCGTTAAATTTTTGAGCTCGGTTTGCATTTTAACAAGATCATCCTTTAAAATATTTTCGTTTTCAAGGCATTTAGAATGATCGATCTCGATAAACGTTCACTTTTCCAGAATTTTGGAATTCTCATTTTCCAATGATTTATTTTTAAATTGAAGGGATTTAATTTCGGTTAAAGCATTTTGATAGTCTGTATGCAATAATTCAAATGCTTCAAAAAGTTCGTCGTAAGAATTATTTACTTGGCTTTCGACGTCGCTATCGTCGAATGAACTTCGTGCCATAAGAGCGAGATTATTTTGATTGATAAAATCATCATCTTCGTCTTCATCGCTCCATGTTGCAACGAGAACCTCCTTCTTTGGTTTAGCTCGGCAATTCTCGGCAAAGTGGCCTGGTTTACCACATAATCGACAATTGTTGTCGAATTTCTTAGATTCGCCCGAGATGTCTTTCTTTCTCCGGGTTAGTAAGGTTTGAAACTTATTAATATTCTTGGCATAATATGCCGATTCTTCATCGCTTTCATCAACCGGGATTTCTTCTCTTTTTGACATCTTAGCCTTCAAGGCTATTGATCTTTCCTTCGGTTTCGGCTTTGTATTTCGAGATTTAAGGACAATCTCGTAATTTATTAGTGAACCAACGAGGGCACTAAAATCAAGATTATTGAGATCTTTCGATTCCATAATCGCCGTTACCGTTCTGTCCCATTCAACAGGTAGCGATCTTAAGATTTTCTTGACTTTTTCACTACTTGATTATGGTTTTCCAAACGAAGCAAGTCCATTAGTGATGACCGAAAATCGGTCGAGCATATTGGTGATGGACTCGTCACCCTTCATCATGAATAACTCGTAGTCATGGAGAAGCATATTGATCTTTGTCTCCTTGACTTGAGTTGTCCCTTCGTGTGTGATTTCAAGAATTTTCCATATTTCTTTAGCACTTTCACACGATGAGATACGACTGACCTCTTATGGATTTAAGGCACAATATAAACGTTGAGTAGCCTTACAATTTAGATGGTCGTTTTTCTAATCCTCGTCATTACATTCTTCGAAACTATTAAGAGATCCGTCAGGTTTGATTGGAACTTTCGGGCCAAGACAAATGATCTTCCAAATATCGATGTCATACGCTCGGATGAATATTGACATCTTTTTCTTCCATGTCATGAAATTTGCGCCATCAAAAAATGGTGGTCGGTTAAGAGCAAGGCCTTCAACTGGAGTAAATTGAAACGCCATTTGGATCGACTCATCGGATGTTAAGCTGTGTATTGGAGGTACTGCTCCGATACAAATTGTTGGAGCAAGATCGGAATTTGTGCCATGTAGCGGAAGCGTAAAATAATTGTGCGGAAATTAAACGACACACGGAGTTATAGAGGTTCGGCTATAAACGAGCCTACGTCCTCTCTATGTATCTTTTTCTATAGGTTGAAGATAAAAACCTCTTGTAACACCCCCAAAATATCTCGAGGTATTACAGTGCCGTGAATCCCACGTGGGACCCACAAGGCTAGTTGGAAAAATAGGCATTTTAAGAAAATCGCGATAAAACATTAAATTCAAGGTTTACATAACGTGAGTCGAAAGATTTAAGGAAAAATGAAATTTGAAGTCCAATTATTACACAACAAGAGTTTTTCCAAAGAAAACAATTTATTCCAATTTAAGCAGCGGGTAGAGATAATTCCAACACCGCTCAAGTCTGACCGGACCCCTCGGGAATGTCCTGCACATGATGAACAATTTTACCTGGTACGACGAATCATACCAGGTAACCAGGGTCAGAGAATGCATACCAAATAACAGTTACTAACAATGATATACGTCATCTTTACAATCACAGTATCTAGTAATCACAGGGAATATTTCATCACTCGACCGAGGTTGTCTCTCTCCTTTATCACATAAGCCCCAAGGTCGCAACCAAGGGTCACAGAAGTATCCACACGGGAATACCCCGGAACATAGGTGCCCAATTCGGGTCTTACCCCCTAACACATTTCCACACGGGTACCATACAGGTTTTATCCCCAACACATCGGCCCATTTATAACATTTTTAGAGAAAGACAAACGTCGACATTTATCAAAATGGCACATACGCACATACGATATAACATTGATATTAGAAAATTCTCGAGCAAGATTTCACTTGCCTGTGATCCGATAGGTGCTTTGTGATAAGGAGTCCCCACGCCCGCTCGAGCTTAACCTAGCCACGAAATATCCGATTAACACCTCGTACGGATTATGATGAATAAAACTAGTCTCCCTTTCCTAATCGGATTCCTAGTGTAGTTTTGGTTGTCGATATAAGTATCGTTTCTAAGTTTTAACGTATTGCGTGCCATTATCCCGTTCAATCCTATAATTAACATTAGGCATATCGATTTACTCAAAAAGATAATCCTATCATTCTTCGCTTGACAACGAATTATTATGGCGTAATCGAATCTCATGCCTTCTAATTCAATTCTATATTCCGAATACTACAATCGACGGATTCTATTGCATAATAACTTTGGTGGTTTGATACCCAATATTGATTATACTATCGAATCGTTTTCCTTAGTTTGCTAAGTGTCAAAAATCACAAGGTAAGGGCGACTACGAACAATGGAACATACGGTGACGGATTACTATGAATTTTCCCACAATTGATTCGTCAAATTTTACATTCCTAGGGATGATTTGAAGTGAAATTTCGTATGATAGATATGATTTGCATGAAACGAAACATATGAGAAACGATAATTCCGGTTACTACAATTCCATCCGACAAGATTGTTTACGAAGTTTAGCAAAATCTACCCAATACCCGCAATCTAATAAGTATAAATACGAAAACATCAAAGATATAACTCCAGGGATTGGTGGCTTACCTTATTGGAAGAAGAATAATGAAGATAGTTGACGGATTCACAAGAACTACGGGGAGAACGAGAAGTGACTTGAACGACTTGGATAATCTTCACCGGAGCTCAAGAATCCACCTCCTCAATGTTAGTTCAAGTGTATAAGAGGCTTAAGAACCGGGTATAGGGCTAGAAATTTCTCCAAGGGTGATAGTTTGTGATGTTGGGTCGTGCAAATGAAGAAGGGAATTGCCATTTTATAAAACTTGTTTTTGGTAACGTACGTTAACGATAATAGTGTTACGTACGTAAGGTGTATTACGTACGTAACAGTGTCATGACAACGTACGTAAAGAACTCACTGCCCGAAATGTGCCCAAGTGTTACGTACGTTAAATTTGGGACATAACGTACGTAACGAATAGTTGACTCGTTTGTCCTCTAGCCCGCCGAAAGTAACTCTGTCCATGTCAAAGGAAAGATTCTGGTCGGGAGACCGACCCACCCGTTACGTACGTAATATAGATACCCTAATGTACGTAACAATCAAAATATAGCGTACGTTAGGCATGAGTTATAGCGTGCGTTAGACAGAACTTTAACGTGCGTTAGACGTAAACTCTTTAGCCTCAAACCACATTCTAACCATCTCGGGGTGACCATCCCTTCCACTCGTCAACAATTATCGGGGAACAAGACGTTGGCCAACGTCATATTCGCACCGACGATCGTCCCACGGCGTCAAGGCGTGTCACCCCCGTTTCATTCACATCGTACAATTATATAGCACTCAATGGAATACATAAATAGAAATGACGTCACATTACCAAACATTCACACAGTACAAAGTAATCAAGCATGGAATACCGGAGGTATTACATATCACCCCTCTTAAAAATAGTTTTGTCACAAAACTTAAGAAAATAACTCGAGATGACTCTCCTTCATGCTCGACTCAGTTTCCCAAGTTGCTTCTTCCGTGCCGTGGTGCGACCACTAAATAGTTATGGCTTTATTTCTTAACATCTTCACACGCCGATCCAAAATGGCGGTCGGTATCTCTCTAAAGGTAGCGTCATCGGAAATTTCCACTTCTTCGAAATTGAGCTTGTGACTCGGGTCATAGACATACTTCCTTAACTGGGAGACGTGAAAAATGTTATGCACTCCATCCAGATGCGCCGGTAGAGCTAATCGATACGCGAGTTTCCCTACTCGGTCCAATATCTCAAATGGACCTATAAATCTCGGGCTTAACTTGCCCTTCTGGCCGAAACGCCGGATACCTCGCATAGGTGATACTTTGACCCAAACATGATCCCCGACCGTAAATTCTAACGGTCACTGTCGGTTTTCGGCAAAAGATTTCAGTCGGCTCTGCGTGGCTAGCAAGTGTTTCTGAACGATAGAGATCTTCTTAATGGACTCCTGGATAAGATCCAACTCGGTAACCGCGGTGTCGGAGGCATCATCCCAGCATAACGGTGACTTACATCTTCGCCCATACAGGGCCTCGAATGGTGCCATGCCTATGCTTGTATGCCAGCTGTTGTTGTACGAGAACTCCACTAACCCCAAATGTCTAGCCCAATCCTTTCCCTAATCGAGCACGCATGCCCTCAACATATCTTCCAAGGTTTGAATCGTACGCTCGGTCTGTCCATCTGTATGAGGATGATAAGCCGTGCTAAAGTGTATTTGGGTCCCCATAGCCTTATGGACGGCTTTCCAAAAATGAGACACATATCTGGTGTCCCTATCCGAAATGATGGATGAGGGAACACCATGTAGCCTTACGATCTCTCTGATGAAAATGACGGCCAGCTGCTCTGTCCCGGTTGTCTCTTGAATAGGAATGAAATGTGCTGATTTTGTCAATCGATCAACAATGACCCAAATTGTATCTTTTCCTCCCACTGCCGTAGGTAGCTTAGTGACAAAGTCCATTGATATGCTCTCCCATTTCCACTCTGGGATGGGTAGGGATTGCATAATTCCGGCTGGTCTGTGGTGTTCAATTTTTACTTGTTAGCACGTCATACATCGGGCGACGAACCTAGCAACTTCCCATTTCATATTCTTCCACCAAAAACTCTGTCGCAAATCTTTGTACATCTTGCTTGCTCCGGGGTGAATAGAATAGGGAGTGGAGTGCGCCTCTTTCAGTATAGTTTGCTTCAGCCCGTCATTCGGTGGAATACATATCCTGTTCTTGAACCTCACCAAATCACCCTGAATCTTATAGTCGGAAACATCTCCTTTCTCGATTCCTGCACCAACCGCATGTAATTATAGTAAGGACGAAAGTATATTGATTGAGCATAATTGTCCTTGCCTACGTTGTACCCATACTTCGGTGTTGCTTCTCCTGATATCTTGCTGCAGTTTGGGCTGAACTGTTATGCTGGATACCATTACCTCTTGTGTAGTTTTCCGACTAAGAGCATCAGCTACCACGTTGGCTTTTCCGGGATGATAGGAGATTTCCACATCGTAGTCCTTGATTAGCTCCAACCAACGCCTCTTGTGTAATTCTCTCTGCGTGAAGATATATTTCAAACTCTTATGATATGTGAAAACTTTGCAAGTAACTCCGTAGAGATAGTGCCTCCAAATCTTGAGGGCATGCACCACTGCGGATAGCTCCAATTCATGTGTCGGGTAATTTACTTCGTACGGCTTCAGTTGTCGGGATGCGTACGCAACGACTCTGCCATTCTGCATGTAGACACACCCTAGTCCATGCTTGGATGCATCCGTGTATATAATGAATCCTTCGCACTCGTGGTAACACTAGTCTTGGGCGAGTTAGCCTACTCTTGAGCTCGTCGAAGCTCTTCTGGCAGTATGCAGTCCATACAAATTTGGTGCTCTTTCTCAGTAGGTTCGTTAACGGTCGGGCGATACAGGAAAAAGCCTCGAAGAATCTTCGATAGTAACCCGCCAGTCCTAGGAAGCTCCTAACCTCCTTGACATTCATCGGCGGTTCCCAACTCGTTATTGTCTCGATCTTTTGTGGGTCGACCTTGACACCTTCTGCCGAGACAACATGTCCGAGAAAAATTACCTCTGGCATCCAGAATTCGCACTTGGACAGTTTCGCATAAAGTTGGTGTTGCCTTAACACGCTCAGCACTTGCCTCAAATGTTCCTCGTGTTCCTGTCGGCTTCGAGAATATATCAGGATGTCGTCGATAAAAACCACCACGCATTTATCGAGGAAATCAATCAAAACTCTATTCATCAGTTCCATGAAAACGGCTGGGGCATTAGTCAACCCGAATTATACCACGATATACTTGTAATGCCCATACCTCGACCGAAATGCAGTCTTGGGTATATCTTCCTCCCGAATCCTCAATTGGTGATATCCGGACCGTAAATCGATCTTTGAAAACACGACTGCCCCTTGTAACTGATCCAAGAGGTCATAAATTCTTGGTAGTGGATAACGATTCTTGATAGTAACCTTATTCAACTACCTGTAGTCGATGCACAAGCGTAGAGAGTTGTCTTTCTTCTTAACGAAAAGTACCGGCGCGCCCCACGGCGAGGTGCTTGGGTGGATCAACCCTTTCTCCAACAGATCTTCGAGCTGTATTTTTAATTCCTTCATCTCGGCCGGTGCCATCCTGTAAGGAGCTTTGGAAATAGGCCTCGTCCCCGGCTCGAGTTCAATGGAAAGGTCAACTTCTCAGTGCGGTGGCAGCCCTGGTAGTTCATCAGAAAAACGTCTGGAAACTCATTCACCACCGGAATTTTTGTGATTGCAAGTTGTGAAGTGTCCTCTCGAAGAACATAACACCAATAGTACTCACTTCGAGAGCTGCAGGAGGCTTCTGTTGCGATAATGCTGAGAGACCCTTTCGTACGAAAGTGTTCACGTCCGCTGATGACATGTGTGGTACCGTCATGAGCCGAAATGGAAATAGTCAAGTGGTATGTATCCAAGATCATTTTATGCAATGGCATCCAGTCCATACCTAATATGATATCTTCATTCTGGAGCGGAAAGACCATAAGATTAGCGGTCCAGCTATGATTGTTGATGCAGATCTGACAGTCTCGAACCTTTTGATCACCGCTTAATCTACTACCCTCGGGTAGTTTAACAGTAAAGGGCTCACAAGGTACACAAACAAGATTTAAGCGTTCAACACATTCCACAATAATAAACGAATAGGTGGCTCCGGTATCAAATAGTACATGCACTGGCTGGGAGTTAACAAGAAGAGTACATGAGATAGCTGGCGCAGACTGACCATCCATAGCCCTCAGCTCAAATACACAAGATGGCACTGACTCCGAAAAGGACGAGGTACCTCCGCCGCGCCCACGGCCTCGTCCGGCACCGTGTAGTGGTGGTTGGTTCTGGTGGGATGGGGCTCGGTAGTTGGAAACAGCAGGCGTCCTAGGGGATTGCACAGAGCCTTGTTGACTTGGTTGGGAAGCTGGGCTCTGAGTGGAATTGGCCCGCCAGCAGTAACGAGACATGTGTCCACTCTTTCCGCAAGTGAAACATTTGGTAGCCGTCTTCTGACACCGATCCTTAGTATGCCCGGTCATACCACAATTGAAGCAGTCCCTACGGTAAGGCCGATCAGATACACCCTTCTGTTGGTACGAAACCGCCGACTTAAAAGAAGATGCGGGCCCCGAATTCGTTTTGTTGTTGCTCCCAGGCTGAACTGATGTCTTCTGCTTCTTCGAGTTATGCCCGATGTCGGTATTAACAACTGTACCGGCATATGCTGTGACTACGTCTTCGTATGCTCTCAGGGTCGTGCAGTGAAATCTGGCGGCATAGCGTTGTACATCCTCCGGTAACCTCTGTGCAAGATGGCATATTCGTTGATCTTCTGATGGAACCATCTGGGAGATGTAACTAAGCTCGGTTCGGTAGGCCCGAATGATCTCTGGTACTGGCATGTTCTGAGGCCCGGCACTGAAAAAGTCTCGTGCGCGAGCGGATTGGGCTGATCTGGGACAGTACTCGCTCCGTACTAGTCGAGCAAATTCGGTCCACCCGACCACTTGGTCCTCTGTCCTGTAAGTCCTCCACTAACGTGCAGCAGTGTCACGGAGTTGATTAATTCCAAGCGGCACCTTTCTCTTCTCTGGACATCCGATTACTTCGAAAGCAGTCTCCATTTCAGAAATCCAGTCGTCCATGTGTTTCTCTCCTGTTCCGTCAAATAATGGAGGCCTAGCCTTCAACATCTCTCCCAACCATCGATCTCTTCCTGCGTTTTCTTTCACATTGATGACCGGTATCCGTTCCGCCTGATTGACCTGAGCAATTCCCATGGCGATAGCCTGGGCAAGGGCCTGAACAAAAGTTGGGTCCATGCCCCCCGGGTTGTTATTCTGGCGCTCCGCCTCCTGATCGTTTTGATTAACTGGTGGCGGCTGTCCCCCAGCAGGATGGGTCTCGGCAGTGTTCCCGTCCTCATTGTGGTTCGCGGCTGAACCCTGAGCGTCATTCACCATCCTCCTAGCTCCTCGGCGTGCCATCACTAACGGTATTAATCTAAAGCCAGTTCCACGCACGGTTTACAATTAAATGCTGTACAAAAATAGAAACACACACATATTACTTACTTGCATTCCCATGAGGAGTTTCGATCGCTTGGGGTGTTGGACTTTGAAAAAAAAATAGGAGAAAGCTTATTCAAACCAGGAGTTTCGCTCCGATACCATTTTCTGTAACACCCCCAAAATATCTCGAGGTATTACAGTGCCGTGAATCCCACGTGGGACCCACAAGGCTAGTTGGAAAAATAGGCATTTTAAGAAAATCACGATAAAACATTAAATTCAAGGTTTACATAACGTGAGTCGAAAGATATAAGGAAAAATGTAATTTGAAGTCCAATTATTACACAACAAGAGTTTTTCCAAAGAAAACAATTTATTCCAATTTAAGCAGCGGCTAGAGATAATTCCAACACCGCTCAAGTCTGACCGGACCCCTCGGGAATGTCCTGCACATGATGAACAATTTTACCTGGTACGACGAATCATACCAGGTAACCAGGGTCAGAGAATGCATACCAAATAACAGTTACTAACAATGATATACATCATCTTTACAATCACAGTATCTAGTAATCACAGGGAATATTTCATCACTCGACCGACGTTGTCTCTCTCTTTTATCACATAAGCCCCAAGGTCGCAACCAAGGGTCACGGAAGTATCCACACGGGAATACCCCGGAACATAGGTGCCCAATTCGGGTCTTACCCCCTAACACATTTCCACACGGGTACCATACAGGTTTTATCCCCAACACATCGGCCCATTTATAACATTTTTAGAGAAAGGCAAACGTCGGCATTTATCAAAATAGCACATACGCACATACGGTATAACATTGATATTAGAAAATTCTCGAGCAAGATTTCACTTGCCTGTGATCCGATAGGTGCTTTGTGATAAGGAGTCCCCACGCCCGCTCGAGCTTAACCTAGCCACGAAATATCCGATTAACACGTCGTACGGATTATGATGAATAAAACTAGTCTCCCTTTCCTAATCGGATTCCTAGTGTAGTTTTGGTTGTCGATATAAGTATCGTTTCTAAGTTTTAACGTATTGCGTACCATTATCCCGTTCAATCCTATAATTAACATTAGGCATATCGATTTACTCAAAAAGATAATCCTATCATTCTTCGCTTGACAACGAATTATTATGGCGTAATCGAATCTCATGCCTTCTAATTCAATTCTATATTCCGAATATTACAATCGACGGATTCTATTGCATAATAACTTTGGTGGTTTGATACCCAATATTGATTATACTATCGAATCGTTTTCCTTAGTTTGCTAAGTGTCAAAAATCACAAGGTAAGGGCGACTACGAACAATGGAACATATGGTGATGAATTACTATGAATTTTCCCATAATTGATTCGTCAAATTTTACATTCCTAGCGATGATTTGAAGTGAAATTTCGTATGATAGATATGATTTGCATGAAACGAAACATATGAGAAACGATAATTCTGGTTACTACAATTCCATCCGACAAGATTGTTTATGAAGTTTAGCAAAATCTACCCAATACCCGCAATCTAATAAGTATAAATACGAAAATATCAAAGATATAACTCCAGGGATTGGTGGCTTACCTTATTGGAAGAAGAATAATGAAGATAGTTGATGGATTCACAAGAACTATGGGGAGAACGAGAAGTGACTTGAACGACTTGGATAATCTTTACCGGAGCTCAAGAATCCACCTCCTCAATGTTAGTTCAAGTGTATAAGAGGCTTAAGAACCGGGTATAGGGTTAGGAATTTCTCCAAGGGTGATAGTTTGTGATGTTGGGTCGTGCAAATGAAGAAGGGAATTGCCATTTTATAAAACTTGTTTTTCGTAACGTACGTTAACGATAATAGTGTTATGTACGTAAGGTGTATTACGTACATAACAGTGTCATGACAACGTACGTAAAGAACTCACTGCCCGAAATGTGCCCAAGTGTTACGTACATTAAATTTGGGACATAACATACGTAACGAATAGTTGACTCGTTTGTCCTCTAGCCCGCCAAAAGTAACTCTATCCGTGTCAAAGGAAAGATTCTGGTCGGGAGACCGACCCACCCGTTACGTACGTAATATAGCTACTCTAACGTACGTAACAATCGAAATATAGCGTACGTTAGGCATGAGTTATAGCGCGCGTTAGACAGAACTTTAACGTGCGTTAGACGTAAATTCTTTAGCCTCAAACCACGTTCTATCCATCTCGGGGTGACCATCCCTTCCACTCATCAGCAATTATCGTGGAACAAGACATTGGCCACCGTCATATTCGCACCGACGATCGTCCCACGGCGTCAAGGCGTGTCACCCCCGTTTCATTCACATCGTACAATTATATAGCACTCAATGGAATACATAAATAGAAATGACGTCACACTACCAAACATTCACACCGTACAAAGTAATCAAGCATGGAATACCGGAGGTATTATACCTCTGCACCTCTCTTCTATCGGTCGAGGGATAACCGTTATAATCACGTCTGCTATTGGTCCGTGATAAACCACTCGTACTTGTCTTTGTGTCGGTCCAAGTTAAACCATTTTCCTTTTCTATTGGACAAGCAATCAACCACTCTAGCTTTCTATGGGTACTAGATAAACCTCACGAAGATATCGATTGCGATTCTAATCATGCCGGATCCTTGATCCTAATAACACCGAATCCAATCGTATCTTTTATTTTACCTCTCATGTATATGTTGAATGTATAAACACTCAAACTAACAATATAAGCTCAATATCACAACAACAATGTAAGTATATTAATCTCAGATCAATGAATGTTCTGTTGGGATTCCGAAAATAAAACGAAATACGCAGCGGAAATAAAAACGAATCCCAAACAGGATCGATCAAGTAACGTATATACGAAAAATAAATACGAAGATAAAGATCATACCCTTGAAGCCTTTGAAATAATTCTTCGTAAAATGTAGACGATGATCACGATCCCGTCCCGAACACGAAATCCCTTCGTTCCAAGCACCGAAAATTCGAAGCCTCTACTTCACACGCGTCGGAAGTTGCCCGGAAAATTCGACGTAACTTCGTTCTCCAAGAACACGGCTAGGAAGTTACCGTAGGAATTTTCTCTCTATTTTTTTTTTCTTGAATTTCTTTCACCTCTAAGATGAAAATAACTTGAAAATAAAATTTTTCTCTCTCCCTCAAGAATACTTCACTACTGAAACCAAAGAAGAAGAAAGTATGTGTGTGTGTATTTGGTTGTTATCATGTGTGTTTTATATATATCTCTCAAACATATAATTAATATGTCTAATAATGAGATAAAATGTCAACACATAATAACAAAAATACAACTAACACATACACATGCATGGAAATGATTCCATGTGATGTGGGGAGAGGGAAGGTGGCCCATGGTGGAAGTTTCCTAGAAAACGAGCCGAGTCACTCGGTTCGTGTACCGGACGTTCGTCAAACGACTCCGTTAAATACACTCCGTTTAATCACCAATGTATTTATATTAATTAATTAATCTAATTAATTAATAATATCAAATACAAATATATTTCTCTAAGAAATATAATTTATGAATTAAATTAATTACCCGGTAACTTAATTTAAATTCATAAGACCGATATTTGATTTATCCAATAAATCATAATTAGATATCCAATATCTAATATTAATAGAGAGATAATAAATTCACATTTATCCGTCAACGCTCCTGATGCGCGACTCCGTAGGTCCGTCTCAGCCGGCATTGGGAGGAACCAATGAGTGCGGGCAGCACTTAGCCAGCCTAGCGGGCCGCACTGTAAACCCCGACTGAGAACGAATGAAGGGATCATTCCAGAACCATTATGTCGTGAATACTATATACGTATAGACCCTTCATCAGATGTCCCGGTCAAGTCTTCGGGTCACGGTAAAGTTAAACCCTACTGTTGACTAAACTCTATACATGTGTTAATGCAAATCAAGACCGACTGATTAATAGTGTATCTAATACGACTATATCTGAATGCTATGGCCAAAGACTTATGATCATTATTTGCCATTAACCGTATAGGACATTCTCCTGCTCACTAACAGAGATAGAATCCTTTCTTGGCGCATAAAGAAGATCGCACCGCCCGTATAGTCCGCACTTCGAGGTCGACTCGGCAATTAAGCAAATGAGTCTAACTACTCTAATGACAAACTAAACGTCACAGGCACATCTTCTACTGAACCCTCAAGTCAAAGGTCCATGTATACTATCACAACCTTTCGATTCGTCATCGACTCTCCGAGAGTGAATACCGTGTGACTGAATCGAGTATGAGTCGTGTTCGAGTATATTGGCCCCAATATACTTATAACTATGCTATCAAGACGTGCACACGCCCTAGCATCGATTATACAAGTCATATTAAAACTTAATGCCCATTTTAAGTTTATTGACTTGCGAACAATTTACGTAAATAAACTTTAAACACTTCCAGTACATTTTCTCTTATCCCATAACGAGAATGGAATGTTCGATTTATTTACATGGACTTTACTTCAATGTTTACCAAGTCAAGAATGCAATTGAAATACAATAAACAGTGAATGAATCATATTGCCTTTTTATTAATTATTCCATAATTACAAGTATAATGCCCTTACTCTCTCATCCCCTGAGTGGCATTCGAGGGCATATTCCTAACAATCTCCCACTTGCACTCAATGCCACACATCATGGTATCCAATACCCATGTTCTTCAGATGTCTTTCCAAGACGGCCTGAGATAATGGCTTAGTCAATGGTCGAGACATTGTCTTACGAGTCTACTCTTTCCAATGAAACATATCCTTTTTCCACCATCTCTCGAACGATGTGGTATTTTCTCTCTATATGCTTGGTGTTGTGGTGAGCCCTCGGCTCCTTGGCTTGGGCGACGGCTCCATCATTATCACGAGAATAGTGATATAGGCAACTCCGTTAGGCACCACTTGAAGTTCTTGTATAAACTTCGCATCCAAAATGCTTCTTTGCTAGCCTCCGAGGCGGCTTGATACTCGCTTGGCGGTGGAATCTGCGATAGCGGTTTGCTTGGAGCTTCTCCAAGATCTGCTCCTCCATTGAGAGTAAATAAATACCGGATGTCGACTTAGAGTCGTCAGTGTCTCCTTGAAAATCAGAATCGGTGAATCCAATCACCTTCAGTTCTCCACCACCATAAGTAAGAACTAAATCTCTAGTTCTTCTTAAGTACTTAAGAATGTTCTTTACGGCAGTCCAATGTTCCCTTCCCGGGTTTGCTTGAAATCGACTTACCATACTCACAGCGTAGGCTAAGTCTGGTCTCGTACACAACATAGCGTACATGAGGCTACCCACTGCCGAGGCATAGGGTACCTTACTCATCTCTCTCTTGTCTTCCTCACTTTGAGGACACATTTTCGTGGTGAGATGAATTCCATGTCGCATGGGAAGGAACCCTCTTTTAGATTCATCCATCTTGAATCTTCTCAGGATTTTATCGATATAAAGGGCTTGGGAAAGTCCTATCATTCTTCGTGTTCTATCTCTGTAAAGACGGATCGCTAGAATATATGAAGCTTCTCCCAAGTCTTTCATGGAGAACGTTTTAGAAAGCCAAGCTTTCACAGTGCTGAGCATTGCTACGTTATTTCCTATAAGCAGAATATCATCTACATATAGTACTAAGAACGCAATGTTGCTCCCACTGACCTTTTGTAAACACACGGTTCCTCCTCATTTCGTTCGAAGTCAAAGTCCTTAACTGCTTCGTCAAATCGAAGGTTCCAACTCCGAGAAGCTTGCTTGGACCATAAATGGCTCGTTGCGGCTTACACACTTTATGAATATTAGCTTTGGACACAAAACCTTTAGTACATTCCATATAGATTTCCTCCTCGAGGTATATATTTAGAAAAGCCGTTTTGACATCCATTTGCCATATTTCATAATCATAATAGGCAAGAATGGCAAGCATCATGCGAATCGACTTTATCATAGCTACGCGAGAAGGTATCATGATAATCGATTCCTTCCCTTGGGTATAACCCTTTGCCACAAGCCTGGCCTTATAGGCATCAACCTTGCCATCCCCATCAGTCTTTCTCTTATAGATCCATTTATTTCCAATAGTCCTCATGCCAGTTGGAAGATCTACTAGAGTCCAGACCTGATTGGTATGCATCGAGTCTATCTCAGCTTCCATTGCTTCTTTCCATTTATCAGAGTCTACATCCACTATCGCTTGGTCATAGGTGACAGGGTCGTTTTCACTGCTATCAGGTGTGTCGTGGAGACCCAGTTCCTCGACATGTGTATAGCCATACCTCTCAGGTAAGTGAGATACCCTATCAGACCTTCGAAGTGGAGGTTGTGTTACAATAGGTTCGGTTCTTGATCCCTGATCAGATGTCTCCTTAGGAGTTTCATTATGCTCTTCCAAAGAGATATTTCTACCCGAGCCACCTTCCTGAATGAATTCATCCTCAAGGAAGTGCGCTTGTAATGCCACAACGACCCTATGGTCTTCTGGCATGTAGAATAGATAACCCATCGAGTCCTCTGGGTATCCTATGAAACGTCCTTTTATGGACCTCGCTTCCAGTTTGTCCACCTTAGCCTTTTTGACATAGGCTGGACATCCCCAGATCCTTATGTGATTAAGGCTTGGTTTCTTACCCTTCCACATCTCATGCGGAGTGATAGGAACAGATTTGGAAGGACATCTATTTAGGATATAGGCAGCGGTTAGTAAGGCATACCCCCACAGGTAAATAGGTAAATCAGTGTAATTTAACATGGAGCGAACCATGTCCAACAAAGTCCGATTTTTCCTTTCTGAAACACCATTTAACTGTGGGGTTCCTGGAGGCGTGAATTGTGAAACTATTCCATGTTCCTTAAGGAACTCATCAAACTCAGTGCTCATATATTCGCCACCTCGGTCCGACCGAAGTGCTTTGATATGACATCCAGTTTGTTTTTCAACTAGGGCCTTAAATTCTTTGAATTTAGCAAAGGCTTCAGATTTATGTTTCATTAAGTACACAATCCCATACCTAGTATGATCATCTGTGAACGTTATGAAATATTGATATCCGTCTCGGGCTACTTCTAAAGCACCACAAATATCGGTATGCACCAATCCAAGTTTATCGGCAGCCCTTTCAAAAGTCCCTGTGAAGGGGAACTTAGTCATTTTGCCTCTAAGGCAAGATTCACAAGTTGGATAGGGTTCTACACCCAATGGACTTAAAAGTCCATCTTTCTCCATTTTCTGAACCTTGGTCTGACCAACATGACCAAGTCTAAGGTGCCATTTAAGAGCTTGATTAGTATCTTGCCTACCACGTTTCCTAGTTATAGTGTTCACTGTTGTTTTATTTTGCATGTTCAGATGATATAAACCATTCAACAATGTAGCTGTTCCAACCAATTTATTTCGAAAATAAATTTTACAACTGCCATTGCCAATGAAGAAACAAAATCCTTTCCGGTCCAAGACTGGAATGGATACAATGTTTTTATGCCCCTTGGGCAAAACAAGTACTTCATCTAATGTCAAAATAAAACCAGATTCTAAACCCAGAAGGATTGATCCAATATCGGTTGCCTCGACACTTTGTCCGCTTCTAACAGTGATCATTATTTTCCCAGCTTTAAGTTTTCTACTTCGTTCCAGATCCTGATTCATAGTACAAATGTGAGAAGTGGCACCTGAATCCAGAATCCATGAAGCAGAATATACAGTAGCGGAACAATTAGTTTCAAAAACAAAAAGTTCCGTACCTGATGCGCCATTAATCTTGGGACAAGTCCTTCGCTAGTGGCCCAGCTCACCGCATTCAAGGCATTTGTCCGTAGGTTTTGGACCGCCTACCTTTTGAACCTTTCGGGCCTTGCCCTTTCCTTTTTGCACCCCTTTCTTGGGTTTGTACTGCTCGTAGGTCTTTTTCTTCTTGTTCTTGGACCTCTTAGGCCCAGAAGAAATCACAAGAGCAGCCTCTCTCGGTTTAGCCTTCATGTTAGACTGTGCCGTCACCAGTTTATTCATTAGCCCAGCTAATGTGCATGTAATTTCATTACAGTTGAAATTCATTTCAAACTGCGTGAAAGAGTCAGGTAGAGATTGAAGGATGAGATCAATTTGAAGGGATAAATCCATATTAAAGTTGAGCACCTCGAGCCTCTCAATCATAGAGATCATCTTAAGGACGTGGTCTCCCACTTTCTCCCCTTCTTTCATCCTAGCACTGAACAACTGCTTTGATATCTCATATCTAGCAGTTTTACTGTGCTCTCCATAAAGTTCGGTCAAGTGTGCGAGAATCTGCCTAGCAGAAGTCATTTTCTCGTGCGCTCTCTGCAGCTCATTAGTCATTGAGCCCATCATAAAACCACGAACTAGCACATCATCCTTGACCCATTTTTCATGGACGTCAATGTCTTCCTGATTACCCCTAGTCCGGATTGGAGTTGGTGGAATGTCCGCCTCCAAGACGTATCCCAGAGACTCCATACTGAGTACAATCATCGATTCAAACCATCAACAAAGTTAGGGCCGATTAGGAGATTCTTTTCAAGTAGTATTGCAAGTGGGTTTTTAGCCATTTTAGAGAGATTCAATTTCGTTTTCTGCAAAGATTTAGACAAGATTAAATTAGTGACTTGTTTAATTATGACCGAGTATAGAACTAAAGGGCTTGTATAATTCTTGTCTCGGCTCCCACTAATTTTATCGGAATTATACACTCCCATGTTATAATCCGGAAATCATGGTTAGATCGACTTCTTAGTGGTGATCAAGTTCTTTACAAATTTTAACAGACGCAACCTATCAGGTTTCTTGCCAATTAATTTATGTAAAGTGGTGTCTAACACCAACCCGTCTAACGGATGATTTGATCTTCTTTTACCCCTAGTCTTCATGCCCTCAACCTATCAGGTTTCTTGGCAATCCAGACTATCTAAGTTGTTGACCATCAACGCTCATCGGTTTGACTATTGAATCTCACCCAAGAACCTATCGGGTTTCTAGGCGAAATTTATCACCAACCGAAGGCATCTAATGCACTCAAGAATTTTTCAACCTCTACCAAATGTACTACCCCGATAACTCTAAGCATAGCACACCGGCTCGGGTATCAATTTTCTACGAGTTTGATGGAGGGTAGGAAACCTCGTAACCTTTTTCAAACTTAGTCCTGTTTGTAGTCGGAGAATTTCGCGATTAATGTTACACTTTGCACATTAATTCAATTATACGCGCATTTGTATGTTTGTCAATCATTCAAAATGAAAATGTAAAATAGTAACCTAGTTACTACCAACATATAGCTCATGGACCTAATTCCTAAATCTTGGGCCAAGCGAATGACCCAATAAATAAAAAAATACAGTCTTCGATTCTTCGTCTTCTCGGTCGGTTGTCTTCGGTCTTCGTCATACCCAAAATAATACTTACATCATTGAAAAATGCATCCTATACAAATTTTCTAGTAAAAATAAATAGGCTAAAACGGCCTTTACAACCCAATCGAATCGAACAAATCAAAAACTAAGTCCACGAGCTATATCACCATCACATAAGGATTCCATACAACATGTAATGGCGAAATTAAACAATTAATTTTAATATAAATTAATCTAATTAATCTATAAAATTAATCTATTCAATTTCTACTATATTAATCCAATTAATATAATGTGGTATTAAAATTAAATAATCAATTAATATATTAATCCAATCAATATAAAATTAATCTATTCAATTTTAATGATATTAATCAAATTAATACTAATAATCATCATTTTAATTCGTTCGAAGTAATCCGGCCAAAAATAATATTCTCGTTTAATTTATTTCCCTTAACTCAAAATATTCCAAATATTAATTTAGTCAAATTAAAATCCAATTTAAATTTTGGGAAATAATTAAAACGAAATATAAACTTAAAACGGAGTCCCGGACAATCCGATTTTAGGCCCAGCCCGCGGCCCGATTCAAAATCGGGCCAAAAACCCGAGGGCTGCCTGGCCGAGCCACTGCTCGGCAGACTGGCCGATCATGCTCGGCCCCCTGGCCGAGAACTCTCAGTCCCTGGCCGAGTCATGGCCGAGCACGCTCGGCAGCCTGGGCAGGCAGCCCAGGCAGTGCTGCCGGCACCACTGCCAGCAGCCCCGTTTCTTCGTTTTTCGGCCCGTTTCCAAAAACGTGATGCTACAACGAACAATTTAAAATCTAAAATTATTTCAAATATGATTCTAAATCATAATAATCATCCAAAAGCATTCAAAATGCACAAATAATCGTATATACGATATCATTGACCTCGCTCTGATACCACTGTTGGGATTCCGAAAATAAAACGAAATACGCAGCGGAAATAAAAACGAATCCCAAACAGGATCGATCAAGTAACGTATATACGAAAATAAATACGAAGATAAAGATCATACCCTTGAAGCCTTTGAAATAATTCTTCGTAAAATGTAGACGATGATCACGATCCCGTCCCGAACACGAAATCCCTTCGTTCCAAGCACCGAAAATTTGAAGCCTCTACTTCACACGCGTCGGAAGTTGCCCGGAAAATTCGACGTAACTTCGTTCTCCAAGAACACGGCTAGGAAGTTACCGTAGGAATTTTCTCTCTATTTTTTCTTGAATTTCTTTCACCTCTAAGATGAAAATAACTTGAAAATAAAATTTTTCTCTCTCCCTCAAGAATACTTCACGGCTGAAACCAGCAGCAAGAAAGTATGTGTGTGTGTGTGTATTTGGTTGTTATCATGTGTGTTTTATATATATCTCTCAAACATATAATTAATATGTCTAATAATGAGATAAAATGTCAACACATAATAACAAAAATACAACTAACACATACACATGCATGGAAATGATTCCATGTGATGTGGGGAGAGGGAAGGTGGCCCATGGTGGAAGTTTCCTAGAAAACGAGCCGAGTCACTCGGTTCGTGTATGCGGGACGTTCGTCACACGTCTCCGTTAAATACACTCCGTTTAATCACCAATGTATTTATATTAATTAATTAATCTAATTAATTAATAATATCAAATACAAATATATTTCTCTAAAAAATATAATTTATGAATTAAATTAATTACCCGGTAACTTAATTTAAATTCATAAGACCGATATTTGATTTATCGATAAATCATAATTAGATATCGATATCTAATATTAATAGAGAGATAATAAATTCACATTTATCCGTCAACGCTCACGATGCGCGACTCGTAGGTCCGTCTCGGTAGGCATTGGGAGGAACTAATGAGTGCGGGCGGCACTTAGCCTAGCGGGCCGCACTGTAAACCCCGACTGAGAACGAATGAAGGGATCCTTCCAGAACCATTATGTCGTGAATACTATATACGTATAGACCCTTCATCAGATGTCCCGGTCAAGTCTTCGGGTCACGGTAAAGTCAAACCCTACTGTTGACTAAACTCTATACATGTGTTAATGCAAATCAAGACCAACTGATTAATAGTGTATCTAATACGACTATATCAGAATGCTTTGGCCAAAGACTTATGATCTTTATTTGCCATTAACCGTATAGGACATTCGCCTTCTCACTAACAGGAGATAGAATCCTTTCTTGGCGTACAGTAAAGACTGCTACCTGCCCGTATAGTCCGCACTTCGAGGTCGACTCAGCAATTAAGCAAATGAGTCTAACTACTCTAATGACAAACTAAACGTCACAGGCACATCTTCTACTGAACCCTCAAGTCAAAGGTCCATGTATACTATCACAACCTTTCGATTCGTCATCGACTCTCCGAGAGTGAATACCGTGTGACTGAATCGAGTATGAGTCGTGTTCGAGTATATTGGCCCCACCAATATACAAGTCATATTAAAACTTAATGCCCATTTTAAGTTTATTGACTTGCGAACAATTTACGTAAATAAACTTTAAACACTTCCAGTACATTTTCTCTTATCCCATAACGAGAATGGAATGTTCGATTTATTTACATGGACTTCACTTCAATGTTTACCAATTCAAGAATGCAATTGAAATACAATAAACAGTGAATGAATCATATTGCCTTTTTATTAATTATTCCATAATTACAAGTATAATGCCCTTACTCTCTCATCCCCTGAGTGGCATTCGAGGGCATATTCCTAACATGTTCTGCTTGAAGTTGTTGTGGTGAAACAATACCATAAGAATGGTATTTATAGACTCCAAAGCCTCAACTAGCCGTTAGCCTTCTGACCTTTCATTATGTCCGCTATCATCTTCCCTTACGTACATTAACAACATTACGTACATTAACGACAAGCCTTTACGTATGTTAGCTTAGCCCAGTTTCAGTCCAGTAGCTTTCGTTTCCTCCTTTACGTATGTTATATATAGTCAATATGTCCGTTGCTCGCTGACCTATGCCATGACGTCATCTACAACGGTCATCGAACTCAGAACCATCACTTTACATACGTTATCCACTGAACATTATGTACGTTATTGTCATTCTTTTATGTACGCTAAGTTATACTCTTTACGTATGTTAAGCATGCATTTTCTAGCTTTTTGCACTTTGTTTCCTTCGATGCTTTTCTTCATCTTTTTGTTGTTTTGTTTTGTGTATCAACTTAAATCATCAAAACATTATTATAGCATGGAACAAAATGTTCCAACACATTTCTCTAGCAAAATTATATTTTCTCGCAATATGTTTGGTATTGTGGTGAGCCCTAGGCTCTTTAGCCTGTGCAACAGCTCCGTCGCTGTCACAAAACAGCGTCACGGGCTTCTCTGCATTAAGATCCACTTGAAGTTCCTCAGTGAACTTATTAATCCAAAAAGCTTCTTTAGGAGCCTCTGTTGCTGCCTGATATTCGGCTTGACATGTAGAGATAGTAGTCCAACTTTGCTTGGCACTTCTCCAAGAAACTGCCCCACCATTCAGAGTGAAGATATACCCTGATGTGGACATCTGAGCATCCATGTCCCCCGAAAAATCTGAGTTTGTATAACCCATCACTCTAAGTTCTCCACCGCAGTATGTAAGAACCAAGTCTTTAGTCCTCCTTAGGTACTTAAGAATGTTCTTTACGGCAGTCCAATGTTCCTTCCCTGGATTTAACTGAAACCGACTTACTACACTCACAGCATAGGCAATGTCCGGTCTAGTGCAAATCATAGCGTACATGAGGCTACCTAGTGTCGAAGCATAGGGCAACTTACTCATTTCCTTTCTATCTTCCTCACTTTGAGGACACATCTCTAAGGAAAGTTTTGCACCATGTTGCATAGGAAGGAACCCTCTTTTAGAATCTTTCATCCTAAATCGCTTCAGGATCTTTTCTATATAGAGGGCTTAGGAAAGACCTAACATTCTTTGTGCTCTATCCCGGTAGAAGCGAATACCCAGAATATAGGTAGCTTCTCCCAAGTCTTTCATTGAGAACTCTTTAGAGAGCAAAGCTTTCACAGAACTGAGCATTCCCACGTCGTTTCCTATAAGTAGAATGTCATATACATCTAGTATTAAGAATGCAATTTTTCTACCACTAACCTTCTTGTAAATACAGGGCTCCTCTTCATTTTGGACAAAATCAAACTCTTTGACTGTCTTGTTGAAATGAAGATTCCAACTCCGAGAAGCTTGCTTCAGTCCATAAATGGCACGCTGAAGTTTACATACTTTATGAATATTGGTTTGAGATATGAATATCTTAGGTTGTTCTATGTAAATCTCCTCCTCGAGGAATCCATTTAGGAATGCCGTTTTCACATCCATTTGCCATATTTCATAATCTAAGTGGGCTACTATGGCAAGCATCATACGAATATACTTAATCATAGCTATAGGGGAGAAGGTCTCGAAGTAATCGATTCCTTCTCTTTGGGAGTAACCCTTTGCCACAAGCCTGGCCTTATAGGTATCAACCTTGCCATCTCCATCAGTCTTTTTTTTATAGATCCATTTATTTCCAATAGGCACTATGCCTTTAGGACGATCTACTAAATCCCAGACTTGATTAGCATGCATTGAGTCTATATCAGCTTCTATAGCTTTTTGCCACTTGGCGGAGTCAACATCTACCATCGCTTGGTCGTATGTAGAAGGATCATTCTCTTGACTACTTTCTGTCATCTTATGGACACCCAGTTCCTCTTGATACAGATAGCCATACCTCTTAGGTAATTGAGAAATTCTACTCGACTTGCGAGGTTGTGTTTGTATTTCAGAAGGTTCGGTTCTAATATCTTGCATAGGTGTCTCATTTGGTGTTTCTTTTATTTCTTCCAAAGAAATATTTCTACCTGCCCCTCCTTCCTGAATAAATTGATCTTCCAGGAAGTGTGCTTGTATAGCAACGATGATCCTATGATCTTCGTGCATGTAGAATAGATATCCCATGGAATTCCCTGGATATCCGATGAAACGACCTTTGACAGACCTAGTTTCCAATTTCTCTACTTTAGTCTTCTTGACATGACCAAGGCATCCCCAAATCCTAATGTGATTAAGACTTGGTTTCCTACCTCTCCACATCTCATGTGGAGTCTTAGGAACGGATTTGGAAGGACATCTGTTCAAGATATATGCAGTAGTAAGGAGCGTGTAACCCCACAGATAAATCGGTAGATCGGTATAGTTAAGCATGGAGCGATCCATGTCCAACAAGGTTCAGTTCCTTCTTTATGATACAACATTTAATTATGGAGTAGCTGGAGGAGTGAATTGTGACATTATTCCTAGTTCTTTTAAGAACTCATTAAAATCGGTACTCATGTACTCACCACCTCGGTATGACCGAAGAGTCTTAACATGGTTACCTATTTGATTTTCAAATAGGGCTTTAAATTCCTTGAATTTATCAAAAGCTTCAAACTTATGTTTCATTAAGTACACGAATCCATACCTAGTATGGTCATCAGTGGATATAATGAAATACTGAAAGCCATCTCGTGCCACTTCAAAAGTGTAATATCCGCAATTTTGATTTCCGGTAATTTTTATTTTTTTCGGCGGAGGTCCGTTTTGACGACTCGCTCATGACCGTTTCGTCATTTAGAGAATGATTAATTCTGCGCATTTTGTCATCCGAGTTCGTTTCGGTATCGTTTTGTTGAGTTCCGAGCTTTTTAGCGACTTTTCCGCACTTGAGTTCGATTCTTGCGAATCTCGTCCGAAACTGTTGTTTCGAGTTTCTCGTAAGTTCATTTAATGTTATTATTCATGTTGCGAGCTTTGGTTTGGTGTTTCGATCGCGTATCGTGATTTTCGGACGTTTTGGGCCATTTTCGTAATTTCCCAAAGTTTTGGGTAATTACTTCCGTTATTCAATTCCGAGCCTTCGGGTGGTCGGAATTGTGTGTTCTCTTAGCTCTTAGATTCGTCTTTGCGAGTACATCGTAACCGTATCATCGATTCATATTCAGGTTCGGGTTTCGGGGTCGTTCGGGCCGTCGGAGTTGGCCCCGGTCGAGTCATGGCCGGGCAACCTGGGCCCAGGCTGACACTGGCCGAGTCACGGCCGGTAGTGCTCGGCAGCTTCTAGTCGAGTCACGGCCGGCAGTGCTCGGCGACTCTGGCGGCCGAGCAGCCGCCGTGGGCGCGACACACTGTGGCATTTTTCGCCAAACCGTGTCTGCAGTGCCGCGGCTGCCCGGCCGGGCTGCGGCACACCGCCGACCACTGGGAGCCATTTTTGGGCCTGTGCCGCGGCACACTCCCGCTGGGCCGCGGCACACTGTGCAGCCTATTTATGGCCCTGCACACGGTTTTTTGGCCATTTTTCTCAACTTTTCCTTTCTCTTCCGCGGAGGTGGTCGTGGGAAGCTTGAATCCATGTTGTTTAAAAACAAATCCATGAAGTTCTTGAGGTTATATCATCAATCAATCATCCGTTATCATCCTTTGATCCAGCGAATCAAGGTAATCTTCCTTAGAACCCTAATTTCGGGAATTTGGGGGTTTTCGCGTTTTCGTCCGATTCATTCCGTTTTGTTGATTAATTCATGATGAATATGATTAATCTTGTTGGTATTCTTAGTTTCCCTATGAATTCATGGTATATTTCGTGATTTTTACGGAATCGAGAGGGTTTGGTTGTGGTCCGCCCTCGTTGTCGTTTTTATACGAATATACATGAATCGTAGGTGGGTTTCCGGGTGTTTTCCAATTCCGTATTCGTTTAGAATTGGTTGTGATTGTATTCTTCGAATCATTAGGTTCGGTTTCGATGGTTCCTAGCATTCGTCGGTGACTTTCCTTTCCATTCGTTGCGTCGTCGACTATTCAAGGCAAATATACATTTATGATTGTACGTTCTCGACTTTGAAAGTAAGAAATATTGATGGTATGATATGAACGAACCATTTTTACGGCATTCATAGATATATTGATGGCATATTATGAACGGACCATTTCTACGGCATTCATATATGTATTAATGGCATGTAATGAACGAACCGTTTCTACGGCATTCCTACATGTATCGGCGTATGATATGAACGAACCGTTTCTACGGCATTCACATATGTATCGGTGTATGATATGAACGAACCGTTTCTACGGCATTCACATACGTCTTAATGTGGCACTATGAGATTTTAGTTATTCCGGAATACTAGTCTTGGATTGATGAATTGACGGCTACATTTACTTTATTGTCGAGGAGTATTGTGTTTCATATTGATATACTTGCACTAGATATTCGACGGCTAACCCCTTTATGGGGGAAATACGTTTCATGTATTTCAGGTTCCCGGAGAACGGACAGGCGGGTATCGGGTCGGCATGAAGATGATGGGCAAGTGTGATACTATGTCTTGTCTCCGGTTATCTTTTTGGATTCCTCCATTCAGTGTTGTTGTACTGGAATGGATTTTAAATACTCGAGTATTGTATTTCAGTTTCCTTGATGTTCCGTCCTGTGTTGCCGAGGTATTGATTTGTGCAGTGATGTATATGGTTTCATTGTTTATGGTTTTGAATACCATTTGTATCGTCTTTCTTTCCATTGCATGTAGACCTTCTCGGTCAAGTTTTATAGTTCCGCGTTTGTTTAGCCTTGTGGGTCCCATGGTGGGGCTCGCGGCGCTGTAATATACCCTGAATAACTTGGGGGTGTTACAGAATATGGTATCAGAGCTTAGGTTTATGGATACCTAGGCTGTCAGTCTTTTGGGTCGATTGAGTCGGCATTTGCCCACAGTATCACTACTCTGCCATCATCACAGTGCGACCGGTACTTGTAAGCCCTCTCACTCTTCTTGTATTTTTCTTAATCATTTCGTTTATAGCTTGGTATTCTTGGGAATTGGTCACTTCGAGAATGTGCGATTTGGATTATACTTACTCACGTGTGTGCCCTTCAGAATGTTGGCTGAAAGTAGGAATAATCGTGGCCGTGGTCACGAACGTGAACTCTTCCTTGAGATTTTGTTAAATTGCTAATTACGATATTGGTGTGTATCGGTATTATGTTGAGACTTTGTTTAGGAGTTGCATGCTATTATCACGGGAGATCTTCGACTTCATAGACTTGTAAGTATGTTGTTCGGATTATTCGATAATTCTTGGTGAATTTGAATTCTCGTTGAAATGTTGTTTGTGCGAGTGATTGCAAGTTTCGAGGACGAAACTTATTTTTAAGAGGGGTAGAGTGTAATACCCCAATTTTTCGGATATATTTTTTTTTTTTTTCGTTTATATGTTGGATGTCGTTGATGGATAATTGTGCTTGAGGATGATGTGAACGTATGACAATGTTGTTGAATGCGTATATGTATTCATTGTGCCATATGATCGTTTGGTATGTCGAGATGTTGGTCGGGAATAGCGGAATGCTAAGTACAGCTACGTTAACGCACGCTACAGGGTATGTGTAACACCCCGAGATATTCGGAATAATTACAGCGCCGTAAACCCTTTAGATAAGGATTTACAAGGCTAATTTTAAAAGAAGTGTAAAAACAATACAATCGAACAACTGAAGTTCAAATACAGATTTGATTCAACCGATCAAATGAGTTAAGTTATACAACCATATCGAATTGACCTTATTAAAACAGACGTACTCGAGTACTAAACGAACCAAGAAGACAAATCACAATAACAATAACATCAATCACATCACTGAGCCATTTCATCGTCCTGTCAGTATTGCGGTTGCCTCCCCGCTCCTCGGCTACCTGAACATCAAAACAATGTCCACCCCCGAAGGGGTTAGCAAAACAATGCTAGTACAAGTATCATCATACAATAAATCATCAATGCATCATAAAACATGCAAAACGGACTTCCGCCACCGGAATCCAACGATGCGAATCCTCACGATTCCATCAACACAATACAAGGTAATCCAGCGATCCAGCGCCATCAGCATAGATCCCCATGATGATCCCGTCGGACCAACGCATGGTGGAAAACCCGTCCAACGATCCAGCGCCCTCAGCATAGATCCCCATGATGATCCCGTCGGACCAACGCATGGTGGACATTCGATCCAGCGCCCTCAGCATAGATCCTCATGATCCCCTCGGATCATTTAAACCATAAATCAATCAACTATGCATACACATATGCATTTCAGTATGTTCATCAATACGAACAAATATCAACGAATATCACTAGAATTTTCAGAATACATTTCATATTCAACAATATGAACAAAACCACAAGCATGATCAAAGTTTCAATATAAATCGAACTCGACATATGATACTTGCCTCGAAAATGGCAAGGACGAAACACCTCGATGATCTCAACAGACTCGAAGGCCGCCTCCTTCGATCAACGTAACAAGCTCGAACCTTAACAAAACGAATGATATACAAATCATATCAAGTCGAACGATGGCCTAACAATTCGTTCTACGGCCCAAAAGTTCAAAATAAACAATCTGCCTGGACTGCTTAGCGTGCGCTACGTATCCTACGTAACGTGCGCTAAGCCTGCCTGTTAGCGTACGCTATCGTGTAAGACTAGCGTGTGCTAGCTACTGTAACACCCCAACTGGCGGTAATTACAGTGCCGTGAATCCCACACTGGGACCCACCAGGCGATATCCAAAATAGGTTAAATAAATATTATTTGTGATACCGAATCACAACGAAAAGTCATTTCTCCGATTAGGAGTTTATTAAAATGTGGCCCACGGCCTTACAACACACAGGATCCGAAAAGAACAAGTATAAACCATATGGAGATGGAAAATACTTCAAATGTCAAATACAACCAAAAGTAATTTAAACGGAACAGGAAATAACACAACACGGTTTAACATAACCGGACAACAAAGATGAGGGGCCCCCGAACTAGTATCCTCCGAATCCTTCGCCGTCGACATGCTCTTCCCGTGCCTTGCCTTTGCCTCGACCTAAAATACAATACAAGTATTTCGCCCAACACAGGGTCAGATATACATGATAATCAATTCTTCTGACATTATACAATTCACATATATGGATTTCAAGAAAATCATTCCGATTATTAATCATACCCCTCGGGCGTATGAAACAATCAGTCACAAAATATCGAACACATCCAATCATACATGGTCTGTGAACGATTAATATTATGGCTCAAGATGGACATCACAGTACGCCCGATCCGGAGATGTGTCCGTGCACATGTCCACCCCGTATACGGAATCCAGAAATATACGTGGGACAATGTACCTAATTAGCCTCACGAACTAACTTCTCGTGTGCGGTCGATGTGGTGATATCCACGCATGACCATCGTGTGCCTGGCTAAAAATCCTACACAATAACCAATCGGCGCGCAGATATGATTAGGATATGTCACGATACAACATGAAAACGAAACTCAAAGGATAACACATCCAATTAAGGATCAAGAAAGACTCATCAAAGTGAAAATAAGGATCAACGAGATCAATGATTCAAAGCGACGTGTTTGGGAATGCAACACCCATGATGAAACGAAACGACGTCAAGGACAATGTCAAATCACGACAAACATTTCATAAACATTTCATACACATGAAATATATAACCATCACAAGAATCTAATCATCATTATAACCAAGCAAGATAACTTGCCTTAATACGGAGACGAGAATAGTCCTCTTCTTATCGGAACGAACGAACGGTCCTCGACAAGTTTTATCCGAACAATCAACCTTAAACGAAATACATTTTACTCAAAACATATTCGTATAATTATTAATATAGGATTAGTAAGACGTCAACCTACAATCCTTTAGAATAGTTTGATACTACAAATTATTGAAACCTTATGCCAGGAATCCTTCACAACTATAAGAATCGGTTTACAAAATTTACCGAATGTTCGCATGGTTCATCATAAACAAGAGTTCTATCGAGGGTATGTTGAATAACTAATCATGATGTTAAGATCATCTTATGATGATTAAACTTTCCAAAAACACTAAAAGGTTGAAAGGTAAAATCTGCACATTATGATTATTCTCCTCTCATTAAATTGACTTTAAGCTAACAACAAGTTCATAAGTTCTGAGATTACACCACACTAATGAAGGTTATCAAAGTCTTTGATACAAGGCTGGAGGGTTCATTAACATGATGGGGAATTCACCAATTCTAGTATGATGATCAAAATGTTCTAAGTTCTCAATACATTAGATTAATGAAAAGTTATTGTTGTAATTATCAAAACCTTTATCAATCTTCAAAGACTAGTGAAGTGAACAATCATGATTTGTTAAAGCTTCTAAAGTTTCTGGACTAGATCACCTAATCTCATATTTAACATCATCAAGTTCTTCTCAAGGTAAATAAATACTTAAAATGGTGTTTAATCATTTTATGATATTAAGTTCTTGATTAAATCCGATTATGAAGAAGCTAACCTATCCATCAAAGTTCTCTTGAGCTAAATTCGTCCCGAGTTGAGTAATGACACTACAAACATGATTAAAATCACTATATCATCAAGAACACCTCCAACAAACCCTTATTTAACATATTCATCAAAAGTGCTTAAAGAGTTTTATTATAACCATGTTTTACTTGCTTAATCTACTCTAGGTGAAGTATATTTCGACATTAATAATCAACATAAGAAAATAATGCAGAGAAGAAAACACACCAACCTCTAGAAATGAAGAATAACTTCAATGATATGAGAGAATATATCCCGAACTTAAAAACAACTCCAAGTTTCCAAGAAATGAGCTCCACTCCGAGATTCAAGGCTTAGAAACAAGTTGATGAAGGTTTATATTGTTTTTAGAGTGTAGAGGGATGATATGTGAAGAGAGAATTTCGGTTTGGTTCGTGGAGAAATGAAAAGGTGCTTGTCCTATAAATAGATCGGCAGACCTAGCGCACGCTATCGGGATGATTTAGCGTACGCTAAGGCCCTTACGTCGCTATCCGGTCGATATAACGTCGTAAACGGCTTACGGTGGCTCTGTCTTGAATTATTGCAGGCCGTTAGCGCACGCTAATGAAGAATGGGTTAGCGCACGCTAGTAAAAGTAGATTCTCACCGACATGACAGCTCAGACATAGATCGCATGCATGCTACCGGTTAAAAGGCTCACGTGTTGAAGTCAACTGCTGTCAGATTCCTTCTTAGCGTACGCAACCGAGGAAAACCTTACGCACGCTAAGGCACAGAATTAGCGTACGCTAATCTTAATGTGTAGCGTACGCTACACTAACAAAATTTCGAAAATGCACCCCCTAATAACAACGAATCGTCACATATGAAATAACAATGATATGATATTCAAGTCTATAATACCTCAACATAACACTAAATGCAACGATTTCTGATAATCAAATTATCCGAATGATACAACTACAGGTAAAAATGAAAAGTTACAGTCGGATATTACATACTCCCCCCCTTAAAAAGAGTTTCGTCCCCGAAACTTAAGGGGTAAAAAAAAAACTCGGGGTATCTTGCTCGCATACTATCCTCGGTCTCCCACGTAGCCTCCTCGACTCCGTGTCGTGACCACTGAACTTTCAGTAGTGGAATCGTCTTGTTCCGCAATTGCTTGATCCTCCTCTCGAGTATCCGTACAGGACGCTCCTCATACGAATGATCCTCTGCTAAATCAATGTCTTCGAATTGAAGTACGTGGCTCGGATCAGCAACATATTTCCTCAGCTGAGAGACATGAAACACGTTGTGAATCTTACTCAAGGTCGTTGGCAAGGCTAGTCGATAGGCCAGATCACCTACACGCTCCAGAACCTCAAACGGCCCAATATACCTTGGGCTCAGCTTGCCCCTTTTTCCGAAACGAAAAACACCTCGAGTAGGAGACACCTTCATTAACACATGATCACCAACCTCGAACTCAAGCGGTCTTCGACGATGGTCGGCATAAGACTTCTGTCTACTTTGAGCCGTTAACAACCGACTCCTAATCAAAGTGATCTTCTCACGGGCGGCTAACAACATATCGGGTTCCGTACCCAGAGATTCCGACAGTTCGTCCCAACACAAAGGGGACCTACAGCGACGGCCATATAATGCCTCATACGGTGCCATCTGAATCGAAGCGTGCCAACTATTATTATAAGTGAATTCCACCAAAGGCAGCTGGGCTTCCCAATCGTCCTTCCAATCAAGAACACATGCTCTCAACATATCTTCTAGAGTCTGTATGGTTCTCTCCGACTGACCATCAGTCTGTGGATGGAAAGCCGTACTGAAATTCAACTGCGTACCCAACGCACGATGAACTGCCTTCCAGAAATGTGACACAAATCGCCCGTCACGGTCTGATACAATGCTCTTGGGGGTACCGTGTAGTCTCACAATTTCCTTAATAAACAGCTGGGCCAATCTCTCGGGGCCCCATGTGTCCTTAATTTCCAAGAAGTGAGCTGATTTGGTCAGACGATCCACAATCACCCAAATCGTATTCATTCCTCGACGACTCGTCGGCAAGCTAGTGATAAAATCCATAGATATGTCTTCCCATTTCCATTCAGGAATCGGGAGCGGTTTCGACATTCTGCGGGTCGCTGGTGCTCAATCTTAACCTGCTGACAGTCAAACACCTCGAAACGAATTCGGCAACCTCACGCTTCATATTCCCCCACCAATAATTCTGCTTCAAATCCTTATACATCTTGCTAGATCCCGGGTGAATAGAGTACGGGGTAGCATGGGCTTCTCTCATGATAGAGTTCTTCAACTCTTCGTCAGCGGGTACACAAACTCGATTTCTAAAACGTATCAATCCATCCTCGTGGATCACGAATCCAGGGGCTTTCCCCTGGGTTACTTCATCCCGAACCCGAGATAAGAATGGGTCCGTAATTTGCTTCGATTTGATCATATCATCAAGAGACGAAGAAATATCAAGGGTGCAAAGTTGTCCCTGAACACGCTGTAACCAAACTTCAATTTCTGGTCTCATAAGGTCCAACTGCAATTCCTTCTGTGCTGTTAAACGACTCAGCATCTGCTCCTGCACTGTCTTTCGGCTCAATGCGTCGGCAACCACATTTGCTTTACCCGGATGATAAAGGATTTCGATATCATAGTCCTTGATTAATTCCAGCCACCTTCTTTGCCTCATGTTCAACTCCTTCTGAGTAAAAATGTACTTTAGGCTCTTGTGGTCCGTAAAGATCTGGCAGGTAACTCCATAAAGATAGTGACGCCAGATTTTCAAAGCAAACACCACGGCTGCCAACTCCAAGTCGTGGGTCGGATAGTTAACTTCATAGGGTCGTAATTGTCTCGATGCATAGGCGATTACTTTCCCTTCCTGCATTAGTACACATCCCAGACCCTGTCTCGACGCATCACTATACACCACAAATCCTTCCGTTCCCTTTGGTAAGACCAAAACAGGTGCCGAAATCAATCGACTCTTGAGCTCTTCAAAACTCTTCTGACATGCTTCTGACCACAAATACTTCTTGTCCTTCCGCAGTAAGTTGGTCATCGGTTGCGAAATTTTAGAGAATCCCTCCACGAATCGTCGGTAGTAACTCACAGGCCGAGGAAACTACGAACTTCCTTCACGTTCTTTGGTGGTAGCCAATCTCGAATGGCTTCCGTCTTTTGTGGGTCCACTCTCACCCCTTCGGCTGATATCACATGCCCGAGAAAGACAACCTCAGGCATCCAGAATTCACACTTAGAAAATTTCCCATAAAGTTGTTCTCGCCTCAAAGTATCGAGAACTTGGTGGAGGTGATTCTCGTGTTCCTCGTGGTCGCGAGAGTAAATCAGAATGTCGTCAATGAAAACGACTACAAAGCGATCCAGATAGTTAATAAAAACTCGATTCATCAACTCCATGAATACCGGTGCATTAGTCACCCAAATGGCATCACCACGAACTCATAATGCCCATAGCGAGTACGGAATCTTTGTCTTGAAATGTCGGACTCTCGAATCCTCAATCGATGATAACCGGATCTTAAGTCGATCTTAGAAAACACGGCTCCCTCGAAGTTGGTCCAATAAATCGTCAATACGAGGCAAGGGATACTTGTTCTTGATGGTTACCTGTTCGGCTCACGGTAATCAATACATAAGCGCGAGGATCCATCTTTCTTCCGCACAAATAACACTGGTGCTCCCCAAGGGGACGCACTAGGTCGAATATAGCCTTTGTCGGTCAACTCCTTAAGTGGCTCTTCAATTCTTGCATCTCGGTCGGAGCCATACGATGCGGTGCTTTTGAGAGCGGGGACGTACTGGTTCTAACTCAATAATAAATTCCACGTCACGATGAGGAGGTAAGCCTGGCTAAATGCGGAAATACATCGGGGTAATCTCGGACTACCGGAATGTTGGCCAATTCAATCGATCGATCGGCTGATTTGGTCATGTAGCACCAATAACCAATACACCCTTGATTAAGCGGTTTATTTGCTTTCATAGCGCCGATGACTCTCCCGAGCAGTGGGATTATCACCTCGAAAAATACACTCGAATCCATCATCAGAAGTGACGGTAACCATCCGCTTGCGGACACTGAGTATTGCATCGTGACGATCCATCCAATCGATGCCCAAGATTATATCATCCTTAGGTAGATCGACTACAATCAAATTTGACAACCACTCACGGTCGTTCAAACGAATCGGACAGTCCTGGACTTCACGATTTCCAATAATCCTTCTACCATCAGGTAGACCAATCACGTAGGGCTCACAATTGATAACATGGTTTAGAGGCAAACGACTTAAACAAGAAGAAGATATAAAGGAGTGTGAAGCACCGGTATCAAAAAGAACGCACACAGGCTGGGAGTGGATCTCGAGTATACCTGAAATCATGCTGGCCTCGGGATCATCAGCTCTCTTCATCTCGTAAATCCTGGGTTTCGCAGTTCCGGCACCAGGTGTAACACTTTGATTCCCACGGCCCATTCCCTTATTCGCCCCGGTGGTCTGGTAGGAAGCGGACGGAGGCGTCCGGTTCTGGACAGAGGATTGAATAGGAGTATGAGACGCTACTGGATTATGTTCGGGCCCACCCCTGCAAAAACGAGCACGGTGACCATACTTGCCACAAGTAAGGCAGGTGACGGCAGGCTTCGGGCATTTGGTGCTGACATGCCCCTGGTCTCCGCAGTTATAGCACACAACAGATGAAGGGACTGTTCGAGAGTGCGATCCAGCTGGCTTCGACGCCATGGGTGGTCGATCAGAGGGGTTTGGCAATGACTGGGGCTTCCTGAATGTCCCCCGGTTACTCTCAGTCTGATTCTGATTCTTAGACCTTTTGTTGTTGGACTGTGGTTGTTTCTTGGAAATCTCCTTCGCGGTGAGTTCGTACTCCAGAGCCTTCTCGATAAACTCTGGTAAGGTAGTACAGTGGTGATTCAACAGCTGCATTCTCATTCGGGGTTTAAGCCTCTTGAGAAAGTATTTGATCTTGTCGGCCTCTGTTCGGATAATTGTCGTGGCAAAAGGAAGGAGTGCCTGGAATTTCTCAGCAACAGATAATACATCATCGTCTTCGGACGGGTCGGGGTTCAAAAGTTCCGACAGTTTGGCCTCACGGAGTGGTCCTGGATAGTAACGGTCTAGCATGAGGTTTTTAAATTCCTCCCATGTGCAAACACCATCAGCTGGCCTCACTGAAAGCCACCAGGTATGAGCGCTTTTGCTAAGATAATACGCGGCTACCGAGACGCGATTCTCTTCCGGGCAGTCCACCATCTGGAAAAGTTTCTCAAAATGCTCGATCCGATTGCACAATGTCGGCCGGCTCGGAGGAGCCCTCATAAGTCGGTGGTCGCCGCGAGAGATGTCGCCGATAATCCGACTCACGGGTCCGCCAATCACGGGAGGAGGATGAGCCCTCTTGCCGCCGGCGAGCGGCCCTCTGCATAGCTTCCATTAGTTGACCCATCTGGGTCATCTGTGTCATCATGCCCTGCATTACGACGTAAGGATCGACACGTGGATCCCCGCGCCCACTGTGGTGCGATTGTTCCCTAGAAGGTGAACCACTGTCTGCGGAACTCTGATCCGCATTCGCGCGTCTGTTGGCTCGAGGTATTGGGATTCGGCCCCTTCCGCGGCCTCGTCCCCCTCTGCCACGACCTCTCAGGTTTCTTTCCATACTGAAAGAATCAATCGTAATGATAACCATAAGTACAGTTCAAGATACTAAAATCCATGCCAAGTTAATAGCAACAAGGAATTACATATTAAAGGAAAACGGTTATCGATACCACAAATGTCGCACCGAATATCCTATCGGTATCAAGTCGAACAATTTCGATTATACAATAAATTCAGCATTTACCTCGGATTATCAATCAGATAAATCCTGTCACAATTACTTGAAATAACATGATCAACAAAGAGATCCATACTGATATCAATATCATGCCAGTAATTAAACCATGGCTCATAAAGTACATACCGCATTTGGCTCGCAGGGTCAGGCGCTTGCACAGGTCACACGTGACACGAAGGTTTCTTGATACTAGTTCATTTCTCAATGACTCATGAAAGAAAACGATTCTCTGATACCATCTTCTGTAACACCCCAACTGGCGGTAATTACAGTGCCGTGAATCCCACACTGGGACCCACCAGGCGATATCCAAAATAGGTTAAATAAATATTATTTGTGATACCGAATCACAACGAAAAGTCATTTCTCCGATTAGGAGTTTATTAAAATGTGGCCCACGGCCTTACAACACACAGGATCCGAAAAGAACAAGTATAAACCATATGGAGATGGAAAATACTTCAAATGTCAAATACAACCAAAAGTAATTTAAACGGAACAGGAAATAACACAACACGGTTTAACATAACCGGACAACAAAGATGAGGGGCCCCCGAACTAGTATCCTCCGAATCCTTCGCCGTCGACATGCTCTTCCCGTGCCTTGCCTTTGCCTCGACCTAAAATACAATACAAGTATTTCGCCCAACACAGGGTCAGATATACATGATAATCAATTCTTCTGACATTATACAATTCACATATATGGATTTCAAGAAAATCATTCCGATTATTAATCATACCCCTCGGGCGTATGAAACAATCAGTCACAAAATATCGAACACATCCAATCATACATGGTCTGTGAACGATTAATATTATGGCTCAAGATGGACATCACAGTACGCCCGATCCGGAGATGTGTCCGTGCACATGTCCACCCCGTATACGGAATCCAGAAATATACGTGGGACAATGTACCTAATTAGCCTCACGAACTAACTTCTCGTGTGCACGGTCCAATGTGGTGATATCCACGCATGACCATCGTGTGCCTGGCTAAAAATCCTACACAATAACCAATCGGCACGCAGATATGATTCCGGATATGTCACGATACAACATGACAACGAAACTCAAAGGATAACACATCCAATTAAGGATCAAGAAAGACTCATCAAAGTGAAAATAAGGATCAACGAGATCAATGATTCAAAGGGACGTGTTTGGGAATGCAACACCCATGATGAAACGAAACGACGTCAAGGACAATGTCAAATCACGACAAACATTTCATAAACATTTCATACACATGAAATATATAACCATCACAAGAATCTAATCATCATTATAACCAAGCAAGATAACTTGCCTTAATACGGAGACGAGAATAGTCCTCTTCTTATCGGAACGAACGAACGGTCCTCGACAAGTTTTATCCGAACAATCAACCTTAAACGAAATACATTTTACTCAAAACATATTCGTATAATTATTAATATAGGATTAGTAAGACGTCAACCTACAATCCTTTAGAATAGTTTGATACTACAAATTATTGAAACCTTATGCCAGGAATCCTTCACAACTATAAGAATCGGTTTACAAAATTTACCGAATGTTCGCATGGTTCATCATAAACAAGAGTTCTATCGAGGGTATGTTGAATAACTAATCATGATGTTAAGATCATCTTATGATGATTAAACTTTCCAAAAACACTAAAAGGTTGAAAGGTAAAATCTGCACATTATGATTATTCTCCTCTCATTAAATTGACTTTAAGCTAACAACAAGTTCATAAGTTCTGAGATTACACCACACTAATGAAGGTTATCAAAGTCTTTGATACAAGGCTGGAGGGTTCATTAACATGATGTGGAATTCACCAATTCTAGTATGATGATCAAAATGTTCTAAGTTCTCAATACATTAGATTAATGAAAAGTTATTGTTGTAATTATCAAAACCTTTATCAATCTTCAAAGACTAGTGAAGTGAACAATCATGATTTGTTAAAGCTTCTAAAGTTTCTGGACTAGATCACCTAATCTCATATTTAACATCATCAAGTTCTTCTCAAGGTAAATAAATACTTAAAATGGTGTTTAATCATTTTATGATATTAAGTTCTTGATTAAATCCGGTTATGAAGAAGCTAACCTATCCATCAAAGTTCTACTGAGCTAAATTCGTCCAGAAGTTGAGTAATGACAGCTACAAACATGATTAAAATCACTATATCATCAAGAACACCTCCAACAAACCCTTATTTAACATATTCATCAAAAGTGCTTAAAGAGTTTTATTATAACCATGTTTTACTTGCTTAATCTACTCTAGGTGAAGTATATTTCGACATTAATAATCAACATAAGAAAATAATGCAGAGAAGAAAACACACCAACCTCTAGAAATGAAGAATAACTTCAATGATATGAGAGAATATATCCCGAACTTAAAAACAACTCCAAGTTTCCAAGAAATGAGCTCCACTCCGAGATTCAAGGCTTAGAAACAAGTTGATGAAGGTTTATATTGTTTTTAGAGTGTAGAGGGATGATATGTGAAGAGAGAATTTCGGTTTGGTTCGTGGAGAAATGAAAAGCAGGTGGTCCTATAAATAGGCTGTGCAGACCTAGCGCACGCTATCGGGACGATTTAGCATACGCTAAGGCCCTTACGTACGCTATCCGGTCGATATAACGTCGTAAACGGCTTACGGTGGCTCTGTCTTGAATTATTGCAGGCCGTTAGCGCACGCTAATGAAGAATGGGTTAGCGCACGCTAGTAAAAGTAGATTCTCACCGACATGACAGCTCAGACATAGATCGCATGCATGCTACCGGTTAAAAGGCTCACGTGTTGAAGTCAACTGCTGTCAGATTCCTTCTTAGCGTACGCAACCGAGGAAAACCTTACGCACGCTAAGGCACAGAATTAGCGTACGCTAATCTTAATGTGTAGCGTACGCTACACTAACAAAATTTCGAAAATGCACCCCCTAATAACAACGAATCGTCACATATGAAATAACAATGATATGATATTCAAGTCTATAATACCTCAACATAACACTAAATGCAACGATTTCTGATAATCAAATTATCCGAATGATACAACTACAGGTAAAAATGAAAAGTTACAGTCGGATATTACAGCTACGAACTGACAGTTTGAATTGGCTGATACATAACGCACGCTACGTACGTATTGTGCGTTAACTGAACCCCGATAGCGCACGTTAACTCACATATGTTAGCGTGCGCTAATCTACATGGCGAATCGCTAACGGAAAAACTGGGTTGAAAGGTGGTGAATTCATGAATTCTATGTTGATACAACAAATCATCCTCAAGTCTGTCATGCTAATAAGGTTGTGGAAGTTCCATGATCATGAGGTACAAATATACGGATAATTATCTCACCATCATAACTCATCCAAGATCTTCAAGAAATATTCTAAGTTCCGATTATTCCAAGTCCCAAAACATATGATTCCTTACGTAAAACATACGAACTAGGTAATCTTCATATACTGGTTGATTGGTTTTGAAGATACATAACATTCTTAGGAATCCACATAGTAAAAGGTTCAATGGATCATACGATGAATAAGTGTCGAAACGTCGAAAATATCCTTCTAACACATGATGTACGACTAATAACGAATCTAACTGACTAGATGAACATGATCAACATCCTTTAGAACACTACTAGTATTGGTGAAGAATCACCTACCTCAAGGTAATGAAGAACACGGAGGAAATTGAAGCAATCCAACACCAAAGGCTTGAACACCAATCTCCAATGATATACGATCTTCAATCACGAACTAGGATGTTGATATGAAGTGTTTAGGATGAAGGAAGTTAGGTTCTAAGTGTAAGAATTCGGGTAATGGGAGAAGAAAGAACTGAAATCACGAATAGGATGCTGTCCTATTTATAAGAAATGGCTATTAGCGCGCGCTAGTACCTGCTCGTAGCGTGCGCTAACGGCTCACTGTCTTAATCAGATTTCAAGACTTAGCGTGCGCTACGCATATACCTGTAGCGTGCGCTAAGGCGTTGACTCGGCTTTTCCCGAAAGCCGTCCAGGTACATCCGACATGATCCGACAGGGGTCCCCCGGCCAGATCTCACCTACCGCACGTCTCAATCAAATTGACCACGCATACCGTGCGCTAATGACCCTCAGTAGCGTGCGCTATTAATCCACGTTAGCGCACGCTAAACGTAGCTGATAACGTGCGCTACATGTGCAGAATACAATCTGTAAATCACATACATGAAATCATACGCTCGACAACATCGGATTATGAAATACGGAGAATAATACTCAGATCAAGTACAACGATTACAATATCACAAGTTCCAAATACAAGTCAGAAGTCTGGGGTATTACATCCTTCCTCCCTAAAAAGAAGTTTCGTCCCAAAACTTAAGATGAAAACAACTCCGGATATCTAGTCTTCATACTGTCCTCCGTTTCCCAAGTGGCCTCTTCGACTCCGTGTCGTGACCATTGCACTTTAACCAAATGTATTGGTTTATTCCTCAATTGTTTGATCCGGCTTTCAAGTATCTTGATTGGTCTCTCTTCGAAGGTGCCATCATTAGCTATTTCGATCTCGTCGAAATCAATGACGTTACTGGGGTCCGGTACATACTTCCGTAATTGGGATACGTGAAACACATTGTGAACGTGACTCAGCGATGGCGGTAAGGCCAACCTGTTGCTAAATCTCCAACTCTCTCGAGGATCTCAAATGGTCCGATATATCTCGGACTAAGTTTGCCTCTCCTTCCAAAATGGAAAATCCCTCGCGTAGGAGACACATTCAGTAGTACATGGTCCCCAGCGTCGAACTCTAGAGGGCGACGACGTACATCTGCATAAGACTTCTGTCGACTCTGGGCAGTCAACAGTCTCTCTCGAATCAAAGCTATCTTCTCTTGAGTCTGAATAATCAATTCCGGTTCCGTCCCGATCAAATCCGAAGAATCATCCCAACACAGGGGTGATCGGCATCTTCTCCCGTACAAAGCTTCAAATGGTGCCATCTTAATAGAAGCATGCCAACTGTTATTATAGGTGAACTCGATCAAGGGCAAGTGAACTTCCCAATCAGTCGACCAATCTAATGCACAAGCTCTAAGCATGTCCTCTCTGTCAGATAGTTCTTTCGATGACCATCCGTTTGGGGATGATAAGCTGTGCTAAAGTTGAGCTCAGTCCCCAAAGCCCTGTGAACTGCTTTCCAGAAGTGTGACACGAAACGGCCATCTCGATCCGAAATAATGGTCTTTGGCATCCCGTGCAATCTGACTATCTCCGCAATAAATACTCGCGCCAATCTCTCGGGTCCCCATGTATCTTTAATCCCTAGGAAATGAGCCGACTTGGTTAGTCGATCAACTACAACCCAAATCATGTTCATTCCCGTTCTAGTCCTTGGCATACTGGTGATGAAATCCATCGAAATGTCCTCCCACTTCCATTCAGGGATCGGAAGCGGCTTTAACATCCCGGCAGGTCGCTGATGTTCAATCTTAACCTGCTGGCAAGTCAAACACTTCGAAACATACTCCGCTACGTCCTTCTTCATATTCCCCCACCACAAGTTTTGCTTTAAATCCTTATACATCTTACTGCTGCCTGGGTGAATAGAATAGGGCGCGCTATGAGCTTCCTTTAAAACTGTCCGTCTCAAATCATCACCCTAGGGAACGCAAAGTCGACTCTGAAATCTCATAACTCCATCGTCTTGTATCACGAATCCTGGGGCTTTTCCTTTCTTTACTTCGTCACATAATCGAAGGATCATAGAATCGTCCAATTGTTTAGACTTGATTTCCTCGACTAGTGATGAAGTCAGTTCCATCACATAAAGTTGCCCTTGGATTCCTGGTGCCCATACTTTAATCCCTCCGCGGATCAGTTCTCGTTGAATACTGGTTTGGAACGTAAGTGCTTCCAACACTCGAAGAGAAACAGGTTTACGGCTCAAAGCATCGGCTACTACGTTTGCTTTCCCCGGATGATAGAGAATCCCAAGTCGTAATCCTTGATCAATTCTAGCCACCTTCTCTGCCTCATGTTTAATTCTTTCTGACTGAAAATGTACTTGAGGCTCTTATGATCTGTAAAGATCTGACAATGAGTGCCGTATAAATAATGTCGCCAAATTTTCAAGGCAAAGACCACAGCTGCTAGCTCCAGATCATGAGTCGGGTAATTAATCTCGTACGGTTTCAATTGCCGAGAAGCATAAGCAATCACTTTATCCTTCTGCATCAACACACATCCCAAACCCTGATTTGAAGCGTCAGACACCATGAATCCATCGGTTCCTCTGCGGCGCTAATATAGGTGCTGTCGTCAGTCTCCTCTTAAGTTCGTCAAAACCAGCCTGGCACTTCTCATTCCACGTGAACTTTTGAGTTTTCTGTAACAGCTGAGTGAGCGGACGAGCAATTTTGGAAAATCCCTCTACAAAGCGGCGATAATATCCAGCAAGTCCTAAGAAGCTTCGGACTTCTTTCACGTTTTTAGGAGCTTCCCATTCCAAGATTGCTTCGACTTTCTTCGGGTCCACCTGAACTCCGTCGGCTGATATCACATGCCCAAGGAAGGTTACTTCCTTAAGCCAGAACTCGCATTTTGAAAGTTTTGCATACAGCTGTTCCTTCCTCAAGGTACTCAAAACCACATGTAAATGTTCAGCATGTTCCTCTGCGTCCCTCGAATATATCAGGATGTCGTCAATGAAGACGACCACAAATTTATCCAAGTATTCCAAGAATACCCCATTCATAAATTGCATGAATACCGCAGGAGCATTGGTAAGTCCAAATGGCATTACTACAAATTCATAATGCCCGTCTTAGGGATCGAAGCGGATTCGGTATATCCGATTCCTTAATTCTCAACTGGTGGTATCCTGATCGCAAGTTAATCTTCGAGAATACCCTTGCCCCCTGCAGTTGATCAAACAAGTCGTCGATCCGAGGTATAGGATACTTATTCTTGATTGTCATCTTGTTGAGCTCCTTGTAATCAATACACAGTCGGAGGGATCCGTCTTTCTTCCGGACAAAGAGAACGGGCGCTCCCCAAGGAGAAACGCTCGGTTGGATATAGCCCTTCTGTAACAATTCCTCCAGTTGCTTCTTGAGTTCATACATCTCGGTTGGCGCCATGCGGTATGGTGCCACTGGAAATAGGGCTGCTCCGGGCTCTAATTCGATAGTGAATTCCCTTTGCTCTGCGGAGGTAACCCGGAGTAGTTCGTCAGAAATACATCGAGAACTCATTCACAATTGAAATAGGCGAGAGCTCTACTCCTTCCTCTTTCCTCATGGCATAGCACCAAAGTCCGTGACATCCTGCTTGATAATTTCACGGCTTTCATTGCTTTGATCAATTTTCCCGAGCTTCCCGGTCTCCATCCTCGGAATAAGTGTTCAGATCCGTCATCAGCAATGATAGAAATGACTCTCTCTCGGTAATTCAGAACAGCTCCATAATGGTTGAGCCAATCATCTCCGAGAATTAAATCGTCACCGCAAATGTCAACTACAATAAGATTCGATGGCCAATCTCTCCCTTCTATAGATACTGGGAAATCCCTAGCTTCTAGGGTTCCCACAATTTTCTCTCCGCTCGGTAATCCCACAACATAAGGTTCACAATTATACAAGCACGAGATTTTCAAACGATTAACACAGTTCAAAGATATAAATGAATGCGTAGCTCCCGAATCGAACAAGACACTAACTGGTTGCAAAAGGATCTGAATCGTGCACGATGCAGCGGTGTGTTCGATCATCGATTTCCTCATTTAAATGCAGTAGCGCGGAGGAACGGACCCAGCACTGGATGTCTCTCTCTTCCCAACGTTCTGCTGCTGAAATCCACTCTGCTGCATCTGGTTCACACTCGTCTCCTTCGGAACTGGAGCTGGAGTGCGAGTACCAAAAGTTCGGGTCGCATTCCCACAAAATGTTGCGCGGTGTCCTTCTTGTCCACACTCGAAACAGGTCACAGCGGGCGCGAAACAATCACGTCGAACATGTCCCGCTTTGCCACAGTTATAACACTTTTTCCCTGCGTCTGAAATAGTTGGTGCTGCCCGGAACTTCTTTCCACCTCGAGAAGGATGCGGAGGTCTCCTGGATGAATGAAAAGAGGACTGACCCCTGCGAGGCCCGCTACTCTTATTCTCCGTGAAGTTTCCAGACACCTTCTGTTTCTTTGCTTCCGTCGATTTCTCTACTGCTGCCTCCTTCATATCATAGGCTAACGCCTTGTCCTGATACTGTCGCAAGGTGGTACATTCAAATCCGGACATATACTGCTGAATTTCCGGCTTCATTCGCATGTCAAAATGAAAAATATTCTCCGCCTAGGTCCTGACCATGTGGCGCACATAAGTCAGCTGGTGATTAAAAGTCTTAATCACGTCCGTCACAGATGCTCCCGAATTCTGTGGTGAGAAAAACTATCGAACTCGGGCTTCTCTAACTGGGCGAGCACAATACTGCGCCTCCATCATCAATTTGAATTCCGTCCAGTCAACATTGTGCTCCTCCTTTCGAATGGCCTCCCACCAGTCGAAAGCCTCCCCGGTCAGAAGATACTGGGCGACCGAAACCTTCCTATCGTTGGGACAGTTAATCCCTGCAAAAATCTTTTCTAATTCCTTCAGCCAGTGATCCCAAGAAAGCGTCTCGGCAGAACCGTCAAATTTCGGAGGGTGAAATTTAATCACTTCGGTAAGCCATCTATCTCCTCGATTCTCCACGTTATGCTGCTGTCCCATCGTCGTTTGCATGCGATCCACAACTTGAGCAAACTGGTTTATCTGGGCAACCACCTGCTGAAGCACTCCCGGCACATTAGGATCTGCATTATTATTTGCCGATCCCTGTTGTCCCCCGGAATGGGAATCCGTTCGACTAGCGGTTATCTCTGGGGTAGATACCGACTCTTCTTGCCTCGCATTTCCACGTCCGCGTCCACGACCGCGTCCGCGTCCACGACCTCCTCTCAACATACTGTAAACATAAATACTCAATATCTAGGACAAACATTCTCAAAGTACATCCATCAATGTTTACAAGACAAGAATTAAATAAAACGGTAGTATTCGAGATTAGGAAACTTACAACCACGGTCCACACGACGATGCTGGCTCAGCAGTGATGTTACGAACTACCAATAATCAAATAACGTAAACAGACCCAACTAACCCGACTACCAAGATATCCATGAATCTTAGCTCTGATACCATATTCTGTAACACCCCGAGATATTCGGAATAATTACAGCGCCGTAAACCCTTTAGATAAGGATTTACAAGGCTAATTTTAAAAGAAGTGTAAAAACAATACAATCGAACAACTGAAGTTCAAATACAGATTTGATTCAACCGATCAAATGAGTTAACTTATACAACCATATCGAATTGACCTTATTAAAACAGACGTACTCGAGTACTAAACGAACCAAGAAGACAAATCACAATAACAATAACATCAATCACATCACTGAGCCATTTCATCGTCCTGTCGGTACTGTGGTTGCCTCCCCGCTCCTCGGCTACCTGAACATCAAAACAATGTCCACCCCCGAAGGGGTTAGAAAAACAATGCTAGTACAAGTATCATCATACAATAAATCATCAATGCATCATAAAACATGCAAAACGGACTTCCGCCACCGGAATCCAACGATGCGAATCCTCACGATTCCATCAACACAATACAAGGTAATCCAGCGATCCAGCGCCCTCAGCATAGATCCCCATGATGATCCCGTCGGACCAACGCATGGTGGAAAACCCGTCCAACGATCCAGCGCCCTCAGCATAGATCCCCATGATGATCCCGTCGGACCAACGCATGGTGGACATTCGATCCAGCGCCCTCAGCATAGATCCTCATGATCCCCTCGGATCATTTAAACCATAAATCAATCAACTATGCATACACATATGCATTTCAGTATGTTCATCAATACGAACAAATATCAACGAATATCACGAGAATTTTCAGAATACATTTCATATTCAACAATATGAACAAAACCATAAGCATGATCAAAGTTTCAATATAAATCGAACTCGAGATATGATACTTGCCTCGAAAATGGCAAGGACGAAACACCTCGATGATCTCAACACACTCGAAGGCCGCCTCCTTCGATCAACGTAACAAGCTCGAACCTTAACAAAAGGAATGATATACAAATCATCTCAAGTCGAACGATGGCCTAACAATTCGTTCTACGGCCCAAAAGTTCAAAATAAACAATCTGCCTGGACTGCATAGCGTGCGCTACGTATCCTACGTAACGTGCGCTAAGCCTGCCTGTTAGCGTACGCTATCGTGTAAGACTAGCGTGCGCTAGCCACGAACTGACAGTTTGAATCGGCTGATACATAACGCACGCTACGTGCGTCGCGTCGTTAATCAACCCCGATAGCGCACGTTAACTCACATATGTTAGCGTGCGCTAATCCTGCATGGCAGAATACTGCTAACGGAAAAACTGGGTTGAAAGGTGGTGAATTCATGAATTCTAAGTTGATACAACAAATCATCCTCAAGTCTGTCATGCTAATAAGGTTGTGGAAGTTCCATGATCATGAGGTACAAATATACGGATAATTATCTCACCATCATAACTCATCCAAGATCTTCAAGAAATATTCTAAGTTCCGATTATTCCAAGTCCCAAAACATATGATTCCTTACGTAAAACATACGAACTAGGTAATCTTCATATACTGGTCGATTGGTTTTGAAGATACATAACATTCTCAGGAATCCACATACTAAAAGGTTCAATGGATCATACGATGAATAAGTGTCGAAACGTCGAAAATATCCTTCTAACACATGATGTACGACTAATAACGAATCTAACTGACTAGATGAACATGATCAACATCCTTTAGAACACTACTAGTATTGGTGAAGAATCACCTACCTCAAGGTAATGAAGAACACGGAGGAAATTGAAGCAATCCAACACCGAAGGCTTGAACACCAATCTCCAATGATATACGATCTTCAATCACGAACTAGGATGTTGATATGAAGTGTTTAGGATGAAGGAAGTTATGTTCTAAGTGTAAGAATTCGGGTAATGGGAGAAGAAAGAACTGAAATCACGAATAGGATGCTGTCCTATTTATAAGAAATGGCTATTAGCGCGCGCTAGTACCTGCTCGTAGCGTGCGCTAACGGCTCACTGTCTTAACTGTACTCAGCACTTAGCGTGTGCTACGCATATACCTGTAGCGTGCCCTAAGGCGTTGACTCGGCTTTTCCCGAAAGCCGTCCAGGTACATCCGACACGATCCGACAGGGGTCCCCCGGCCAGATCTCACCTACCGCACGTCTCAATCAAATTGACCATGCATAGCGTGCGCTAATGACCCTCAGTAGCGTGCGCTATTAATCCACGTTAGCGCACGCTAAACGTAGCTGATAACGTGCGCTACATGCGCAGAATACAATCTGTAAATCACATATATGAAATCATACGCTCGACAACATCGGATTATGAAATATGGAGAATAATACTCAGATCAAGTACAACGATTACAATATCACAAGTTCCAAATACAAGTCAGAAGTCTCGGGTATTACAGTATGCCTAGCGCGCGCTGAGATATATACTTAGCGTACACTACTGTGCATACTTAGCACACGCTAAGAGGTTCGGTTTCGTACGCTAAGGAGGACCCCTAACGAACGTAACGACTTGCTGGGTTAGTTCCGGAAGGTGGCCGACAGGTAGGCCCAGACTGTTTATTATCGGCGATTAGCGCACGCTAATGCATGTTAGTAATGCACGCTAATTTCAGATCGTCAACAGGGAATCTTGTCTTTATTGGTTGCTTTCGGCGTGTAGGACCCGGGCATCTTCTGGGAAGGTACAGGTTGTCGGGTCAACGACGATTAGCGCGCGCTAAGGTCGAGGAGTAGCGCACGCTAAATATAAGGTCTAGCGCGCGCTAGTGATGTGTTTTATAGAGAGGATAGACGAGTGCTGAGAGGCATTTTGTCCATTCTCCTTCCTTCAGTCAATAGAGAGAGCCTTGGGAAGTACTTGAAGTTCCTAAACATTGAGAGATGATTCTCTTAAACAAGATTAAGATGGAGAACTCGGATTTAAGTATTGTTCTTGAAATTTTTTGATGATTCTTGGAATGGAGTTCAATTATTCTTCTTCGTGGTTCGTCCATACAAGGTAATCCTTGTATCCCTTTGATAGTGGTTCGTTTTTAAGGATTACTACTTGGGAGGGAGCATGTTGGGAATCGTGTATTTTGATGTTCGTTTTTATTTCAATGTAAATGCATATATTGGACTGTACTTTTATCCGCTGCGTGAGTATTTTGAAATGACTTTTTGTATTTTGCCACCTGAATTTTATTTTGTAAAACCGATTCCCTAAACTGAGTTTTTGGCATTTTGGCCTTGATCGTTTTTGACGGCATTTTTATGACGGTATTTGGAAAATAATTTTTTTTATATTTGAAAAATATTACCGTCATCGGTCTTTTTGGCATTTTTGAAATGACGTGGAAAATTGTGCTTAGCACAGTAAATTCTTGTGAGAAGGGTTTACGTCGTGTAATATTCCCGTGAGGATGCAGGGTGTTACAATTATGGTATCATGTCATAATGTTATACGAGATTTATTGGAATTGTAATAAGAGATTTCGGATGCTGATATGATTAATGAGATCTTCTTCATATGATGATAATGGTGTTGTTGCGATTCTTGAGATTGTAGGAATGGCATGATGAAGAAAATGGTAACATGGAGATATATACCTCGGATATGTTGTTATGAACGTGATTTCGGATATTTCACGTTCTTGAAGAACTCTTGAATTATACGAGGTGATGAAAATTTTTAAGAAGTGTTGATGTTTTGAAAATGAATATGGAATATTCATATCGAGAGCTAAACTATGTGTTTGAAATAATATTCGTATAGGAATACGAATGTGATTACGAGTTTGATGAAATTATTATTCATCTCTGAATTGGGAAGCCCATACGTATGGAGCAAATATTCAAGTCGAATGATTGGATTTTTTGATAACCTTAGAATATGATTATCTATAATGTTTAACTAATTGGATGGTTCGAATTAACGATGATCATAGGAAAATTTTAACTACGGATTTACGAGAAGGGAACCTTGTCAATTCGTATTTAAGAATTGAGTTTGGAACCGATAACATTTAGACCCTTATTATTGGTCCGAATTGGTTGCTGATATGATCATCGGATTTCGGCTCGTATTGTGGACATGGATTTGTGAGTCGAGTTGGGCCGATTGACTGTGTTTAATCGAGATATTGTGGAACTGATGAGTTTGTGGCCTAGTTGTATTGATATTGATCGTAATCGAATCTGTTGATTATTAAGCCTTCGTTTTACAATAAGATATGATGTTTGATCGTGGATTATGACTGTTGAGTTTCGGTTGAGGTTGAAGAGTTCGTAGATTAGCTTGGTCGGGACTGAGGAACCCGTAGACGAAAGCAACTGAATTGGTAACAGTTCGTGGCATTGATGTCGAGACAAGTTTTATACTTGTACGGGTCAACGAGATTAATGTTATCATGTAGGTGTATGAATGCGTGTATCATATCGAGACTTGGCCTCTTTATGATTATGTTGATATTCGGGAATTGTTTGATGCAATACCCTTCGGCAATTATGCTAAATATTATTGTTATTCGTTAACGGCCGGTTTAAGGCATTGAGATTCTTTTTGACATTGATGTTGGCGATAGCCGGTTCGCGGTATCGATGTATCGATTATTATTGTTCACGATTAATGTCGTTCTGAGGCATCGTTAAATCTTTATTATCGAATTGGAACTGTTGCTATGATGTTGCGTTAACCGATTGAAGGCGTTTGATATATTCTTTTATCATCTCCATTTCGGTGGTCGGTTTAAGGCGCCGGGACATCTATTCTATCGTATAATTGTTATCGATTGATCGTCCTGAAGGTAATCGAGGTATTGAATTGGGACTGTCGAGGATAGTTCCCATCCGTTGAATTATTATTGCCGTGTTGGCCAACTCAAGGCAGCACACTGTAACACCCCAAAAGGCGGCTATTACAGTGCCGTGAATCCCACACTGGGACCCACCAGGCGATATCCAAAACAGGTTAAATAAATATTATTTGTGATACCGAATCACGACGAATAGTCATTACTCCGATTAGGAGTTTATTAAAATATGGCCAACGGCCTTACAACACACAGGATCCAAAAAAAACAAGTATAGACCATATGGGGATGGAAAATACTTCGAATGTCAAATACAACCGAATAACAATTTAAATGAAGCAGGAAATAACATAACACAGTTTAACATAACCGGACAACAAAGACGAGGGGCCCCCCGAACTAGTATCCTTCGAACCCTTCGCCGTCGACATGCTCTTCCCGTGCCTTGCCTTTGCCTCGACCTAAAATACAATACAAGTATTTCGCCCAACACAGGGTCAGATATACATGATAACCAATTCTTCCGACATTATACAATTCACATATATAGATCTCAAGAAAATCATTCCGACTATTAAGCATACCCCTCGGGCGTATGAAACAATCAGTCACAAAATATCGAACACATCCAATCATACATGGACTATGAACGATTAACAATATAGCTCAAGATGGACATCACAGTACGCCCGATCCGGAAATGTGTCCGTGTACATGTCCACCCCGTATACGGAATCCAGAATATACGTGTGACAATGTACCTAATTAGCCTCACGAACTACGTCTCGTGTGCACAGTCCAATACGGAAACATCCACGTATGACTATACAAGTGCCCGGCTAAAAATCCTACACAATATCCAATCGGCACGCAGATGTGATTCCGGAAATGTCACGACACGACATGACAACGAAGTTCAATGAAATACACATCCAATTAAGGATCAAGAAAAACTCACCAAAGTGAAAATAAGGACCAACGAGATCAACGATTCAAAACGGCGTACTTGGGAATGCAATCCCATAACGTCAAGGACAATGTCAAATCACGACAAACGTCACATGGACAATTCATACACATGAAATATATAGTCATCACAAGAATCTAATCATCATTATAACCAAGCAAGATAACTTGCCTTAATACGGAGAGGAGAATAGTCCTCTTCTTGTCGGAACGAACGAACGGTCCTCGACTAATATTGTTTACTCGAACAATCAACCTTAAACGAAATACATTTTACTCAAAACATATTCGTATAATTATCAATATAGGATTAGTAAGACGTCAACCTACAATCCTTTAGAATAGTTTGTTACTACCAATTATTGAAGCCTTATGTCAGGAGTCCTTCTAACATCATTACTACCATAAGAATCGGTTTACAATATTTACCGAATGTTCGCATGGTTCATCATAAACAAGAGTTCTATCAAGGGTATGTTGAATAACCAATTATGATGTTAAGATCATCTTATGATGATTAAACTTTTCAAAACATTAAAACGTTGAAAGGTAAAATCTGCACATTATGATCATTCTCCTCTCATCTAAATTGACTTTTAAGCTAACAACAAGTTCATAAGTTCTGAGATTACACCATACTCATGAAGGTTATCAAAGTCTTTGTTTACAAGGCTGGAAGATTCATTAACATGATGGTGAATTCACCATTTATCTAGTATGATGATCAAAATATTCTAAGTTCTCAATACATTAGATTAATGAAAAGTTATTGTTGTAATATCCTTATCATTCTTCAAAGACTTGTGGCCCGAACAAATATGATTTGTTAAAGCTTCTAAGATTTGAACTAGATCATCTAATCTTATCTTTAACATGATCAAGTTCTTCTCAAGGTAAATAAATACCTAAAATGGTGTTTAAACACTATATGATATCAAGTTCTTGACTAAATCCAGTTATGATGAAGCTAACCGATCCAACAATGTCTTACTGAGCTAAATTCGTCCAACAAGATGAGTATGGTAGTTACAACATGATTAAAATCACTATATCATCAAGAACACCTCCATCTCAAACCCTTATTTAACATATTCATCAAAAGTGTTAAAAAGGTTGGATTAGAACTATGTTTTACTTGCTTAATCTAACTCTAGGTGAAGTATAATTCGTCATTAATCATCAACATAAGAAAATAATGCAGAGAAGAAAGCACACCTACCTCCAGAAATAAAGAACAACTTCAATGCTATGAGAGAATATATTCCAAGCTAAAAAACAACTCCAAATCTCCAAGGAAATGAGCTCCACTCCAATATTTAAGGCTTAGAAACAAGTTGGTGAAGGTTGATATCGTTTTGGTAGTGCAGAGGTATGATATGTGAAGAGAGAAATTCGGTTTGGGGTTGTGAAGAAATGAAAAACAGGCTGGTCCTATAAATAGACTGTGCAGACTTAGCGCACGCTATCGGGACAGATTAGCGTACGCTAATGAACTTACGTACGCTATTCGGTCGATATTACGTACGTAAGCGGGTTCCAGTGGCTACTGTCTTGAATTATCGCAGGCCGTTAGCGCACGCTAATGATAAATGGGTTACGCATGCTACTAAAAGTAGATTCTCACCGACACGACAGCTCAGACTTAGATCACATGCATGCTAACGGCTAAGGAGTTCACGTGCTGAAGTCAGCTGCTGCCAGATTCCCTCTTAGCGTACGCAATCGAGGAAACCTTACGCACGCTAATGCACAGGATTAGCGTACGTTAATCTTTACTGTGTAGTGTACGCTACGTTAACAGAAAAATTCGAAAATGCAACACTCTAATTAACATCGAATCATCACATATGAAATGAAATAACAACGATATGATATTCAAATCTATAATACCACGATGTAATACTAAATGCAACGATTCATGATAATCAGATTATCCGAATAATACAATGACAGGTAAAAATGAAAAGTTACAGTCGGATATTACATACTCCCCCCCTTAAAAAGAGTTTCGTCCCCGAAACTAAGGGGTAAATAACTCGGGGTATCCCGCTCGCATACTATCCTCGGTCTCCCATGTAGCCTCCTCGACTCCGTGTCGTGACCACTAAACTTTCAGTAGGGGAATCGTCTTGTTCCGCAACTGCTTGATCCTCCTCTCGAGTATCCGTACAGGACGCTCCTCGTACGAATGATCCTCTGCTAATTCAATATCTTCGATCTGAAGTACATGGCTCGGATCAGCAACATATTTCCTCAACTGGGAGACATGAAACACGTTGTGAATCTTACTCAAAGTCGGCGGTAAAGCTAGTCGATAGGCCAGATCACCTACACGCTCCAAAACCTCAAATGGCCCAATGTACCTCGGGCTCAGCTTGCCCCTCTTCCCGAAACGAAAAACACCTCGGGTAGGAGACACCTTCATTAACACATGGTCACCAACCTCGAACTCCAGTGGTCGTCGACGGTGATCAGCGTAAGACTTCTGTCGACTTTGAGCCGTTAACAACCGACTCCTAATCAAAGTGATCTTCTCCCGAGCTGCTAATAGCATGTCGGGTTCCGTACCCAGAGATTCTGACAGTTCGTCCCAACACAAAGGGGACCTACAGCGACGGCCATATAATGCCTCATACGGTGCCATCTGAATCGAAGCGTGCCAACTATTATTATAAGTGAATTCCACCAAAGGCAGCTGGGCTTCCCAATCGTTCTTCCAGTCAAGAGCACATGCTCTCAACATATCCTCTAGAGTCTGGATGGTACTCTCCGACTGACCATCGGTCTATAGATGAAAAGCCGTGCTGAAATTCAACTGCGTGCCCATCGCACGATGAACTGCCTTCCAAAAGTGTGACACAAATCGCCCGTCACGGTCTGATACAATGCTCTTGGGGGTACCGTGTAGCCTCACAATTTCCTTAATAAACAGCTGGGCCAATCTCTCGGGGCCCCATGTGTCCTTTATCTCCAAGAAGTGGGCTGATTTGGTCAGACGGTCCACAATCACCCAAATCGTATTCATTCCTCGACGACTCGTCGGCAAGCTAGTGATAAAATCCATAGATATGTCCTCCCATTTCCACTCAGGAATCGGGAGCGGTTTCAGCATTCCTGCGGGTCGCTGGTGCTCAATCTTAACTCGGCGACAGTCAAACACCTCGAAAGCAGATTCGGCAACCTCACGCTTCATATTCCCCCACCAATAATTCTGTTTCAAATCCTTATACATCTTGCTAGAGCCCGGGTGAATAGAGTACGGGGTAGCATGGGCTTCTCTCATGATAGAGTTCCTCAACTCTTCGTCAGCGGGTACACAAACTCGATTTTTAAAACGTATCAATCCATCCTCGTGGATCACGAATCCGAGGCTTTCCCTGGTTTACTTCATCCGAACTCGAGATAAGAATGGGTCCGTAACTTGCTTCGATTTGATCATATCATCAAGAGACGAAGAAATCTCAAGGGTGCAAAGTTGTCCCGAACACGCTGTAACCAAACTTCAATTTACGGCCTCATAAGGTCCAACCGCAATTCCCTCTGTCTTTGTTAAACGGCTCAAGCATCTGCTCTGCCTTTGTCTTACGGCTCAATGCGTCGGCAACCACATTTGCTTTACCGGATGATAAAGGATCTCGATATCATAGTCCTTGATTAATTCTAGCCACCTTCTCTGCCTCATGTTCAACTCCTTCGAGTAAAAATGTACTTTAGGCTCTTGTGGTCTGTAAAGATCGCGAGTAACTCCATAAAGATAGTGACGCTTGATTTTCAAAGCAAACACCACATTTGCTAACTCCAAGTCGTGGGTCGGATAGTTAACTTCATAGGGTCGCAATTGTCTCGATGCATAGGCGATTACTTTCCCTTCCTGCATTAGTACACATCCCAGACCCTGTCTCGACGCGTCACTATACACCACAAATCCTTCCGTTCCCTTTGGTAAGACCAAAACAGGTGCCGAAATCAATCGACTCTTGAGCTCTTCAAAACTTTGCTGACATGCTTCTGACCACAAATACTTCTTGTCCTTCCGCAGCAAGTTAGTCATCGGTTGCGAAATTTTAGAGAATCCTTCTACGAATCGTCGGTAATAACCTGCTAGGCCGAGGAAACTTCGAACTTCCTACACGTTCTTCGGTGGTAGCCAATCTTGAATGGCTTCCGTCTTTTGTGGGTCCACTCTCACCCCTTCGGCTGATATCACATGCCCGAGAAAGACAACCTCAGGTATCCAGAATTCACACTTAGAAAATTTCCCATAAAGTTGTTCCCGCCTCAATGTATCGAGAACTTGGTGGAGGTGACTCTCGTGCTCCTCGTGGTTGCGAGAGTAAATCAGGATGTCGTCAATGAAAACGACTACAAAGCGATCCAGATAGTTAATAAAAACTCGATTCATCAACTCCATGAACACTGCCGGTGCATTAGTCAGTCCAAATGGCATCACTACGAACTCATAATGCCCATAGCGATGCGGAATCTTTGTCTTGAAATGTCAGACTCTCGAATCCTCAACTGATGATAACCAGATCTCAAGTCGATCTTAGAAAACACGGCAGCTCCCTGAAGTTGGTCCAGTAAATCATCAATACGAGGCAAGGGATACTTGTTCTTGATGGTTACCCTGTTCAGCTCACGGTAATCAATACACAATCGTAGAGATCCATCATTCTTCCGCACAAATAACACTGGTGCTCCCCAAGGGGACGCCCTAGGTTGAATGTAGCCTTTGTTAGTCACCTCCTCAAGCTGGTTCTTCAATTCTTGCATCTCAGTCGGAGCCATACGGTACGGTGCTTTTGAGAGCGGGGACGTACCTGGTTCTAACTCAATAATAAACTCCACGTCACGATGAGGAGGTAAGCCTGGTAACTCGTCTGGAAATACATCGGGGTAATCTCGGACTACCGGAATGTCGGCCAATTCAACTGGTCGATCAGCTGTTTTGGTCATGTAGCACCAATAACCAATACACCCTTGATTAAGCAGTTTCACTGTTTTCATAGCGCTGATGACTCTCCCAGAACGACTGGGATTATCACCTCGAAAAATACACTCGAATCCATCATCAGAAGTGACGGTAACCATCCGCTTGCGGATACTGAGTATTGCATCGTGACGATCCATCCAATCGATACCCAAGATTATATCATCCTTAGGTAGATCGACTACAATCAGATTTGACAACCACTCACGGTCGTTTAAATGAATTGGACAGTCCTGGACTTCACGATCCCCAATAATTCTTCTACCATCAGGTAGACCAATCACGTAGGGCTCACAATTGATAACATGGTCTAGAGGCAAACGACTTAAACAAGAAGAAGATATAAAGGAGTGTGAAGCACCGATATCAAAAAGAACACATACAGGCTGGGAGTGGATCTCGAGTATACCTGAAATCATGCTGGCCTCGGGATCGTCAGCTTTCTTCATCTCGTAAATCCTGGGTTTCATAGTTCCGGCACCAGGTGTACCACCTTGATTCCCACGGCCCATTCCCCTATTCGCCCCGGTGGTCTGATAGGAAGCGCACGGAGGCATCCGGTTCTGGACAGAGGATTGAACTGGGGCATGAGGCCATCTTGGTTGGTCCGGTCCACCCTGCAAAAACGAGCACGGTGACCATTTTTGCCACAAGTATGGCATGTGACAAGCAGCTTGGGCATTTGGAGTTGAAATGCCCCTGGTCTCATGATTATAGCAAACAACGAGAGGAGGACCGCTCGAGAGTGAGATCCAGTGGCTTCGACGCCATGGGTGGTCGATCGAAGGGTTTGGCAATGGCGGGCTTCTGAATGTCCCCGGTTACTCTCGATCAGTTCTGTTCTGGACCTTTTGTTGTTGGACTGTGGTTGTTTCTTGGAAATCTTCTTCGCGGTGAGTTTGTACTCCAGAGCCTTCTCGATGAACTCTGGTAAGTAGTACAGTGGTGATTCAACAGCTGCATTCTCATTCGGGGTTTAAGCCTCTTGAGAAAGTATTTGATCTTATCGGCCTCTGTTCGGATAATTGTTGTGGCAAAAGGAAGGAGTGCCTGGAATTTCTCAGCAACGGATAATACATCATCGTCTTCAGACGGGTCGGGGTTCAAAAGTTCCGACAGTTTGGCCTCACGGAGTGGCCCTGGATAGTAACGATCTAGCATGAGGTTTTTAAATTCCTCCCAAGTGTAAACACCATCAGCTGGCCTTACTGAAAGCCACCAGGTATGAGCGCCTTTGCTAAGATAATACGCGGCTACCGAGACGCGATTCTCTTCAGGCGATCCACCATCCGAAAAGTTTCTCAAAATGCTCGATCCAATGCACAATGTCGGCGAGGCTCGGAGGAGCCTTCAAAAGTCGGTGGTCGGCGAGAGATGTCGCCGATAATCCGACTCACGGGTCCGCCAATCACGGGAGGAGGATGAGCCCCTTCTTTGGCGATGGCGGCCCTCTGCATAGCTTCCATTAGTTGACCCATCTGGTCATCTATGTCATCATGCCTGCATTACGACGTAAGGATCGACACGCGCATCCCCGCGCCCACTCAAGTGCGATTGTTCCTAGAAGGTGAACCACCTCTGCGGAACTCGATCCGCATTCGCGCGTCTGTTGGCTCGAGGTATTGGATTTCGGCCCCTTCCGCGGCCTCGTCCCCCTCTGCCACGACCTCTCAGGTTTCTTTCCATACTGAAAGAATCAATCATAATGATAACCATAAGTACAGTTCAAGATACTAAAATTCATGCTAAGTTAATAGCAACAAGGAATCACATATTAAAGGAAAACGGTTATCGATACCACAAATGTCGCACCGAATATCATATCGGTGTCAAGTCGAACAATTTCAATTGTATAATCAATTCAGCATTTACCTCGGATTATCAATCAGATAAATCCTGTCACAATTCCTCGAAATAACATGATCAACAAGGAGACCCATACTGATATCAATATCATGCCAGTAATTAAATCATGGCTCATAAAGTACATACCGTATTTGGCTCGTAGGGTCAGGCACTTGCACAGGTCACATGTGACACGAAGGTCTCTTGATACTAGTTCATTTCTCAATGACTCATAAAAGAAAAGAAACAACTCTCTCTGATACCATCTTCTGTAACACCCCAAAAGGCGGCTATTACAGTGCCGTGAATCCCACACTGGGACCCACCAGGCGATATCCAAAACAGGTTAAATAAATATTATTTGTGATACCGAATCATGATGAATAGTCATTACTCCGATTAGGAGTTTATTAAAATATGGCCAACGGCCTTACAACACACAGGATCCAAAAAAAACAAGTATAGACCATATGGGGATGGAAAATACTTCGAATGTCAAATACAACCGAATAACAATTTAAATTGTGCAGGAAATAACATAACATGGTTTAACATAACCGGACAACAAAGACGAGGGCCCCCCCCGAACTAGTATCCTTCGAACCCTTCGCCGTCGACATGCTCTTCCCGTGCCTTGCCTTTGCCTCGACCTAAAATACAATACAAGTATTTCGCCCAACACAGGGTCAGATATACATGATAACCAATTCTTCCGACATTATACAATTCACATATATAGATCTCAAGAAAATCATTCCGACTATTAATCATACCCCTCGGGCGTATGAAACAATCAGTCACAAAATATCGAACACATCCAATCATACATGGACTATGAACGATTAACAATATAGCTCAAGATGGACATCACAGTACGCCCGATCCGGAAATGAGTCCGTGTACATGTCCACCCGTATACGGAATCCGAATATACGTGTGACAATGTACCTAATTAGCCTCACGAACTACGTCTCGTGTGCACGATCAATACGGAAACATCCACGTATGACTATACAAGTGCCCGGCTAAAAATCCTACACAATATCCAATCGGCACGCAGATGTGATTCCGGAAATGTCACGACACAACATGACAACGAAGTTCAATGAAATACACATCCAATTAAGGATCAATAAAAACTCACCAAAGTGAAAATAAGGACCAACGAGATCAACGATTCAAAACGGCGTACTTGGGAATGCAATCCCATAACGTCAAGGACAATGTCAAATCACGACAAACGTCACATGGACAATTCATACACATGAAATATATAATCATCACAAGAATCTAATCATCATTATAATCAAGCAAGATAACTTGCCTTAATACGGAGACGAGAATAGTCCTCTTCTTGTCGGAACGAACGAACGGTCCTCGACTAATATTGTTTACTCGAACAATCAACCTTAAACGAAATACATTTTACTCAAAACATATTCGTATAATTATCAATATAGGATTAGTAAGACGTCAACCTACAATCCTTTAGAATAGTTTGTTACTACCAATTATTGAAGCCTTATGTCAGGAGTCCTTCTAACATCATTACTACTATAAGAATCGGTTTACAATATTTACCGAATGTTCGCATGGTTCATCATAAACAAGAGTTCTATCAAGGGTATGTTGAATAACCAATTATGATGTTAAGATCATCTTATGATGATTAAACTTTCCAAAACATTAAAACGTTGAAAGGTAAAATCTGCACATTATGATCATTCTCCTCTCATCTAAATTGACTTTTAAGCTAACAACAAGTTCATAAGTTCTTAGATTACACCATACTCATGAAGGTTATCAAAGTCTTTGTTTACAAGGCTGGAAGATTCATTAACATGATGGTGAATTCACCATTTATCTAGTATGATGATCAAAATATTCTAAGTTCTCAATACATTAGATTAATGAAAAGTTATTGTTGTAATATCCTTATCATTCTTCAAAGACTTGTGAAACTGAACAAATATGATTTGTTAAAGCTTCTAAGATTTCTGAACTAGATCATCTAATCTTATCTTTAACATGATCAAGTTCTTCTCAAGGTAAATAAATACCTAAAATGGTGTTTAAACACTATATGATATCAAGTTCTTGACTAAATCCAGTTATGATGAAGCTAACCGATCCAACAATGTCCTACTGAGCTAAATTCGTCCAACAAGATGAGTATGGTAGTTACAACATGATTAAAATCACTATAACATCAAGAACACCTCCATCTCAAACCCTTATTTAACATATTCATCAAAAGTGTTATAAAGGTTGGATTAGAACTATGTTTTACTTGCTTAATTTAACTCTAGGTGAAGTATAATTCGTCATTAATCATCAACATAAGAAAATAATGCAGAGAAGAAAGCACACCTACCTCCAGAAATGAAGAACAACTTCAATGCTATGAGAGAATATATTCCAAGCTCAAAAACAACTCCAAATCTCCAAGGAAATGAGCTCCACTCCAAGATTTAAGGCTTAGAAACAAGTTGGTGAAGGTTGATATCATTTTGGTAGTGCAGAGGTATGATATGTGAAGAGAGAAATTCGGTTTGGGGTTGTGAAGAAATGAAAAACAGGCTGGTCCTATAAATAGGCTGTGCAGACTTAGCGCACGCTATCGGGACAGATTAGCGTACGCTAATGAACTTACGTACGCTATCCGGTCGATATTACGTACGTAAGCGGCTTACAGTGGCTACTGTCTTGAATTATCGCAGGCCGTTAGCGCATGCTAATGATAAATGGGTTACGCACGCTAATAAAAGTAGATTCTCACCGACGCGACAGCTCAGACTTAGATCACATGCATGCTAACGGCTAAGGAGTTCACGTGCTGAAGTCCACTGCTGCCAGATTCCCTCTTAGTGTACGCCACCGAGGAAACCTTACGCACGCTAATGCACAGGATTAGCGTACGTTAATCTTTACTGTGTAGCGTACGCTACGTTAACAGAAAAATTCGAAAATGCAACACTCTAATTAACATCGAATCATCACATATGAAATGAAATAACAACGATATGATATTCAAATCTATAATACCAAGACGTAATACTAAATGCAACGATTCATGATAATCAGATTATCCGAATAATACAATGACAAGTAAAAATGAAAAGTTACAGTCGGATATTACACACACTATTATTCTTGTGAACTCGGTAATTTTGTGATCGTTGAGAGTTGAGGATTTCCCGAATTGTTGTGTTGTGATTATTGCTCGTGTCAATCGGTCCTAAGGGATTTTGATCCCAGGATGGTTATGTTGGATATTGTTGGTCGTGTCGATCTTTCATTATTCGTGCGTCATCGTTCACTTGGTGAGTCGCGAGATTCGTATTGGATATGTTATCCTTTGAGTTTCGCGGTCATGTTGTATCGTGGCATATCTGGAAACATATCTGCGTGCCGATTGGTTATGTGTAGGATTTTTAGCCGGGCACACGATGGTCATGCGTGGATGTTTCCGCATTGGACCGTGCACACGAGACGTAGTTCGTGAGGCTAATTAGGTACATTGTCACACGTATATTCTGGATTCCGTATGCGGGGTGGACATGTGCACAGACACATTTCCGGATCGGGCATACTGTGATGTTCCCACTTGAGCCTTATTGCTTGGTCGTTCGTAGTCCATGTTTTATTGGATATGTCCGACGATTTGCGACTGGTTGTTCATACGCCGAGGGGTATGTCCGACAGTCAGGTTTGCTTCTTTGAGAACTGTATTGTGATGATTTACGGCTTTGGGCTGTTCGGCTTTCAGGCCATCGTGATATACAGCTTCGGTTGAGGGGCTTTCAAGCCATTGCGACGTATTGGTATTTCTATTGGAACCTTCAGTCATTGTGATTCGTATTTACTTCAGCATTGGCTTGGATTATCTTCGGGTAACGTATTGTTGTGTTACTTGTAACGTTTCGCTGTTGGGCGTAAGTTTTCGGTTCTTGTGTATCTCGTTGAGTTTTTCTGGCGGGATGTTTCTTCTCCCTAGTTGTTTTAAGTTTCGGGACGAAACTTCTTTTAAGGAGGGTAGAATGTAATATCCGCAATTTCGATTTCTGGTAATTTTTATTTTTTTTGGCGGAGGTCCATTTTGACGACTCGGTCATGACCGTTTCGTCATTTCGAGAATGATTAATTCTGCACTTTTTGTCATCCGAGTTCGTTTCGGTATCGTTTTGTTGAGTTCCGAGCTTTTTAGCGACTTTCCGCACTTGAGTTCGATTCTTGCGAATCTCGTCCGAAACTGTTGTTTCGAGTTTATCGTAAGTTCATTTAATGTTATTATTCATGTTGCGAGCTTTGGTTTGGTGTTTCGATCGCGTATCGTGATTTCCGGACGTTTTGGGCCATTTTCGTAATTTCCCAAACTTTTAGGTAATTACTTCCGTTGTTGAATTCCGAGCCTTCGGGTGGTCGGAATTGTGTGTTCTCTTAGCTCTTATATTCGTATTTGCGAGTACGTCGTAACCGTATCATCGATTCGTATTCAGGTTCGGGTTTCGGGGTCGTTCGGGCCGTCGGAGTTAGCCCCGGTCGAGTCATGGCCGGGCAACCTGAGCCCAGGCCGACACTGGCCGAGTCACGGCCGGTAGTGCTCGGCAGCTTCTGGCCGAGTCACGGCCTGCAGTGCTCGGCAGCTTACGCCGAGCAGCGCACTGCCGTGGGCCGCGGCACATCTTTGGCAGGGCCGCGGCACACTCTGTGGCATTTTCGGCCAAACCGATCAGACGGTGCCGCGGCTGCTGCCGACCACCAGGAGCGATTTTGGGCACGTGCGCGGCACACTCCCGCTGGGCCGCGGCACAATGTGCACTATTTATGGCCCCGCACACGGGTTTTCGCCATTTTTCTCAACTTTTCCTATCTCTTCCGCGGAGGTGGTCGTGGGAAGCTTGAAGCCATGTTGTTTAACAACAAATCCATGAAGTTCTTGAGGTTATATCATCAATCAATCATCCGTTATCATCCTTTTATCCAAATAATCAAGGTAATCTTCCTTAGAACCCTAATTTCGGGAATTTGGGGGTTTTCGCATTTTCGTCCGATTCATTCCGTTTTGTTGATTAATTCATGATGAATATGATTAATCTTGTTAGTATTCTTAGTTTCCCTATGGATTCATGGTATATTTCGTGATTTTTACGGAATCGAGAGGGTTTGGTTGTGGTCCGCCCTCGTTGTCGTTTTTATACGAATATACATGAATCGTAGGTGGGTTTCCGGGTGTTTTACAATTCCGTATTCGTTTAGAATTGGTTGTGATTGTATTCTTCGAATCGTTAGGTTCGGTTTCGATGGTTCCTAGCATTCGTCAGTGACTTTCCTTTCCGTTCGTTGCGTCGTCGACTATTCAAGGCAAGTATACATTTATGATTGTACGTTCTCGACTTTGAAAGTAAGAAATATTGATGGTATGATATGAACGAACCATTTTTACGGCATTCATAGATATATTGATGGCATATTATGAACGAACCGTTTCTACGGCATTCATATATGTATTAATGGCATGTAATGAACGAACCGTTTCTACGGCATTCCTACATGTATCGGCGTATGATATGAACGAACCGTTTCAACGGCATTCACATACGTATCGGCGTATGATATGAACAAACCATTTCTACGGCATTCACATACGTCTTAATGTGGCACTATGAGATTTTAGTTATTCCGGAATACTAGTCTTGAATTGATGAATTGACGGCTACATTTACTTTATTTTCGAGGCGTATTGTGTTTCATATTGATATACTTGCACTAGATATTCGACGGCTAACCCATTTATTGGGGAAATACGTTTCATGTATTTCAGGTTCCAGGAGAACGGACAGGCGGGTATCGGGTCGGCATGAAGATGATAGGCAAGTGTGATACTGTGTCTTGTCTCCGGTTATCTTTTTGGATTTCTCCATTCAGTGTTGTTGTACTGGAATGGATTTTAAATACTCGAGTATTGTATTTCAGTTTCCTTGATGTTCCGGCCTGTGTTGGCGAGGTATTGATTTGTGCAGTGATGTATATGGTTTCATTGTTTATGGTTTTGAATACCATTTGTATCGTCTTTCTTTCCATTGTATGTAGACCTTCTCGGTCAAGTTTTATAGTTCCGCGTCTGTTTAGCCTTGTGGGTCCCATGGTGGGGCTCACGGCGCTGTAATATACCCTGAATAACTTGGGGGTGTTACAAAAAGGGCCACAAACGTAGGTATGGATCAATCCAAGTTTTTCAGCAGCTCTTTCAAAAGTCCCTGCGAAGGGTAAGTTAGTCATTTTGCCTTGAAGACAGGATTCACAAATTGGATAGGGATCTAATCCCAATGGACCCGTAAGCCCATCTTTCTCCATTTTATGAACCTTGGTCTGACCAATATGACCAAGTCTAAGATGCCAGTTAAGTGCTTGGTTTGTTTCATCCCTACCACGCTTCCTAGTTATAGTGTTCACAGTTGTTTTATTCTTTAGATTCAAATGGTATAAACCGTTTAATAATGTAGCAGTACCAACCAATTTATTTCTGAAATAAATACGAGAAGACCCATTTCCAATAAAGAAGTGAAATTCCTTTCAGTCCATGACCGGAATTGATACAATATTCTTGTTCCCCTTGGGCAAAACAAGTACATCATCTAAAGTAAGAACAAAACCAGATTCTAAATCCAACAGAAGGGATCCAATATCATAAGTCTCGACACTATTCCCACTTCCGACGGTGACCATCACCTCCCCTGAATCCAGCTTCCTACTTTGTTCCAGATCCTGATTCATTGGACAAATGTGAGAACTCGCACCGGAATCAAGTATCCAAGAAATAGAATATACAGTTACAGAACCATTTGTTTCCATAACCAGTAGTTCCGTACCTGAAGGCGCATTAAGGTCAAGCTTTGGACAGTACCTTTTCCAGTGGCCACCGCAGTTGAGGCATACATCCGTTTTATTGGGCCCCTTTCTTTTTTGAACCATTGGGGCCTTGCCCTTTCCTTTATCGATCTTGGCTATTGGACCTAACTGCTTTTTGTTATTTTTCTTCTTATTCTTGGACTTCCAAGTCCCAAAAGAAATCACAAGTGCAGCTTCCTTTTCCTTTGTCTTCATCTGAGACTGGGCAGTCATCAGTTTGTTCATTAGCCCAGCTAAGTTACATGAAATCTCATTGCAGTTGAAGTTCATGACAAATTGGGAAAAGGAGTCAGGAAGTGACTGTAGGATAAGGTCAGTTTGGAGAGATGCATGCATCTGAAAATCAAGAGCTTCTAATCTCTCAATCATCGAGATTATTTTGAGGACATGGTCCCCAACCCCCTCTCCTTCCTTCATCATGGCACCGAATAATTGCTTCGATATCTCATATCTAGCAGTTCGACTATGCTCTCCATAGAGCTAAGCCAGGTACGCTAAGATGGCTCTCGAAGACGTCATCTTTTCATGGCCATGTTGAAGCTCATTAGTCATTGAGCCTAACATGTACCCGCGCACTCTTACGTCGTCTTTTACCCATTTCTCATGGGCATCAACATCTGCCTGATTGGCTCGGGTTCTTGCAGGAGCCGCTGGGATGTCTGCCTCCTAGACGTATCCCAGCATTTCCATAGTTAGGACAATCCTCAAGTTCCGAAGCCAGTCCACATAGTTCGGACCAGTCAGGACGTTCTTTTCAAGTAGTATAGCGAGTGGGTTCATTGTCATATTGAGAATTTTCTTAACTGCAGAGAATAATTTAAGATTCATTACTGATTGTTTTATTATGATCCTAGTGAAAATTACAACTTCACACAACTAGCACACATAGCACGAAGTCGACATTACAACCAATACGAGCTTTACACAACCAAACACACATAACATAATATTGTCATCCAAATCACCGAGGAAATTAATGCCACATAACTCACGATCAATACCTATAACACAATACACCTCCAAGTGCACAATCAACCAACATATACATTCTAAAGTTACACATTCAAGATTATCACAACTAACCACAAATCATTCGTTTCAACACATAAGTCATATTCATAAGGTACGAAACATATAAGCAAGATACTTACCTCGATAGTCGACACCCGAATATTCCTACGAACACAGCACAACCCGAAAATCCTCGAACACCTACAACTCTCCGGGCAAAAACAACGAGAATACGATTACAACGAGAATCAAGACCAAGATCAACGGAAATCTCACCAAACCATCGAAGCAAAACTCTAGGAGATAAACAAACTCGAAATATGGATATACAATCCATAGAACACGATTAATAATACTCAATAACATCAAACGATTCATCAAAATCGGACGAACAACGAAATCAAGAAGGAAATCCCAAAAGTCAACCCTAGGAGATTTCAAGAAATTTCCTTCGATCCGGACTAATGAAGTGGAAGATGATGATTGACATGAACTAAGCTTCCTGAATCGATGAAGATCGCCTCCTCAAACTCAAGAATTACCTCTGCTCTCAAAAATCCCGAAAAGAAACGAAGGGGGCGAAATGGGGGTTTTGTCCCGAAAATGAGGATGCCACTAGTTTATATACCAGTGGCATGTTACGGCCGTAACAGGCACACTTTATGGCCGTAACTCTTTATCCTTACGGCTGTAACACCCAGGACTTACGGCCGTAAGTACCCCTCTGGACTATTGCCCAAAATACGAACATTCATTACGGCCGTAACAACAATCGTTTTATGGCCGTAACACAGGAATAACTACGACCGTAATAAAAGACACTTACGGCCGTAACCAGCAACACATACGGCCGTAAATCATAACTCTTACGTCCGTAACACCACTACTGAACACATTAGTGAATCTCAATGAGTCCGACAGTTAGGTCGGGCACCCGACAGCATCTTGAATACTCAAATGCACCAAATCAATAATAACCACGCTACGAGGCGTAATGTACAATACCTCAACACATACACAATCGAAAAGGCACAAATGACAACAAGTCATCCTCAATTAAAAATCACTACACGATAGTACACACAGAGTATCACGTTAGAAAACATTCCGATTTAACGTCAACTAGAAAAAAAAATATCCGGCGTGAAAACACAAACAATACAAAATAACAAAAAATGAAAATACCGGATATTACATTATACCCCCACTAAAAATAAGTTTCGTCTCGAAACTTAAAACAGAACATCAGGGTAGAGCACAAACAAACCAAAAAGGTTCTCACAACAAATATCAAATCTCCACACGAGATATAATCCACAAAACAAAACACAAAAAAAATTACAATCACTGGGCACCATTAGGCCCTCCAGGAGTAGGAACGAAATTTCGATTCCCGAACATCTTAGCAATGGTATCACAAGGTACCGATTGATGCCCCATCTGACCACATTTAAAACAAGTCACTTGAACAGATGGCAATCCTGCCGTACATGGCCCACACGACTGCAGTTGAAACACGTCTTCACATCGCTCACCTTACTCATGGTTAAAAGCACGACCACAACCTCGACCTTATCTCCTCGGCATGCTGAACATGCAATCACTAAGTACAACGGAACGTAACATCGCAGAGCAATGTACCAAGATGCCAACTCAGCACAACACATCGCAAATCAATAAGCCAAAATGCCCACTCAGTATAATATACCAACGTAAGGCAACAATTATCAACTAACAAAAATATACACTTCGGGAATATACACGAATACAAGAACTATCATTGCAACAGATGGAACTTACAATCGTGAACGAATCACAAGACCACATTAATAGGAAACTTACGACCATTCTCAATAGGACCACGGCCGTAACGACTACACATCATTGTAACCAGTCACTGACCACATTCTTTTTAAAACTCCACGAGGTATTCGTTTAAATAATAGCATTTGGAAATCTTTGAATTCGTATATTTTTCCGAAGTAAAATTTGAAAGTACTTTTAATACCTCAGGCTATTTTACCAAAACCATAACCCATGGATCGCAACAGTCTCGTTTTGAAATCATTTGCAAAACAACATCTTGAATTATCAAATCTGCTCGATAGATGATATCATCAAAATGACCTTATCAATGTATAACATTATCACCATTAACGACATACAGAGTAACCATATGTTACCACGCCACACCATCACGAATAACAACACACATAATGAACCGTGTCCATGCCCTCTAACATCAACCCCCAGAGGTTTCGCCAAACCACCCCCGGGTGGAAAAACACTTGTACTCGCACTAATCATTACCACATATCAATTATCACATCAGGGAATAATATAATTAAATCATACTATGCCATCACAATACTTAGGGGTAGAACCGAAATTTGTTAGCAAGAAAGGTAACGATCAACAACACATCAATAATATCCAAACGGGATAAACAACCGAGTGCAACACTACTGATACAATAGTTAAAGTTCACAATCGTCACTGGCGGACCACATGACTATATCTATAGGAATCAAACGATCGACAAGGAGCACAGATACCACTGTAACAACAAAATTACTGCCGTGACAATCACAAGCTTACGGCCATAATAACAGGCAGTTTACGGCCGTAACACCCAAGGGCTTACGGCCATAATGGTAAACATATTACGGCCGTAATCACTAGCTTCAGGACAGCAGAATTGTCCCAGCACCTCCAAAATGGCTACGAAGATTAAGGATCGACTCCTAACAATATATCCCGACATTTAAAAATACTACAAAATTCTCCGATGAGCATAGCAACATAACAAACTTGTCGCAAAGACTTAGTCCCAACACAGAAACACATAACATTTTAAATTCCAAAAATCAAAGTCGTTTTGCAAAATAATTTTTTTTTCAAAATCCTTTCGATCATATCCAAAAATGATGGTAACAATTTGGAATGTCTGAAGTACTTTAAAACACATTTTTTAAATACCGTCTGAAGGTGTCATTTGAAAATACATGACCAACTTGTCAAAGTTCAACCGATTTCAAAATCCATACAAAACCGTTGTTTAACTGCGCCATCAAAATATTTTCAAAATTGATTTTTCTACAAAAAGACTCAAGCCCATAAAATCTTTCAGAAAACCGTTTTCAAACCTACAAGCAGCGGACACAATTAAAATTATCCAAAAATAATCGAACATAAAACCACATGCCCAAACGGCAAACAGGATCACCAAATCAATCAAATACAATTCGTGGACACCAAGTTTAAACATACATCAAAACTACCATCTGAGTTCCTCGACAAACTCTACCATCGTTACATTTTTGGAACACATCAAGGTTCACAATTTTCACATTATATTGCACTACTCGGTGCCCAAACTATCATTACATTCAACTCAATACACAAGCGGTGCATCCCGAATATCAAACACGGAGTCCATTTCACAATTTCAACAAACAAATATTATGCACCACAATTATCTCACATAAATGCAATCATGGAACACAGATACCTCGCATAAAAGAGGAGACTTACGTCCATAGGTTGCACGGAGATGACGGTCGCCGACGATACTAATCTCATCCGACAACACATCAGACACGTTGTGACTACGCACAACTCAACTTGTCACCCGACAACTCGAATGACAAAACAACACACTACTCGACAAATCACGACTCGACTCAACCCGACAGCCAAGGTTTCCACAACCTTAGCTCTGACACCATAAATGTAACACCACCAGAAATCCACCGGGAATGTTACACGCCGTAGACCCTTCCCACGAGAATCTACCAGGCTAAACATCACAGAAATGAGCAAATGCTTGCCCGACCAGGGTCAAACAAAATAATAATATAGACTGTTAAAGTCAACTTCAAGTAGACTACACGGACCGATGAGACGCACAATTCAATCAACAGATAATAACTTTATACAACCATTACCCATGCAGGGGTCGAAGTACAATACAGCGGAAGACTGGTTACAACTATGACAATACAACATAACTCGACCAAAACTCTCATCCATTGATTAGTATCGTAGCTCGTCACTTCCTGTGCCGAATGTAACACCCCCAAGACGTTCATGGTATATTACAGCATCGTGGACCCATCACTTTGAATCCACCAGGCTAACATACGACTCAACCATGCTCGACCAATGACAAACATTACGAAATAAATACACCGACACGTAATGAAGATACACAATATTAAAAAAATGATTCTCATATGAAATTAATACATAACCAAACGTCTTCCCGAACTGGAACTAAGAGTAAAACAACTCAATTAAAATGAAGGAAGTACTCGAGTACTGAGATAGACGACATAATTAATAAATTTAAAAGATAAGACATCAACGAACGACCATCGAACAGAATCACCCTTTCCCAGCATCCTCGTACTGTCCGCATGCTCTTTCACCTCCATGACATGTACCTGAAATACAAAAGTATTTCCCCCATATAAGGGGTTAGCGACAACAGCTAGTGCAAGTACAATCCATTTGAACTATCATTCTAATCAGATGAAATATGCGCCAAAAATCATTTTAGAAAACATTTATATTCCGGAATATTACGGTGCACATGCACAAAACACAGTTCTACAACAAAGCATTTCAAAGGTTAATCGTTGGTACGAGACTCACGGCCACCGTAACCTGTAGAGGCCCCGTCGGACCATCCCTGGGTGATTAACCCTAGTTCATGATACGCATACAGACGGCACTACGTATCCTCATAGGCCCCATGAGACCATCCCTGGGTGAACATACACATTCACATCCAGAACATACACGGGAAGCTATAATTCAAATACTAGAATATGCAAACAAATATAAAGTACTTGCCTTTGAGACATCTTGATGAGACGGAAATTAAACGACGATTACGAATAGCCCGGAGTGACAACATCCGTTCCTAGACGAAAGGTTAACACGAATCATTCCTAAACGACGTCTATAATCGAACGGAATATGCTCACAACTCCGATTACAACCATAATACGTATGATAAATACGGGCGAGGGTTTTCACAACACCTCCCCGAATCAAAAATCCATGGATTAAACACGATGGAATCAGATTGAGAACCACCCAATAACAATAATTGATAAGAAATATTACGACATAAACGAACAATCTGAGTTTAGAAAGACAGAACCCGAAACCCCCCCAAAATTGACAAGGTTAGGGTTCTAAGTCAAAATACCTTGGATTTAGGTGGAGAAGATGGATTAAGATGATGACGCACTTCACTTGGAACACAATAATCGATCTCTCAAGGAACTCCATGAATTACTCTACAATAATTGCTCCAAGAATGCTCACAGGAACTCAATCACGGACAAAGGGAGGGAAAGAAGAAGAATGGCGCGATTAAGTCTGTTCATGTTTTAAATACCTAACTGCATCGTTCCGTACATTAACGGGGTGAGGTTAATGTGCATTATGCCTCATACGTATGTAACTTCAAATATTAACGTACGTAACGGAACCTTCTGCCCAAAATGCTGAGGACCATAACGTACGTTAACACTAGGGTTTAACGTACGTTATATATGAAGAGATAAATTCACCACTAGAAGGAGGTGGAATAGTGGTAATGTGGATTATTAAAATTTCTCGCAAATGATAAATAAAATGGGCGGGAAGTAAAAGACTCAACGATATATAGAGGTTCAGCAACTTGCCTACGTCCTCTCTCCGGTTTTTTTTTCTATTGGCTCAAGAAAAACCACACACACAACTTTGCCTCATCTTCTATAGGTTCGGGAACAACCATTATAGTGCTTATCTTCTATTGGTCCAAGCACAACCACCACTCAAAATAAATTTTCGTATCTAGTGTTCTATCGGAACTAGATAATCCTCACTTACGAACGTCAGAGTATAATCCTAACAACGCCGGATCAATGATCCTAATAATATCGGATTAGTAACTCTTGTTTCATTCCTCCCAACCTCGTGAAGGAGTGATGCAACACTTACAAAAATTAAGGAAGATACGAAGTATATAGAATATTACAATATGTGTATCACTCTCATATCTTTTCTTATCACAACTTAGTATACAATGAATAATAATAAACTGAGCTCAATAATGCCTTTAGAATGCTTGAAGTTGTGTGTCTTGAGATACCCAATGCCATGGGTATTTATAGTGTCAAGTCCCTCTTCATATGCTGAAAATTTGAACTATTAGCGTGCGCTAATATGTCTCTGTAGCGTGCACTAACGATGCTTGACTTTGATAAACTGAACGGTCAGTAGACTGTTCCAATGGTAAGAAAGTGTGTTTAGCGTGCACTAAACATTCCATGTACCGTGCGTTATCGGCTGGTCAACAGATCTTTACTTTTGACTTTGAATTGTGTCGGTTTGTCTCCCCAATGTCTATTTTCCAATAGATAAAATTGAACATAGCATGCGCTTGTAAGTATAATTAGTGTGCGCTAGTTCAGTCAATATTTGATTTTCAACTTTCCGAGATTCCTGTGCTGAAAATCCTGTTCAACAGTTGAATATCAATGGTCGGATTTTGAATAGGTAGCGTGCGCTGGGCTTTGTCTTGCGTGCGTTAAATTCATAAGATTGCGTGCGCTAACATAAGGAGTTTGTGTGCGCTAGGACATCGGGTAGGTTTTCAAGATGTGAGCAGATAGGTTTCTGACTTCACTTGTTTGCTTCACAGCGTGTGCTATCCCATAAACTTAGCGTGCACTAGCTATGTATTTTTGTAGCTTTTGCACAACGCTCGAGTCTTGATTTAAATGTTTTGAAATATATCATCATCAAAATAAATTGTTCAACAATCTCTCCCTTTTTGATGATGTCAAAACATTTAATTATTACCTGCAAAAAACAATTTAAAGGTATTTCGAATCAAAATATTTTGTTCGAGTTCGTTAGTGTTCGGTTTTTGAGAGTATTTTCTCCCCCTTTTTGACAATATAAAAAAGGTACTCCCCCTGAATCGTAGCTATCATGAAATAATACAAAGTAAGACAAATCGAACACAAAAAATCCAACTTCATTAGTAACGCAATAGTTCAAACTTCACTATCATTAACCAAAATTCGTCAAGGTACATCACATTCGTTGTCATTCAAAATGAGTCAAACAACTACAAGGCAAATAATATTAACACAAGTATGATACCATATCATTACGACAAACAAAGGACATCAAGATACATCAAAATAATCTGTCTTAAACGAGAATTGAGACGAAAAAACTAAGGGTTTTCGTGAGGGGTAGGAAACGGGAAGGACGGGTTGGAGAAACGAATATATTCTTCGAAAAGAGTCTTGACGGGATGAATTTCTCGAGATGCTTCTTGAACTTTGAAGCGAAGAGCTTTGACTTCATCGCGAATCTCATTTTGCGAAGTTTCGAGACTCCGCATCTCTGCTATAAGATCATTTTCTTCAGCCACCACCTTTCTCTTTCCATTGACTTTCGAATGGCGAACAAACATCCTGATTTGGAATTCATGAAGCATTTCTGTCCCTCGGCAAAAAATGCGTTCGGTCGATGTCGGTATACATGTTCCCTTTGGTACTTGATCGTCTTCCCGGAGATAAGAGAATAGTACCCACACTCTATTGATTGTCTCCACATAATGCATCACTTTGAGGCTTAGGTCACAAATCTCATGTCTCCGAGACACCAGAATCGATGCCTCTCCCGAAAGGTCCACATCAAAATGCCTGAAAATAATCGTAAGAATAGAACAACTTGGCTTTCCTAGACCTCGACACGTAATGCTTGGAGCAGAACGTGTCTCCCTGCACCTTGATCCACCTCATCACGATTGATGCAAAATCCACCTTGTCCTCATTCAAAACTCGGTACACAACATGTTAATCCACGCCGACAAGTTTGTGTTGAGTATTAACCTTCGGCATCAAGCATTTTGTAAGAGCAACCAACAACAATCGAATTTGGATACCGAAATCGTTGTTCTCGAATAAGTCATCGGTTACCTCTATGACTATCTTTGAACTCAAAAAATCAGCAACTTCAAGCTCAGTCATGTCCGATTCTCCATCGACAGTTTTCCCACAACATGCAAAGCCTTCCATTGTTAATCCGAAAAACTCTTGAAGAATTTTCGAGGAAACTCTTACTGTCGTTCCATTCACAAGACTATTAAGCACCAAACCCGAGTATCCTTCACTCTCTCCAAGGTGTAAATTCGCATAAAACTCGCGGGAAAACGTAGAATAAATGTTCTCCTTGTATTCAACAAAACGAGCGATACCCAAAGCAGAGAAAAACTCATGAATATTTATCTTGGCTCTCTTTAGACTCCCGAAATTGAAGAAATAACAATCAGTCAAGTGTTCTTGTGTAAGAATTTCGGAGAAAACTTTGAATGCCATGGATGAAATGAACCGATTTGGATCGAATTCGGCTTCACGAATTCGTTTGGAACTCTTGTATTGCATTTTCATAGGCACTTTAGATCTACTGGCCATGATTGTGTGAGTTATTTTGAAGGATTTTCAGATTTGAGAGATGAATTGGGCGATTGAGTTTTTTCGGAGTTTGAAAAAAATTTAGGGTTCTTCAAATGAATATGCCGAGTTTCTTTTATAGGTGAAAAGATGACTCGTTAACGTACGCTGGAGAATGGCTAGCGTACGCAACTATATAATGTTAGCGTGCGCTATCGGGCTCAAAATTTTTCAGAATAGACAGGATAGCGCACACTAAGAACAAAGGGCTAGCGCGCGCTAAGGTATGGAAAATATCTCATGAATTGATTTCTCGTAAGATAAAAGAATTTCAAAAATTGTCAAGATGTCCCATACCGAGTTGAAATCTAATAGCATTAAAAGATTCCTCCGGTAGAGGTTTAGTAAAAATATCGGCTAATTGATCTTTTGTGCCGACAAAAATTAAAAAAATATCTTTTTTTCTGAATATGATCCCGCAAGAAATGATGTCTAATATCAATATGTTTAGTTCTACTATGCAACATAGGATAGATTAATTGCACTAGTATTTTCAAAATAAATGCCGTAGTCGCAGAGTTGATTTTTAATCCACAATACCTGCGCACAGGCACTCCCTGCTGCAACATATTCGGCCTCAGATGTAGAAATCGCTACACTGGTTTGATTTTTACTTCCCCAAGATATTAAACGTGAACCGATAAAGTGACATGTACCACTAGTACTTTTCTTATCAATTTTACATCCGCCAAAATCGGCGTCACTGTATGCAAGCAAATTAAAATCCAAGCAAGAAGGATACCACAGACCTAGACCAATGGTCCCATTTAAGTAACGAAAGATACGTTTACAAGCAATCAAATGGGATTCTTTAGGATTATACTGAAATCGAGCACATAAGCACGTAGCAAATATTATGTCTGGTCTAGAAGCAGTTAATTATAGCAGAGATCTGATCATACCTCGATATAATTTTTTATCCATGGATTTGCCATTTTGTCTTTATCTAATTTTAACGAGTAAGACATTGGCGTTGAAATCGCTTTGCTACTCTCCATTTTGAATTTCTTGAGAAGGTCGTGTGAGTACTTCGTTTGATGGATAAAGATTCCATCTTCGCATTTATTAATTTGAAGCCCAAGGAAGAATGTTAATTCTCCCATCATACTCATCTCGGACTCTCCCTTCATAAGATTAGAAAAGTCTTGACACAAGGATTCGTTAGTAGCTCCAAAAACAATGTCATCAACGCAAAATTTGGCAAACAAGAATATCATTATCTAATACTTTCACAAACAATGTATTATCGACTTTACCTCTTTATAGTCATTAGCAATTAAAAATTGACTTAAACGATCATGCCATACTCGGGGTGCTTGTTTCAAACCGTAGAGTGCCTTGTTGAGCTTGTAAACGTGATCCGGGTGTAATACTCGTACTTTTTATTGATTGATTGTTTGACCTTACCGTTCTTCCTCTTTAGTCGCTCTGTAAATACTATTGTTATGGATGATGATGTAGAGTTTTATACCTTTTTGGATCATGATAGTGTACATCTAAACCTTTCGTCAGTGATCTGGAACAGTCAGATAGCGCACGCTAGGCCTAGAGTTAACGCACGCTATTTTTACTTAAGTAGGGCACGCTAGCTTTGAGTTTTAGCGCGCGCTAACGTTCGGAAGCAGGTCAGGACAGTAGCTAATTCTGACCTCTGGACTGATGGTTAGCGCACGCTAGGAGTTTGCTAGTGCACGCTATTCGTGGCCAATAGCGCGCGCTAACATCGTCCGTAGCGCATGCTAACGAGCTGGTTCGGCAGAGACAGTGAGGTTTCCAGACTCTCTGGAGTATCAGGTAGCGTACGCTAGGAAGCAGCTAGCACACGCTATGAGTGTTGCGTAGCGCACGCTAATCGACTACAGCAGCGCACTGTCACGGCCGACAGTCGACGACGAGACATGTGTGCGCAGACGGTCGCACAGGGTGCCGAGGGACAGGCACGAGCAGGATGCCATGGATGGCATCGGGCTGCATGGGGATATTCAGCCTTCAGGACGGCGTGATCGGACGGAGAATCACGCGAGTAAGCCGTGGGAGCACGGATCGCCCAAGGGGCATTCCGGACTGGACATGTTCGGGACTGTCCGGCAGCGCAGGGGGCGCGGGCAAGGCCGGACGAGCACAGGTCGTGTGGGACAAGGCACGACGGGACAAGGCCGAGTCTGGGAACAGGACTCGATATGGGCGGCCGGACGCTGGCGTGGGATGCCGGGCGCGGCGGGCGTGGGATGCCGGGCGCGGCCGGCGTGCGCGCGCGAGGTGCGAGAGAGACCCTCCCCCCTATAATAGGCTTAGATGGAAAAAGCCTTGTGGGGGCAGTAGACATTGAAAAGCTGAGGAGCCACTCAGCAGGAAAGACTCGACCGGAAGCAACTAGAAGCGGACCGGCTTGGTCCAGGAGGTTCGGGAAGAGTCTGGCACAATGCAGAAACGGGCCCAGAAGGTCAGGGCCGAGACGGGCCGGTGCGGGCCGGGACAGGCCGATACGGGCCGGGACGGACAGAGACGGGCCAGGGCGCCCGGATGATGGAAGAACCTTCTAGGACCCTCCTAGAAGGATGAAGTACTTGAAGATTGTGGAGCATTCTAGATTATACTTGGTAGAATACTCTAGAATGTGTTTGTAAGACTTGTATATTGTAGACAAGTGTGGATGATTCTAGAGTTAGGTTCTAGAATTGTAATGTTGTAGATAGGTCTAGAACCCTCCAAATGTGGAGGTGGAGTAGAAGGTTCTAGGTTCTTAGGAGTAGTATAAATAGGTGAGGGGGAGGCTCATTTGCAACCAACCCTCAAAGACTCAACATTCTTGTATTGTGAAGTGTTTGTGAAATAGTGAAGTTTTCTCTCAACTCCCAAGTGTTAAACCCCTCCTTTCATACTTAGCAACCGAGTGAGTAAGGCTTACTAGATAGATCGAGGCAATTCTAGTCTAGTGCCGCACGGGTCCGAAGAGCTTTCGAGTGCTCAAACCCAACCACGTGACAAGTGGTATCGGAGCCACGCTAGTGGTTCAAGGAGCTTCCGCATTGAGACGTTGCTGAGAGGTTTTGTGCAAGGAGGACCGATGGAGACTACGTCCAGCGTCACCAAAGTTCAACCCGGCCAGGAGAAGGACAAGTCCAGGAAAGGGTCTAGGGACAAGTCCGTGGAAAGACGTGTTGCCATGGAAGCACGAGTGGCTCGGCTGGAGGAAACCATGGGCAGACACGAATATGCTCTTGAGGCATGGAGCAGAGTGGCCGATCAGGTGATGGAGATGAGCGAGTCGTTGGAGGAGCTTGAGAACCGGGTGACGGGCACCCTTAACGCGTTGCGACGCGAGTTGTGTGAAGAGATCCTTGAGGCTGTCAGGAAGGAGGTTCGGTCGATGATCGCAGCCTTTCGAGAGGAGATCATAGGGAGGATCGAGACCATCGAAGGAAGTACAGCACTGTACGAGCGGGCGATGGCCCACGGTCGGGACCAACGGGGTGCGACACCCCATCGAATCGACATCCCCCGGCCGTGTTCGTTCCAAGGATCGCGGAATGGCAGGGAAGTGGATGACTTCCTGTGGAACATGGAGCGTTACTTTGGTGCATCGGGGATAGTAGATGATGCGACCAAGTTGCAGACGGCTCCATTCTTTTTAGCCGATGTGGCGCTGCTATGGTGGAGAAGGCGCGAAACAGAGATCGTGCGTGGTACATGTCGGATGGAGACATGGGAGGATTTCAAGGCCGAGTTTAAGCGGCAGTTTTACCCAGAGAATGTTGAGTTTGAGGTCCGGGCTAGGTTGAAGGAGTTGACACACAGCAAGACGATCAAGGACTATGTGAAAGAGTTCCAGGAGATCGTGCTGGAGTTGCCTAGCCTTAGTGAGCAGGAAGCTTTGTTCGCGTTCGTGGATGGACTAAAACCGTGGGCAAAGTTGGAGGTGCAGAGGGCCAAGGCACAGAACGTGTCCGAGGCAATTGCGGTAGCAGAACGGCTGATCGAGTTGAAACCAGCCGGGGAGAGCCGAAAGTCCAGGAGGGACGAGGACGGCATCGGTACGCAGGACAAGTCGTACCAGGGTAATGCGGATAGGGGCGCGAGTTTGGACAGGCCCAAGGACGGCAAGCAGTCAGGATGGGCTCGGACTTGCCATGGGTGCGGGAGTGCAGACCATCTCGTAGCAGCGTGTCCGAAGAAAAAGAAATGTGAGATTTGCTGTAGCACGGAGCATTCGACGAGACAATGCTCGAAGTTTCCGAGGGTAGCCGCCATGGAGTACACCAAGGCACGGGACGATGCCGAGGGTGATGGAACATCGATGGCGCTTCAGGTGTTGAACTCAGTCATAGGTATGGCATCGCGGGACGGAGCACCGCTTGAGGGAAACTTGTTGTATGCGACGGGGCTGATCAATAGGAAACCCGTCAAGGCGTTGGTCGACACTGGGGCCGATTACAACTACATTGACGAGGCTGAAGCACAGAGGTTGGGGCTTCAGGTGATCGAGGGACGGGGCTGGATGAAGTCAAATAATGCACCACCCGTTCGGGTTACAGGGGTCGCCAATGGGGTGCGACTAAAGATAGGCACGTGGGAACCGCGCGTGCACTTCAAGGTGACGAGAATGGATGATCGGGACATAATACTGGGCATGGACTTCCTGAGGAAGAATAATGTTGGCGTTGTTCCGCATAAGAGGGCGCTGTACGTGTGTGATCAAGCCAAGCTGCAGGAAATACACTTGACCACAGAGCCTTCGAGACAAGCTATGTCGGCACTCAAGTATGTGAGGAAGCTTGAGGAGGAGCCGAGTTACCACCTTGGAGCAGTTCGGTTCCTCGAGGGGCCGCCACGTCGCCGAGGACGTCGACGAAATGGGCGGGGGAGAATGTCACGGCTGACAGTCGACGACGAGACATGTGTGCGCAGACGGTCGCATGAGGTGCCGAGGGAACGGCACGAGCAGGACGCCATGGATGGCATCGGGCTGCATGGGGATATTCAGCCTTCAGGACGGCGTGATCGGACGGAGAATCACGCGAGTAAGCCGTGGGAGCACGGACGCCGCTGTGGGAAGCGGATCGCCCAAGGGGCATTACGGACTGGACATGTTCGGGACTGTCCGGCAGCGCAGGGGGCGCGGGCAAGGCCGGACGAGCACAGGTCGTGTGGGACAAGGCACGACGGGACAAGGCCGAGTCTGGGAACAGGACTCGAGATGGGCGGCCGGACGCGGGCGTGGGATGCCGGGCGCGGCCGGCGTGCGCGGGCGCGCGCGCGCGAGGTGCGAGAGAGACCCTCCCCCTTATAATAGGCTTAGACGGAAAAAGCCTTGTGGGGGCAGTAGACATTGAAAAGATGAGGAGCCACTCAGCAGGAAAGACTCGACCGGAAGCAACTAGAAGCGGACCGGCTTGGTCCAGGAGGTTCGGGAAGAGTCTGGAACAATGCAGAAACGGACCCAGAAGGTCAGGGCCGAGACGGGCCGGTGCGGGCTGGGACGGGCCGTTACGGGCCGGGACGGACAGAGACGGGCCGGGGCGCCCGAATGATGGAAGAACCTTCTAGGACCCTCCTAGAAGGATGAAGTACTTGAAGATTGTGGAGCATTCTAGATTATACTTGGTAGAATAATCTAGAATGTGTTTGTAAGACTTGTATATTGTAGACAAGTGTGGATGATTCTAGAGTTAGGTTCTAGAATTGTAATGTTGTAGATAGGTCTAGAACCCTCCAAATGAGGAGGTGGAGTAGAAGGTTCTAGGTTCTTAGGAGTAGTATAAATAGGTGAGGGGGAGGCTCATTTGCAACCAACCCTCAAAGACTCAACATTCTTGTATTGTGAAGTGTTTGTGAAATAGTGAAGTTTTCTCTCAACTCCCAAGTGTTAAACCCCTCCTTTCATACTTAGCAACCGAGTGAGTAAGGCTTACTAGCTAGATCGAGGCAATTCTAGTCTAGTGCCGCACGGGTCCGAAGAGATTTCGAGTGCTCAAACCCAACCCCGTGACAGCACGCTAAGGTTTGAGCAGGGCAGAGGACAGTAGGTTCTGGACTCCCATTTCTGGGCAACAACTGCCAGGTAGCACGCGCTAAGGCTTGGATAGCGCACGCTACAGAAATGCGTTAGCGCACGCTACGGTATGAATAGTGCACGCTAACGATGTGGGCAGAAGTCTCTGGACTGCCGGATGACCCGCTAGCGCATGCTAATTTTGAGGCGTAGCGTGCGCTAGACTGAACACAGTATATATAGGACAGTTGACCCTGCACTTGTCATTTCTTCCATCTTTTTCAAAGGAAGGTGATTCGGGGCGATTTGAGGCTGTATTTCTTCATCAATCATCATCTTGAGTTGGATAACAAAGATCTCACAACACTTAATCCTTTTCCATCTTCTAAATCAAGGTAAGAATGCTTAGAACCCTAATTTTGAGAATTTTAGGGATTTTCTTAGATTCGTCTGATTTATCCGTTGTGAAGCTTGAGAACCTTGAGATTATGATTTATCTACCCCGTATCTATGTTTTCCTTATGATTATACAGATTGCTGTGTATCTTGTTCGGACGAGGGCTTGGGCGATGTTCCAACCTTTAGATAGTTACCCTTGTAGGTTCATGAATCGTAGGCGGGTTTCGGGAGTTTCTTCGTGTGATTTGAGTATGGATTATTGATTATCATATTCCTTGTGAATCATTAAGGTGCCGGAAGTGCGTTCTTGGACCTACTGAACTGTTACTCTTTTCCATTCGATTTCTCGATGTCTCAAAGTAAGATATATGAATGGCATGATTGTTTATATCCACTCTAGGATGGGCCGGCGGGTCCTCTGAGGGTTTCGTAGCCTCTGGTGCGATTCCGCAGATAATTTGGGTTAACCACTCTGGGATGGACCGACGGGTCCTCTGAGGGTTCCGTAGCCTCTGGTGTGGTTCCATGGTTGATCATGTATGTATTGATGTGATGCTATGAGATTAGTTATTCCGGAATACTAGTCTTGAAATGTTGAATTGACGGTTACTTTTACTTTATTGTCAAGAAGTGTTGTGTTTTATATTTGATATACTTGCACTAGCTATTCGACGGCTATCCCCTTTATGGGGGAAATACTTTTTATGTATTTTAGGTTCCAAGAGAGTGGACAAGCAGGTATCGGTTCGGCATGAAGATGATGGGCAAGCGTGATACTGTGTCTTATCTCCGGTTATATTTTGTGTTCCTCCATTCAGTGTTGTTGTACTGGAATGGTTATTGAATATTCGAGTATTGTTTGTCAGTTTCCTTGATGTTCTGGCCTGTGTTGCCGAGGTATTGATTTGTGTTGTGATGTATTTGGATACATTGGATATGGTTTGAATACAATTTGTATTGTCGTTCATTTCATTGTATTTGGGCCTTCTCGGTCAAGTTTTATAGTTCCCCGTATGATTAGCCTTGTGGGTCCCACGGCGGGGCTCATGGCGCTGTAATATATCTTGAATAACTTGGGGGTGTTACAGAATATGGTATCGAAGCTTAGGTCTATGGATACCTAGGCTGTCGGTCTTTTGGGTCGATTGAGTCATCGTTGTCTACAGTATCACTACTTTGCCATCATCACAGTGCGACCGGTACTTGTAAGACCTCTTACTCTTCTGGTGTTTCCTTAATCACTTTGCCTCTAAATTGATATTTCTAGAATCCGTCACTTCAATGACGTGCGAATGAATTGTACTTATGTATATGTTCTTCAGTATGTCAGCTGGTAGGGGACGAGGCCGTGGTCATGGACACGGACGAGGACGTGGCGCGGCCGTTTCCCTTAGTTCTATCGCGGGATCGACCAACCCCAGCCTATCTAACTCGGTGCATCCTGACACTGAAAGTCGGCATGACCAGTCGACTGGCCAGGGGAACATCGCGGATGTTGGAGTTGCGAACGTGCTTCAACAATTGGCTAACCAGATGACCATCTTGGCCCAAGCCGTTCAGTTGAATAATCTGAACCCAACAACGGATGCCTTGCTTCAGAATGTTATCCGTATGCAGCCTCCATAGTTTGGCGGTGCCACAGACCTGTTAGGTTGTGAGGAATGGCTAGCAGAGTTAGAGAAAGTATTCGAAGCGGTTGATTGTCCGGAAGCGAGGAAGGTACCGATTGCTCAGTACTTCCTTACTAAGGAAGCCGCTACGTGGTGGAAAGTTATCAAGCCACAGGATCATGTTGCTACGTGGGAAGAGTTTAAAGAGCTTTTAGAGGCCTAGTTTTGTCTTTAGCCAGTGCAAGAAGGCCGGATCCGAGCCTTTTTCAAGGCTAAGCCGCAGAACATTCTCGTTTCGCAAGCAATCGTGGAGTACAACCAACAATTGATCCACGTGAAGAATCAAGTGCGAAACGAGCGTGATAAGATCCGTTACTTTGATATGCGGATGAATATGGACTCACGGCGCTGTAATATACCCTGAATAACTTGGGGGTGTTACACCGGGAATTGGTGATCTTCGAATCCGGGAGGTTGCTTGACGTACACTTCTTCTTGAATAAAGCCGTTTAAAAATGCACTTTTCATATCCATTTGAAACAGCTTGATCTTCTTGTGAGCTGCAAAGGCACATAACAAACGGATGGCTTTGAGACGCGCTACGGGAGCAAACCTTCTTCTTGATTATAACCTTGCGTGACCAAACGAGATTTATTTCTAATTGGATAACCGTCTTCGTCACGCTTAATTTTGTGCACCCATTTAGTTCCAATAATTTTTATATCTTTAGGTGCGGGAACTAAATTCCATACATTATTGTGCTTAAATTAAACGAGCTCCTATTGCATTGCCATCATCCAACTTTCATCATCAAGAGCTTCGGATATATTTTTGGGTTCTATTCGGATACAAAGGCAAAATGAGCAATATACTCGGTGGTTTTCCTTCGAGTTTGAACACCATCTTCAATATTTCCAATCACGAGATCTTTTGGATAGTCTTTGATGTGCTTCCAATCTTTCGATAAACCGACGATTGTATTCATTTGGATTTCCAAAATTTTCTCCATTTCGCTTGAGGGATGGGAATCCGGAAAAATACATGCATCATCAAAATATTCTACCTTTATTGGGTGTGAGATCATATCATTGAATTTAACATGAATAGATTCTTCAACTTTATTGGTGCTAATGTTATAAACACGATATGCTTTGCTATTTGTAGAATAACCAAGAACTATTCCAGAGTCGGGTTTAGCATCAAATTTGCCCAAGTTATCCTTACCATTATTTAAAATGAACACATTGCAACCAAAAGGATGAAAGTAAGATATATTTGTCTTTTTTCCCTCCGTAATTCATACGGGGTTTTAAGATGAGTTCTACGAAGATGAACTCGGTTGATCACATAACATGCCGTAAAAATTGCTTCGGCCCAAAAATATTGTGAAAGAGAGTGTTCATTAAGCGTAGTCCTTGACATTTCCTCCAAAGAGCGATTTTTCCTTTCAACAACCCCATTTTATTGAGGCGTTCTAGGAGCCGAAAAATTATGATTAATACCATATTTGTCACATAAGAGTTCAAATGGAGTGCAATAAAATTCACCTCCGTGATCGGTACGAATAGAAATTATGGAAAGATTTTTCTCATTTTGTACCAACCGACACATTTTAAAAACTCGAAAAATGCATCATATTCATGAACAAGAAATCTAACCCAAGTAAATCGAGAATAATCATCAACAATCACCAAAGTGTAAACTTTACTATTTAGACTAACATATATAGATGGTCCAATTAAATCCATATGCACAAGTTCAAGAATGCGACTCGTGGATACCTCGAATTTTTGTTTGAAAGATTCTCGGGTATGTTTCCCTTTTATGCAAGATTCACACAAATATTTCCGATCAAATTTGAGTTTGGGTAATCCACGAACAAGATCATGTCTCGATAATATAGAAATGATAGGTAGAGATGTATGCCCCAATTTTCGATGCCATAAATATGCATTTTCATCTAAGGTAATAAGGCACTTTTCATTAAATGAACTTTTATCATTAAGATCAATAATATAAATGTTTCCACATCTCAAACCAATAAATGCAACCTTGTTATTTTTAAAAGTGGTGCAATGCGTTTCTTCAAATAAAATTTTAAAACCTTCATCACACAATTAAGAAACACTAAGTAAGTTATGATGCAAACCTTCAACAAATAATACCTTATTAATGGAAGGAGAAGGTTCCTTACCGACCTTGTCGATGCCCTTAATTTTTCCATTTTTGTTGTCACCAAAGGTCATATTTCCTTGCTCTAGATATTCGAGATCTTCAAACAATTCCTCGGTGCCGCACATGTGCCTCGCACACCCGCTATTAATGTACCACTTGCTTTTCCTTGACGTTGGTACCTACAAAGATAGTGTGTTTTGGTTGTTTTGGTACCCAAGCCCTTTTGGGTCCTCCCGTGTTAACGATACTTATAGCATTTGGAACAATTGTCCCTTTTGGAACCCATATTTGTTTAAATTTGATGGTTCTCACATTTGTATGAACTCGTTGTTTGGGAAGAGTTTTCTCGGTTTCCGCATTCTTTATTTTGTCAAGAGTTATAAGAGATTGTTCTCTTTTAAACGGATCAAACCAAGACCGTGTTTTAATAATGGAGATTTTTGAATAGATAATAGCTTTTCGAACTTCTCATTCCCGAGAGTAAATTTATTCAATATATATTTCAATTCCTTTTGAGTTTTCGTCAACTCAATTGTCAAAATATTTTCCTTCTCAAGGCATGTGTGATCGATTTCAATAGTTTTGACTTTATTTTGAAGAGATGAATTTTCGAGTTCCAAAGACTTTATTTTCTTTTCAAAGATATATTTAATTTAACCATTTCATCATACTCGATATTTAAAGATTCGAATGCGCTTAAAAGTTCTTCATCATGGTTAACTTCTTGTGAATCGCAAAAATCAAACGAATCATATTCATTGTCAATGGATTTAGAATTTACCTCGGTAGCATTATCCGAATCGAGAGCCATGAAAGCGAGATTTGCATCTAGGGATCTTTCAATCTCCTCCTCGTCATGACTCCAAGAAGCGATTAGAACCTCCTTCTTCTTGAATCTTTCGATTTGAGGCTTGGAAGAAGATCCTCGGCATTCTTTGGCATAGTGACCGGCTTGACCGCATTTCCGACAATTATTATCAAACTTCTTTGTAGGAACATAACCAATTTTCTTTTGTTTCGTCTTGTTATTCCGGCCAAGGAAGTTCCGCCATTTTTGATGAGATTTTTGTATCTTCTAAAATTTTTCGCATATAAGCTGAATTCCTCGTCATCTTCATCTTCTGAAACTTCTTCGTCGTTGTTGCTATCGGCCTTGAATGCAACAACTTTCTCATGGGGATTTGGCTTGGAACCTCTCGATTTTAGAACTATCTCAGAGTTTATAAGAGATCCTATGAGAGCGCTGAATTCAAGCTTATTGAGGTCCTTTGATTCTATGAGTGCCGTCACCGTAGCATCCCATTCTCGAGGAAGTGACCGAAGGATCTTTTTCGCTTTGTCGCTACTAGACATGGGCTTCCCAAATGACGCAAGACCATTAGTAATTGCTGAAAAACGATCCAGCATATTGGTGATCGTTTCTTCATCTTTCAGGGAGAAGAGTTCGTAATCGTGAAGAAGCATGTTAATTTTTGTTTCCTTGACTTGAGTCGCCCCCTCGTGTGTGACTTCGAGAATCTCCCATATTTCTTTAGCACATTCATATGATGATATTCTGTTAAGCTCTTCTAGATTGAGAGCACAGTACAAGAGTTGAGTAGCACGCGAATTAATGTGCGTGTTCCTCCAGTCTTCGTCGTTGAACTCGTCGAATTTTTTCAACGACCCATATTCTTTCTTGGCGAGTTTTGGACCAAGAGCAATGACTTTCCAGATTTCAATATCATAGGCTTGAAGGAATATAGCCATTTTCTTTTTCCAGGTCATGAAGTTGGAGCCGTCGAAGAACGGAGGACGGTTGAGAGCATTTCCTTAGATTTGTCCCAATAGAGCCATTTTGCGGATCTTTTTCCCTTCGGTGTTTAAATCATTAAAAAGAGACCCGCTCCGATACCAACTGAAGAGATAAATTCACCACTAGAATGAAGGTTGAATATTGGTAATGCGGATAATTAAACTTTCTCGCGAATGATAAATAAAATGTGCGGAAAGTAAAAGACTCAACGATATATAGAGGTTCGGCAACTTGCCTACGTCCTCTCTCCAGTTTCTTTTTCTATTGGATCAAGAAAATCCACACACACAACTTTGCCTCGTCTTCTATAGGTCCGGGCACAACCGTTACAATGCTCATCTTCTATTGGTCCAAGCACAACCACCACTCAATATAAATTTTTGTATCTAGTGTTCTATCGGAACTAGATAATCCTCACCTACGAACATCACAGTATAATCCTAACAATGCCGGATCAAAGATCCTATAACACCGGATTAGTAACTCTTGTTTCGTTTCTCTCAAGCTCGTGAAGGAGTGATGCAACACTCATAACAATTAAGGAAGATACGAAGTATATAGAATATTACAATATGTGTATCACTCTCGTATCTTTTCTTGTCACAACTTAGTATACAATGAATAATAATAAACTGATCTTAATAATGCCTTTAGAATGCTTGAAGTTGTGTGTCTTGAGATACCCAATGCCATGGGTATTTCAGTCCCTCTTCATATGCTGAAAATTTGAACTATTAGCGTGTGCTAATATGTCTCTGTAGCGTTCGCTAACGATGCTTGACTTTGATGAACTGAATGGTCAGTAGACTGTTCCAACGGTAAGAAAGTGTGTTTAGCGTGCGCTAAACATTCCATGTAGCGTGCGTTATCAGCTGTCAACAGATCTCTACTTTTGACTTTGAATTGTGTCGGTTTGTCTCCCCAACGTCTCTTTTCCAACGGATAAAATTGAATATAGCGTGCGCTAGTAAGTATACTTAGCATGCGCTAGTTTAGTTAATATTTGCTTTTCAACTTTCCGAGATTCCTGTGTTGAAAATCTTATCCAACGGTTGAATATCAAACGGTCGGATTTTGAATAGGTAGCGTGCGCTAGGCTTTGTCTTGCGTGCGTTAAATTCATAAGCTTGCATGCGCTAATGTAAGGAGTTTGCGTGCGCTAGGACATCGGGTAGGTTTTAAAGATATCTGCAGATAGGTTTCTGACTTCACTTGTCTGCTCGATAGCGTGCGCTATCCCATAAACTTAGCGTGCGCTAGCTATGAATTTTTGTAGCTTTTGCACAACGCTCGAGTCTTGATTTAAATGTTTTGAAATATATCATCATCAAAATAAATTGTTCAACAATATATGCATCGATAGCATACACAAGAAAGCATGAATAACGTACGTTATTCATGCAGCAGTTCAACACTGCTGAATGCAGCGCACTGTTCAGGAAAGTATGAAGTCAAAACGCAAACAAAGATCCAAAAACATAAATACGAAGTATTCGCGATGATGAAGTTAAGTGCTGAAAGAAGGTACGATTCCGACTACCGGAAGGTTCGGAATATTAGAAAGGAGGTAAACTTCCCTAAACTTATAGGAATTTACAAAACAGCCCGAAACGTCCGAAAATCACGACACTGTAATACCCTGATTTTTCGGATATATTTTTCATATATATGTTGGATATCGTTGATGGATATTTGTTCTTGAGAACGTTCTGAACGTTTGATAATGTTATTGAATGCGTATATGTATTCATTGTGTCGTATGATCATTTGGTATGTCGAGATGTTGGTCGAGGATAACTGAATATAGCTAGGCACAGCAACGATAGCGCACGCTATAAATGTTTCATTAGCGCACGCTACTTAGTACAGGTAGCGCACGCTACGAAGTATTGATAGCGTACGCTAAGAGGTTCGGTTACGTACGCTAAGTAGGACCCCTAACGTATGTAACGACTTGCTGGGTTAGTTTCAGAAGGTGGCCGACAGGTAGGCCCAGGTTGATTTTTATATTCAGTTAGCGCACGCTAACGCATGTTGGTTAGCGCACGCTAACATCAGATCGCCAATAATGGAATCTTAGCTTTCGGCGGGTGGACCCGACCACTTGCGACGCGTGTCCAGATAAGGTCAGCGGGTGTTTGTCATGTAGGGCTAGCACACACTAAACCGTATGGTTAGCACACGCTAATTCCAGATCGGTCAGAGGAATCCCTATAATCGCGGATGCTTTCGGCATGTGGGGGCACGAGTGGTAGGTGTGTACTGTAGCAAGTCAACTTCGGATAGCGCACGCTAAGGTCAGTGACTTGCCTACGCTAGGCAGGATGTTTTACGTACATTAATGCATGGGCATTACGTACGTAAGCTAGTTTACGAAGCAAGGCAGTAGCCTCTAGGCTGCGATAGCGCACGCTAACAAAGTCAGTTATCGCACGCTAAGGCTGTAGCGCACGCTAAACATGAGATGTTAGCGCACGCTAATAATGAATATTATAAAAGGGGACAGACGGGAGCTGAGAGGCATTTCGTCCATTTTTCTTCCTTCAGTCAGGAGAGAGAGAGAGAGTTGGGATGTATTTGAGATTCCCAAACACTGTATAATGATAATCTTTAACAACATTAGATTGAGAGCTTGGATTCAAGCATTGTTCTTCAAGTTGTTCATGATTCTTTGGATGGAGTTCTAGTGTTCTTCTTTTTGGTTCATCTAAACCAGGTAATCTTCGTATTCCTTTGTTAATGGTTCGTTTTTCTTGGATGATTACATGTGAGGAAACTTGTTGGATAATCATATAACGATGTTATATGGGATTTTATAAATTTTGATAAGAACTTCGAATCTTTCTTCATATTATTAAATATGATGATTCGTTTAAACCGTTTTGAGATGGATTTTTGGATCATAATACGAGGTTGAATTCCAGATTGTGCATGTTATGATCCTTGTTACCGAGTCGGTCCGATTATTGATATGATTATTGTTCTAGTTTGATTAACCAATAGGTATAACCGATGTGCCGCGGTGAAAAGCCGTAGATTCCGTCCAGTCGGGGCTGAAGAGCTCGTAGACGAGGGCGATGAGTTCGGTGTTGGTTTTGTCATGTTGGTATCCAGGCAAGTGTTTACTTGTTCGGTTGTAATGTGTTGATGAGTAATTCCATTTACATTTCATAAGTATTTTATGTTGTATTGCATATTGACGAATGTTCAGTGATGTTCTAAAAGGATTAGAATGCACAGTTGATGATTGTTGAGATGCTTGGACAATCCTGGGAAGATTGTAGTATTCAGATATTGTTGATGTCATTTTGGATATTCTTGGTCTATGGTATGCATTCCGGAAGGATGTCCGGATAGAGATATGTTTTATGGCAATCGTACATAGAGGATTGTGTACGGGAAAGTATTCGGTATTAAGGTATTATGTGGTATTATCGTGATATTGGGATTTTGATGAGAATCGTTGTATTACCGGAAGTGGTAAGGTTATCGTTGAGGTTATTATTCTCATGATTCATGGCATGTGAATATTTATGTTTATGTACTTGCGGTTATTTGTTAGGCATTATTGTTGACCCCGTTGTGGGACTTGTTTTTCAGGTATTGAGGACTTTGATGGTAGCGGTCGTGAGGCGAGGATTCCGGACGATACTGGCTATGGCATATTGTTGGGGAATCGTGTATTTTGTCTGTGTATTAATTATTGATGCATATGTATCTTGTACTGTATTTCTTTCCGCTGTGTGATTTCTTTCAAATAGCTTTCGGCTTTTTGCCAATTGATTTTCATGTCAAAAACCGATTCCCTTAACCGAGTTTTTGGTCTTGATCGTTTTGACGGTAGTTGGTGTTTTCAAATGATTTTGTGAGTTTTGGAAAATACTACCGTCATCGGCCTTTTTGGGCGTTTTTGTAAATGGTTTTTAGCCTGGTGGGTTCCGGCGCGGGGCCCACGGCGTGTAATATTCCCGGGCTGAACCTGTAATACCCCGATTTTTCGGATATATTTTTTGTTTATATATTGGATATCGTGGATGGTTAATTATGCTCGAGGACGTTGTGAATGTTTGATAATGTTATTAAATTGAGTATATGTATTGATGTTGTCGTATGTTCGTATTTGGTATGTCGTGACATTGGACAAGAATTGCTGAAATTGGCTAAGTATGGAACTGTTACGTACGTTAACAAGGTGAGCTTACGTACGTAAGATTGGCATGGTTACGTACGTTAAGGCTAAGGTATTACGTACGTAATGAAGGCATCGGACGAGGCAGTCACAGTCGGCGGGTGGGACCACTGTCGGCAACTTTCGGCGGAGGATGTTGACAGGTGAGTCAACGTACGTGTTACGTACGTTATACAGGACGTGTTACGTACGTAACACGACCATTGTACTGTAGCAAGTCAACTGGTATATTACGTACGTTATATGGTATGGGTTACGTACGTAATGGACTTCACGGAATGAGACAGTGAGTTTGTTACGTACGCTATGGATTCCGGATTACGTACGTTAAGGTTGTTACGTACATTAAGTGAGGACACTTACGTACGTAATGAGAGTGCAGTTTATATATTGAAGTGTTGCCTTTCATTTCTCTCACGATCCTTTGATGTATTTCTCTCCAAAACTCGTCCCTCTTCACTTCTAAGAGTGTTCTAAACACTTCTAACATGATTGTGAGCTTGGAATCATGGAATTAGAGCTTGGTTATGGAACTATTGTTGATTCTTGAAGTGATTTCTTGTGTTATCCATATTCTATAAGGTAGTATATTTCACCTTTTCATTTCGGAATTTTGATGTTATAGTTGATGAAAGATTCGTATGAAGATGATTATGATGTTGTTATTGCAATTCTTGAGGATATATGAGGTTTATGTTGAAGGAAGATGATGATATGCTTTGAATATGTTGATTATGATTATGGAATCATAGAGTTCTTGATGTTCTTGAGGCCATATGATGACTATGATGATTTGATAATTCGTTTAACAGATTTAAGATGGTATTCTAAATCATAGTGATGATAGTGGTTGATTTAGATGAGATGAATCATGATAGGAGGTTGAATTCCGGATTGAGTATGTTATGATCATTGTTACCAAGTTGGTTCGATTATTGATATGATTATTGTTCTAGGTTGATTAACCAATAGGTATAATCGTTTTGCCGCGGTGAAAAGCCATAGATTCCGTCCAATGGTGAAGAGCTCGTAGACGAGGGCGATGAGTTCGGTGTTGGTTTTGTCATGTTGGTATCCAGGCAAGTGTTTACTTGTTCGGTTGTAATGTTTTGATGAGTAATTCCATTTACATTTCATAAGTATTTTATGTTGTATTGCATATTGACGAATGTTCAGTGATGTTCTAAAAAGGATTAGAATGCACAGTTGATGATTGTTGAGATACTTGGACAATCTTGGGAAGATTGTAGTATTCGGATATTGTTGATGTCATTTTGGATATTCTTGGTCTATGGTATGCATTTCGGAAGGATGTCCGGATAGAGGTATGTTTTATGGCAATCGTACATAGAGGATTATGTACGAGAAAGTATTCGGTATTGAGGTATTATACGGTATTGTTGTGATACTGGGATTTTTATGGTATTGTTGTGATATTGGGATTTTGACGAGAATCGTTGGATTACCAGAAGTGGTAAGGTTATCGTTGAGGTTATTATTCTCATGATGCATGGCATGTGAATATTTATGTTTATGTACTTGCGGTTATTTGTCGGGCATTATTGCTGACCCCGTTGTGGGACTTGTTTTTCAGGTATTGAGGACTTTGATGGTAGCGGTCGTGAGGTGAGGATTCCGGACGATACTGGATATGGCATATTGTTGGGGAATCGTGTATTTTGTTTGTGTATATCATTATTGATGCATATGTATCTTGTACTGTATTTCTTTCCGCTGCGTGAGTTCTTTCAAATGGTTTTCGGCTTTTTGCTAATTGAGTTTCATTTTGAAAACCGATTCCCTTAACCGAGATTTTGGCCTTGATCGTTTTGACGGTAGTTGGTATTTTCAAATGATTTTGTGAGTTTTGGAAAATACTACCGTCATTGGCCTTTTTGGGCATTTTTGTAATTGTTTTTTTAGCCTGGTGGGTTCCGGCGCGGGGCCCACGGCGTGTAATATTCCCGGTTGGATCTAGGGGTGTTACAGAACCGGGGGTGTTACAAATATGGTATCAGAGCCCAAGGTTTTGTGATAACCGGGCATGTGTGTTATGTGGTTCTACCAGTGTGGTAGCAGCGTGATTTTTGAGTATCTGGATTTCTGGCTATTTTGAACTTTGGTTCTGTGTGATTTTTGAGTACTATCGTGGTGATGTGTGGGTTTGGGGATTGTTGGTGTTCCCTAGACCGACGAGGCAGGGTTTGAACGCCGGTGTCGTGGTTATGTGCAATGTGCGGCTCCAATCGGGAAGTGAACGCCAGTGCGAGGCACGTGCAATGTGCGACTTTCGATGTGGAGTGGAACGCCGGTGATACGTGCATGTGACAAGGAGCGGCTCATGCGCTTTAGGTGAGGAGACACAGCGGAACAGATCCCACAAAACTCGACAGTGCTCTAAACTTGTTGTGGTCTTGGCGGAGACCAATCGTTTTCAAATTGTGATTATTCCTATTTTGGCATTCTTGTTGTGTCGAGATTTTTGAAATGGTGTCATATGCTAGTATCACGGGAGATCTTCGTCTTCACTGATCTGTAAGTATGTTGTTCGGATTATTCGATAATTCTTGGTTATCTTGGTGATTTTGGATTTTCTGTTGAAATGTTGTTTGTACGAGTGATTGCAAGTTTCGAGGACGAAACTTATTTTTAAGGGGGGTAGAGTGTAATATCCCGACTTTTCGGATATATTTTTCGTTTATATGTTGGATATCGTTGATGGATATTTGTGCCTGAGAATGTTCTGAACGTTTGATAATGTTATTGAATGAGTATATGTATTCATTGTGCCGTATGATCGTTTGGTATGTCGAGATGTTGGTCGAGGATAACTGAATATGGCTAGGCACAGCAACGATAGCGCACGCTATAAGTGTTTCATTAGCGCACGCTACTTAGTACAGGTAGTGCACGCTACGAAGTATTGATAGCGTACGCTAAGAGGTTCGGTTACGTACGCTAAGGAGGACCCCTAACGTACGTAACGACTTGCTGGGTTAGTTCCGGAAGGTGGCCGACAGGTAGGCCCAGGTTGATTTTTATATTCAGTTAGCGCACGCTAACGCATGTTGGTTAGCTCACGCTAACATCAGATCGCCAATAATGGAATCTTAGCTTCCGACGGGTGGACCCGGCCACTTGCGACGCGTGTCCAGATAAGGTCAGCGGGTGTTTGTCATGTAGGGCTAGCGCACACTAAACCGTATGGTTAGCGCACGCTAATTCCAGATCGGTCAGAGGAATCCCGATAATCGCGGATGCTTTCGGCATGTGGGGGCACGAGTGGTAGGTGTGTACTGTAGCAAGTCAACCTCGGATAGCACACGCTAAGGTCAGTGACTTGCATATGCTAGGAAGGATGTTTTACGTACGTTAATGCATGGGCATTACGTATGTAAGCTAGTTTACGAAGCAAGGCAGTAGCCTCTTGGCTGCGATAGCGCACGCTAACAAAGTCAGTTAGCGCATGCTAAGGCTGTAGCGCACGCTAAACATGAGATGTTAGCGCACTCTAATAATGAATATTATAAAAGGGGACAGACGGGAGCTGAGAGGCATTTCGTCCATTTTTCTTCCTTCAGTCAGGAGAGAGAGAGAGTTGGGATGTATTGGAGGTTCCCAAACACTGTATAATGATAATCTTTAACAACATTAGATTGATAGCTTGGATTCAAGCCTTGTTCTTCAAGATGTTCATGATTCTTTGGATGGAGTTCTAGTGTTCTTCTTGGTTCGTCTAAACCAGGTAATCTTCGTATTCCTTTGTTAGTGGTTCGTTTTTCTTAGATGATTACATGTGAGGAACATGTTGGATAATCATATAACGATGTTATATGGGATTTTATGGATTTTGATAAGAACTTCGAATGTTTCTTCATATTATTAAAGATAATGATTCGTTTAAACCGTTTTGAGATGGATTTCTGGATCATAATACGAGGTTGAATTCCAGATTGTGCATGTTATGATCCTTGTTACCGAGTCGGTCCAATTATTGATATGATTATTGTTCTAGGTTGATTAACCAATAGGTATAATCGATGTGCCACGGTGAAAAGCCGTAGATTCCATCCAGTCGGGGCTGAAGAGCTCATAGATGAGGTCGATGAGTTCGGTGTTGGTTTTGTCATGTTGGTATCCAGGCAAGTGTTTACTTGTTCGGTTGTAATGTTTTGATGAGTAATTCCATTTACATTTCATAAGTATTTTATGTTGTATTGCATATTGACGAATGTTCAGTGATGTTCTAAAAGGATTAGAATGCACAGTTGATGATTGTTGAGATGCTTGGACAATCTTGGGAAGATTGTAGTATTCAGATATTGTTGATGTCATTTTGGATATTCTTGGTCTATGGTATGCATTCCGGAAGGATGTCCGGATAGAGGTATGTTTTATGGCAATCGTACATAGAGGATTGTGTACGGGAAAGTATTCGGTATTGAGGTATTATGTGGTATTATCGTGATATTGGGATTTTGATGAGAATCGTTGGATTACCGGAAGTGGTAAGGTTAACGTTGAGGTTATTATTCTCATGATGCATGGCATGTGAATATTTATGTTTATGTACTTGCGGTTATTTGTCGGGCATTATTGCTGACCCCGTTGTTGGACTTGTTTTTCAGGTATTGAGGACTTTGATGGTAGCGGTCGTGAGGCGAGGATTCCGGACGATACTGGCTATGGCATATTGTTGGGGAATCGTTTATTTTGTCTGTGTATTAATTATTGATGCATATGTATCTTGTACTGTATTTCTTTCCGCTGCGTGAGTTCTTTCAAATAGCTTTCGGCTTTTTGCCAATTGAGTTTCATTTCGAAAACCGATTCCCTTAACCGAGTTTTTGGCCTTGATCGTTTTGACGGTAGTTGGTGTTTTCAAATGATTTTGTGAGTTTTGGAAAATACTACCGTCATCGGCCTTTTTGGGCGTTTTTGTAAATGGTTTTTAGCCTGGTGGGTTCCGGCGCGGGGCCCACGGCATGTGATATTCCCGGGCTGAACCGGGGGTGTTACAGACACGACATCGGATTATCAAACTAAAACTCACACATGAATAATTCAACCATACGGACTCATGGAAACAAACAAACAACGAAATCGAATGAGTTTTACGAGATTTGACCATACATGCGACAAAACATTACACAAAGCGAATTACATAAAAAGACCTCCGAAACTCGTCCAAATGGAAAAACACCAAGAACAAAATAGATTCAAAACGTCGTAACGGTTACAAATGAGTCGTTAAAAATAGACATGCACCAAAAAAGAGAAACTGCTAAAAATAGAAAGTACGGATAACTGTTCCTCAAGAACCTGCATGTACCTGGACGCAATACAGACATTCACCCCCCCGATTGCTCGGGCATTAGTAAAACTCCACTGTTCAAGAAGCTCCAAATCGCCCAAAACCAGTGAAGGAATGAAAAGAAATGACAAATGACGAATCTGGACTACACTGTCCAATTTATAACAATCCCAATTTAGCGCGCGCTAGATCATGTTCTTAGCGTGCGCTAATGGGTATACTGGGTAGTCCAGTACCGCCTGTCCTTATCGGTAGCGTGCGCTACGTACCATTTGTAGCGTGCACTACTGCCATATACTTAGCGTGCGTTAACTCAAAATGTTAGCGTGCGCTAACTGAATATTTGATGCCCAGTAACTGAAGTCCAGACCTTCTGTCCTTTGACCTTCTCGTGATAGCGTGCGCTACATCCAAGATTCAGCGTGCGCTACTGACACCAATTAGCATACGCTAATACTCATACATAGCGTGCGCTATGAATTATCTGCAATCAGTCCAGTAGCCACTGGACTCTGCCTGATCCGACCTTAGCGCGCACTACACCGGCTGCATAGCATGCGCTACTCCGACCTACTAGCGCACGCTACTTACCATTCGTAGTGTGCGCTAGTTACAACCCAACTGCAGTCCAGTGCCTTCTGGACTGCCTACTTGAACTACACTAGCGTGCGCTAGTGTTGAGAGGTAGCGTGCGCTACCCAAACTCAATTAGCACGCGCTAAAGAGAGTAAGTAGCGTGCGCTACTCCACACACACAGCCCACTATGAAGATGACAAACACGGTATGATTCTCCAACTAGATTGATGATGATTGATGATTGATACATGATACAATTACTCTAAACGGTGAATACAATGATTGAATATGAGTGACAAATGATCATTAATGAGTAAAAATTACTGAGTGACAAATACTGAATGATAATGACTGAATTACAATCGGGTATTACATACACCCCCCTTAAAAGAGTTTTGTCCCTGAAATTAAGCTTCAAACAACTCGGGATGACTCTCCCGCATACTATCCTCGGTTTCCCAAGTGGCCTCTTCGACTCCGTGTCTAGACCACTGAATTTTAACCAAAAGAATCGTCTTGTTCCTCAACTATTTGATTTGCCACTCTAGGACTCGTATAGGACGCTCCTCATATGAATGATCAACAGCGATCTCGATTTCGTCGAACTGAAGTATGTGACTCAGTTCGGCAACATACTTCCATAACTGAGAGACGTGAAACACATTATGAATTCAGCTCAACGCCGGAGGTAAAGCCAATCGATAAGCTAACTCGCCTACTAGATCCAAAATCTCAAACGGTCCAATGAATCTCGGAATCAACTTTTCCCTCTTCCTAAAATGGAAGATACCTCGACTCGGGGATACCTTGACCAAAACATGGTCACTTGTCTCGAACTCTAATGGCCGACGACGGTTATCTGCATAAGATTTCTGTCGACTCTGAGCGGTCAACAAACGACTCCTGATCAAAGCTACCTTCTCACGGGCTTCTATAAGCATATCGGGCTCGGTGCCGATTGATTCTGATAAGTCATCCCAACCCAAAGGAGATTTAAAACGACGACTGTACAAGGCGTCGTAAGGTGCCATCTTAATCGAAGCATGCCAACTATTATTGTACGTGAACTCGATCAACGGTAGTTGGGCTTCCCAATCATCTTTCTAATCGAGAACACATGCCCTCAACATGTCCTCCAAAGTCTGAATAGTCCTCTCTGATTGTCCGTCGGACTGAGGATGAAAAGTTGTACTGAAATTAAGCTGAGTTCCCATAGCACGATGAATTGATTTCCAAAAGTGTGACACGAATCGCCCGTCACAATCAGAAACGATACTCTTAGGAGTACCGTGCAATCTCACTATCTCTTTGATGAACAACTGGGCAAGTCTCTCGGGACCCCATGTATCCTTAATCTCAAGGAAATGAGCAGATTTAGTTAAGCGGTCCACAATTACCCAAATTGTATTCATGCCACGACGACTCGTCGACAAACTCGTGATGAAGTCCATTGAAATATCTTCCCACTTCCACTCGGGAATAGGGAGAGGTTTCAGCATACCCACCGGTCGCTGATGTTCTATCTTGACTTGCTGACAGGTTAAGCATCTCGAAACAAATTCCACGACTTCTCGCTTCATATTACTCCACCAGTAATTTTGTTTCAAGTCTTTGTACATCTTGCTAGAACCCGGATGAACGGAGTAAGGGGTAGCGTGAGCTTCTCTAAAAATCGAGTTTTTCAACTCGTCATTCGCCGGTACGCACAACTGATTCTTAAATCGCAAAAGTCCATCCTCGTGGACCATAAATCCAGGGGCTTTCCCCTGAGCCACTTCATCTCGAATGCGTAACAAAAATGGGGCTGAACCCTGATTCTCCCTGATCGTTTCCTCGAGTGGCGATGAAATCTCTAACGTACAAAGTTTCCCTTATACTCGCTGTAACCAGAAGTCGATATCGGGTCTCAGAAATTCCTACCGAAGTTCCTTCTGAACTGTTAATCGAGCAAGCATCTACTCGTGAATGGACTTACGACTCAAGGCATCGGTGACAACGTTCGCCTTGCCCGGGTGGTAAAGTATCTCAATATCATAATCTTTGATTAGTTCCAACCATCGTCTCTGTCGCATATTCAACTCCTTCTGAGTAAATTTATACTTTAAACTCTTATGATCGGTGAATATCTGACAGTAACGCCCTATAGATAATGACGCCAAATCTTCAATGCGAATACCACGGCTGCTAGCTCCAGGTCGTGGGTTGGATAATTAACCTCGTAAGGTCTCAATTGTCGTGAAGCATAAGCAATAAATTTCCCATTCTACATTAGTACACATACGAGACCCTGTCCGGACGCATCACTATAAACCACAAATCCTTCCGTCCCTTGCGGTAAAGAAAGGACAAGTGCTGAAATTAACCGGCCCTTGAGTTCCTCAAAACTCTGTTGACATGCGTCGGACCACATGTATTTCTTATCTTTCCTTAAAAGATTCATCATGGGTTGAGCGATTTTAGAAAATCCTTCCACAAACCACCGATAATAACCGGCCAATCCGAGAAAGCTTTGTATTTCCTTAACATTTTTTAGAGGTAGCCAATCTCGGATAGCCTCCGTCTTCTGAGGGTCGACACGAACTCTGTCTGATGAAATTACATGTCCAAGAAATGTCACTTCAGACATCCAGAACTCACATTTGGAAAACTTCCCATAAAGTTGCTCTCGTCTCAACACGTCGAGCACCTGATGAAGGTGAAACTCGTGCTCCTCCCGGTTACGAGAATAAATTAAAATGTCATCAATAAAGACAACCACGAACTGATCCAAATAGTTGATGAAAACCCGATTCATTAACTCCATGAATACCGCAGGTGCTTAGTTAACCCAAACAGCATTACCATAAACTCATAATGACCATAGCGTGTTCGGAACGCCGTCCTTGCGATATCCGACTCTCCAATTTGCAACTGATGATATCTAGATCTTAAGTCGATCTTGGAAAATACTGAAGCTCCCTGAAGTTTATCCAAAAGATCATTGATACGGGGTAGAGGATATTTATTCTTGATTGTCACTCGGTTCAATTCCCGCTAATCAATACACAAGCGGAACGAACCATCCTTCTTCTTGACAAATAACACTGGTGCTCCCCACGGGGACGCACTCGGCCGAATATAACCCTTCTTGGTCAAATCCTCTAATTGATTCTTCAACTCCTGTATTTCAGTCGGGGCCATCCGGTACGGTGCCTTTGATATAGGGGACATACCAGGCTCCAACTCAATCGTGAATTCCACATCTCTCTGTGGAGGCAAATCAGGTAACTCGTCTGGAAATACATCGGCATATTCTCTCACTACAGGAATATTCGTCAACATTACTGATGGTTTCTCGGTCTTGGTCATATAGCACCAATAACCAACACACCCCTGCCTGAGTAACTTCACTGATTTCATCAAGTTGATGAATCTCCCAGAACAGCTGGGATTACCTCCCTGAAATACACATTCGACCCCATCATCTGAAATGATAGTGACCATACGCTTACAGACACTAATGACGGCATCGTGACGATCCATACAATCAATACCCAGGATGACGTTGTCCCTTGGTAAATCTACCACGATTAGGTCTGCTAACCAAACGCGGCCATGAAGCTGACTCGGACAATCCTTAATCTCATGATTCCCGATAATTCTTCTACCATCAGGTAGACCAATGACATAAGGCTCACAACTAGTAGCACTACCCAGACGTAGTCTACTCAAACATGACTCGGAAATGAATGAATGCGATGCACCAGTATCAAAAAGGGTACACACAGGTTGAGATAGAATATCGAGTGTACCTGAGATCATCCGGGCCTCTGGATCGTCGGCCTTCTTCATCTCATAAATTCGGGGCTTGCCGGCCCCCAAACCGGACGCTCCCGTCTGATAGCTCTTGGCTCCGCCTTTATTTGCTCCTGTCCTCTTGAACGATGCAGACTGAGTAGCCTGATTCTGTACCGCTGAACGTCTCGGGGCCTGAGATGATGCCGGAGTAGGTTTAGAGTCTCTTCGGCAAAAACGGGCCTTATGCCCAGCAACCCCACAGTTATGGCACCTGACAGTCTGCCTCGGACACTTGGTGCTGAAATGACCCTGTTCTTCATAGTTGAAACAGGTGATGGCCGAACTGGCCACTCGCGACTAAGATTCCGTGGGTCTAGGTGCTATAGGAGGTCGCTAAGATAAAGTAGAGCCCGCAGGAGGTTTCTTGAAGGTGGCCTGACTGTCGTCAGACTGATTACGATTCTTTGACTTCTTGCCAGCAGATGAAGGTTGTTGCTTAGCAATCTCCTTAGCAGTAAGCTCGTAAGTAAGAGCTTTCTCAATGAATTCGGCCAGAGTGGTGCAATTGTGATTAAGCAACTGCATCCGCATACGAGGCTTCAACCTATTGCTGAAATATTTGATCTTGTATGCCTCAGAGTGAATAATGGATGAGGCGAAAGGAAGTAGCTCCTGAAATTTCTCGGCGATGGCGAGAACATCGTCGTCCGCTGAGAGGTCAGGAGTGAGTAATTCTGACAACTTGGCCTCCCTGAGTGGGTCCGGATAATACCTCTCCATCATGAGAGTCCTCAATTGATCCCAAGTACAAGATCCGTCGGTGGGCTTCAACGATAACCACCATAAATGAGCGCCCTTACCAAGATAGTAAGCCGCAACTGAAACTTTGTGCCCTTCGGGACACTCTACCATAGCAAACAACTTCTCGAAATGCTCAAGCCAGTGAACAATATCCGCCGGCTCAGATGAGCCCTCAAAAGTAGGTGGCCTATGGCGAGAGATGTCGCCAATGATACTACTTACACCCCTCTCTTGCCCCTGAGGTGGCGGCGGAGGAGCCTGTTGATTCTGAGTAGCTGAGTTCTGCATTGTCTCCATGAGGCGTGCCATTTGAGTCATCTGGGCCATCATGCCCTGCATAAAATCGAGTGGATCAACCCGAACACCTTCTGATTGAGCTGTGTCCCGGGTACGACTCCCTGGCAGTGAGTGATCATTCTGGGTGAATGAGTGGCAGCGTCGCTGCTCGATGAATTTACATTATTCCTCGCATTCACGCGTGTATTCACACGAGCTCTTGGGTTTCGGCTCGCACCATGGCCTCTTCCCCCGCGTCCTCTGCCAGCTCTTTCCATACTGAAGTGGAAAGTCATATGATAATTATATATCTCGCATGAATATCACATTATGATTACGTTATGAAATGATGAAAATGAGCATATGCGCTCAACACAATGATTACATGAATGATTAACTGAAGTGACGTGATTATCTGATGAAATTCTTGAAATGATTATCTTGAACAGGTTAACAAGATTAATGATATGATCCTCGAGATCAACAACTGAACAATGAAGTGAACTTAGTAATTAATGAATTAACATGATCGACTTGATCAAAAATGAAAATGATGAATGAAGATTGTTGACTGTTGAATGATGAATGAGTGATTATTAGTGCCAGAAATTATACCATGGCGTCAGAAATCTTACTGTTCTTTGGTCTGAGGGGCTCGGCTCTGGCACAGGTCACACGTGACGCGAAAGCCCAATGATACTAGTCTGATGAACGATGATTTTAAATGAGACATGACTCGGAAGGTAGTATTCAAAACCACTCTCCGATACGAACTCTGTAACACCCCAAACTAGGCGGATATTACAGTGTCGTGGACCCCCGATTGGGACCCACCAGACGAATGAAAATTAATGAATAATATAATTGTAGTACCGAACCACAATATATCATCAATCACTTCGATGAGGAGTTTCATTACAACACACCCAAGATAATACCGAATACATATATATTTTATATGAAGATAAAATATACAACACTGAATGAAATGAATATCCAAACGGAAGTCTGCAGCGGAAATAAAATAAAGAAAATACGAGTAAATGAAAGGACTGGGGGCCCCTACTAGTATCACTGGGACTCCTCGCCGTCAACGTTCTCTTCCTATATCTTAGCCTTGCCATGACCTGAAAACAACATCCCCGAACGGGGTCAGTTACACAGAACAACAATCCTCAAGAGTTGAATAAACACAATCATGATATATCTTAATTATGAAATGACACTGAAGAGAGGCATCATAGTACGCCCGTAATGGTATGTGCAAGTGCACAAGACGAGTGTCCGGACACATCCGTCCTTGTACCTAATTAGTCTCACGGAGGTACGTTACCGTGTGCACAGTCCAATGTGTCGGTGAACCCAACACATGACCATCACGTGCCCGACTAAAAATTCCATACATCCCCACCCGGCCACGCAATATGAACCCAGAAGGTCATATAGACAAGAAATTACCATGAAGAATAATAATGAATAACAATCCGACAAATTCAAGAATGACTCACCGAGATGAAATGATAGTGAAATGAATTATAGTGAAATGAATGATAGCTCAATGAAATGATTGGAACCGTCGTTCCTCGTGAATGAAGTGATTAATTGACAATTACAAGTCTCAATACGGTTAATACATTATGAATGAATTATGATTATGAATGAACAACAACGAAAGGAATGAATATCCTTTTAACCGAGTAAGAATTAACTTACTCAACCGGTGAAGAATGTCCTTCCTCGAACAACGTCCAAAAAGGGATGTCGGTCGCTCGAACAACCTTGAATGACAATTACCAACAATGCTCAATATACGTATCAAACACGATTATAACCAACTCAAACGTCGATACAACAATATCCAAACTTATTGAGGCATTCTAGCGAACACTTAGCAAACACACATCCTTTGATAATATCCAATCCCGAATATATCGAAACCAACTCCAAAATGAGTATTTCAAACCAACAAAACAACTTCAATGATATCAATAATCCCATAGGAATCCACAATTCGAGTTAACGACAACATCTAATCGAAACCCCTAAAAATATCAAAGTCAACCCCAAAGTGTTCTTGAATCAAACCCCAAACAATTCATGAAATCCGAAATATACGACAATAAATCCATAGGAATACATTTATCCAAGGTAGATAATCTATATCTAATGTATTCCAACAACAATCCAAACTTACATGAAGAAATAGGAAAGAAAAACCCAAAAATCCAAAATTCATGATTCAAGAAATCATTACCTTGATTATGATGTTTGAAGATGATGAAATGATGATTAATCCAGATTATATGCTTGGAAATGTTGATAGCTTATTTCACCTCGAAGAACACTCCTCAAGAAGCTCCAAATCACCCAAACCCGATGAAGGAATAAAAAGAAATGACAAATGACGAATCTGGACTACACTGTCCAATTTATAACAATCCCAGTTTAGCGCGCGCTAGATCCTGTTCTTAGCGTGCGCTAACGGGTATACTGGGTAGTCCAGTACCCCCTGTTCTTATCTGTAGCGTGCGCTACGTACCATTTGTAGCGTGCACTACTGCCATATACTTAGCGTGCGTTAACTCAAAATGTTAGCATGCGCTAACTGAATATTTGATGCCCAGCTACTAAAGTCCAGACCGTCTGTCCTTTGACCTGCTCGCGATAGCGTGTGCTACATCTAACATTCAGCGTGCACTACTAACACCAATTAGCATACGCTAATACTCACACATAGCGTACACTATGAATTATCTGAAATGAGTCCAGTAGCCACTGGACTCTGCCTGATCCGACCTAAGCGCGCGCTACTTACCATTCGTAGCGTGTGCTACTTACAACCCAACTGCAGTCCAGTGCCTTATGGACTGCCTACTTGAACTACACTAGCTTGCGCTAGTGTTGAGAGGTAGCGTGCACTACCCAAACTCAATTAGCGCGTGCTAAAGAGAGTACGTAGCGTGCGCTACTCCTCACACACAGCCGACTATGAAGATGACAAACACGGTAAGATTCTCCAACTAGATTGATGATGTTTGACGATTGATACATGATACAATTACTCTGAACGGTGAATACAATTATTGAATATAAGTGACAAGTGATCATTAATGAGTAAAAATTACTGAGTGACAAACACTGAACGATAAATACTGAATGATAATGACTGAATTACAACCGGGTATTACAGTAGGGGCTGCCCCAGGGAGCAAATCAATACTAAACTCCACTTGTCGGTCGGGTGGGACTCCCGGCAAATCTTCTGGAAACATATCCAGAAACACTCGTACTATAGGTACGTCTGTAGGGGACACCTCATTAGTATGACTGTCGACCAAACTCACCAAGTAACCCTGACATTTCTCCTTCCTTAGACCTCTCAGTGCTTTCATGGCTGTGATTACTCTTGGTACTGTCCTGCTCTTAGTACCATAAAAGGTGATCGACTCGCCTTCGGAACACCTCAATGTTACCTTGTTCTCACGACAACTTATATCGGCATCATGTCTATCGAGCCAGTCCATACCAAGGATCACATCAAAATCCATCGAGTTAATCAAATACAAGCTAGCGTCAAATTCTCTTCCTCCTATCTCAATATTCTCGTCAATCATTCTATTAGTGAGGATCGTATTTCTTGACGGTAAGCTAACTTAAAGAGACTCAACAGTTCTAACGCTTCTATGACCAATGGCTTGATAAAACTTTGCAGACATAAAAGTATGTGTGGCACCAGTGTCAAATAAATCGAAAGCAGGCACATTAGATATTATAAGCATACCTGACACCGTGCGAGCTTTTCCTCCAGAACTTTGACCTTTGGCCCTTTGGAGATGACAGTTCGAAGATGAATGCCCTGGCTCCTTGCATCTGTAGCAGACACCTTAACCGTACGCGTACAGGCACTCCCCTCCATGATTATTACCACACTTCGAGCACTCAGGCTTACTGGTTTGAGGCTTAGGTCCCGACCTTTGATCAACCTTTGCTTGCTTATTAGAAACCACGACCTTATTTTGGTTTCCATTCCAATGCCTCTTACCGGTATTAGGCTTAGCAGACTGTTGTTGATCCAGATTATGGCTAGCCTCAACCTCTTGGGCTCGAAACACTGTCTCGGTATATGATAGCACCCCATGACCATCCACCTTGTGATGAATACTCGGGTGTAAACCATTACGGAACTTAAGGGCCCTCTTTCGATCTGTATCCACGATGTGCTCCACAAAGAAGCTGATTTGGTTGAATTTTCTCTCATATTATTCAACCATCATTCCTCCTTGTTCAAGATTCCAAAACTCTCTCTCCATTTTCTCTCGGTAGTGCTGTGGGTAGTACTGTTCCATCACTATTTCCTTGAATCGATCCCAAGTTAATGGAGCACGCTCGGCCGCCGGCCTCAAACGCCAATAGCTTATCCACCAGCGTCCAGCATCCTCCACCATTTGATATTAGCCGCAAAGAATACTTTGCGCATCAGTGCACCCAATGATCTCAAAGGTGCGCTCGAGCGACATGAACTATTCGTCAACAAAAGCTAGTCCTTCTCGACCGTTGAATGATTGTGGGGTGAAATCCCGGAACTATTGTAACACCCCCAATCCGCTCAGGGATATTACACGCCGTAGAACCTTTCCTCAAGGATCTACGAGGCTGGTAACAACATCGAACAACTCAACAATGCCTTCAAGGCTAAAATGACTCAGTAGACCGATTTGGTCTTTCAATAAATACATACAACTCGATACATGCCCACGTAGGGGTCGAATACAAAATGCTCTCGTACAACGGGGAAAAACATACTGCAGCGGAAAACAAATACAACTAAACCAATATGACATCAAAGGGTCTTCATGTGATTAGTATCGTTCATCTTTCATCATCCTTCATGCCTACCGTGTGCTATGCTCCAAAACCTGATTGCAATAAAGACATCCACCCCCAGAATACTCGGGGGTTAGCAAAACTCCACTGTTTTGCTAGTGCAAATACAAAGTGCAAAATACGAGTCATACAATCCACATTCCAGGAACAACAATAACCAGGAATCCTCAAAGATTTAAACATAACGAAAATACTTCCCGAGACAAGATTTTGGGTAAAACATTCCAAAACCGAAAGATCACAGATCAAGGGAAACAATTTACAAAATGGTTTAATAACCCATCGGGAGTTTTAGTAGAAAACAATTTAGGATTATCGAATCCTTCTCTTACCAAAATCAACAGGGGTCACAGCCCAAAGGTTTTGTTTTCGCAAATAGAAAATCACTAACAATTCACAGGGTCAGAACCCATATCACGTGTCCTCGACGGACATAACATCAACACAATGTAATCACGCACAAGCATCGCCTAGGACTGGGACGAAGCCACAAATCCCACTCGAGGCCTCTAAGGACCCTCCCGAGCTGGCCACAATCATAAAACAAATCACGCACATGCATCGCCTATGACCGAGACGAAGCCACAAATCCCACTCGAGGCCTCTAAGGACCCTCCCGAGCTGGCTAGCTAAACAAATCACACACCATATCTCACGGTTGGATCAATCACTTGTTGCATCCTGACCACATGATCACAAGCCATGTGTCACCGTAGATTATCTCAGGCTCTCATGGTTGGATCAATCGCTTGTTGCATCCTGACCACATGATCACATGCCATGTGTCACCGTAGACCTTCAACCATATCCACACATTCACACAAATAACATATCACATCAATAATATCCAAGTAATTCACTCAATGGCGACAAACATAATGCACGACGCAAAGGTCAAATCACAACGCATCGATATGAGATAATATATATACATATATATTATCAAAGCACAATGACAACACCAAGTGTATTCATAGTAATTCACGTAACCATCCACGAACACAATGTCCACAAAACTCACACGTTTTGAAAGAGGGCCTTTAACAAAGCTAACTGAATCTTTGAAAGTGAAATTCAAACGATCAAATTATCCAACTTGAGTTATGAGTACGAATGGTTTATTTTTCATTTTCAGGAATAAATCAAAGGTTGAAATTTTTGTCATTTAATTTATTTTTTATAATTTCATACATAGACAAAATTTCTAATCAAAGAATTCTTATTGAGCCGTATCAGGAGAAAACTTCCTATACGGTTCTAGGGGGTATTATTTATCTATCCCAATGAGCCATCTATCGAATCATTGCAATTGATGTTCGATCTCGAAGAGAAGGAAAAGATCTTAGAAGAGTAGGTTTTTATGATCCAATGAAAAATCAAACTTATTTATATATTCTTGTTATTCTATATTTTCTTGAAAAATGTGCTCAACCCACAGGGACTGTTCAGAATCTTTTAAAGAAAACATAAGTTTTTAAGAAACTTCCGTTTAATCAAATGAAATTTAATTAAAGAAATACCAAGGGGGGTGGAAACTTGTATATAATTTTATATAATTTTTCTCTACTTTTTTTTATCCCCCCTCCTATTGTTTTTTTCTGCTGTATTCATATTTATTTATTTTTCTATTTATGTAGATTAGATATATAGCGTCACTCAAAACTAAAAATTTTTTTAATATAATTTTATTATTAAATTTAAATTCAAAGAATAAAAAAATATTTCAATACAATTTTTCTACTGTATTCTTTTCGTAACATTTATATTGACAACGGTGTATTAAATCAATATGATTCATTATACTAAGTGAACCAAGTCTATTTAGTTATATTCCGTAGGTTTTTTACTTTATTCAAATTAAAAAGATCCTTTTTTGATACAAGAGGTTTTTTTTATTAAAAGGGGTAAATAACACAAGAGATACTTTATTAATTTACAAAATCATGTATATTTTTTTCTTTTATATGAGAATTTCTTGTATTTTCCTCTAATCATTTTTAGGTGATATTTCAAATTTTTTATAAAACCTATTTTTGTAGATTTATTAGCTTAGCATTTTATTTGATTAGCTCATCGAATCTTCTTTCTCTTTGTTTAAATTTAATTTATTTTGATCGTTAGTTTTTATTTGAAATTTTTTTTAATCTCTATTTTATTCGGGTTGCTAACTCAACGGTAGAGTACTCGGCTTTTAAGTGCGACTATAATCTTTTACATATTTTGATGAAGTGAAGAATTTGTCCATACCATTAGTTTGGAAGACCACGACTGATCCATAAAAGGGAATAAATGGAAAAAATAGCATGTCGTATCAATGGAGAGTTTTGAGGATATTTGATTCCTCTAGTATTGGTATAAAATCTTGTTTAAATTCTTGCAACGGAACAAAATAAAGTTTGGTCGGATGAATAGATGGATAAGGCCCTAGAGCTTCAATTCATTATTAGAAATAAAAAGCAACCAGCTTCTATTCTTAATTTGAATAATTTACCGATCTAATTAGACGTTAAAAATAGATTAGTGCCTGATACGGAAAGGACTTCTCCCCCACGAGTGGATCTATATTTTTTAATGAATCCTAACTATTAACATTCTCTAGTATGAAATGAAAATGTGTGTGTAAAAGAAGCAGTATATTGATTAAGAAACTTTTTCTTAAATCAAAAGAGCGATTAGGTTTATAAAATAAAAGATTTCTAAACATCTTGTTTATCCTATAACATAGACGAATGAAAGTAAATGAATACGATGCTCGTGATGCATATTTTATCATGTATATAATTTGTTGTCAATATGAATATTCTATGATTCAAGATCCTAAAATTTTTAGTGATATTACTTATATTATTATTATTTATAAGGAAAATATATGATATTTATAATCCATCGGTGGTATGGTTACCTTTGGTTTTATTTGGGATGATAAATAACCTACTTAACTCAGTGGTTAGAGTATTGCTTTCATATGGCGAGAGTCATTGGTTCAAATCCAATAGTAGGTAAAACTTATTAGATACCGTAGCTAATGGTATCTAATAAGTTTTTTGCCCACTCTCTTCTATTTATATATATTTTATTAAATTTTATATATAAATTTCCTTTTTTAATTGCGTTGTATCAAATTTGGATTTACTCGACAGAATCAAATTTAAATAGGGTTTCGAAATAGAACTTATTTTGATTATTTGAACGCACCAATTATTTATGAAATCGCATTGACAGCTGCCAGTCTTGTCCTAGCTCGTTGAAGAGCTAGATTTGCCTCAATTCTTTCTCTCTTTCTTTTAGCTTTTCTCAAATTAGCTTCTGCTATTTCAAGAGTTTGCTGAGCTTCTTGTGGATCAATATTACCATCCTTTTCTGCATCATTTACTAAAACAGTGATCTCATTATTATATATTATAACAAAACCACCCATTAGGATTATCATTAACCATTGGTCCTTAAGTCGTATTCGCAAAAGTCCTATATCTACAACTGTAACAATAGGAGCATGATTTGGTAATACACCAATTTTACCACCATTCGTAGATAAAATGATTTCTTTTACTTCTGAATCCAAAACAATTCGATTAGGGGTCAGTACACAAAGATTTAAGATCATTTCTTCAGATTACTCTCCAAAAAATTATAAGTTCATAGCTTTCGCAATAGCTTCATCGATATTACCTACTAAATAAAAGGCCTGTTCAGGAAGATTATCTAATTCTCCGGAAAGAATCAATTGAAACCCTCTAATGGTTTCTGCTAGACCAACATATTTTCCGGGAGAACCGGTAAATACTTCGGCTACAAAAAGGGGTTGTGATAAGAAACGCTCAATTTTTCGCGCTCTTGCTACGGTTAAACGATCCTCCTCGTATAATTCATCCAACCCAAGGATAGCTATAATATCTTGAAGCTCTTTATAACGTTGTAAAGTTTGCTTAACTCTTTGCGCAGTTTCATAATGTTCCTTACCAATGATCCGGGGTTGAAGCATGGTTGAAGTTGAATCTAAAGGATCTACTGATGGATAGATCCCTTTGGCAGTTAATCTTCTTGATAATACCGTAGTAGCATCTAAATGTGCAAATGTCGTAGCAGTGGATCGATCACCAAATCGTCTGCAGGTACATAAACTGCTTGAATAGAAGTTATAGATCCTTCTTTTGTAGAAGTAATTCTTTCCTGTAAAGAGCCCATTTCGGTATTCAGGGTGGGTTGATAACCGACGGCGGAAGGCATTCTACCTAATAAGGCTGATACTTCAGATCCTGCTTGAACGAAACGGAAAATATTGTCTTTAAATAGAAGTACGTCTTGTTTATTAACATCTCGGAAATATTCGGCCATCGTCAAAGCAGTCAAACCAACTCGCATACGAGCTCCCGGCGGTTCATTCATCTGGCCATAAACTAGAGCCAGTTTTGATTCTGAAATATTTTCTTCATTAATCACTCCAGATTTTTTCATTTCCATATAAAGATCATTTCCTTCATGAGTACGTTCACCCACTCCGCTAAATACAGATATGCCCCTATGGGTTTTGGCAATATTGTTAATCAATTCCATAATTAGTACCGTTTTACCAACTCCAGCTCCTCCAAATAGTCCTACTTTTCCCCCACGCCGATAAGGTGCTAAAAGATCTACTACTTTAATTCCTGTTTCAAAAATAGATAATTTTGTATCTATCTGTATAAAGGCAGGCGCAGATCGATGAATAGGAAATGTTATACGAGTATCTACAGGACCTAAATTATCAATAGGCTCTCCAAGCACGTTGAAAATTCGTCCCAGAGTTGCCTCGCCGACCGGAACAATTAGAGGAGCTTCCATATCAATCACTTCCATTCCTCTCATCAGACCATCTGTAGCACTCATAGATAGAGCTCTAACTCCATTATTTCCTAATAATTGCTGTACTTCACAAGTTACATTAATTGGTTGACCAGCAGTATCTCGGCCGTTAACTACTAGCGCATTACAAATATTAGGCATCTTACCCGGCGAGAAGGCTACATCTAGTATTGGACCAATGATTTGGACGATACGCCCCATATTTTTTTTTCAAGCGTGGACACCTCAGAACCAAAAATAGTAGGATTAATTCTCATAATAATAAAAAAATAAAAAATATGTCGATAATTTTTACCAAAAAATTATCGAAGTCAAAATAAATGTCCGATAACATGTTAATAAGTTAATTCAAGGTGCCATCCAATCGAATCCAATTCAATTTTTTGCTTATTCAATGAATTAGTAAGCTCAATTTAATTCTTTTGAAAATTTTAAGTGTATAAATATAGACAATCCATCTATATTATATAAAATATTCTATGTTCTTGGAATTTGAATTCGAACTCTTTTTATATTACGATTCATTGTTTTTATTTTATTTTATTAGCTCTTCTCTTATTGACTCTTATTATTTTTTTGATTTCCGCATATTAGTTTATATCTATAAGCCTATTCTTTTATTTTTTATACCCTTATTCATAGATAAATGGCGCTTATTTTCGCATCTAAGATTTACATATACAACATATAGCACTATCAAGAGCGAATTTCTTATTAATTAGGTGAGGTATTCCTATTCTAAAAAAGCTAATAAAATAAAATGGAATTACACAATATATAAAGGGTATACAATTTAGTATTAGTTGGGAAGTTTGTAAAAAATTCCGGTGAAGGATTTCATTAACGCTTATTTATATCGAGTAGACCTTGTGTTGTTGTCAGAATTTTTAATTCATGAGTTTTAGGGAGGAATTTATGTCACCACAAACAGAAACTAAAGCAAGTGTTGGATTCAAGGCGGGTGAAAGAGTACAAATTGACTTATTATATTCCTGAATATGAAACCAAAGATACTGATATTTTAGCATTTGAGTAACTCCTCAACTGAAGTTTCGCTGAAGAAGCGAAGTGCGATGTTGCCGAATCTTCTCTTGGTACATGGACAATCGTGTGGGTGATGGACTTACCAGCCTTGATCGTTACAAAGGTCGATGCTACCACATCGAACCCGTTTCTGGAGAAACAGATCAATATATTTGTTATATAGCTTACCCTTTAGACCTTTTTGAGGAAGGTTCTGTTACTAACATGTTTACTTCCATTGTAGGAAATGTATTTGGATTCAAAGCCCTGCGTGCTCTACGTCTGGAAGATCTGCGAATCCCTCCTGCTTATATTAAAACTTTCCAAGGCCCGCCCCATGGAATTCAAGTTGAAAGAGATAAATTGAACAAGTATGGTCGTCCCCTGTTGGGATGTACTATTAAACCTAAATTGGGGTTATCCGCTAAAAACTATGGGAGAATAGTTTATGAATGTCTTCGTGGTGGACTTGATTTTACCAAAGATGATGAGAACGTAAACTCCCAGCCATTTATGCGCTGGAGAGATCGTTTCTTATTTTGTGCCGAAGCAATTTATAAAGCACAGGCTGAAGCACGCGAAATCAAAGGCCATTACTTGAATACTACTGCAGGTAAATACGAGGAAATGATCAAAAGAGCTGTCTTTGCCAGAGAATTGGGAGTTCCTATTATAATGCACGACTACTTAACAGGAGGATTCACTGCAAATACTAGCTTGGCTCATTATTGCCGTAATAATGGCTTACTTCTTCACATTCACCGTGCAATGCATGCAGTTGTTGATAGACAGAAGAACCATGGTATACATTTTCGTTTACTAGCTAAAGCGTTACGTATGTCTGGTGGAGATCATATTCACTCTGGGACTGTAGTAGGTAAACTTGAAGGAGAAAGAGACATTACTTTGGGCTTTGTTGATTTATTGCATGATGATTTTATTGAAAAAGATCGAAGTCGTGGTATTTATTTCACTCAAGATTGGGTTTCTCTACCAGGTGTTATTCCTGTGGCTTCAGGGGGTATTCACGTTAGGCATATGCCTTCCCTGACCGAGATCTTTGGGGATGATTCCGTACTACAGTTTGGCGGAGGAACTTTAGGACATCCTTGGAGTAATGCACCAGGCGCTATAGCTAATCGAGTAGCTATAGAAGCATGTGTACAAGCTCGTAATGAAGGACGTGATCTTGCTGCTGAGGGTAATGCAATTATACGAGAGGCTAGCAAATGGAGCCCTGAACTAGCTGCTGCTTGTGAGGTATGGAAAGAGATCAAATTTGAGTTTAAAGCAGTCGATACTTTGGATAAGTAAGATAACAATTAATTACTCTTCATTCTCTTTATTGAATTTCAATTAAATTTGGCTCAATCCTTTTAATAAAAGGATTGAGCCGAATACAAAATACAAAGATTTTATTGCATGTATTTTGGATAAATATATTTAGATATAGATTAAATAGAAATCTAAGACTAAAATCCTTATATTGTTTTGGATCTACAATATAAAAATATTTAATTTAAAATCAAAGGGGATTTCATCATATTCATATATAGTTAAGTCTTCCCTATGTATTCATACAAAAGAAAATTAACTTCCTACTTATACTTATATAGTAGTGATTTAATTTATATGCTTAGTCTGATAGGAAATAAAATATTAAAATAAAAAAAGAATTGTGAATCGAATGACTATTCGTCTATTGTATTTTTATGCAAATAGGAGCAAAAAAACTATATGGAAAGATGGTGCTTTAATTTGATGTTGTTTAAGAAGGAGTTAAAATGTAGGTATGGTATAAATAAATCAACGGACAATCTGCGTCCTATTGAAAATAATAGTGAAAGTGAAGATCTGAATAGAAAAGATAGAGCCCAAAACATTCATAGTTGGGTACGAACCCACTCGGAGAATCATAATTTAACTCTAAGCGAAAACTCTGATGATCTTGATGGGGAAAGTAGTGCTTTAACTCTAAGCGAAAACTCTGATGATCCCTGTGCAACTAAAAATTTCAAACATTTGTGGGTTATGTGCGAAAATTGTGAGAAATTAAATTATAAGAGCCTTTTCTTATCAAGAATGAATATTTGTGAACACTGTGGATATCATTTGAAAATGAGTAGTTTCGAAAGAATCGAAGTTTTGCTAGATCCCGATACTTGGGATCCTATGTATGAAGACTTGACCTCTCTGGATCCCATTGAATGGGATTATGAGGAGGATCCTATTGAATGGTACTATGAGGAGGATCCTATTGAATGTGATTATGAGGAGGATCCTAATTATGAAGAGGATCCCATTGAATGGGATTCGGAGAAGAAGCTTTATTCTAAGGAGGCTCCTTATTTGAAGGAGGAACCTTATTTGGAGGAAGATCTTTATAAAGATCGTATTGATGCAGAGGAAGAGCCTTATTTGGAGGAATATTCTTATAAAGATCGTATTGATACTTATCAAATAGATACGGGATTAACTGAGGCTGTTCAAACAGGCGTAGGTCAAATAAATGCTATTCCCGTAGCAATCGGAATTATGGATTTTCGGTTTATGGGGGGTAGTATGGGATCCGTAGTAGGAGAGAAAATAACCCGTTCGATTGAGTACGCGACCAATAAATTTCTACCTCTTATTATAGTGTGTGCTTCTGGGGGGGCGCGTATGCAAGAAGGAAGTTTGAGCTTGATGCAAATGGCTAAAATATCATCTGCCTTATATGATTATCAATCAAATAAAAAATTATTGTATATATCAATCCTTACATCGCCTACTACTGGCGGGGTAACAGCTAGTTTTGGCATGTTGGGAGATATCATTATTGCTGAACCAAATGTCTATATTGCATTTGCAGGTAAAAGAGTAATTGAACATGTAACACCCCAGATCAAACCGGGAATATTACACGCCGCAGACCCTCTCCGTGAGGATCCACCAGGCTAGACATCAAAACAACACATTACATTACATACCGACAAATCAAAATAACGAACCAATAGACCGATTTGGTCTTTCGTCACTGACTTACAAATAAAAATACCTAAACTCATCCAGACTCATACCCACGCAAGGGTAAAGTACTTACCACAACGAACAATAAGACAGCGGAAAAGACAATACAATGGACTTCGACTAACTTAACCCAAAACTGGTCTTCGTGTGATTAGTATCATTCGTCTTTCATCATTCCTCGTACCGATCCTGTGACTTGCTCCCGAAAACCTGCATGTACCTGGACACAATACAGATATCCACCCCCCGATTACTCGGGGGTTAGCAAAACTCCACTGTTTCGCTAGTGCAAGTATAAAGTGCAAAAATGAGCCATACACAACACATTCCGATAATACAACGAAAGACTTCCTGAGATATATTTAGTTAAAAATAGTTCAAGTCTTGAAAGCAGAAACGAAGCAAGTAAGCATTTTGAAAATATTTCCAAATCTCGGGAGTTTTGAAAACATCAGAAATTGAAAAGTTCTTAATTCCTCGAAAGCCATTTAGGGTCACAGCCCCAAAGTTCATTTTCCAAAATACAAATCCATTTAACAAAATACGGGGTCCACGACCCAACCATTTCGGTCACAAAACACAGGGTCCACGACCCGATCATCCACTTCAATTCACTTACAAGGACACATTACACATAACACATTATTCTTATGCCATTCGAGCCAAACACCAAGACTCGATATATAATGTATCTTGACCCCAAGCGTAAAGCATTGTGATACTCCGGACATATCAAAATTAATCATCAAAACATCAACATCAATATCACAGAAACCACACTTGGTAACCCGTGGCCGTACCCATTAGTATCGGCCCCCAGAGGCCCCGTCGGACCGTCCCCAGGTGGGAAACCACTTCCGCGGCCGTACCCATTAGTATCGGCCCCCCAGAGGTCCCGTCGAACCGTCCCCAGGTGGAAGAACATCAACACACGCACCCAATTCCACTTTCGTGGCTGTACCCATTAGTATCGGCCCCCAGAGGCCACATGCCATCCCCAGGTGGAAGAGTAACAACTCACAGATTGCAAAACCACAACTCTCAAAGGTCAAACACACAAAATATATATAGTCGAGGTACCTTGCTAGAATGGCCACATTATCCAACACGTACTCACGACCCTGAACTATATCAATTCACAAGGGAGCACAAGATCTCAACAGCACCGAACGACACAACCAATATCACACAAACTCACATATCCATCCATAACCACGTGACTCCAAGCACATAATTTCACAAGATAATTACACTTTACACCGACGCCATAATCATACATAATGACATCACACGAAAGTAAGGTGATCCTATACTCGTCACTAGCACACATATCCAACTAAGCATATTAATTCCCGACACACACGGTTCACCTTTACGAAAACCATGACGGTAAATATACCGATTCTTATGAAAAATGGTTATAGATATTTATTTAGCACATATCGACACTTGGCAACCATTATATCCACAAAACACGTAATGTATGGGCAAGATACTTGCCTCGATAATCGATACCGGACACTCCTACAATCACGGCTCAGTCGGGACACCTCGAACACCTACGATTGTCCGGCGAAGGAAATGAATACACCCACGATCGAGAAGCTTGAAGAAAACGACGAACGGAAGGGTTCCGACTCGAGTTCTTCACAAGAATTCGACCCTAACAACATATAATCAATAAATCATCGATCATACGAGGAAGAATAATCGTAGAACGCCCGAAAACCCCTCTATGACATTTTAGCGGACACCTTCAAGGCGTCTATCAAGAACTCGACCAAAACAACGAATCGATACGATCCAACCATGGAATAACAAGGGAAAAGATGTAATAGATCTAAATAATCATCAATCCATCATAATACCAAGCTAAATCGGATTAAACGGACGAAAACAACAAAAACACCCAAATTCCCCAAAACTAGATTTCTAGAAAATCTAACCTGATTCGGTAGATCGGAGGATGTTATAGGATGGATGATTGATGATATGAACTCCAAGACTTCATGGATTTATTGTCCAACAACATCTCTCCATGATTAACCAAGCTCCAGCCGCGGAAGGGAAGAAATCGAGTGATAAATGGCTGGAGAAAAAACGCCTGCTGGCCTTAAATAGGCTGACTGCACAGTGTGCCGCGGCCCAGCCGAAGTGTGCCGCGGCACAGGGCCAAATCAGCCGGAAGTGACTCGGTAGTGTGCCGCGGCCCTGCCGGCATGTGCCGCGGCACAAGGTACAGAGTGCTCGTCCAGAACTGGAAAATTAAAGTGACTTAACTATTTCGACCATAACTCCCTCGTCTGGACACCGATTGACTCACCGGTTGAACCATTGGAAAGCTAACTCGATGCTTTATAAAATTGCAAAGATTAAGAATTTTTGGAGTTTCAAAAAATTAATGGTGATTTAACAAAGTCGAACTCATACATGGAAAAGTCGCTAAAGAACACGGAATTCAACATAACGACACCGAGACGAACTCGGATGACAAAAAGTGTAGAATTAATCATTCTCGGAATGACGAAAAGGTAACAATAGAGTCGCTAAGATGGACTTCTGCCAAAAATAAAAATTACCGAATGAAGTTACTGAATGATAATGATCGAATTACAACTGGGTATTACATACCCTTCCCCTTAAAAAGAGTTTCGTCCTCGAAACTAAGGGTAAACAACTCGGGATATGAACTATCCATCATGATCTGAAAACAATAATGTCCAAATAGTTCTCGGGACCAAATCAATCGCACGCCCAAGTCCCCAGGACTTGACGTCTCGGATTACAGTGAACGATTTTCCAAATTATCACGAAGTCTTGAGTACAACGCCAAAGGGACGAATTCTCAACAAATGATCCAAATCGAAAACGAACACATAACAAAGCAAGACATACTATTAGCTCGACTTGCGAAACGATAAGTCGTACCCGACGAACACCACAACACGATACATCGTGCCGTACCCAACATAGGGGAAAATCTCAGGAAATCGCCAACAGAACAAAATGAACGGCGCAATCGACAAAAAATCAAAAATAACCAGAACCAAGAATCTCGGGTATTACATTCTACCCTCCTTAAAAGAAGTTTCGTCCCGAAACTTAAAACATGAAACAATCCAGGCAGAGCAACTCTAGATGACACGTGATTCCGATAACTTGAAGATCGGGAAAGACGATACGAAGGCAACCACCCCAAAACTATGAAAAATTATAAAATGTCCCAAACGCCTGAAACATCACGATAAGAAAACGTATAACCAAACCGAACTTCACAAAACGTCTAACAAGGTTAAACGGACTTACGGGGAAATACGAACAACAATTTCGAACGGGATTCGCAAGAATCGATTTCAAATGCGGAAAAGTCGCCAAAAAGCACGGAACTCAGCAAAACGACACGGAAACGAACTCAGATGTTAACAAGTGTAAAATGAAACATTCACAGAAGGACGAAACGGTCACAGAAGATCCGTTAAAACGGACTCCTACCAAAAAAAGTAATTTACCGAAAATCGAAAATTGCGGATTTTACATCATATCATCTTTAAAAGAGGTTTCGTCCCCGAAACCTAAACAACGAGAATGAAGTGCTGGAGTAGCAACTTTCCCGGCCATATCCTCTTGGTCCCGCATCTGATCTCCACGACTAACAATACCGCGGTCACGACCGTATCCTCTGTCCCTAGACATACTAAGTGGATTCTCACTCGATACGATGGCACAACTTCGCGAAAATAATATGCTAAAGTACCAACCCAGCACGACATAACACATAAGGTAATTGATAACAACTAAATAAGAAAATCCACGAGGTATCCTTTTAAATGATTTCATTTGGAAATCCTTGGATTCGTGCGCTATTCAAAATAAAACCTTGAAAGTATTTTTGGTACCTCAGTTTGTTTCATCAAAACCCGTAAACGACGGACTTTAACCGTCTCATTTGACATCACTTGCAAAACAATATTTTTCTTTAAACATCATCATTATAGAGTGATTCAAGATCACGCACGATAACTGGCTCAGTATAGAAAACTTTTCTAAACCCGAGTTTGAAGTTTTAAATCGAGTAAGATTCTTTATCTTTCAAAGTATATTGTTGAAAATAAAAATTGTATTGATTTTTGAAAATAAAGATTTTATGATGTGAAAGATTTCTGAAATCATGTACTCGGATTATTTGAAAATACAACAATACGTCCAAAATCATTTTCGAAAATCCTCTGAACACTACACAAAAATCAACGACGGTAATGTTTTACAAAATGTCTACATGTACTTTAAAACAACTCTTTCAAATACCGTCGAGGTTTTATTTGAGAATCCGAGGCCGGCTCGCCAATTCTAAATAATTTTCAAAGTACGCACAGAGCCGCCGATTAATCGAATCGTCGAAACTTTATGAAATTTTTAGGGTGGCGTTTTCGAACACACACACAGCAGACATAATTTAAACAAAATCAATTATCACCTAGTACTACAAAAAGTCCTAACACTTATTCCCACACAACAGTTGCATCGCTAGACAACACACATAGAATACCGTCGAAGATGATTGACTGCAAAACATAGACCTGACGGCTAAAAATGCGGTTCCATAGCCTTTGCCCATGCTGATTAGCGCGCGTTACAACAAAGATTAGCGTGCGCTAAACATGCCACGTTAGCGCACGTTAGCCTCGTACCAAGCCTGCGCTAACTACTCTAATCGACAACACGATTGCAAACATATATGAGGTAATACTAGACTCGAATGCTACAAATAAGTAACCACATACGAGTCTAAATGTCATCGACTCACATAGTTATAACATCTCACAAGCAACCATCAAAAGAAAATCATCCTACAAAAACAAAAATTTTACTTCTCAATAAAAAGGACTATCTCAACACATACATACCGATAGACTCAACATTCGCGTTACTATTTTAATCATAAAACTAGCACTACTGCCCAACAATGAGAGTATCATCAATACACATCTTCTGACAAACATTCATGAAACCGGAAAGTTACAAACGAGAGTCACGTCTTGAGTATATTTTGTAGACCTTATTTGAGTTAAAAACTCGTGTTTTGAAAACTTATAGTATGAGATGAAAATGAAATATCGGTAGATGAAGTCTCAAAAATTTTGACCTTGAGGTCATCATACAAAAATCAAAAAATTTCCTCCCTTGGAGAACATTTTAAAAAAAAAAATTTACGACTCCCCGAAAGCCTTTCGAAAACTTAAAATTCCAAGGTTGTTACTCTTGCAAGAAAAAAAGTTCATACAAGGATACATTTAGCAGTATAACTCTTCATTCTAGCATAACACGAGAATCGACAAATATATGTCACTTACTCACGATGCACCTTCAAATACTACTACATAACACAGAATCACATAGGCTCGTATAGCTCGTGGTACAACATGTAGTAGGGAGACTTACATCCACAGATCGCACGAAGATGATGGTTGCACCATGATACTAATCACGACCGACATCCCAGACGACGCGTCGCGACACGACATCAGTCAGACTCAATCTGACAAGACAAGACCCAACAATACACGACTGGACCCGACAGCCTAGGTTTCCGCAACCTAAGCTCCGATACCATAAATGTAACACCCCAGATCGAACCGAGAATATTACACGCCGCAGACCCTCTCCGTGAGGATCCACCAGGCTAGACATCAAAACAACACATTACATTACATACCGACAAATCAAAATAACGAACCAATAGACCGATTTGGTCTTTCGTCACTGACTTACAAATAAAAATACCTAAACTCATCCAGACTCATACTCACGCAAGGGTAAAGTACTTGCCACAACGAACAATAAGAAAGCGGAAAAGACAATACAATGGACTTCGACTAACTTAACCCAAAACTGGTCTTCGTGTGATTAGTATCATTCGTCTTTCATCATCCCTCGTACCGATCCTGTGACTTGCTCCGGAAAACCTGCATGTACCTGGACACAATACAGATATCCACCCCCCGATTACTCGGGAGTTAGCAAAACTCCACTGTTTCGCTAGTGCAAGTATAAAGTGCAAAAACGAGCCATACACAACACATTCCGAGAATACAACGAAAGACTTCCCGAGATATATTTAGTTAAAAATAGTTCAAGTCTTGAAAGCAGAAATGAAGCAAGTAAGCATTTTGAAAATATTTCCAAATCTTGGGAGTTTTGAAAACATCAGAAATTGAAAAGTTCTTAATTCCTCGAAAGCCATTTAGGGTCACAGCCCCAAAGTTCATTTTCCAAAATACAAATCCGTTTAACAAAACACGGGGTCCACCACCCAACCATTCCGGTCACAAAACACAGGGTCCACGACTCGATCATCCACTTCAATTCACTTACAAGGACACATTACACATAACACATTATTCTTATGCCATTCTAGCCAAACACCAAGACTCGATATATAATGTATCTTGACCCCGAGCGTAAAGCATTGTGATACTCCGGACATATCACAATTAATCATCAAAACATCAACATCAATATCACAGAAACCACACTTGGTAACCCGTGGCCGTACCCATTAGTATCGGCCCCAGAGGCCCCGTCGGACCGTCCCCAGGTGGGAAACCACTTCCGCGGCCGTACCCATTAGTATCGGCCCCCAGAGATCCCGTCGAACCGTCCCCAGGTGGAAGAACATCAACACACGCACCCAAGTCCACTTCTGTGGCCGTACCCATTAGTATCGGGCCCCATAGTCCACATGCCATCCCCAGGTGGAAGAGTAACAACTCAGAGATTACAAAACCACAACTCTCAAAGGTCAAACACACAAAATATACATAGTCGAGGTACCTTGCTAGAATGGCCACATTATCCAACACGTACTCACGACCCAGAACTATATCAATTCACAAGGGAGCACAAGATCTCAACAGCACCGAACGACACAACCAATATCATACAAACTCACATATCCATCCATAACCACGTGACTCCAAGCACATAATTTCACAAGAGAATTACACTTTACACCGACGCCATAATCATACATAATGACATCACACGAAAGTAAGGTGATCCTATACTCGTCACTAGCACACATATCCAACTAATCATATCAATTCCCGACACACACGGTTCACCTTTACGAAAACCATGATGGTAAATATACCGATTCTTATAAAAAATGGTTATAGATATTTATTTAGCACATATCGACACTTAGCAACCATTATATCCACAAAACACATAATGTATGGGCAAGATACTTGCCTCGATAATCGATACCGGACACTTCTACAATCACGGCTCAGTCGGGACACCTCAAACACCTACGATTCTCCGGCGAAGGAAATGAATACACCCACGACCGAGAAGCTTGAAGAAAACGACGAACGGAAGGGTTCCGACTCGAGTTCTTCACAAGAATTCGACCCTAACAACATATAATCAATAAATCATCGATCATACGAGGAATAATAATCGTAGAACGCCCGAAAAACCCTCTATGACATTTTACCAGACACCTTCAAGGCGTCTATCAAGAACTCGACCAAAACAACGAATCGATACGATCCAACCATGGAATAACAAGGGAAAAGATGTAATACATCTAAATAATCATCAATGCATCATAATACCAAATTAAATCTGATTAAACGGACGAAAACAACAAAACACCCAAATTCCCCAAAACTAGATTTCTAAAAAATCTGACCTGATTCGGTAGATCTGAGGATGTTATAGGATGGATGATTGATGATATGAACTCCAAGACTTCATGGATTTATTGTCCAACAACATCTCTCCATGATTAACCAAGCTCCAGCCGCGGAAGGGAAGAAATCGAGTGAGAAATGGCTGGAGAAAAATGCCTGCTGGCCTTAAATAGGCTGACTGCATAGTGTGTCGCGGCCCAGCCGAAGTGTGCCGCGGCACATGGCTAAATCTGCCGGCAGTGACTCGGTAGTGTGCCGCGGCCCTGCCGGCATGTGCCGCGGCACAAGGTACAGAGTGCTCGGCCGAAGATTGAAAATTGTGTGCGTGCCGCGGCTCGACCAAGTGTGCCGCGGCCCTTCCGGCATGCTGCTCGGCCAAAACTACGGGCATTTCGAGATATATTACTCAAAAGAATCGACACAATACACCTAATCGATTAGAATTGAAAAAATTATGTCCCTATTGTTACAAACATATGATTCATAGGGAAATAAATAAATAAATAGATCGAATGAAGTATGTATTATCCCTTAAAGAGGAAAAATTACATTATTTATATAGAACATATTTTATTTAAATAAAAAATTAAATAAAAAAGAAGTCTATTGGACGTTAAGATGACAATTAATAAATAGAATTTTAGGAATAAGAAATAAACTAAACAAACCATGGATAAATCCAAGCGATCTTTTCTTAAATCCAAGCGATCTTTTCTTAAATCCAAGCAATCTTTTCGTAGGCGTTTGCCCCCGATTCAATCAGGGGATCGAATTGATTATAGAAACATGAGTTTAATTAGTCGATTTATTAGTCAACACGGAAAAATATTATCTAGACGAATGAATAGATTGACCTTGAAACAACAACGATTAATTACTATTGCTATAAAACAAGCTCGTATTTTATCTTTGTTACCTTTTATCAATAATGATAAAAAATTTGGAAGAACCAAGTCGACTACCAGAGCTGCGGGTCTTAGAACCAGAAATAAATAAGCTTATTCTTTGTTCACTTAAATTCAAAATTCCAATGTGAACTCAAACATGAATTGGTGTTTTGTTCTATAAATCTGAGAATCTATATTTTATTATTATGTAGTAAGAAAAAACGAATAGAAAATATTTTTTATTGAACATGTTTATTCATATGGATTACTTTAACGTATTTTTCTCATAGTAATTTCGACCCCACCTTCCCAGAGTTTATTCTCCGGGGAATTCTATTTAAATTATTCCGGTGTATTCTTTACGATTTGTTTCTTGTCTGATTTCGTTGAAATTCATATAAAGACAATTCCTATTTGATATAGCTATTTGGGCTAATATTTTACGATTAAGAAACAACTGTCTTTTGTATAGATCATATATTAATTTACTATAACTATAGGATACTTCCCTTTCTTGAATTACTGCGTTGATCCGAGCGATCCACAAACGACGAAAATTTCTCTTTTGCTTATCCTTATCTTGATGAGCTGAAAAAAAAGCCTTTATGTTTTGTTGAGTAATAGTTCGAGTAACTATTGAATGAGCCCCTCGACAACTTGATGAAAATAAACGCATTTTTGTTCTACGTCTCCGGGCTATATATCCACGTTTAATCCTGGTCATTGAATAAATATAACTTTGACGAATAACTTATTTATTTCTTTTATGTCAGTTATCCCCTTCCCCATTAATAATCAAACGGATTTTTCCAATATATAAAATACAAATTCCAATGGCTTTGGCTGTTATAACCTTCCCGACCACGATTTTTAGCTATTTTTTATTTTATTTCACAATGAAATAAAAAAAATTAAATGAATAAAGAAATAGTGGTTTCCGTCGTTTCTATGGTTACTTCTTAAACGGTGAGGTCTTCTCTATACACCGGAGCTTTTAACTTTATTTAATCAATATTTTTGGTAACTTGTATAGTTCACACCACATTCTTTAGCTCTACTCAGAAATTATCTAGTACATAGGTCTTTCACAATGAGACCTACCTATACAGTAACGGTATTTAATTCTAAAAGTTAGCTGGATAGCTGACCCTCGTAGTCCGTTTTATGTTTTTGAATTGAATTTTAATAAAATTTTGTCCGCTTAATCGTTAACTATATTGCTACCAATGGAGAATTACTTATCATTTTAAGACTGGATTTGCACCAATGGAAACCATAAACTTTAACCACAATTTAGATTGATTTACTTATTTTTTTTAAATAGTAAATGGAATTCTTTCTTCCATTATATCCTATTACCGGGTATTGATCATTCATACTGGAAAGCGGTTTTATTGCTTTTTTTGCGCCAGGCTCATGATCCAAACGAGTCGCACATACACCCTAGTACATCTTCCTCGGCGAGGACATTCCCCAGGCGGGTGATTTTTTGACATTTCGAACTGGCTGTCTTGTATTTCTAATAAGTTGTTTAATAGTTGGCATGTTAAATAATATACCTAAAGGACTGGTTTAGATTGATCCTAACCGAATGATTGTTAATTTTTTTATTATTTAATAGATTTCGAGTTTACTATTTAATAGATATAGTAAACTTGGAAATAAACTTTCAAATCATGGATTTTACTCACTTCCATTTTATTCATCAAAATTATCAAATTCTCTTTTTTCTATTTCTTCATCAAAATAATGAGATCTCATTATTTCCCTCACATCACATCCTATCTGATCAATAATTCCATAAGCATAAGCACATTCTTTGTCATAAGAGTGTTATTTTTCATGTCTTCCTTTATAATCTCTATCGGTTGGCCGTTTTTACGAAAAAAGTTAGGATGATGTTATACATTGTCATCATTAGGTCCAATTCATTCATTAAGTCTATCGCTTGTTTATGAAACATAGGAGAATGGCAGGGTTCACGCATCTTTACAAAAAGGCCAGGGAGTCCTATACATGTTTCCTCCAACCAGGGCAAAACATCCCATTCCCGCAGCTATTCCCTGTAATACCCGTAATTTCGATTTCCGATAATTTTTTTTTCGGCGAAAGTCCATTTTGACGACTTGCTCATGGCCGTTTCGTCATTATGAGAATGATTAATCCTGCACTTTTTGTCATCCGATTTCGTTTCGGTGTCGTTTTGTTGAGTTCCGTACTTTTTGGCGACTTTCCCGCACTTGAGTTCGATTCTTTTGAATCTCGTCCGAAACTATTGGTTTGAGTTTCTCGTAAGTTCATTTGATGTTATTTTTCATATTGAGAGCTTTGGTTCGGTTATTCGATCATGTATCGTGATTTTCAGATGTCTTGGGCCATTTTCGTAATTTCCCAAAGTTTGGGGTAATTACCTTCCGTTGTCAAATTTCGAGCCTTCGGGTGGTCAGAATCGTGTGTTCTCTTAGCTCTTAAATTCGTCTTTGCGAGTACTTCGTGACCATATCTTCGATTCGTATTCAGGTTCGGGTTTCGGTGTCGTTTTCTTGAGTTCAGTGTTATTAAGCGACTTTTCCACGTATGAGTTCGAATTTGTTAAATCGCCACTAATTTTTGGAAACTCCAAAAATTCTGAATCTTTGCAATATTATAAATCATCAAGTTAGCTTTCCAATGGTTTAAACGGTGAGTAAATCGGAGTCCTGACGAAGGAGTTATGGTCGATATAGCTAAGTCACTCACATGTTCCAGTTTTGGCCGAGCAGCCTGCCGGAAGGGCCGCGGCACACTTGGTCGAGCCGCGACACGCACACAATTTTCAATCTTCGGCCGACACGTCTGTACCTTGTGCCGCGGCACATGCCGGCAGGGCCGCGGCACACTGCCGAGTCACTGCCGCGGCACACTCGTCCGGGCCGCGGCACGCTGCCGATCACTGGGGGCAGATTCGGCCCTGTGCCGCGGCACACTGTGCAGTCAGCCTATTTAAGGCCTGGCAGCGTGTTTTTCACCCATTTTCTCATTCTCTTCCTCATCTTCCGCGGCTTGAGGTGTGGGAATCATGGAAAGATGTTGTTGGACAAGCAATACATGAAGTCTTGGAGTTCATATCATCAATCATCCATCCTATAACATCCTCCGATCTACCGAATCACGTCAGATTTCCTAGAAATCTAGTTTTGGGGAATTTGGGTGTTTTGGTTGATTTCGTCCGTTTAATCCGATTTAACTGAGGATTATGATAGATTGATGATTATTTAGATGTATTATATCATTTCCCTTGTTATTCCATGGTTGGATCGTATCGATTCGTTGTTTTGGTCGAGTTCTTAGTCGACGTCTTGAAGGTGTCCAACAAAAGGTCTTAGAGGGGGGAATTGGGCGTTGTATGATTATTATCCATCGTACGATTGTTGATTTATCATTGGTATGACTTAGGGACGAAATTCTTGTGAAGAACTCGAGTCGAAACCTTCCGTTCGTTGTCTTCTTCGGGGTCCGAGCTTCCCGGTCGAACCGTGTTCTTCGGAGCGTTCGATAGCGGTTAGTAAGGCAAGTATCTTACTATACGTCTTGTATGAGATTTATGATGATTTTGCTTGCCTTCGTAAATATGTTCCGTTTGAGTTGGTTGTGTTTTCCAAAATTTGAAGGCTTTGTGATAATAGTGTTATATTGGTATACGTGTTAGGCGTTGTGCCATTTGTGCGTGATTGCGTTGTACATATGAGATGGTTGTACACGTGGTTGTGCAATGTATTGTGTACCGAATGTGTGTTATGTTGGTTAAGTGTCGTTGATTGATGATAGTTGTTGCGAGTGTTGAGGTTGTGTTATGTGCGTGCAATGTACGATTTTGTGGTGATCAAGGTGATTGATTAATTGTGCTCATTGTTGTATGTAATGTGAATGTGAATATGTGTGCGACCGCTAAGTTCACTCGTGTTGGTTCGACGGGACCTACGAGGATTCGTGGCAGTGGACTACGGGGTCAGAACTTAGTGAGGTACTGAGGTCCAATCGTGCTGGTTTGACGAGACCTACGATAACGCATGGCAGTGGACCATGAGTTTCGGACATAGTGCGTCCAACTGGGTGAGCTCGACGGGGCTTACGGTGACATGTGGCAGTGGACTACGGTGTCAGGACTGTGTGTGTGATTGTTGTGATTGATATAGTCCGTGTGGGTTGTTATGCCTACGGAGACACGTGACAGTGGATCACGGTGTCGGAATTAGTTATGTCTGGTTAATAATCCGTGTGGGTTATTGAACCTACGGAGACACGTGATAGTGGATCACGGTGTCGGAATTGATTATGTTTGTTTAATTGTGCGTAATGTAGTCCGTACGGGTTGTTGAACCTACGGAGACACGTGACAGTGGATCACGGTGTCATGAACTTGATACTTTTCAAATCAAAGTTTTTAAAGGAAAAGTTTTAAGAAAGAATGTTGGGCCGAGCCCCACGAGATTTACGGAAATGTTTTCGTACTGTAAATTGTTGAAATACAATTTGAGATTTGGGTTAAGACCCTAAGATTTTCGAAAGGTTTTGAAATTCTAAAAATTCCCGAGATGATAATCTTATTTTCGAGTGCTTCATAGCTTACCTTCCCTTGTGAAAACCTCCCGAAAATATTTGATACTTGATTATTATATTTGATTCACGATTATTAATTGCTTGTTACATTTCGTATGATTTGATACTTGCACTAGTAAAACAGTGGAGTTTTACTAACCCCCGAATAATCGGGGGGTGGATGTCTGTTTTGCGTCCAGGTACATGCAGATTCAGGGGAGCAGTCACAGGATTGGCACAAGAGGATGACGAGCTGCGATACTAATCATGAGTCGAGAGTTGTTTTGATTTTTTTTGTGTTGTCAGAGTTGATTTCAGTCTTCCGCTGTATTGTATTTCGACCCCTGTGTGGGTAATGTTGTTAGTCAGTTCTGTTGATAGAGTTGTGTGACCTCATCGGTCTGTGTGTTTAGGTGTAAGTGACCTTAACGGTCTGTATTATTATATTGTTTGGCCCTGGCCGGGCAAGCATTTGGATGTTTAATTGTGTTTATCCTGGTAGATACTTGTGGAAAGGGTCTACGGCGTGTAATATTTCCATACGGTTTTGGGGGTGTTACATTTATGGTATCGGAGCTTAGGTTGCGGAAACCTAGGCTGTCGGGTCGAGTCGAGTCGTGGTTTGTCGTGTAATGTGTTGTCTTGTCGTTCAAGTCGTCAGGTGACAAGTTGAGTTGTGCATAGTCACAACGTGTCGGATATGTTTTCGGATGAGATTAGTATCATGGACGACCGTCATCTCCGTGCGACCTGTGGTTGTAAGTCTCCCTTCGTTGTGATAGTGCCTCGTCTGTTGCGAGTAACTGGTATGATTATGTGTTGTTAAGTGACGGAATCCTCCTATGGGTTTTGATTTCTTGATATGTGGTTATTTGACTCTCATATTTTGTTTATATGCGGAGTGTTGCTGGTTATGTATTCTTGACTGCTGGTTTCGTCCGCTGCGTGTATATTTCAAACTGATTTGTTCGTTTGTAAGTGTTTTCGTGAAACCTTGTGCTCAATATGGTATGGAAATGTTTATGGGTGTGATTTACTCAGTCCGTAGGGGCTTCGGATGGACCAGTGGTTTAGCCCCGATCCTAAGCAAGTTTGAACTGCGATGTGACTGTCTGTTTTCCGGTAAAAGACATGTATTGTCTTGATTTTGTACGATTTGATGCATATATTATAATATGTTTAAACGAATATTGTTACATGAGCATTTTTGGGCATTCTAGCCAATTGAATTATTTTTGAAAACCTTGAGTATCTTAGAAAATAAATTTCGAGACGTACTTTTAAAATGAATTGTTTTCTCGTGGTGCTTCCAAGGTGCCACAATATGTTTCAAAATTCTTCTACCTAGAGGACCAAAATGTTTTGAGATATTTTCAATGTTTTATAAATACTTTTACTTAGACCCGAGGGTCGAATATTTCCGAAAGTTTTTCACGAAAAGAAAGTGTCCTCATTTTTATCGAATGCGAAATAGTTTTCCAAAGTCTCGATAACGATGTTTCACGATTGTATTTTTTTTGAAGGGTGATACTAAAGATCAATCGGTGTTTCCAAAATTATTTTCAAAAGGAGGTTTTCGTTTTTAAAACCTATCCATTCCCGTTTGAGGGCTGGGTATGTATGTATGATGTTCGCGTTGTCGTTATGATGTATGCTCCCGAGTACGATCGAATTGGTGGCATGAACGTCGAGGCGTTGCCACACATTTGTTGTACTAGCCCTCTGTGAGAGGTGTGAACTGGTGTGTACTGTTTATCGCCTCGTGGTGATTTGCGTGTTGTCGCACGAGTGTGAGTTGTTGAAGCTTCGATTTTTGTGCGTTTATGCACATGGGTGATTGTTCATGAGGTTTGTGATTGTGTGCTGGCTATCGTTCGGGCTGTTGTAATCATCGAAAAATGCCGTGGTTGTTGTGATTTTAGTATGTGTTGATATTTTATGCCAAGTTGGCATCTCCAGTTTGTTGTTTTGCGACGTTATATTCCATTATACCCAGCAGTTGTATTTTCGGTATGCCGAGCCGAGGTGTTTCAACCGTGGTGTGCCGGGGGCATGCACGTACCAATTATTTTTCTCGTCACAGGATCCAGTTTTGCGAGTTGGGTTCCGAGTCTTTCGGGGCGCGAACTTCAGTATAGATATCAGAATCGGCTCTGAGAGGCTCATGGGAGATTTTTCTGTCGGTTGCTTTTTGTGTTGTTACCTTGTTTCCGTTGTTGTGAGTTGCGGGGACGATATTTCTTTTATAAGAGGTCGAATGTAATACCCGTATTATTTTTGGACTTCTGCATTTCCTCTTTCTTGTAATATCCGGGGATAATTTTTTTCGTGTTACTGTTGAGTTGTACATATTCATTTAGAATTGTACAAGTGTTGTTGTTTTGGACTGATACAATGTATATTGTATTGGAATATTTCGGGATCGAAATATTATACTTGTCGTCGGGTTAGTTTCGTCGTTTGAATGTTGGTTGGAGAGTTTGGATTTTTGGCTAAGTACAGTAGCCTTAACGTACGCTACATGGGTAGACTTACGTACGTTATGGGATGAGTATTACTTACGTTATGCCTGTAAGGTTACGTACGTAATGCTTGGTAGGTGGCAGGAACCTTCCTCGTAGTCACTTTCGGCCGGTGGGTCCCGAGCATCTTCCGATCGGATCTCACTATTGCAGTCAACGGACCCTTACATACGTTAAGAGGTGAGCTCTACGTATGTAATGTAGGTCTTGTTAACGTACGTAATAAGTTCTTGTTTACGTACGTTAAGGCCTTCGTAATTTAGTCCAGTCAGTTCTGGATTTTTCATTACGTACGTTAATGTCTTAGCATAGCGTACGTAATGCCTCTTACGTACGTTAACCATAGTGTATAACGTACGTAATGAATTGGTCAGTCTATTTATCTTGGTTTCGTCTTTCATTTCCTCACGAACCAAAACACATTTTCTCTCCCTAGAATCGTCCGTTTGGACTTGTTATTGATGTTTAGCCTCTTCCAACTCGATCTTGATCATCCTAGCTTGGATTGAAGCTTGAAGTTGGAAGCTTGTTGGTGCTCCTTTGGTGTTTGGAGGCTTCTTCTTGTTCTTCTTTGGTAAGTTCCCTCAATCTCTAGTTCTTCAAGTGATTTTCGAGTTGTTGTTGTTGTTTTCTTCGGGTATTGTTTGATTCATGGAGTATATCATGATTCTTCATGGTTTTGATAAACTTTTGATGAAGAACATGTTGGTATAGCTTGAGTTTGATTATGTTCTTGATGTTTTAGATTGTTGGGAGGTTTTTAATCATGTCTAGGAAGGATTATGTTAAGATTGTTATATGATTAACATAAGTCTTGAGATGATTATTGTTGTTGGTGGTGTTCTTGTAAGATTTTAACCATTTTAGTAAGGATTTATGATGATCCAGGAGGTCATTATCATAATTTGAAAATGGTTGAGTGAATCTTGTTGTTTAATCCGAATTCATGATGCATTGATGAAGGATTTCGTTTCAGACATCATGATTATTGAGTTGATGATGTTCTTGGGGTGATAATGATAATAGTGATAATATTATCATTGTAGGAGGATCAAATTGATGATATTGGTGATATTATCATCTTGAGATGATTGTTTTGATGATTGTTCTTAAGTGAATCTTGTTGAATGGATTTCACAAGTGTTAAGAACGTAATGATCATGTTAATTGATCATCGAGGTGTTGGAGGACGTTAGAATTCATAGTTGAGAACTATGATACTCGTTCGTGCGGTGTGATCGATTCGTGTTTGAATCGGACTTTGTCCTTGTCGTTATTTTCTATTGATTTTGTGTTTTTGAATGAATCGTTTTCATTCAAGGTTGTTCGAGTGTTTGTGATCGTCGGGAGGCGCCGTTCGTCGTTTCGTGCCAGGACGTTGATCGTGGAAGGACTTTCTCGCCTTCGGTTTGAGGCAAGTTTTATACTTGTACTGGTCAATGAGATTAATGTTATCATATATGTGTATGAATGTGTTGTATCATTTCGAGACATAGTCTCTTCGTGATTTATTGATATTTGGGGATTGTTTGATATAATACCCTTCGGTGATTTTACCAGTTGTGATTGTTATTCGTTAACGGCCGGTTTAAGGCATTAAGATTCTTGTTGTCGATAGCCGGTTCGCAGTATCGATGTATCGATTATTATTGTTGACGCTAATGTCGTTCTGAGGCATCGTTGAATCGTTATTATCGAATCGGAACTATTACTATGATGTTGCTTTGGCCGATTGAAGGCGTTTGATATATTCGTTATCATATCTATTTCGGTGGTCGGTTTCGAACGCCGGGATATCTATTCTACCGTATCATTGGTTATCGATTCACCGTTCTAAGGTAATCGATGTATTTCATTGGGATTATCGAAGATAATTCCCATCCGTTGTATCATTGGTTATCGATTAACCGTTCTAAGTTAATCGATGTATTTAATTGGGATTATCGAAGATAATTCCCATCCATTGTATCATTGGTTATCGATTAACCGTTCTAAGTTAATCGATGTATTTAATTGGGATTATCGAAGATAATTCCCATCCGTTGTATCATTGGTTATCGGTTGACCATTCTAAGGCAATCGATGTATTTATTTGAGATTATCGAAGATAATTCCCATCCGTTGTATCATTGGTTATCGGTTAACCGCTCTAAGGCAATCGACATATTTAATTGGGATTATCGAAGATAATTCCCATCCGTTGTGTCATCGTTATCGATTGACCGTTCTAAAGGTAATCGATGTATTGCATTGGGACTGTCAAGGATAGTTTCCATCCGTTGAATTGTTGTGATCGATTGGCCATTCCAAGGCAGTCGAGGTATTTGAATTGGGACCGCCGTGGACGGAGCCCATCCGTGAGTTATTGTTGTCGTGTTGGCCGACTCAAGGCAGCATGCTGTTATTCTTGTGAGTTTGGTAATCTTGGGATTGTTACTGTTGTGATTAATTATGTTTTGGAGACTAGTCTCGGCTAGTGCTCGATGGGTAAGCTTGGGGCTTGAACCTTCGCGGTTGGTTTCCCAACACCTACAATTCAGTAGGTCACGGTCATATTAATGATCTCATTATGGGTAAGCTTAGGGCTTGAACCTTCGCGGTTGGTTTTCCAACACCTACAATTCAGTAGGTCACGGTCATGTTAATGATCTCATTATGGGTAATCTTGGGGCTTGAACCTTCGCGGTTGGTTTCCCAACACCTACAGTTCAGTAGGTCACGGTCACTGGGTGATCTCATTATGGGTAAGTCTGGGGCTTGAACCCTCGCGGTTGGTTTCCCAGCACCTGCAATTCAGCAGGTCACGGTCATTGGATGATCTCATTGTGATACGGCTTCGTGCCGTGGCTTCGGCCCTCATTGGTACAGCTTCGGGCCATTGTGGTGATTGACAGCTTCGGCTGAGTGACATTCAGGGTATTATGATGATAAACAGCTTCGGGCTGTTCGGCTGTTAGGCCATTGTGATGTATCGGTATTCCTGGTGGAGCCTTCGGGCATTGTGATTCGTATCTATTTCAGTGTTTGGCTTGGGTTACCTTCGGGTGATGTATTGTTGTGTTCTGTATTGATGATTCGCCGTTGGGCACTTGTGTTCTAACCTGTTGAGCAGGTATTGATTGTATGCCGTGGGCATAGTATTCCACGAATGCTCGATTCTTACTTTGGTTTGTGAGCATCTCGTATTACCATTACTATACTATTCATTCTGCCCTTTGGATGCATATCATGTTGTACATGTATTTGATAATCATTATCTGGATGACTGACCCCTTAGGGGCGGAACATGTTTTCATGTTTTAGGTGTTTGCGAGGAGAGAGTTGAGACACAGGGGCATGACGTGGCGACGAGGCATGCGAGCGATACTAGTCCGAGATGTTTTGGTGTTCATGTCAGTCAGACAGTTGGAGTACTCCAGTTTTGTCAGTTATTATCATTTTGTATTATCCGAGCAAGGCTCGTGGATGTCGTTGTAATTTATTTGGGCCATGTAGGCCCACTGTTGTCATTGAAATTCCATATCGGAATATTATGTTGGATGTCAGTGTAGGGATTGTGATTCTCCTTTTGGTCAGTTAGTTGTATTTTTGGTCGTGTTAGCCTGGTGGATCTCCTGGTGTGGGGTCCACGGCACTGTAATAACCCAATAGGATTTGGGGGTGTTACAGAAGATGGTATCAGAGAGTTGGGTTGTGAGATACCCTGATATGTGAGTTATGCGGTTCTACCGACGCGGTAGTAGTGAACTGTCAGGTTATGACAATCTGGACAGTCGGGTTTTGTGAGTCGTGGTAGTTGGACGACTGTATGAGTCATTCTTTCATCGAGTCGTCGTCAGTGAAGACTAGTATCGCAAGACCTCGAAGCTTCGTATGACCTGTGTAAGGACTCGATTCTCTTGTATGCTCATACATTCATTATGCCATTGATTATACATGTTTTGTTGAAACCTGTATGTAACATTATGTTATGACCCATTCATGATTAATTGCTTTGGAGCGTGTCGGCTCAGTATTGGCTATAATTAGCATGTTTGAAGCGATTGTTTATTTGTTGAGTATATATACTCGTGTTTGGCTATTGACGTAGCATTGGGGATTAGCCGTTGAGGCATATTTGAGCTTTGTTCATGATCGAGCGTTATTCTTTCAGTATGGAAAGAAGAAACCGAGGATGTGGCAGAGGGGGTAAAGTCTGTGGAGCAGGCCGAAACCCAGAACCTCGTGATTATGCGCGTGCGGATGCCGAGAGGGACTGGGACCACCAAGATGTGACTTATGCGACGGTTCCCTTCTAACGTCATACTCGAGGAGTCGACCAGACTGAGAGTGACCACATCGACCCTTACTTGCTTATGAGGGGCATGATGACCCAGATGACTCAGATGACGCAGATAATGGAAACCATACAGACCTCAGTGGTACGTGGTCCACCGCAGCAGGGATCCAAGGTGCCGTTTTATGGACAGTCCAGTAGAGTGAGTCAGATTATCGGCGACATCTCTCGTCAGAGGCCGCCTATTTTTGAGGGTTCGTCGGAACCAGCTGATATTGTTCATTGGCTTGAACATTTTGATAAACTCTTCGACATGGTTCAGTGTCCGGAAGAGAGCAAGGTGGCAGTAGCGGCTTACCATTTGAGTAAAGGCGCTTATTCTTGGTGGCTTTCTGTAAAACCCACCGATCGTGATTGTGCTTGGAGTGAGTTTAAGACTCTCATGTTAGAGAGGTATTATCCGGCTCCACTTCGTGAAGACAAACTGTCAGAGGTTTTGAACCCCGAATCCGTCGAGGACGAGGGTGTTATTGTTATCGCTGAGTAGTTTCAGGGACTCCTTCAGTTTGCTTCATCTGTTATCTGTACTGAGGCGGATAAGATCAAGTATTTTAGCAAGAGACTAAACCCGCAGTTGAGGATGCAGTTGTTCAACCATAATTGCAATTCACTTGGTGAATTCATCGAGAAGGCTCTTGGAGCAGAGCTTTTGATCAAGGAGCTTTCTCGGAAGAACCCTTCAGTTTCTTCCGGTGAGAGGACTAGGATGCCGGTTCGTTCAGAGGGATATCGGGCTCCGACGTCCAAGAAGTCATCTTCTAGTCATCTTCGTGCTGGGAAAGCATCTTCTTCTCAGGCGATGGGTTCAACCGTTGTTTGCTTTAACTGTGATACAATAGGACATCGCAGTACTCGGTGCTCGATGCAGTCTATTGCTTGTTTTCTGTGTGGGAGGCAGGGACACCTTCAGAAATACTGCTGGGGTTCTAGTGCCAGTAGATCTCAAGGAAGCTCATGGGCCTCGAGAGATTTTGTTGCTTCAGTCCGTACTCCATCCAAAGGGTCATATCGGGCTTCGGGAGCCAGAGGTATGGACACTCGAGGAGGAGCGGCGAGCTCAGATTTCGGTCTTCCTCGAGTCGATGAGATCGATGAGTTCGATGACCCGGAGGGTGTTGATTTCGGATACATTTGAGATGTGGCCTTGATTTGTATTTTCCTTGTTTTTCGGACTGATGTTTTGACTCAGTCTGTATTGTAGTATTGTGGTTGTGAACCATTTATTATTGATCTATCTTGTTATGATAGCTTTTGAGAATCTTGAGATTTGACGTCATATGATGCGTTATTCTTTTCCTTTTGGTATTATACCCAATATTTTTGTGGTGATCTGGGTAAACGTTCATTGTGATTCGAGACGTCAAGTTGCGAGGACTTGAGTGTGCATTTGATATGGTCCTGAGGACTATTTGTGCGTTGTTATTTTCTTTTGTGTCGTGAGTCAGTGATTGCATTGGCGTCCGATGCTGATGAGAACGGGGGAGTGTACACCGATGATTGTAGACATGTACAATGGGCGGCACCCGCGGGGTGTGTACGCCGGTGTTACTAGTCATGCGATTGGTACGACTTCCTGGCTGGTCTCTAGCGGGAGAGTTATGCTTCGGCTGATCTCGCAGTTGGTTGAGTGTTTTTATCCCTTGTTTTTCGCCGTGTTCGGGCAGAGGAGACGCGGGAACCCATGGGGTTGGCCCGATTACTCAGGCGAAGTGGTTCGCAGTGAGGAGTATTCCTGGAGATGTTGTTTTCTTATCCTGATGGATAGTTCGTACCTCGTGTTTTTGCACCCTGAGTTTCGGGGACGAAACTCTTTTTAAGGGGGGGAGTATGTAATATCCGGGGATAATTTTTTTCGTGTTACTGTTGAGTTGTACATATTCATTTAGAATTGTACAAGTGTTGTTGTTTTGGACTGATACAATGTATATTGTATTGGAATATTTCGGGATCGAAATATTATACTTGTCGTCGGGTTAGTTTCGTCGTTTGAATGTTGGTTGGAGAGTTTGGATTTTTGGCTAAGTACAGTAGCCTTAACGTACGCTACATGGGTAGACTTACGTGCGTTATGGGATGTGTATTAGGTACGTTATGCCTGTAAGGTTACGTACGTAATGCTTGGTAGGTGGCAGGAACCTTCCTCGTAGTCACTTTCGGCTGGTGGGTCCCGAGCATCTTCCGATCGGATCTCACTATTGCAGTCAACGGACCCTTACGTACGTTAAGAGGTGAGCTCTACGTACGTAATGTAGGTCTTGTTAATGTACGTAATAAGTTCTTGTTTACATACGTTAAGGCCTTCGTAATTTAGTCCAGTCAGTTCTGGATTTTTCATTACGTACGTTAATGTCTTAGCATAGCGTACGTAATGCCTCTTACGTACGTTAACCATAGTGTATAACGTACGTAATGAATTGGTCAGTCTATTTATCTTGGTTTCGTCTTTCATTTCCTCACGAACCAAACCACATTTTCTCTCCCTAGAATCGTCCGTTTGGACTTGTTATTGATGTTTAGCCTCTTCCAACTCGATCTTGATCATCCTAGCTTGGATTGAAGCTTGAAGTTGGAAGCTTGTTGGTGCTCCTTTGGTGTTTGGAGGCTTCTTCTTGTTCTTCTTTGGTAAGTTCCCTCAATCTCTTGTTCTTCAAGCGATTTTCGAGTTGTTGTTGTTGTTTTCTTCGGGTATTGTTTGATTCATGGAGTATATCATGATTCTTCATGGTTTTGATAAACTTTTGATGAAGAACATGTTGGTATAGCTTGAGTTTGATTATGTTCTTGATGTTTTAGATTGTTGGGAGGTTTTTAATCATGTCTAGGAAGGATTATGTTAAGATTGTTATATGATTAACATAAGTCTTGAGATGATTATTGTTGTTGGTGGTGTTCTTGTAAGATTTTAACCATTTTAGTAAGGATTTATGATGATCCAGGAGGTGATTATCATAATTTGAAAATGGTTGAGTGAATCTTGTTGTTTAATCCGAATTCATGATGCATTGATGAAGGATTTCGTTTCAGACATCATGATTATTGAGTTGATGATGTTCTTGGGGTGATAATGATAATAGTGATAATATTATCATTGTAGGAGGATCAAATTGATGATATTGGTGATATTATCATCTTGAGATGATTGTTTTGATGATTGTTCTTAAGTGAATCTTGTTGAATGGATTTCACAAGTGTTAAGAACGTAATGATCATGTTAATTGATCATCGAGGTGTTGGAGGACGTTAGAATTCATAGTTGAGAACTATGATACTCGTTCGTGCGGTGTGATCGATTCGTGTTTGAATCGGACTTTGTCCTTGTCGTTATTTTCTATTGATTTTGTGTTTTTGAATGAATCGTTTTCATTCAAGGTTGTTCGAGTGTTTGTGATCGTCGGGAGGCGCCATTCGTCGTTTCGTGCCAGGACGTTGATCGTGGAAGGACTTTCTCGCCTTCGGTTTGAGGCAAGTTTTATACTTGTACTGGTCAATGAGATTAATGTTATCATATATGTGTATGAATGTGTTGTATCATTTCGAGACATAGTCTCTTCGTGATTTATTGATATTTGGGGATTGTTTGATATAATACCCTTCGGTGATTTTACCAGTTGTGATTGTTATTCGTTAACGGACGGTTTAAGGCATTGAGATTCTTGTTGTCGATAGCCGGTTCGCGGTATCGATGTATCGATTATTATTGTTGACGCTAATGTCGTTCTGAGGCATCGTTGAATCGTTATTATCGAATTGGAACTATTACTATGATGTTGCTTTGGCCGATTGAAGGCGTTTGATATATTCGTTATCATATCTATTTCGGTGATCGGTTTCGAACGCCGGGATATCTATTCTACCGTATCATTGGTTATCGATTCACCGTTCCAAGGTAATCGATGTATTTCATTGGGATTATCGAAGATAATTCCCATCCGTTGTATCATTGGTTATCGATTAACCGTTCTAAGTTAATCGATGTATTTAATTGGGATTATCGAAGATAATTCCCATCCGTTGTATCATTGGTTATCGATTAACCGTTCTAAGTTAATCGATGTATTTAATTGGGATTATCGAAGATAATTCCCATCTGTTGTATCATTGGTTATCGGTTGACCGTTCTAAGGCAATCGATGTATTTATTTGAGATTATCGAAGATAATTCTCATCCGTTGTATCATTGGTTATCGGTTGACCGCTCTAAGGCAATCGACATATTTAATTGGGATTATCGAAGATAATTCCCATCCGTTGTGTCATCGTTATCGATTGACCGTTCTAAAGGTAATCGATGTATTGAATTGGGACTGTCAAGGATAGTTTCCATCCGTTGAGTTGTTGTGATCGATTGGCCATTCCAAGGCAGTCGAGGTATTTGAATTGGGACCGCCGTGGACGGAGCCCATCCGTGAGTTATTGTTGTCGTGTTGGCCGACTCAAGGCAGCATGCTGTTATTCTTGTGAGTTTGGTAATCTTGGGATTGTTACTGTTGTGATTAATTATGTTTTGGAGACTAGTCTCGGCAAGTGCTCGATGGGTAAGCTTGGGGCTTGAACCTTCGCGGTTGGTTTCCCAACACCTACAATTCAGTAGGTCACGGTCATGTTAATGATCTCATTATGGGTAAGCTTGGGGCTTGAACCTTCGCGGTTAGTTTCCCAACACCTACAATTCAGTAGGTCACGGTCATGTTAATGATCTCATTATGGGTAAGCTTGGGGCTTGAACCTTCGCGGTTGGTTTCCCAACACCTACAATTCAGTAGGTCACGGTCATGTTAATGATCTCATTATGGGTAAGCTTGGGGCTTGAACCTTCGCGGTTGGTTTCCCAACACCTACAATTCAGTAGGTCACGGTCATGTTAATGATCTCATTATGGGTAAGCTTGGGGCTTGAACCTTCGCGGTTGGTTTCCCAACACCTACAGTTCAGTAGGTCATGGTCACTGGGTGATCTCATTATGGGTAAGTCTGGGGCTTCAACCCTCGCGGTTGGTTTCCCAGCACCTGCAATTCAGCAGGTCACGGTCATTGGATGATCTCATTGTGATACGGATTCGTGCCGTGGCTTCGGCCCTCATTGGTACAGCTTCGGGCTGTTTTGGCTTCGGGCCATTGTGGTGATTAATGACTTGGGCCGAGTGACATTCGGTATTATGATGATAAACGGCTTGGTACATCGTTAGGCTATTGTGATGTATCGGTATTCTTGGTGGAGCCTTCGGGCATTGTGATTCGTATCTATTTCAGTGTTTGGCTTGGGTTACCTTCGGGTGATGTATTGTTGTGTTCTGTATTGATGTCGCCGTTGGGCACTTGTGTTCTAACCTGTTGAGCAGGTATTGATTGTATGCCGTGGGCATAGTATTCCACGAATGCTCGATTCTTACTTTGGTTTGTGAGCATCTCGTATTACCATTACTATACTATTCATTCTGCCCTTTGGATGCATATCATGTTGTACATGTATTTGATAATCATTATCTGGATGACTGACCCCGTGGGGGCGGAACATGTTTTCATGTTTTAGGTGTTTGCGAGGAGAGAGTTAAGACACAGGGGCATGACGTGGCGACGAGGCATGCGAGCGATACTAGTCCGAGATGTTTTGGTGTTCATGTCAGTCAGACAGTTGGAGTACTCCAGTTTTGTCAGTTATTGTCATTTTGTATTATCCGAGCAAGGCTCGTGGATGTCGTTGTAATTTATTTGGGCCATGTAGGCCCACTGTTGTCATTGAAATTCCATATCGGAATATTATGTTGGATGTCAGTGTAGGGATTGTGATTCCCCTTTTGGTCAGTTCGTTGTATTTTTGGTCGTGTTAGCTTGGTGGATCTCCTGGTGTGGGGTCCACGACACTGTAATAACCCAATAGGATTTGGGGGTGTTACATTTCTCAGGTCTATCAACTCGCTCGTGTTCGTTGATACTTTCTGGACTTGTTCTGTATTTCGGTTTCGTCTTTCGAACGAGCTATGATCTTGTTTTGGGTCGACCCGGTTATCGTTGTGACATTTCAGAGTCCGGTTCGATTCTTGTGAACCTTGTTCGGAAGTAACATCTTTTGGTTCTATTAGTTCTTTTATTCAATGTGGATCGGATTTTTAACTTCTGTATTTTCGACTCTGTCGACTCGTTTATGTTGTTGACATTTTCTGAGCTTGTCCTGCCCCTTGCTTTTGTTGATCGAACGAGCGTGGTATTGTTTCGGAATAACTCGTTTGTCGTTGTGACTTTTCAATTTCTATTCCCTTTCCTGTGGATCTTATGTGAAGGCACATGTTGTTTTCACCGGATCATATATTGTCTCGAGTCGAGATGTGAACCTTGGAGTTGTTGTTTGAATTTTATTGTTCTTCGTGATTCGAACGTGATTGTTCGATTTTTGTTGTCTCGATCGTTGTGGTTAGATCGTTTGGTTGAGCGGTTTTTGTTGATCTCGTTTCGTGATTGTTGAACGTTCAGACTCCTTCGTAATTCCCTTAAGTTCGAGAAATTAGTCTCGTTTCTATCTTCCAACCCTTGGGCGGTGGAATTCCGTATTTGTTCAGCGTTTGGCTCGCGTTTTGATTGATGAACCGTTGGGTTGGTCAATCGTATTGATTTTTGTTCGTTGTGTTTTGTGATTGTTCAGATAATCGACTCGATTTTATTATCTATTTGATGACGCTTGTCACTTGTTGATTTTATTATGTCTCTACCGGTGGCGTCGTGTTGGTCGTCGTGGAGCGTGTTTTCACGCCGTATATTCCGTTGCGTTGTTTGTAACGTTTCACCGTTGGGTCTTAGTTACGCATTCTTGTGCATCTCATTGAAATATTCCTGGTGTTATATTTCCTCCCCCTACTTGTTCTAAGTTTCGCGACGAAACTTCTTTTAAGGAGGGTAGAATGTAATACCCGTAATTTCGATTTCCGGTAATTTCTTTTTTCGGCGAAAGTCCGTTTTGACGACTCAATCATGGCCGTTTCGTCATTCTGAGAATGATTAATTCTGCACTTTTTGTCATCCGATTTCGTTTCGGTGTCGTTTTGTTGAGTTCCGTGCTTTTTGGCGACTTTTCCGCACTTGAGTTCGATTCTTTCGAATCTCGTCCGAAACTGTTGGTTCGAGTTTCTTGTAAGTTCATTTGATGTTATTTTTCATGTTGCGAGCTTTGGTTCGGTTATTCGATCACGTATCGTGATTTTCAGATGTTTTGGGCCATTTTCGTAATTTCCCAAAGTTTGGGGTAATTACCTTCCGTTGTCGAATTTCGAGCCTTCGGGTGGTCGGAATCGTGTGTTCTCTTAGCTCTTAGATTCGTCTTTACGAGTAATTCGTGACCGTATCTTCAATTCGTATTTAGGTTCGGGTTTCGGTGTCATTTTCTTGAGTTCAGTATTATTAAGCGACTTTTCCACGTATGAGTTCGACTTTGTTAAATCACCACTAATTTTTGGAAACTCCAAAAATTCTGAATCTTTGCAATATTATAAAGCATCAAGTTATCTTTCCAATGGTTCAAACAGTGAGTCAATAGGAGTCCGGACGAAGGAGTTATGGTCGATATAGCTAAGTCACTCACATGTTCCAGTTTTGGCCGAGCAGCCTGCCGGAAGGGCCGCGGCACACTTGGTCGAGCCGCGGCACGCACACAATTTTTAATCTTCGGCCAACCCGTCTGTACCTTGTGCCGCGGCACATGCCGGCAGGCTGCGCACACCGCTGAGTCATCGCGCGCACACTCGTCCAGGCCGCGCACGCCGCGATCACCGGGGCAGATTCGGCCCTGTGCCGCGGCACACTTCGGCTGGGCCGCGGCACACTGTGCAGTCAACCTATTTAAGGCCTGGCAGCGTGTTTTTCACCCATTTTCTCATTCTCTTCCTCATCTTCCGCGGCTTGAGGTGTGGGAATTATGGAAAGATGTTGTTGGACAAGCAATACATGAAGTCTTGGAGTTCATATCATCAATCATCCATCTTATAACATCCTCCGATCTACCGAATCAGGTCAGATTTCCTAGAAATCTAGTTTTGGGGAATTTGGGTGTTTTGGTTGATTTCGTCCGTTTAATCCGATTTAAATGAGGATTATGATGGATTGATGATTATTTAGATGTGTTATATCATTTCCCTTGTTATTCCATGGTTGGATCGTATCGATTCGTTGTTTTGGTTGAGTTCTTAGTCGACGCCTTGAAGGTGTCCGACAAAAGGTCTTAGAGGGGGGAATTGGGCGTTGTATGATTATTATCCATCGTATGATTGTTGATTTATCATTGGTATGACTTAGGGACGAAATTCTTGTGAAGAACTCGAGTCGGAACCCTTCCGTTCGTTGTCTTCTTCGGGGTCCGAGCTTCCCGGTCGAACCGTGTTCTTCGGAGCGTTCGGTAGCGGTTAGTAAGGCAAGTATCTTACTATACAACTTGTATCTTGCGACTAGTAATCATGTATGAGATTTATGATGATTTTGCTTGCCTTTGTAAATATGTTCCGTTTGAGTTGGTTGTGTTTTCCGAAATTTGAAGGCTTTGTGATAATAGTGTTATATTGTTATACGAGTTAGGCGTTGTGCCATTTGTGAAGGATTGCGATGTACATATGAGATGGTTGTAACACCCCCGATATATTCAGGAATATTACAGCGACGTAAATCCTTTACATAAGGATTTACAAGGCTGAAGAATTGAACAGACATTAAAAGGTACTAACGAATGGAAATAACGGAATTAAGATACAACAGTTCTTACCAAATACTAAAAGTACAATTGTTCAACAGGAACTCAATAATACATCACCAAATTCAAATCCCTCACAAATGACTTCGTACTCGAGTACTTATTGAAATAACGAATAAACAACAGATAAATAAACCCGGCCGAAACATCACTCTGCACCCTCGTCGTCATGTAGCTCCAGTGATTGTTTTCCCGCTCTCCTGGATCCTGAACATAAACAAAATGTTCACCCCCGAAGGGGTTAGCACAACGATGCTAGTAGAAGTACCACAACATATTATTCATATCTCACGAATAATGTAAACGACAAGAAAAGTACCAACGAGTCTTCTCCTACGAGAAACTCAAAATGACATACACAACTGATAATCACAACATGATATCATAACATACACATGGTAATTCCGTCGATCCAGCGTTCACTGCCTAGAACCCACGATGATCCCGTCAGACCAACCCGTGATGGAAAAACCTGTCCGATGATCCAGCGCACGCTAGCATAGATCCCCCGATGATCCCGTCGGACCAACACGAGGTGGACATACAATAACGACATACATGCACGACAATATGTATAACAACAATACACAAAACAATTAAGGTACTTGCCTCGATTTGAAGACAAGAACAACACTTCCATGAAAATGAACACTCGAAGGTCGTCCTCCTCGATCAGTCACGTAACGAGACCAAACCTTAACAAAAGAAATGATATAGGATTTATCTCACGTCGTACGAATGTTTAACAATTCAACTTACGGCCAAAAGTTCATAAAATGAAATCTGCCTGAACTGCTTAGCGCACGCTAAGTACTCTGTGTAGTGTGCGTTAAGTCTGCTCGATAGCGCACGCAAACAACAAAGCCTAGCGTACGCTAACTGTATATGGTCGATTTCACCGATCGGGCCGATCGACTTGCTCGATGGCTTAGCGTACGTTACATACCAAATGTAGCGTACGCTAATTCGTGCTCGATAGCGCATGTTAATCTTCATAACATAGCGTGCGCTATCTATGCATGGCGATTCTTCTTGAGCGAAACTGTTCTCGCCATGATCGAAACAATGAAATCTTCCGTGATAATTCATGTTACCTCCATGAATACCATGTTCATACCCTTATGAATGATTTTACGGATAATGAAAACTTCGGATTCAAGGATATGCATACCAATATAAAACCATATTCCATTACGACTACAAATCTTCATACGACAATTCGAAAGGCTTAACGGTTGATATCAACACCTTTATATCAATTAATATTATCATGCTGAAATTGTTAAACGTTCCATCTATACTAGATAAATCTTTCCATGATCAATCCTTGAGATTTATCTAACAATAATGATGTTAAAGTCAAGTCCAAGATTGCTATGAAGTCATCTACTAGATTCGGATTACCAATGATAGAAGCTTCATTTACATATTCAATGTAATAATATTCGAATCATGAAGAGCATAATCCAGGTACTTAAGGCTCATTCATCTCAATATTCCAAACATTATGTACTTTAGATAGTTCACTTATGAAAATCAATATCTCATTACTATGATCATCCAAATCGTTAGAATCCAACTCTAAGTCTGGAGATAGATTGAACATACCTTAATATGATGAAAATCACTGAACTGTAAGGTAGAATCCGACTCCGGTTGGTTGTATGCCACTCCAAGGTGCTATTCCACTTCAATGAATACTCCCAAGTGATAACCAATATACAAACACCAACAAGATGTGTTCTAAGTGTGTAGGAGGATTATTTCAGCTCTCTGAACTCTCAAAGATGAAGAATAGGCGAAAGAAATGAAAGCCAAAACGGTTGTTGTCCCATTTATAATATTCTGCACTTTAACAAGTTAGCGCACGCTACTAAGCATTCCTTAGCGTGCGCTAATAATGGTTGACTTCAGAATTGTCCGGGCTCGTCCGCGGGAATCTCATCCGGACCCATGTCCCGGCTGGCGCATGTGCTAGCTGTCCCGCTCAATAATTGAGTTCTTAGCGCACGCAACTCCTACCTGCATAGCGTGCGCTAATAGTAGCCCGATAGCGCGCGTTAATATACATTCTTAGCGTGCGCTATCAGGAGTTTGCATGAGAAATATTGTATGCTTCTATACTTATGTACAATGATACCAATGCAAGAATTATCATACTCCAATAATTAAAACCACAAATCCGAATAATACAGGGTTTGAATACAGATGAAATACACCATAATAAATCCGGATATTACAATGGTTGTACACGTGGTTGTGCAATGTATTGTGTACCGAATGTGTGTTATGTTGGTTAAGTGTCGTTGATTGATGATAGTTGTTGCGAGTGTTGAGGTTGTGTTATGTGCGTGCAATGTACGATTTTGTGGTGATCAAGGTGATTGATTAATTGTGCTCATTGTTGTATGTAATGTGAATGTGAATATGTGTGCGATCTCTAAGTTCACTCGTGTTGGTTCGACGGGACCTACGAGGATTCGTGGTGGTGGACTACGGGGTCAGAACTTAGTGAGGTACTGAGGTCCAATCGTGCTGGTCTGACGAGGCCTACGATAACGCATGGCAGTGGACCATGAGTTTCGGACACAGTGCGTCCAACCGGGTGAGCTCGACGGGGCTTACGGTGACACGTGGTAGTGGACTACGGTGTCAGTACTGTGTGTGTGATTGTTGTGATTGATATAGTCCGTGCGGGTTGTTATGCCTACGGAGACACATGACAGTGGATCACGGTGTCGGAATTGGTTATGTCTGGTTAATAATCCGTGTGGGTTGTTGAACCTACGGAGACACGTGACAGTGGATCACGGTGTCGGAATTTATTATGTTTGTTTAATTGTGCGTGATGTAGTCTGTGCGGGTTGTTGAACCTACGGAGACACGTGACAGTGGATCACGGTGTCATGAACTTGATACTTTTCAAATCAAAGTTTTTAAAGGAAAATTTTTAAGAAAGAATGTTGGGCCGAGCCCCACGAGATTTATGGAAATGTTTTCGTATTGTAAATTGTTGAAATACAATTTGAGATTTGGGTTAAGACCCTAAGATTTTCGAAAGGTTTTGAAATTCTAAAAATTCCCGAGATGATAATCTTATTTTCGATTGCTTCATAGCTTACCTTCCCTTGTGAAAACCTCCCGGGAATATTTGATACTTGATTATTATATTTGATTCACGATTATTAATTGCTTGTTACATTTCGTATGATTTGATACTTGCACTAGTAAAACAGTGGATTTTTACGAACCCCCGAGTAATCGGGGGGTGGATGTCTGTTTTGCGTCCAGGTACATGCAGATTCAGGGGAGCATTCACAGGATTGGCACAAAAGGATGACGAGCTGCGATACTAATCATGAGTCGAGAGTTGTTTTGATTTTTGTTGTGTTGTCAGAGTTGATTTCAATCTTCCGCTGTATTGTATTTCGACCCTTGTGTGGGTAATGTTGTTAGTTAGTTCTGTTGATAGAGTTGTGTGACCTCATCGGTCTGTGTGTTTAGGTGTAAGTGACCTTAACAGTCTGTATTATTATATTGTTTGGCCCTGGCCGGGCAAGCATTTGGATGTTTAATTGTGTTTAGCCTGGTAGATCCTTGTGGAAAGGGTCTACGGCGTGTAATATTTCCATACGGTTTTTGGGGGTGTTACATTTATGGTATCAGAGCTTAGGTTGCGGAAACCTAGGCTTCGGGTCGAGTCGAGTCGTGGTTTGTCGTGTTGTTGTCTTGTCGTTCGAGTCGTCAGGTGACAAGTTGAGTTGTGCGTAGTCACAACGTGTCGGATATGTTGTCGGATGAGATTAGTATCGTGGACGACCGTCATCTCTGTAACACCCCGAGATATTCAGAATAATTACAGCGCCGTAAACCCTTTTGATAAGGATTTACAAGGCTAATTTTAAAAGGAGTGTAAATATAATCCAATCGCACAACTGAAGTTCAAATACAGATTTGATTCAACCGATCAAATGAGTTAACTTATACAACCATATCGAAAAGACGTTATTGAAAACAGACGTACTCGAGTACTAAATAGACCAAGAAGACAAATCACAATAACAATAAACATCAACCACATCACTGAGCCATTTCATCGTCCTGTCGGTACTGTGGTTGCTTCCCCGCTCCTCGGCTACCTGAACATCAAAACAATGTCCACCCCCGAAGGGGTTAGCAAAACAATGCTAGTACAAGTACCGTAATACATAAATCATCAATGCATCATAAAAACATGCAAAACGGACTTCCGCCACCGGAATCCGACGATGCGAATCCTCACGATTCCATCGACACAGTACATGGTAATCCAGCGATCCAGCGCCCTTGGTATAGATCCCCATGATGATCCCGTCGGACCAACGCATGGTGGAAAACCCGTCCAGCGATCCAGCGCCCTCAGCATAGATCCCCATGATGATCCCGTCGGACCAACGCATGATGGACATTTGATCCAGCGCCCTCAGCATAGATCCTCATGATCCCCTCGGATCATTTATACCATAATCAATCAACTATGCATACATATATGCATTTCAATATGTTCATCAATACGAACAAATAACAATGAATACCATGAGAAATTTCAGAAATACATCTCATATTCCACAACATGAACAAAACCCCAAGCATGATCAAAGTTTCAATATAAATCGAACTCGACATATGATACTTGCCTCGAAAATGGCAAGAATGGAATACTTCAATGATCTCAACACACTCGAAGGCCGCCTCCTTCGATCAACGTAACCAGCTCGAACCTTAACAAAAGGAATGATATACAAATCATCTCAAGTCGAACGATGGCCTAGCAATTCGGTCTACGGCCAAAAAGCTCAAAATAAACAATGCTGGGATCGCTTCGCGTCGCTACGTACTACGTAACGCGGCGCTAAGCTCGCCATTAGCGTACGCTATCGTATAAGCCTAGCGTACGCTAGCCACGGACTGATAGTTTAACTCGGCTGATCTCATAACGTACGTTACGTACGTAATCGTGCGTTAACTTAACCCCGATAGCGCACGTTAACTAACGTATGTTAGCGTGCGCTAACCTTGCATGGCAGAATCGCTATGAAAACTGGGTTGAATGGTGATGAACTCATGAATTCTACGGTGATAATACAAGTCATCCCCAGGCATATCATGCTAATAAGGTTTGTGGAAGTTCTATGATTATGAGATACAAATATACGTATATCATCACAACACCATAGTTCATCTAGATCTTCAAGAAAATATTCTGAGTTCCGTTCGTCCTACGTTCCAAAACGCATGATTCCAATGTGTAAAACGTAACAACTAGGTAAATTCGTCTACTGATCACAATTAGGTTTGAAGCTTCAGAAAATTCTAGGAGTTCAAACACCAAGAGGTTCAATGGTTTATATGGTGAATAAGTATCGAAACATCGAAAATATCCTTCTACACATGATGTTCGACTACTTAAGAATCTAACTGACAAGATAAGCATGATCAAATGTCCTTTAGAACACTACTAGTATTGGTGAAGAATCACCTACCTCAAAGTAGTGAAGAACACGGAGGAAATCGAAGCAATCCAACGCTGAAGGCTTGAAAACCAATCTCCAATGATATACGATCTTTAATCACGAACTAGGATGGGGATATGAAGTGTTTAAGATGAAGGAAGTTATGCTCTAAGTGTAAGAATTCGGGTTATGGGAGAAGAAAGAACTGAAATCACGAATAGGATGATGTCCTATTTATAAGAAATGGCTATTAGCGCGCGCTAGTCCATGCTCGTAGCGTGCGCTAACGGCTCACTGACTTAACTGTACTCAGCACTTAGCGCGCGCTATGTACATGCATGTAGCGTGCGCTAAGGCGTTGACTCGGCTTTTCCCGAAAGCCATCCAGGTTCATCCTGACACAATCCGATAGGGGTCCCTCGGCCAGATCTCACCTACCGCACGTCTCAATCAAATTGACCACGCATAGCGTGCGCTAATTTTCCTTTGTAGCGTGCGCTATTGAGTCCATGTTAGCGTACGCTACACATAGCCGATAGCGTGCGCTACATGCGCAGAATTACAATTTTTAAATCACATACATGAAATCATACGCTCGACAACATCGGATTATGAAATACGGAGAATAATACTCAGATCAAGTACAATGATTACAATACATATCAGAAATCTCGGGTATTACATCCTTCCTCCCTAAAAAGAAGTTTCGTCCCGAAACTTAAGATGAAAACATCTTTGGATATCTAACCTTCATACTGTCCTCCGTTTCCCAAGTGGCCTCTTCGACTCCGTGTCGTGACCACTATACTTTAACCAAGTGTATTGGTTTATTCCTCAATTGTTTGATCCGGATCTCAAGTATCTTGATTGGTCTCTCTTCGAAGGTGCCATCATTATCTATCTCGATCTCGTCGAAATCAATGACGTGACTGGGGTCCGGTACATACTTCCGCAATTGGGATACGTGAAACACATTGTGAACGTGACTCAGCGATGGCGGTAAGGCCAACCTGTATGCTAAATCTCCAACTCTCTCGAGGATCTCGAATGGTCCGATATATCTTGGACTAAGCTTGCCTCTCCTCCCAAAACGGAAAATCCCTCGTGTAGGAGACACCTTCAATAGTACATGGTCCCCAGCGTCGAACTCTAGAGGGCGACGACGTATATCTGCATAAGATTTCGCCGAATCGGGCGATCGACAATCTTTCTCGAATCAAAGCTACCTTCTCTTGAGTCTGAATAATCAATTCCGGTTCCGTCCCGATCAAATCCGAAGAATCATACCAACACAGGGGTGATCGGCATCTTCTCCCGTACAAAGCTTCAAATGGTGCCATCTTAATAGAAGCATGCCAACTGTTATTATAGGTGAACTCGATCAAGGGCAAATGAACTTCCCAATCAGTTGACCAATCTAATGCACAAGCTCTAAGCATGTCCTCTACTGTCTGTATAGTCCTTTCAGACTGACCGTCCATTTGGGGATGATAAGCCGTGCTAAAGTTGAGCTCAGTTCCCAAAGCCCTATGAACTGCTTTCCAGAAGTGCGACACGAAACGACCATCTCGATCCGAAATAATGGTCTTCGGCGTCCCATGCAATCTGACTATCTCCGCAATAAATACTCGCGCCAATCTCTCGGGCCCCCATGTATCCTTAATCCCTAGGAAATGAGCCGACTTGGTTAGTCGATAAACTACAACCCAAATCATGTTCATTCCCGGTCTAGTCCTTGGCATACTGGTGATGAAATCCATCGAGATGTCCTCCCACTTCCATTCAGGGATCGGAAGCGGCTTTAGCATTCCGGCAGGTCGCTGATGTTCAATCTTAACCTGCTGACAAGTCAAGCACTTCGAAACGTACTCTGCTACGTCCTTCTTCATATTCCCCCACCAGAAATTTTGTTTTAAATCCTTATACATCTTATCACGCCGGGTGAATGGAATATGGCGCGCCGTGAGCTTCCTTCGTAATAGTCGGTCTCAAATCACCATCATCGGGAACGCAAAGTCGATTCTCGAAATCTCGTAACTCCATCGTCTTGTAACACGAATCCTGGGGCTTTTCCTTTCTTTACTTCGTCACATAATCGAAGGATCAGAGAATCGTCCAACTGCTTAGACTTGATCTCCTCGACTAGTGATGAAGTCAGTTCCATCACATAAAGTTGCCCTTGGATTCTTGGTGCCCATACTTCAACCCCTTCACGGATCAATTCCCGCTGAATGCTGGTTTGGGATGTAAGTGCTTCCAACACTCGAAGAGAAACAGGTTTACGGCTCAAAGCATCGGCTACTACGTTTGCTTTCCCCGGATGATAGAGAATCTCCAAGTCGTAATCCTTGATCAATTCCACCCACCTTCTCTGCCTCGTGTTTAATTCCTTCTGACTGAAAATGTACTTGAGGCTCTTATGGTCTGTAAAGATCTGACAATGAGTGCCGTACAAATAATGTCGCCAAATTTTCAAGGCAAAGACCACAGCTGCTAGCTCCAGATCATGAGTCGGGTAATTAACCTCATACGGTTTCAATTGCCGAGAAGCATAAGCAATCACCTTATCCTTTTGCATCAATACACAACCTGCACTCGATTCAAGCATCGCCAGATACCATAAATCCATCAGTTCCATCTGGCAATGCTAAAATAGGTGCTGTCGTCAGTCTCTTCTTAAGCTCATCAAAACTAGCCTGGCATTTCTCATCCCACTTAAACTTTTGAGTTTTCTGTAACAGCTGAGTGAGCGGGCGAGAGATCTTGGAAAATCCCTCTACAAAGCGGGGATAATATCCCGCAAGTCCTAGGAAACTCCGGACTTCTTTCACAATACTAGGAACTTCCCATTCCAAGATTGCTTCGACTTTCTTCGGGTCCACTTGAACCCCGTCGGCTGATATCACATGCCCAAGGAAGGTTACTTCCCTAAGCCAGAACTCGCATTTAGAAAGCTTTGCATACAGCTGTTCATTCCTCGAAGTGCTCAAAACCACACGCAAATGTTCGGCATGCTCCTCTGCGTCCTTCGAATATAACAAGATGTCATCAATGAAGACGACCATAAATTTATCCAAGTATTCCAAGAATACCTGATTCATCAATTGCATGAATACCGCAGGAGCATTGGTAAGTCCAAATGGCATTACTACAAATTCATAATGCCTGCATCGGATCCGAAAGCGATTTTGGTATATCCGATTCCTTAATTCTCAATGGTGGTATCACGATCGCAAGTCAATCTTCGAGAATACCCTTGCCCCTTGCAGTTGATCAAACAAGTCGTCGATCCGAGGTATAGGGTACTTATTCTTGATCGTCATCTTGTTGAGCTCCCTGTAATCAATACACAGTCGGAGGGATCCGTCTTTCTTCCGGACAAAGAGAACGCGCGCTCCCCAAGGAGAAACGCTAGGTTGGATATACCCCTTCTGTAACAATTCCTCCAGTTGCTTCTTGAGTTCGTACATCTCGGTTGGCGCCATGCGGTATGGTGCTCTGGAAATAGGAGCTGCTCCAGGCTCTAATTCGATAGTGAATTCCACTTCTCTCTGTGGAGGTAACCCAGGTAGTTCATCAGGAAATATATCTGAGAACTCATTCACAACTGAAATAGACAAGAGCTCTACTCCTTCCTCTTTCCTCATGGCATAGCACCAAAGGCCGTGACATCCCTGCTTCAGTAATTTCGCGGCTTTCATTGCTTTGATCAGTTTTCCCGAGCTTCCTGGTCTCCATCCTCGGAATAAGTGTTCAGATCCGTCATCAGCAATGATAGAAATGACTCTCTCTCGGTAATTCAGAATAGCTCCATAACGGTTGAGCCAATCATCTCCGAGAATTAAATCGTCACCGTAGATGTCAACCACAATAAGGTTCGATAGCCAATCTCTCCCTCTTATAGTTATTGGAAAATCCCTAGCTTCTAGGGTTCCCACAATTTTCTCTCCGCTCGGTAATCCCACAACATAAGGTTCACAATCATACAAGCACGAGATTTTCAAACGATTAACACAGCTCAAAGATATAAAAGAATGCGTAGCTCCCGAATCGAACAAGACACTAACTGGTTGCAAAAAGGATCTGAATCGTACCTGATGCAATAGCTGTGTTCTGATCATCCTTCTTCATCTCGTATATACGCGGAGGAACAGACCCAGCGCTGGATGCCTCTCTTTTCCCAACATTCTGCTGCGGGAAACCGCTCTGCTGCGTTTGGTTTATACTAGTGTCCTTCGGAACCGGTATAGGAGTGCGAGTACCAAAAGATCGGGTCGCATTCCCACAAAATGTTGCGCGATGTCCTTCCTGTCCACACTCGAAACAGGTCACAGCAGGCGCAAAACAATCACGTCGAACATGTCCCGCTTTGCCACAGTTATAACACTTCTTCCCTGCGTCTGAAACAGTTGGTGCTGCCCGCAACTTCTTTCCACCTCGAGAAGGATGCGGAGGTCTCCTGGATGAATGAAAAGAGGACTGACCCCTGCGAGGCCCGCTACTCTTATTCTCCGTGAAGTTGCCAGACACCTTCTGTTTCTTTGCTTCCGTCGATTTCTCTACTGCTGCCTCCTTCATATCATAGGCCAACGCCTTGTCCTGATATTGTCGCAAGGTGGTACATTCAAATCCGGACATATATTGCTGAATTTCCGCCTTCATTCGCATGTCAAAATGGAAAATCCTTTCCGCCTCGGTCCTGACCAAGTGGCGCACATAAGTCAGCTGGTGATTAAAGGTCTTAATCATGTCCGTCACAGACGCTTCTGAATTTTGTGGTGAGAAAAACTCCCGAACTCGGGCTTCTCTAACTGGGCGAGGACAATACTGCGCTTCCATCATCAATTTGAATTCCGTGCAGTCAACATTGTGCTCCTCCGGTCGAATGGCCTCCCACCATCGAAAGCCTCCTGTCCGAAGATACTTGGCGGCCGGAACCTTCCTATCGTTGGGACAGTTAATCCCTGCAAAAATCTTTTCTAATTCCTTCAGCCAGTGATCCCAAGAAAGCGTCTCAGCAGAACCGTCAAATTTCGGAGGGTGCAATTTGATCACTTCGGTAAGCCATTTATCTCCTCGATTATCCACGTTATGGTGCTGTCCCATCGCCGTCTGCATGCGATCCACAACTTGAGCAAACTGGTTTATCTGGGCAACCACCTGCTGAAGCACTCCCGGCACGTTAGGATCTGCATTATTATTTGCCGATCCCTGCTGTCCCCTGGAATGGGAATCCGTTCGACTAGCGGTTATCTCTGGGGTAGATACTGACTCTTCTTGTCTCGCATTTCCACGTCTGCGTCCACGACCGCGTCCGTGTCCATGACCTCCTCTCAACATATTGTAAACATAAATACTCAATATCCAGGGCAAACTTTCTAAAAGTACAACCATCAATGTTCACAAAACATGAATAATAAAACGGTAGTATTTGAGATTTAGGAACTTACAACCACGGTCCACACGACGATGCTGGCTCAGCAGTGATGTTACGAACGACCAATAATCAAATAACGTAAACTGACCCAACTAACCCGACTGCCAAGATATCCATGAATCTTAGCTCTGATACCATATTCTGTAACACCCCGAGATATTCGGAATAATTACAGCGCCGTAAACCCTTTTGATAAGGATTTACAAGGCTAATCCAATCGCACAACTGAAGTTCAAATACAGATTTGATTCAACCGATCAAATGAGTTAACTTATACAACCATATCGAAAAGACGTTATTGAAAACAGACGTACTCGAGTACTAAAGAGACCAAGAAGACAAATCACAATAACAATAAACATCAACCACATCACTGAGCCATTTCATCGTCCTGTCGGTACTGTGGTTGCTTCCCCGCTCCTCGGCTACCTGAACATCAAAACAATGTCCACCCCTGAAGGGGTTAGCAAAACAATGCTAGTACAAGTATCGTAATACATAAATCATCAATGCATCATAAAAACATGCAAAACGGACTTCCGCCACCGGAATCCAACGATGCGAATCCTCACGATTCCATCGACACAGTACAGGGTAATCCAGCGATCCAGCGCCCTTGGTATAGATCCCCATGATGATCCTGTCGGACCAACGCATGGTGGAAAACCCGTCCAGCGATCCAGCGCCCTCAGCATAGATCCCCATGATGATCCCGTCGGACCAACGCATGGTGGACATTTGATCCAGCGCCCTCAGTATAGATCCTCATGATCCCCTCGGATCATTTATACCATAATCAATCAACTATGCATACATATATGCATTTCAATATGTTTATCAATACGAACAAATAACAACGAATAGCATGAGAAATTTCAGAAATACATCTCATATTCCACAACATGAACAAAACCACAAGCATGATCAAAGTTTCAATATAAATCGAACTCGACATATGATACTTGCCTCGAAAATGGCAAGAATGGAATACTTCAACGATCTCAACGCACTCGAAGGCCGTCTCCTTCGATCAACGTAACCAGCTCAAACCTTAACAAAAGGAATGATATACAAATCATCTCAAGTCGAACGATGGCCTAGCAATTCGGTCTACGGCCAAAAAGCTCAAAATAAACAATCTTCCTGGACTGCTTAGCGTGCACTACGTACTCTACGTAACGTGCGCTAAGCCTGCCTGTTAGCGTACGCTATCGTATAAGCCTAGCGTACGCTAGCCATGGACTGACAGTTTAACTCGGCTGATCTCATAACGTACGTTACGTACGTAATCGTGCATTAACTTAACCCCGATAGCGCACGTTAACTAACGTATGTTAGCGTGCGCTAACCTTGTATGGCAGAATACTGCTAACAGAAAACTGGGTTGAATGGTGATGAACTCATGAATTCTACGGTGATAATACAAGTCATCCCCAAGCATATCATGCTAATAAGGTTTGTGGAAGTTCTATGATTATGAGATACAAATATACATATATCATCACAACACCATAGTTCATCTAGATCTTCAAGAAAATATTCTGAGTTTCGTTCGTCCTACCTTCCAAAACGCATGATTCCAATGTGTAAAACGTAACAACTAGGTAAATTCGTCTACTGATCACAATTAGGTTTGAAGCTTCAGAAAATGCTAGGAGTTCAAACACCAAGAGGTTCAATGGTTTATACGGTGAATAAGTATCGAAACATCGAAAATATCCTTCTACACATGATGTTCGACTACTTAAGAATCTAACTGACAAGATAAGCATGATCAAACGTCCTTTAGAACACTACTAGTATTGGTGAAGAATCACCTACCTCAAAGTAGTGAAGAACACGGAGGAAATCGAAGCAATCCAACCGCGAAGGCTTGAACACCAATCTCCAATGATATACGATCTTCAATCACGAACTAGGATGAGGATATGAAGTGTTTAAGATGAAGGAAGTTATGCTCTAAGTGTAAGAATTCGGGTTATGGGAGAAGAAAGAACTGAAATCACGAATATGATGTTGTCCTATTTATAAGAAATGGCTATTAGCGCGCGCTAGTCCATGCTCGTAGCGTGCGCTAACGGCTCACTGACTTAACTGTGCTCTGCACTTAGCGCGCTCTATGCACATGCATGTAGCGTGCGCTAAGGCGTTGACTCGGCTTTTCCCGAAAGCCGTCCAGGTTCATCCCGACACAATCCGACAGGGGTCCTTCGGCCAGATCTCACCTACCGCACGTCTCAATCAAATTGACCACGCAGAGTGTGCGCTAATGTTCCTTTGTAGCGTGCGCTATTGAGTCCATGTTAGCGTACGCTACACATAGCCGATAGCGTGCGCTACATGTGCAGAATTACAATTTTTAAATCACATACATGAACTCATACGCTCGACAACATCGGATTATAAAATACGGAGAATAATACTCAGATCAAGTACAACGATTACAATATATATCAGAAATCTCGGGTTTTACAATCTCCGTGCGACCTGTGGTTGTAAGTCTCCCTTCGTTGTGATAGTGCCTCGTCTGTTGCGAGTAACTGGTATGATTATGTGTTGTTAAGTGACGAAATCCTCCTATGGGTTTTGATTTCTTGATATGTGGTTATTTGACTCTCATATTTTGTTTATATGAGGAGTGGTGCTGGTTATGTATTCTGGACTGCTGGTTTCGTCCGCTGCGTGTATATTTCAAACTGATTTGTTCATTTGTAAGTGTTTTCGTGAAACCTTGTGCTCAATATGGTATGGAAATGTTTATGGATGCGATTTACCCAGTCCGTAGGGGCTTCGGATGGACCAGTGGTTTAGCCCCGGTCCTAAGCAAGTTTGAACTGCGATGTGACTGTCTGTTTTCCGGTAAAAGACATATATTGTCTTGATTTTGTACGATTTGATGCGTATATTATAATATGTTTAAACGAATATTGTTACATGAGCATTTTTGGGCATTCTAGCCAATTGAATTATTTTTGAAAACCTTGAGTATCATAGAAAATAAATTTCGAGACGTACTTTTAAAATGAATTGTTTTCTCGTGGTGCTTCCAAGGTGCCACAATATGTTTCAAAATTCTTCTACCTCGAGGACCAAAATGTTTTGAGATATTTCCAATGTTTTATAAACACTTTTACTTAGACCCGAGGGTCGAATATTTACGAAAGTTTTTCACGAAAAGAAAGTGTCCTCATTTTTATCAAATGCGAAATAGTTTTCCAAAGTCTCGATAATGATGTTTCACGATTGTACTTTTTTTTGAAGGGTGATACTCAAGATCAATTGGTGTTTCCAAAATTATTTTCAAAAGGAGGTTTTCATTTTTAAAACCTATCCATTCCCGTTTGAGGGCTGGGTATGTATGTATGATGTTCGCGTTGTCGTTATGATGTATGATCCCGAGTACGATCAAATTGGTGGCATGAACGTCGAGGCGTTGCCACGCATTTGTTGTACTAGCCCTCTGTGAGAGGTGTGAACTGGTGTGTACTGTTTATCGCCTCGTGGTGATTTGCGTGTTGTCGCACGAGTGTGAGCTGTTGAAGCTTGGATTTTTGTGCGTTTATGCACATGGGTGATTGTTCATGAGGTTTGTGATTGTGTGCTGGCTATCGTTCGGGCTGTTGTAATCATCAAACAATGCCGTGGTTGTTGTGATTTTAGTATGTGTTGATATTTTATGCCAAGTTGGCGTCTCCAGTTTGTTGTTTTGCGACGTTATATTCCATTGTACCTAGCAGTTGTATTTTCGGTATGCCGAGCCGAGGTGTTTCAACCGTGGTGTGCCGGGGGCATGCACGTACCAATTATTTTTCTCGTCACAGGATCCAGTTTTGCGAGTTGGGTTCCGAGTCTTTCGGGGCGCAAACTTCAGTACAGATATCAGAATCGGCTCTGAGAGGCCCATGGGAGAATTTTCTGTCGGTTGCTTTTTGTGTTGTTACCTTGTTTCCGTTGTTGTGAGTTGCGGGGACGACATTTCTTTTATAAGAGGTCGAATGTAATACCCGTATTGTTTTTGGACTTCTGCATTTCCTCTTTCTCAGGTCTATCAACTCGCTCGTGTTCGTTGATACTTTCTGGACTTGTTCTGTATTTCGGTTTCGTCGTTCGAACGAGCTGTGATCGTGTTTTGGGTCGATCTGGTTATCGTTGTGACATTTCCGAGTCCGGTTCGATTCTTGTGAACCTTGTTCGGAAGTAACATATTTTGGTTCTATTAGTTCTTTTATTCGAAGCGGATCGGATTTTGAACTTCTGTATTTTCGACTCTGTCGACTCGTTTATGTTGTTGACATTTTTTGAGCTTGTCCTGCCCCTTGCTTTTGTTGATCGAACGAGCGTGGTATTGTTTCGGAATAACTCGTTTGTCGTTGTGACTTTTCAATTTCTATTCCCTTTCCTGTGGATCTTATGTGAAGGCACATGTTGTTGTTTTCACCGGATCATATATTGTTTCGAGTCGAGATGTGAACCTTGGAGTTGTTGTTTGAATTTTATTGTTCTTCGTGATTCGAATGTGATTGTTCGATTTTTGTTGTCTCGATCGTTGTGGTTCGATCATTTGGTTGATCGGTTTTTGTTGATCTTGTTTCGTGATTGTTGAACGTTCAGACTCCTTCGTAATTCCCTTAAGTTCGAGAAATTAGTCTCGTTTCGATCTTCCAACCCTTGGGCGGTGGAATTCCGTATTTGTTCAGCGTTTGGATCGCGTTTTGATTGATGAACCATTGGGTTGGTCAATCGTATTGATTTTTGTTCGTTGTGTTTTGTGATTGTTCAGATAATCGACTCGATTGTATTATCTGTTTGATGACGCTTGTCACTTGTTCATTTTATTATGTCTCTACCGGTGGCGTCGTGTTTGTCGTCATGGAGCGTGTTTTCACGCCGTATATTCCGTTGCGTTGTTTGTAACGTTTCACCGTTGGGCCTTAGTTATGCATTCTTGTGCATCTCATTGAAATATTCCTGATGTTATATTTCCTCTCCCTACTTGTTTTAAGTTTCGGGACGAAACTTCTTTTAAGGAGGGTAAAATGTAATACCCCTAATTTCGATTTCCGGTAATTTCTTTTTTTCGGAGAAAGTCCGTTTTGACGACTCGCTCATGGCCGTTTCATCATTCTGAGAATGATTAATTCTGCACTTTTTGTCATCCGATTTCGTTTCGGTGTCGTTTTCTTGAGTTCCGTGCTTTTTGGCGACTTTTCCGCACTTGAGTTCGATTCTTTCGAATCTCGTCCGAAACTGTTGGTTCGAGTTTCTCGTAAGTTCATTTGATATTATTTTTCATGTTGCGAGCTTTGGTTCGGTTATTCGATCACGTATCGTGATTTTCAGATGTTTTGGGCCATTTGCGTAATTTCCCAAAGTTTGGGGTAATTACCTTCCATTGTCGAATTTCGAGCCTTCGGGTGGTCGGAATCGTGTGTTCTCTTAGCTCTTAGATTCGTCTTTGCGAGTACTTCGTGACCGTATCTTCGATTCATATTCAGGTTCGGGTTTCGGTGTCGTTTTCTTGAGTTCAGTGTTATTAAGCGACTTTTCCACGTATGAGTTCGACTTTGTTAAATCACCACTAATTTTTGGAAACTCCAAAAATTCTGAATCTTTTCAATATTATAAATCATCAAGTTATCTTTCCAATGGTTCAAACGGTGAGTCAATCGGAGTCCGGACGAAGGAGTTATGGTCGATATAGCTAAGTCACTCACATATTCCAGTTTTGGCCGAGCAGCCTGCCGGAAGGGCCGCGGCACACTTGGTCGAGCCGCGGCACGCACACAATTTTCAATCTTCGGCTGACCCGTCTTTACCTTGTGCCGCGGCACATGCAGCGAGGCAGCGCTGCACTTCTTGAGTCATCGCCGCGGCACACTCGTCCGGGCCGCGACGCCTGCGATCACCGGGGCGATTCGGCCTTGCGGCACACTGCTTGTGCCACCTATTTAAGGCCTGGCAGCGTGTTTTTCACCCATTTTCTCATTCTCTTCCTCATCTTCCGCGGCTTGAGGTGTGGGAATCATGGAAAGATGTTGTTGGACAAGCAATACATGAAGTCTTGGAGTTCATATCATCAATCATCCATCCTATAACATCCTCCGATCTACCGAATCAGGTCAGATTTCCTAGAAATCTAGTTTTGGGGAATTTGGGTGTTTTGGTTGATTTCGTCCGTTTAATCCGATTTAACTGAGGATTATGATGGATTGATGATTATTTAGATGTATTATATCATTTCCCTTGTTATTAAATGGTTGGATCGTATCGATTCGTTGTTTTGGTCGAGTTCTTAGTCGACGCCTTAAAGGTATCCGACAAAAGGTCTTAGAGGGTGGAATTGGGTGTTGTATGATTATTATCCATCGTACGATTGTTGATTTATCATTGGTATGACTTAGGGACGAAATTATTGTGAAGAACTCGAGTCGGAACCCTTCCATTCGCTGTCTTCTTCGGGGTCCGAGCTTCCCGGTCGAACCGTGTTCTTCGGAGCGTTCGGTAGCGGTTAGTAAGGCAAGTATCTTACTATACGACTTGTATCTTGCGACTAGTAATCACGTATGAGATTTATGATGATTTTGCTTGCCTTCGTAAATATGTTCCGTTTGAGTTGGTTGTGTTTTCCGAAATTTGAAGGCTTTGTGATAATAGTGTTATATTGGTATACGTGTTAGGCGTTGTGCCATTTGTGTAGGATTGCGATGTACATATGAGATGGTTGTACACGTGTTTGTGCAATGTATTGTGTACCGAATGTGTATTATGTTGGTTATGTGTCGTTGATTGATGATAGTTGTTGCGAGTGTTGAGGTTGTGTTATGTGTGTGCAATGTACGATTTTGTGGTGATCAAGGTGATTGATTAATTGTGCTCATTGTTGTATGTAATGTGAATGTGAATATGTGTGCGACCGCTAAGTTCACTCGTGTTGGTTCGACGGGACCTACGAGGATTCGTGGCAGTGGACTACGGGGTCAGAACTTAGTGAGGTACTGAGGTCCAATGGTGCTGGTCTGACGAGGCCTACGATAACGCATGGCAGTGGACCATGAGTTTCGGACACAGTGCGTCCAACCGGGTGAGCTCGACGGGGCTTACGGTGACACGTGGCAGTGGACTATGGTGTCAGGACTGTGTGTGTGATTGTTGTGATTGATATAGTCCGTGCGGGTTGTTATGCCTACGGAGACACGTGACAGTGGATCACGGTGTCGGAATTGGTTATGTCTGGTTAATAATCCGTGTGGGTTGTTGAACCTATGGAGACACGTGACAGTGGATCACGGTGTCGGAATTGATTATGTTTGTTTAATTGTGCGTGATGTAGTCCGTGCGGGTTGTTGAACCTACGGAGACACGTGGCAGTGGATCACGGTGTCATGAACTTGATACTTTTCAAATCAAAGTTTTTAAAGGAAAAGTTTTAAGAAAGAATGTTGGGCCGAGCCCCACGAGATTTATGGAAATGTTTTCGAACTGTAAATTGTTGAAATACAATTTGAGATTTGGGTTAAGACCCTAAGATTTCTGAAAGGTTTTGAAATTCTTAAAATTCCCGAGATGATAATCTTATTTTCGAGTGCTTCATAGCTTACCTTCCCTTGTGAAAACCTCCCGGGAATATTTGATACTTGATTATTATATTTGATTCACGATTATTAATTGCTTGTTACATTTCGTATGATTTGATACTTGCACTAGTAAAACAGTGGAGTTTTACTAACCCCCGAGTAATCGGTGGGTGGATGTCTGTTTTGCGTCCAGGTACATGCAGATTCAGGGGAGCAGTCACAGGATTGGCACAAGAGGATGACGAGCTGCGATACTAATCATGAGTCGAGAGTTGTTTTGATTTTTGTTGTGTTGTCAGAGTTGATTTCAGTCTTCCGCTGTATTGTATTTCGACCCCTGTGTGGGTAATGTTGTTAGTCAGTTCTGTTGATAGAGTTGTGTGACCTCATCGGTCTGTGTGTTTACGTGTAAGTGACCTTAACGGTCTGTATTATTATATTGTTCGGCCCTGGCCGGGCAAGCATTTGGATGTTTAATTGTGTTTAGCCTGGTAGATCCTTGTGGAAAGGGTCTACGGCGTGTAATATTTCCATACGGTTTTGGGGGTGTTACATTCCCAGGCCTATGGTAGTGACATTTGCCTTCGATCCTCGTATAGCCTGATAAACACCTAGTCCAATCGCAAGATTCCCGCCGCGAGAATTTATAAACACCAGTTGATCTAGGGTACTATTATATTCAATGTTTGTTCAATTACTCTTTTACCTGCAAATGCAATATAGGCATTTGGTTCAGCAATAATGATATCTCCCAACATGCCAAAACTATCTGTTACCCCGCCAGTAGTAGGCGATGTAAAGATTGATATATACAATAAATTTTTATTTGATTGATAATCATATAAGGCAGACGATATTTTAGCCATTTGCATCAAGCTTAAACTTCCTTCTTGCATACGCGCCCCCCCAGAAGCACACACTATAATAAGAGGTAGAAATTTATTGGTCGCGCACTCAATCAAATGGGTTATTTTCTCTCCTACTACGGATCCCATACTACCCCCCATAAACCGAAAATCCATAATTCCAATTGCTACGGGAATAGCATTTATTTGACCTACGCCTGTTTGAACAGCCTCAGTTAATCCTGTCTCTCTTTGATAAACATCAATACGATCTTTATAAGAATATTCCTCCAAATAAGGATCTTCCTCTGAATCAATACGATCTTTATAAAGATCTTCCTCCAAATAAGGTTCCTCCTTCAAATAAGGAGCCTCCTTAGAATAAAGCTTCTTCTCCGAATCCCATTCAATGGGATCCTCTTCATAATTAGGATCCTCCTCATAATCCCATTCAATAGGATCCTCCTCATAATCCCATTCAATAGGATCCTCCTCATAATCCCATTCAATAGGATCCTCCTCATAATCCCGTTCAATGGGATCCAGAGAGGTCATGTCTTCATACATAGGATCCCAAGTATTGGGATCTAGCAAAACTTAGATTCTTTCGAAACTACTCATTTTCAAATGATATCCACAGTGTTCACAAATATTCATTCTTGATAAGAAAAGGCTCTTATAATTTAATTTCTCATAATTTTCGCACATAACCCACAAATGTTTGAAATTTTTAGTTGCACAGGGATCATCAGAGTTTTCGCTTAGAGTTAAAGCACTACTTTCCCCATCAAGATCATCAGAGTTTTCGCTTAGAGTTAAATTATGATTCTCCGAGTGGGTTCGTACCCAACTATGAATGTTTTTAGCTCTATCTTTTCTATTCAGATCTTCACTTTCACTATTATATTCAATAGGACGCAGATTGTCCGTTGATTTATTTATACCATACCTACGTTTTAACTCCTTCTTAAACAACATCAAATTAAAGCACCATCTTTCCATATAGTTTTTTTGCTCCTATTTGCATAAAAATACAATAGACGAATAGTCATTCGATTCACAATTCTTTTTTTATTTTAATATTTTATTTCCTATCAGACTAAGCATATAAATTAATTCACTACTATATAAGTATAAGTAGGAAGTTAATTTTCTTTTGTATGAATACATAGGGAAGACTTAACTATATATGAATATGATGAAATCCCCTTTGATTTTAAATTATATATTTTAATATTGTAGATCCAAAACAATATAAAGATTTTAGTCTTAGATTTCTATTTAATCTATATCTAAATATATTTATCCAAAATACATGCAATAAAATCTTTGTATTTTGTATTCGGCTCAATCCTTTTATTAAAAGGATTGAGCCAAATTTAATTGAAATTCAATGAAGAGAATAAAGAGTAATTAATTGTTATCTTACTTATCCAAAGTATCGACTGCTTGAAACTCAAATTTGATCTCTTTCCATACCTCACAAGCAGCAGCTAGTTCAGGGCTCCATTTGCTAGCCTCACATATAATTGCAATACCCTCAGCAGCAAGATCACGTCCTTCATTACGAGCTTCTACACATGCTTCTATAGCTACTCGATTAGCTACAGCACCTGGTGCATTACCCCAAGGATGTCCTAAAGTTCCTCCACCAAACTGTAGTACGGAATCATCCCCAAAGATCTCGGTCAGGGAAGGCATATGCCAAACGTGAATACCCCCTGAAGCCACAGGAATAACACCTGGTAGAGAAACCCAATCTTGAGTGAAATAAATACCGCGACTTCGATCTTTTTCAATAAAATCATCACGCAATAAATCAACAAAGCCCAAAGTAATGTCTCTTTCTCCTTCAAGTTTACCTACTACGGTCCCAGAGTGAATATGATCTCCACCAGACATACGTAACGCTTTAGCTAGTACACGGAAATGTATACCATGGTTCTTCTGTCTATCAATAACTGCATGCATTGCACGGTGAATGTGAATAAGTAAGCCATTATTACGGCAATAATGACCCAAGCTAGTATTTGCAGTGAATCCTCCTGTTAAGTAGTCGTGCATTATAATAGGAACTCCCAATTCTCTGGCAAGGACAGCTCTTTTGATCATTTCCTCGTATATACCTGCAGTAGTATTCAAGCAATGGCCTTTGATTTCGCCTATTTCAGCCTGTGCTTTATAAATTGCTTCGGCACAAAATAAGAAACGATCTCTCCAGCGCATAAATGGCTGGGAGTTTACGTTCTCATCATCATTGGTAAAATCAAGTCCACCACGAAGACATTCATAAACTGTTCTCCCATAGTTTTTAGCGGATAACCCCAATTTAGGTTTAATAGTACATCCCAACAGGGGACGACCATACTTGTTCAATTTATCTCTTTCAACTTGAATTCCATGGGGCGGGCCTTGGAAAGTTTTAATATAAGCAGGAGGGATTCGCAGATCTTCCAGACGTAGAGCACGCAGGGCTTTGAATCCAAATACATTTCCTACAATGGAAGTAAACATGTTAGTATGTAACCTTCCTCAAAAAGGTCTAAAGGGTAAGCTATATAACAAATATATTGATCTGTTTCTCCGAAACGGGCTCGATATGGTAGCATCGACCTTTGTAACGATCAAGGTGGTAAATCCATCACCCACAGATTGTCCATGTACCGGTAGAAGATTCGGCAGCTACTGCAGCCCCTGCTTCTTCAGGCGAAACTTCAGGTTGAGGAGTTACTCGAAATGCTGCTAAAATATCAGTATCTTTGGTTTCATATTCAGGAATATAATAAGTCAATTTGTACTCTTTAACACCCGCCTTGAATCCAACACTTGCTTTGGTTTCTGTTTGTGGTGACATAAATTCCTCCCTAAAACGCATGAATTAAAAATTCTGACAACAACACAAGGTCTACTCGATATAAATAAGCGTTAATGAAATCCTTCACCGAAATTTTTTACAAACTTCCCAACTAATACTAAATTGTATACCCTTTATATCTAGTGTAATTCCATTTTATTTTATTAGCTTTTTTAGAATAGGAATACCTCACCAAATTAATAAGAAATTCGCTCTTGATAGTGCTATATGTTGTATATGTAACTCTTAGATGTGAAAATAAGCGCCATTTATCTATGAATAAGGGTATAAAAAATAAAAGAATAGGCTTATAGATATAAATTAATATGCGGAAATCAAAAAAATAATAAGAGTCAATAAGAGAAGAGCTAATAAAATAAAATAAAAACAATGAATCGTAATATAAATAGAGTTCGAATTCAAATTCCAAGAACATAGAATATTTTATATAATATAGATGGATTGTCTATATTTATACACTTAAAATTTTCAAAAGAATTAAATTGAGCTTACTAATTCATTGAATAAGCAAAAAATTGAATTGGATTCGATTGGATGGCACCTTGAATTAACTTATTAACATGTTATCGGACATTTATTTTGACTTCGATAATTTTTTGGTAAAAATTATCGACATATTTTTTATTTTTTATTATTATGAGAATTAATCCTACTATTTTTGGTTCTGAGGTGTCCATGCTTTAAAAAAAATATGGGGCGTATCGTCCAAATCATTGGTCCGGTACTAGATGTAGCCTTCTCGCCGGGTAAGATGCCTAATATTTATAACGCTCTAGTAGTTAACGGCCGAGATACTGCTGGTCAACCAATTAATGTAACTTGTGAAGTACAGCAATTATTAGGAAATAATCGAGTTAGAGCTCTATCTATGAGTGCTACAGATGGTCTGATGAGAGGAATGGAAGTGATTGATATGGAAGCTCCTCTAAGTGTTCCGGTCGGCGAGGCAACTCTGGGATGAATTTTCAACGTGCTTGGAGAGCCTATTGATAATTTAGGTCCTGTAGATACTCGTATAACATTTCCTATTCATCGATCTGCGCCTGCCTTTATACAGCTAGATACAAAATTATCTATTTTTGAAACAGGAATTAAAGTAGTAGATCTTTTAGCACCTTATCGGTGTGGGGGAAAAGTAGGACTATTTGGAGGAGCTGGAGTTGGTAAAACGGTACTAATTATGGAATTGATTAACAATATTGCCAAAACCCATAGGGGCGTATCTGTATTTGGCGGAGTGGGTGAATGTGCTCGTGAAGGAAATGATCTTTATATGGAAATGAAAAAATCTAGAGTGATTAATGAAGAAAATATTTCAGAATCAAAAGTGGCTCTAGTTTATGGCCAGATGAATGAACCACCGGGAGCTCATATGCGAGTTGGTTTGACTGCTTTGACGATGGCGGAATATTTCCGAGATGTTAATAAACAAGACGTACTTCTATTTATAGACAATATTTTCCATTTCGTTCAAGCAGGATTTGAAGTATCAGCCTTATTAGGTAGAATGCCTTCTGCCGTCGGTTATCAACCCACCCTAAATATCGAAATGGGCTCTTTACAGGAAAGAATTACTTCTACAAAAGAAGGATCTATAACTTCTATTCAAACATTTTATGTACCTGCAGACGATTTGACCGATCCGGCCCCTGCTACGACATTTGCACATTTAGATGCTACTACGGTATTATCAAGAAGATTAACTGCCAAAGGGATCTATCCATCAGTAGATCCTTTAGATTCAACTTCAACCATGCTTCAACCCCGGATCGTTGGTAAGGAACATTATGAAACTGTGCAAAGAGTTAAGCAAACTTTACAACGTTATAAAGAGCTTCAAGATATTATAGCTATCCTTGGGTTGGATGAATTATCCGAGGAGGATCGTTTAACCGTAGCAAGAGCGCGAAAAATTGAGCGTTTTGTAGCCGAAGTATTTACCGGTTCTCTCGGAAAATATGTTGGTCCAGCAGAAACCATTAGAGGGTTTCAATTGATTCTTTCTGGAGAATTAGATAATCTTCCTGAACAGGCCTTTTATTTAGTAGGTAATATCGATGAAGCTATTGCGAAAGCTATGAACTTATAATTTTTTGGAGAGTAATCTGAAGAAATGATCTTAAATCTTTGTGTATTGACCCCTAATCGAATTGTTTTGGATTCAGAAGTAAAAGAAATCATTTTATCTACAAATGGTGGTAAAATTGGTGTATTACCAAATCATGCTCCTATTGTTACAGCTGTAGATATAGGACTTTTGCGAATACGACTTAAGGACCAATGGTTAATGATGGTCCTAATGGGTGGTTTTGTTATAATAGATAATAATGAGATCACTGTTTTAGTAAATGATGCGGAAAAGGATGGTAATATTGATCCACAAGAAGCTCAGCAAACTCTTGAAATAGCGGAAGCTAATTTGAGAAAAGCTAAAGGAAAGAGAGAAAGAATTGAGGCAAATCTAGCTCTTCAACGAGCTAGGACAAGACTGGCAGCTGTCAATGCGATTTCATAACTAATTGGTGCGTTCAAATAATCAAAATAAGTTCTATTTCAAAACCCTATTTAAATTTGATTCTGTCGAGTAAATCCAAATTTGATACAACGCAATTAAAAAAGAAAATTTATATATAAAATTTAATAAATAGAAGAGAGTTGGCAAAAAACTTATTAGATACCATTAGCTACGGTATCTAATAAGTTTTACCTACTATTGGATTTGAACCAATGACTCTCGCCATATGAAAGCAATACTTTAACCACTGAGTTAAGTAGGTTATTTATCATCCCAAAGAAAACCAAAGGTAACCATACCACCGATGGATTATAAATATCATATATTTTCCTTATAAAAAATAATAATATAAGTAATATCACTAAAAAATTTAGGATCTTGAATCATAGAATATTCATATTGACAACAAATTATATACATGATAAAATATGCATCACGAGCACTAAGGGTTATAGCTCAGTTGGTAGAACACCTCGTGCGCCAATGTTTTCTAGGAGAATCCATCATATAATCCATAAAAAGTATCTTATTGAGAAATCAATGTCTTATTCTATAACTTTGAGAAAACAATAAATAGCCTGACAAAGAATTAAGTCCGATTGGGGTACCCCATTTAGGTACCAAGCAAACCCATAGTTGATTTGAGATATTGATAGGGTGAATACCCGTTTATTCAATGCTAGGCATAATGAGTATAAGGTCCTCAAAAAATTTCTTTTCGTCCGATGAACTTTAAAGTATATGAAGTTTCCTATTTTATTTTTTAAGCTGAACGATAGAAACTTCATTTAACTTAAAACGATATAGGTCGAGCGGACCTATGTCAAGATAAAACACTTCCACCCTTGAAAAACTTTGGTAGTACTCCTTGATCGTAAAATAATGAATCGGGCGCTTTGGAGCCATTTCTTTATCTTAATTTTTAGTCAATAAAAATATGGCTGATTAGCTGATTGATAATAATAAGTTTAATTTATTTTACCGAGAAGGTTTACGGTTCGAGTCCGTATAGCCCTAAAGTCTTATATTGTATAATTTCCATTTATTAATTCTTGTTTGTTACTTGTAACTAACCTATTAGTTCATCGAAACCAAATTTTTCCTAGAAACTCATTTACAGGTATTGTTTAAAGCAGAACATAAAACTAAAAGAAAAACATATTTCAAGAGATCGAATCAAGCCTTTTCCAATCGTGGATAAACTAGTGATATTCTTTTTCAAAATCAAAATCACGACTGAGCCTAGTAAAAACTCTGAAGAGTTATTCACGATCGAGGGAATAACTCAATTAATTTGTGGACAAACTAAAGTTTGTTAAAAAAACTAATCTCTTTTGTAGTCAATAAAAGTTAACAATATAAAATAAGCTTTTCTTCGTAGATTTAAATTTTTGAAATTCTGAGATGGAAATACTTATTCATTCTCTTTAATTTAAATACTGGTTTATTTTAAATTATGAATAAAAAATGACAAAAAGATCTCATGGTTCTATTCTTAAAATACCTCATCCAAATTAAACATGTGCCAGGAACCAGATTTGAACTGGTGACACGAGAATTTTCAGTCCTCTGCTCTACCAACTGAGCTATCCCGACCATTCTAAATTAAGGATCCCATCCTTAATTTATTTGATGGCTAGGATATATGTCAATTAAAGAGAACAGGGGAAGATTACAAAGTTTCCCCAAGTCCTGCAATTTCTTGGATCTTCAAAAAGACGACTTTATAAGTTCCAGTATGAGTAATGTTATTGAATATGAATGATTCAAATAGGAATTCCTTGCTTAATTTGAGTGTTATTTTATATCACATGTGTTATGTAACACCCCCAGATCAAACCGGGAATATTACACGCCGCAGGCCCTCTCCGTGAGGATCCACCAGACTAGACATCAAAACAACACATTACATTACATACCGATGAATCAAAATAACGAGCCAATAGTCCGATTTGGTCTTTTGTCACTGACTTACAAATCAAAATACATAAGACTCATCCAGACTCATACCCACGCAAGGGTAAAATACTTGCAACAACGAACAATAAGACAGCGGAAAAGACATTACAATGGACTTCGACTAACTTAACCCAAAACTGGCCTTCGTGTGATTAGTATCATTCGTCTTTCATCATCCCTCGTACCGATCCTGTGTCTTGCTCCCGAAAACCTGCATTTACCTGGACACAATACAGATATCCACCCCCGATTACTCGGGGGTTAGCAAAACTCCACTGTTTTGCTAGTGCAAGTATAAAGTGCAAAAACGAGCCATACACAACACATTCCGAGAATACAACAAAAGACTTCCCGAGGTATATTTAGTTAAAAATAGTTCAAGTCTTGAAAGTAGAAACGAAGTAAGTAAGCACTTTGAAAACACTTCCAAATCTCGGGAGTTTTGAAAACATTTGAAATTGAAAAGTTCTTAATTCCTCAAAGTCATTTAGGGTCACAGCCCCAAAGTTCTTTTTCCAAAATGCAAATCCGTTAACAAAAACACGGGGTCCACGACCCAACCATTACGGTCACAAAACACAGGGTCCACGACCCGATCATCCACTTCAATTCACTTACAAGTGCACATTACACATAACACATTAATCTTATGCCATTCTAGCCAAGCACCAAGACTCGATATATAATGTCTCTCAACCCCGAGCGCAAAGCGTTGTGATACTCCGGACAATATCACAACTAAACATCAAAACATCAACATCAATATCACAGAAACCACACTTGGTAACCCGTGGCTGTACCCATTAGTATCGGCCTCTAGAGGCCCCGTCGGACCGTCCCCAGGTGGGAAACCACTTCCGCGGCCGTACCCATTAGGATCGGCCCCCAGAGGTCCCGTCGAACCGTCCCCAGGTGGAAGAACGTCAACACACGCACCCAAGTCCGCTTCCGTGGCCGTACCCATTAGTATCGGCCCCCAGAGGCCACATGCCATCCCCAGGTGGAAGAACATCAACACACGCACCCAAGTCCACTTCCGTGGCTGTACCCATTAGTATCGGGCCCCAGAGGCCACATGCCATCCCCAGGTGGAAGAGTAACAATTCACAGGTTACAAAACCACGACTCTCAAAGGTCAAACACACAAAATATATATAGTCGAGGTACCTTGCTAGAATGGCCAAATTATCCAACACGTACTCACGACCCAGAACTATATCAATTCACAAGGGAGCACAAGATCTCAACAACACCGAACGACACAACCAATATCACAAAAACTCACATATTCATCCATAACCACGAGACTCCAAGCACATAATTTGACAAGAGAATTACACTTTACATTTACTGACGCCATAATCATACATAATGACATCACACGAAAGTAAGGTGATCCTATACTCGAAACTAGCACACATAATCAACTAAGCATATTAATTCCCGACCCACACGGGTCACCTTTACGAAAACCATGATGGTAAATATACCGATTCTTTTGAAAAAGGATTATAAATATTTATTTAGCACATATGGACACTTAGCAGCCATTATATCCACAAAACACGTAATGTATGGGCAAGATACTTGCCTCGATAATCGATACAGGACACTCCTACAATCACAGCTCAGTCGGGACACCTCGAACACCTACGATTCTCCGGCAAAGACAATAAATACACCCACGATCGAAAAGCTTGAAGTAAACGACGAACGGAAGGGTTCTGACTCGAATTCTTTGCGAGAAATCTGACCCTAACATCATACCATCAATAAATTAACGAACGAACGAGGAAGAATAATCGTAGAACGCTCGAATCCTCTTTGCGACATTTTATCGAACACCTTCAAGGCGTCGATAAGATACTCAATAAAATGACAAATCCTCGGCGATTCAACCGAGGAATAGCAAGGAATTCGACATAATATTGTTTAACAATCATAAATCCATCACTATTCTGAGTTAAAACGAATTAAACGGACAAATCGAACAAAATCCCCAAAACTAGATTTTAAGAAAACTTGCCTTGATTCGCTGGATTGAAGGATGTTACGTGATGATAAATTGATGTTATGAACTCCAAAACTTCGTGGATTCATAGTATAACAACATGTCTTAGACTTCCCAAAGACTCCATCCGCGGACAGGAAGGATAGGAAATGAAATGAGTGTAAAAAAAACGATTGCTCGGCTATATTTATAGGCATGCCGGACACGGCGCAGCAAACGGCCCAGACAGCGCCGTGTGTCTCGGCCGTGTCTCGGCAGGCTGCCAGTCCTGGCCGACCCGGCGCAGGACACGGCGCTCAGCAGCGCTATTTTCAGGGCCGTGTCGCACAGGTCCGGCCAGCCACCTCCAGACAGACCGAAAATTACATCTCAGCCACAACGACGATCCGAACGACCCCGAAACCCAAACCTGAATACAAGTCGAAGTTACGGTTACGAAGTACTCACAATGAAGAATCTAAGAGCTAATAGAACACACGATTCCGACCACCCGAAGGCTCGAAATTCGACAACGGAAGGTAATTACCCCAAACTTTGGGAAATTACGAAAATGGCCCAAAACGTCCGAAAATCACGATACGTGATCGAATAACCAAACCGAAGTTCACAACACGTCTAACAAAGTTAAACGGACTTACGGGTAACTCGAAACAGTAATTTCGAACGAGATTCACGAGAATTGAACGCGAGTGCGGAAAAGTCGTTAATAAACACGGAACTCAACAAAACAATACCGAAACGAACTCGGATGACAAAAAGTGGAGAATTAATCATTCTCAGAATGATGAAACGGTACCAAGCGAGTCGTCGAAACGGACCTCCGCCGGGAAAAAGAAAATTACCGAAATCCGAAATGGCGGATATTACATTCTACCCTCCTTAAAAGAAGTTTCGTCCCGAAACTTAAATCAAGTAGGAAGAAGCAATATCCCGCCAGGTAAACTCAACGAGATACACAAGAACCGAAAAAAAAATTGCGCCCAACGGCGAAACATTACAAGCAACGCAAAGGGTATACGGTGTGAAAACACGCTCCACGACGACCAACACAACGCCACCGGTAGAGACATTATAAAACCAACAAGTGACAATTGTCATCAAACAGATAATACAATAAAGTCGATTATCCGAACAATCACAAAACACATTGAACGAAAATCAATACGATTGACCAACCCAACGGTACATCGATCAAAACGCGAGTCAATCGCTGAACAAATACGGAATTCCACCACCCAAGGGTTGGAAGATCGAAAACGAGACTAATTTCCCGAACTTAAGGGAATTACGAATGAGTCTGATTGTTCAATATTCACGAAACGAGATCAACAAAACCAAACAATCAAACGATCAAACCACAACGATCGAGACAACAAAAATAGAACAATCATGTTCGAATCACGAAGAACAATAAAATTCAAATAACAACTCCAAGGTTCACATCTCGACTCGAGACAATATATGATCCGGTGAAAACAACAAGATGTGCATTCACATAAGATTCACAGGGAAGGAAATAGCAATTGAAAAGTCACAACGACAAACGAGTTATTCCGAAATAATACCACACTCGTTCGATCAACAAAAGCAAGAGGCAGGACAAGCTCAGAAAATGTCAACGAACATAAACGAGTTGATAGAGTCGAAAATACAGAAGTTCAAAATCTGATCCACTTCGAATAAAAGAATTAGTAGAACCAAAAGATGTTACTTTCGAACAAGGTTCACAAGAATCGAACCGAACTCAGAAAAGTCACAGCGATAACCAGATCGACTCAAAACAAGGTCACAGCTCGTTCGAACGATGAAACCGAAAGACAGAACAACTTCAGAAAGTATCAACGAACACGAGCGAGTCGATAGAATTGAGAAAGAGAAAATGCAGAAGCCAAAAATAATACGGGTATTATATTCGACCACTTCTAAAAGAAGTATCGTCCCCGAAACTCACAACAACGAAATCAAGGTGACAACACAACAAGCAACCGACAGAAACATCCTTCAAAGGCCTCTCAAAGTCGATCCTGATATCTGTGCTGAAGTGCTAACTCCGAAAGTCTCGGTAGCCAATTCGCAAAACTGAATTCGGTGTCCCTCGAGTCCTCACTTGAAACGTGTTACTGACGGGAAGGACAATTTACACGTGCATACCCCGGCACATCGCGGTTGAAACACCTCGGCTCGGCATACCGAAAATACAAATGCCAGATATAATGGGGCATAACGTCGCAAAACAACATAGCGAAGATGCCAACTCAGCACAACATATCAACACATACAAAAATCACGACAACAACGACAACGTTCGAAGATTACAACGGCCCGGACGATACCCAGCATATAATTACTAAACATCACGAAACAAGCCCGTATGTACACAATCATACACACCTTCTCCGACCACAAGCACGAAATGATGGGTTTTAAAAACGAAAACCACCTTTTGAAAATAATTTAGAAAAACACCGGTTGATCTTGAGTATCACCTTTCAAAAAAAGTACAAACGTGAAACATCGTTATCGAGACTTTGGAGAACCATTTCGCATTTGATAAAAATGAGGACACTATCTATTAGTGAAAAACTTCAGAATGTTCGACCCCCGGGTCTAAGTAAAAGTGTTTCTAAATAATTGAAAATATCTCAAAGTATTTTTGGTCCTCAACTGGAAAATTTTTGAAATATATTGCGGCACTAGAAAGCACCTTGAAAACACTGCAAGAAAATAATTCGTTTTAAAAGTACGTCTCGAAATCTAATTTTCTAAGATACTCAAGGTTTTCAAAAATCCAATAGGCCAGAATTCCCAAAACTCACGCATACCGACGTACACTAAAACACCTCCTCGTACACGCATGAAAACGTTTAAAGTCAAGACAATACATGTCTTTTAACAGAAAATAAACGGTAAAATACCACAGTCGAAGACCGCCTAGGATTCAGGACAAAACCACTGATCCCATTCAAGGCCTCTAAGGACCCTCCCGCACTGGTTAGTGAACAAGTCGAACGTGTATAAGCAAAAAGCTTCCACAAGAGAACTTGTAAAACGAGCAAATCGATTCGAAAATCATAAGCAACGGACAAAAACAACAGTAAAAAGACATTAGCAGCGACGACACTCCTCGTATAAACCAAATACGAGAGTCAACTAAATACATATCGTGAAAATCAAAATCCACAGAAGGATTCCATTACTTAACAAATAATCATAAAAATAGCTCGTGTCACACGAGGCACAACACAAGGAAGGGAGACTTACATCCACAGGTCGCACGAAGATGATGATCGCCCCACGATACTAATCACAACCAACAAACTCAGACGACGCGTCGCGACACGACTCAGTCAGATAAAATCCGACGAGACAAAACTCAACAGACCCTACTTGACCCGACAGCCTAGGTTTCCACAACCTAAGCTCCGATACCATAAATGTAACACCCCCAGATCAAACCGGGAATATTACACGCCGCAGACCCTCGCCGTGAGGATCCACCAGGCTAGATATCAAAACAACACATTACATTACATACCGATGAATCAAAATAACGAGCCAATAGACCTATTTGGTATTTTGTCACTGACTTACAAATCAAAATACATAAGACTCATCCAGACTCATACCCACGCAAGGGTAAAATACTTGCAACAACGAACAATAAGACATCGGAAAAAACATTACAATGGACTTCGACTAACTTAACCCAAAACTGGCCTTCGTGTGATTAGTATCATTCGTCTTTCATCATCCCTCGTACCGATCCTGTGTCTTGCTCCCGAAAACCTGCATGTACCTGGACACAATACAGATATCCACCCCCCGATTACTCGGGGGTTAGCAAAACTCCATTGTTTCGCTAGTGCAAGTATAAAGTGCAAAAACGAGCCATACACAACACATTCCGAGAATACAACGAAAGACTTCCCGAGGTATATTTATTTAAAAATAGTTCAAGTCTTGAAAGTAGAAACGAAGTAAGTAAGCACTTTGAAAACACTTCCAAATCTCGGGAGTTTTGAAAACATTTGAAATTGAAAAGTTCTTAAATCCTCGAAAGTCATTTAGGGTCACAGCCCCAAAGTTCTTTTTCCAAAATGCAAATCCGTTAACAAAAACACGGTGTCCACGACCCAACCATTACGGTCACAAAACACAGGGTCCACGACCCGATCATCCACTTCAATTCACTTACAAGTGCACATTACACATAACACATTAATCTTATGCCATTCTAGCCAAGCACCAAGAGTCGATATATAATGTCTCTCGACCCCGAGCACAAAGCATTGTGATACTCCGGACAATATCACAATTAAACATCAAAACATCAACATCAATATCACAGAAACCACACTTGGTAACCCGTGGCCGTACCCATTAGTGTCGGCCCCCAGAGGCCCCGTCGGACCGTCCCCAGGTGGGAAACCACTTCCGCGGCCGTACCCATTAGTATCGGCCCCCAGAGGTCCCGTCGAACCGTCCCCAGGTGGAAGAACGTCAACACACGCACCCAAGTCCGCTTCCGTGGCCGTACCCATTAGTATCGGCCCCCAGAGGCCACATGCCATCCCCAGGTGGAAGAACATCAACACACGCACCCAAGTCCACTTCCGTGGCCGTACCCATTAGTATCGGGCCCCAGAGGCCACATGCCATCCCCAGGTGGAAGAGTAACAATTCACAGGTTACAAAACCACGACTCTCAAAGGTCAAACACACAAAATATATATAGTCGAGGTACCTTGCTAGAATGGCCAAATTATCCAACACGTACTCACGACCCAGAACTATATCAATTCACAAGGGAGCACAAGATCTCAACAACACCGAACGACACAACCAATAGCACAAAAACTCACATATTCATCCATAACCACGGGACTCCAAGCACATAATTTGACAAGAGAATTACACTTTACATTTACCGACGCCATAATCATACATAATGACATCACACGAAAGTAAGGTGATCCTATACTCGAAACCAGCACACATAATCAACTAAGCATATTAATTCCCGACCCACACGGGTCACCTTTACGAAAACCATGATGGTAAATATACCGATTCTTTTGAAAAATGATTATAAATATTTATTTAGCACATATCGACACTAAGCAACCATTATATCCACAAAACACATAATGTATGGGCAAGATACTTGCCTCGATAATCGATACCGGACACTCCTACAATCACGGCTCAGTCGGGACACCTCGAACACCTATGATTCTGTAACACCCCCAAGTTATTCAGGGAATATTACAGCGCCGTAAGCCCCGCCGTGGGACCCACAAGGCTAAACAGATGCGGAACTATAAATTTTTTTGACTGAGGAGGTCTAAATACAATGGAATTAAGAACAATACAAAGGTATTCAAAAACATAACCAATGTATTCACAGACATCACAACTCGAATCATTACTTCGGCAAACACAGGCCGGAACATCAAGAAAAAGGGAAAACAATACTCGAGTATTCAATAGCCAATCCAGTACAACAACACTGAATGGGAAACTCCAAACATAACTGGAAGAAAGACACAGTATCACACTTGCCCACCATCTTCATGCCGACCCGATACCTGCCTGTCCGCTCTCCTGGAACCTGAAATACATAAAAAGTATTTCCCCCATAAAGGGGTTAGCCGTCGAATAGCTAGTGCAAGTATATCAATATGAAACACAATACTCCTCGACAATAAAGTAAATGTAACCGTCAATTTATCAATTCAAGACTAGTATTCCGGAATAACTAAATCTCATAGCATCGCATCAATACATATATGAATACCGTGGAACCGCACCAGAGGCTACGGAACCCTCAGAGGACCCGTCGGTCCGTCCCGGAGTGGTTAATTCATATTATCCATGGAATCGCACCAGAGGCTACGAAAGCCTCAGAGGACCCGTCGGTCCGTCCCGGAGTGGATATAAATAAGCATGCCATTAATATTTCTTACTTTCAAAGTCGAGAACGCACATTCGTAAATATATACTTGCCTTTAAGACATCGACAATTCGAACGGAGGAAAGGTATGAGTTTGGTAGGTCCAAGAACGCGCTTCCGACACCTAAACGATTCGCAAGGAATATGACAATTAATTATCCATACTCAATTACACGAAGAGACTCCCGAAACTCGACTACGGTTCAAGAAAATATACGGGTGAACAACTAAAGGTTGAGAAATCGCCCAAAACTCCCACGAGTCCGAAAACGGCACAATCCAACCCGTAATATCGTAAGAAAACACTCATACGGTATAGATATATCAAAATCTCAAGGTTCTAAAGCTTCAATCGGATAAAACGGACGAATCTACGAAAACCCCCAAAATCCAACACAAAATTCAAAGTGTTCTTGAATAATCTTTCAATAATTCGATGAATACTCAAACATGTCCATAATCACACATATATCACTTCATACATCATGATTTTATCATCCAAAACGTCAATACCCACACAAAATCGAGAAGTCAAGATGACGAAGAAATTACCTCTCGAATATCCAAGCTCTATGATCCGAGGAATACGCGCCAAATCGATTACCCGGGCTTCCCAACCGAATGAAAATGGTAGAAATCCAACACACAAATGATAGATGTGAGAAAACTCCTCCCCTCAACTCTCTCTCTCTCTCTCGCAGGTGGAAGAAGGGAATGGAGGAAATGAGCCGAAATCTCGCTTAAAAAGCCGAATTATGCAGTTGACCGCATTGTGTGCCGCGGCTCAGCCCAGGTGTGCCGCTGCACAGGTCTAAAAATTGCTCCCAGGTTTCGGCAGTGTGCCGCGGCTCAGCGCAGGTGTGCCGCGGCACAGGGTACAGTCGGTTTTTGGCTGAGGATACAACACAAGTGTGCCGCGGCTCAGCCTAGGTGTGCCGTAGCATCGACTCGGCAGTGTGCCGCGGCACTGCCGGCATGTGCCGCGGCACCCGGTACAGTCCACTTGGCCAGGTTTAGGAAATATGTGTGCCGCGGCGCACACTCCTTGTTCCGTGGCTCACACCCCCTTTGGGTCCTAAAATGATGAAAAATGACCCGGGAAGAGAATAAAAGCAATAGGATTCAATGTCTGGGCAACAATAACACGAAATAGAAGTACGAAAACCCCAAAACGGTGGTTCCAAGCAATGATTACAAGGGTTCGCCCAACAAATCACGATTCGAAGAACATGAAGAGGTTTGAAATGACATGACTTTCGACCGGGTATTACATTCTCCCCCTCTAAAAAGAAGTTTCGTCCCGAAACTTAAGAAATAAATAATTCGGGGTATTCCACCCGCATCTTCTCTTCCGTCTCCCAAGTCGCCTCTTCGACTCCATGCCTCGACCATTGCACTTTAACCAGTGGAATGGTTTTATGCCGAAGTTGTTTCTCACGGCGCTCAAGAATCTTCACGGGTTTCTCCGGAAAGGTAATATCCTCGGCTACGTCAATCTCACTGTAGTCGATAAGGTGGCTCGGATCCGGTACGTACTACCTCAACTGGGACACATGAAAAACGCTATGGACGTGGCTCAAAGCTGGAGGCAACGCCAAGCGATAAGCTAAATCTCCAACTCTGTCCAAAATCTCGAAAGGTCCGATATACCTTGGGCTGAGTTTCCCCTTTTCCCGAAGCGGAAAACTCCTGCAGTCGGCGATACTTTGAGCATGACATGATGCCACACTTCTAACTCTAAGGGTCGACGACAGTATCGGATAAGATTTCGACGACTGGGCGGCCCGATGTCGGTCCCGGATAATAGAAATCTTTTCCTTAGTCTCCATCAACATATCCAGTTCCGTCCCAACTAGCTCAGAAGCCTCGTCCCAACATAATGGCGACCTACATCGCCTACCATAGAGTGCCTCGAAGGGTGCCATTTTGATCGACGCATGCCAACTATTATTGTAAGCAAACTCGATCAACGGCAAGTGAAGCTCCCAATCATTACTCCAGTCTAAGGCACAAGCCCGCAACATATCTTCCAATATCTGAATCGTCCTCTCTGTCTGACCGTCCGACTGAGGATGAAAGAAAGTGCTCAATCTCAACTCAATACCCAGAGCCTGATGAACGGCCTGCCAAAAATGCGATACAAAACGGCCGTCTCGATCAGAAACAATGGTCTTGCGGGCACCGTGTAACCTCACGATCTCAGCTATAAAGGTTCGAGCGAGTCTATCCGGTCCCCAAGTATCCTTAATACCCAAGAAGTGTGCAGACTTGGTCAACCGATCGACAATCACCCAAATCATATTCATTCCGGCCCGAGTTCTCGGCATGCCAGTGATGAAATCCATTGATATGTCTTCCCACTTCCACTCGGGAATGGGAAGTGGTTTCAACAACCCCGCCGGTCGTTAATGTTCAATCTTGACTTGTTGACACGTCAAGCATCGTAGTACAAACTCCGTAACATCCTTCTTCATGTTATTCCACCAAAAATTGCGCTTCAAATCTTTGTACATCTTACTCGTTCTGGGGTGGATTGAATACGGCGTAGCATGAGCTTCTCGGAGAATCCTCTGTCTCAACTCCAAAATGTTCGGGACACAAAGCCTGCCCTGAAATCTCAGAATACTATCCTCGTGAACCATAAAGCCAGGAGCTTTTCCTTTAATTACATCTTCCTTCAGTTGAGAAATCATCGGGTCACTCCACTGCTTCCCTTTGATGTCATCAACTAAAGACGAAGTAATTTCGAGAGTACACAACTGTCCTTGTACTCGTTGAAGCCAAACTTCTATCCCTTGCTCAATTAAGTCCTGACGAATTTTCGTCTGAGATGTAAGAACCTCGAGCATTTGAAGAGACGCCGACTTGCGGCTCAAAGCATCCGCAACGACATTGGCTTTCCCGGGGTGGTAAAGAATTTCCAAATCATAATCCTTTATCAACTCTAACCAACGTCTCTGTCTCATATTCAGTTCCTTCTGACTGAAAATATATTTCAGGCTCTTGTGATCGGTATAAATCCGGCACGGTGAACCATACAAATAATGCCGCCAAATCTTGAGTGCGAAGACAATTGCGGCCAACTCTAAATCGTGAGTAGGATAATTCATCTCATAAGGGTTTAATTGTCGAGACGCAAAAGCTATCGTCTTATCATGCTGTATAAGCACACAGCCTAGGCCTTGACCCGAAGCGTCACTATAAACTGCAAAGCCCTCGCTACCATGTGGTAAGGTTAAAATCGGCGCTGAAGTCAAACGTTTCTTCAGTTCATCGAAGCTCTGTTGTCTCTCATCCGTCCAAACAAACTTTTCGGTCTTCTGGAGTAATTTCGTAAGCGGCCGAGCGAGTTTCGAGAACCCCTCAACAAACCGACGGTAATACCCAGCAAGGCCCAAAAAGCTACGAACTTCCTTAACATTTTTAGGCAGTGCCCAATCTAGCACTGCCTCTATCTTCTGCGGGTCTACACGAACTCCTTCGGCCGATACCACATGGCCTAGAAACATAACCTCTTCCAACCAAAACTCACATTTCGAGAATTTCGCATAGAGATGTTCGGTTCTCAAAATGTCTAATATCAAACGCAAGCGTCGGGCATGCTCCTCCTTATCTCGAGAATAGATCAAGATGTCGTCAATAAAGACGACCACACACCTGTCGAGGTACTCGATGAATATTTTATTCATTAACTACATGAAAACTGCCGGCGCAATAGTCAACCCAAAAGGCATAACTACAAATTCATAATGCCCATATCTCGTCCGAAACGCCGTCTTCGGAACGTCGGACTCCCTCACCCTGAGTTGATAATACCCGGATCTTAAATCAATCTTCGAGAAAACCGCAGCTCCTTGCAATTGATCAAATAAATCATCTATACGAGGTAGAGGGTACTTGTTCTTGATGGTTACTTTGTTCAGCTCGCGGTAGTCGATACACAAACGTAGTGAACAATCCTTCTTCCTCACGAAAAGAACAGGCGCGCCCCAAGGCGAAGCGCTCGGTCTGATGTACCCTTTTTCCAGAAGTTCTCCCAATTGATTCTTCAATTCTTGCATCTCGGAAGGTGCCATCCGGTAAGGTGCTTTAGAAATCGGAGCCGCATCTGGCTCCAAGTCCACGGTAAATTCTATCTCTCGATCGCGGTAATCCCGGAGGTCATCCGAAAAACATCGGGTACTCACTAACAACCTAATCGAAGAGAAATCGATTTCATTTCCTTCCGTTTTCAAGGCATAACACCAATAGCCCGCACAACCTTTATTCAAAAGTTTTACGGCCTTCATGGCACTGATAAGTAACTTGGATGGTCCCGACTTACGCCCCAAAAATGAGTACTCAGATCCGTCTTTAGTCATCATGGTGATAACCTTGGTACGGTAGTTCATAATTGCTTGATGAGTATCAAGCCAATCCTCGCCGAGGATCACGTCCTCGCCTTCCATATCAACTATAATTAAATTCGATAACCAATCCATACCGGATATAATCACCGGAAAATCTCTAGTCTCTCGATTCCCCACAATTCGATCCCCACTAGGCAGTCTCACGATGAAGGGATCGCAAGCAGTCAGACAAGTTATATTCAAACGGCATACACACTCCAAAGAAATAAAAGAATGTGTAGCACCCGAATCAAAAAGTACACGGAATGGATGAGATAGGATATGAATGGTACCTGAAGCCACCGCCGCGTCGGGTTCGTCTGCTCGACGCAAAACGTCCGAAAATCACGATACGTGATCGAATAACCAAACCGAAGTTCACAATACGTCTAAAAAAGTTAAACGGACTTACGGGGAACTCGAAACAGTAATTTCAAACGAGATTCACGAGAATCGAACGCGAGTGCGGAAAAGTCGTTAATAAACATGGAACTCAACAAAACAATACCGAAACGAACTCGGATGACAAAAAGTGCAGAATTAATCATTCTCAGAATGATGAAACGGTACCAAGCAAGTCGTCGAAACGGACCTCCGCCGGGAAAAAGAAAATTACCGAAATCCGAAATGGCGGATATTACATTCTACCCTCCTTAAAAGAAGTTTCGTCCCGAAACTTAAATCAAGTAGGAAGAAGCAATATCCCGCCAGGTAAACTCAACGAGATACACAAGAACCGAAAAAAAATTGCGCACAACGGCGAAACATTACAAGCAACGCAAAGGGTATACGGTGTTAAAACACGCTCCACGACGACCAACACAACGCCACCGGTAGAGACATAATAAAACCAACAAGTGACAATTGTCATCAAACAGATAATACAATAAAGTCAATTATCCGAACAATCACAAAACAAAATGAACGAAAATCAATACGATTGACCAACCCAACGGTACATCGTTCAAAACGTGAGTCAATCGCTGAACAAATACGGAATTCCACCACCCAAGGGTTGGAAGATCGAAAACGAGACTAATTTCCCTAACTTAAGGGAATTACGAAGGAGTCTGATTGTTCAATATTCACGAAACGAGATCAACAAAACCAAACAATCAAACGATCAAACCACAACGATCGAGACAACAAAAATAGAACAATCATGTTCGAATCACGAAGAACAATAAAATTCAAATAACAACTCCAAGGTTTGTAACACCCCCAATCCACTCAGGGATATTACACGCCGTAGACCCTCTCCTCGAGGATCTACCAGGCTGATAACTAAATCAAACATCTAAACATTGCCTTTAAGGCTTAAAATGACTCAGTAGACCGACTTGGTCTTTCAATAAATACATACAACTCAATTCCAAACACATACCCACGCAGGGGTCAAAATACAATAAACTCCCGTACAATGGGGAAAAGATACTGCAGCGGAAAAGAAAATACAACTAGACCAAAACGACATCCACGGGTCCTCGTGTGATTAGTATCGTTCATCTTTCATCATCCTTCATGCCGACCCTATGCTCTGCTCCAAAACCTGAATGCAATACAGACATCCACCCCCCGAATATTCGGGGGTTAGCAAAACTCCACTGTTTTGCTAGTGCAAGTACAAGTGCAAAAATACGAGCCATACATTACAAGTTCCAAGAACAATAATAATCAGGAGTCCTCAAAGATCCAAACGTAAAGAAAAGTACTTCCCGAGGCAAGAGTTTGGGTAAACATTTCCAAAACCGAAAGATCGCAAATAAGGGAAACAATTTATAAAACAGTTTAAAATGCCATCGAGAGTTTTAATAGAAAACAATTTAGGATTATAAGATCCTTCTCTTTCCAAAAATCAATAGGGTCACAACCCAAATGTTTTGTTTTCGCAAATAGGAAATCACCAACAATTTACAGGGTCAGAGCCCAACATCACGTGTCCTCAACGGACGTAAAATCAACGAAACATAATCACGCATGCGCATCGCCTAGGACCGGGACGCTACCACCGACATCCCACCCGAGGCCTCGAAGGACCCTCCCGGGCTGGCTAGCGAAACAAATCACACACATCTCACGGTTGGATCAATCGCTTGTTGCATCTGCCACATGATCGCATGCCATGTGCCACCGTAGATTATCTCGAGCTCTCACGGTTGGATCAATCACTTGTTGCATCGACCACATGATCACGTGCCATGTGTCACCGTAGACCTTCAACCATATCCACACATTCACACAAATAACATATCACATCAAGGATATTCAAACAATTCGCGAGGCATCAAACACTTAGCAAAACACCACGTCAATCCACAACGCACCGAAATGAAATAATATACGTCCACACACAATACCAAGTGCAACATTAACACCAAGCATATACATAGAATTCACATAGTTATTCACAAACCACGCCATTCACAAAACACACGCGTTTTGAAAGCAAGCCTTTAACAAGGCTAAACCGAATCTTTTGAAAGTTCAATTCAAACGACCAAACAACCACATTTAGACGATCACTAATTATCATATCCATAAAACAAGAATAGTATGGGCAAGGTACTTGCCTCGAAATCACGATCGCAATAAGACGACGGATAGGACGCGGTCGAATAGCCCCGAACCCCCGAACAATATCAAGAACGTGATAGCACCACGAGTATTACGAGAATAACACCACACGAATCATCAATCACCAAACGGGATTCAACATCGGAATCCTCGAACACCTATAAACCTCCAGAAGGAACAATAACACATGGTTATGACGAGAATCAAGGCCAAAACAACGGAAATCCCAACAAACTATCGAAGGGAAACTCATTGGGACATTTAATCGAACACTAAATGTTCAATAATTCCCAAGAACACTCAAATCGTTAATCGAGTTAAACAAACTCGATATATGGATATACAACCCATAGAACACGATTAATAACATCATACTACACCAACCGATGTATCAAAATCGGATTAGAAACGAAATCAAGAACAATTTCTCCAAAAAGTCAACTTGAATGAAAATCAAGAATATACCTTGATTCGACGAAACACACGGATTAGATGTTGATATAATCAACAAGGATCTTCCAAAATGCCTTGGAAATGATTAGGATCGACCAAGAACTCCATTTCCCGTCGCACCCGTCGCCAGCCGCCGAAAAAAGGAGAAAAAAATAAAAAAAAAACGAAGTCTGGCCGAGCCAGGCCTATATATGGCCGGCAGTGTTACGGCCGTAACCGGCAGTGCCTTACGGCCGTAACTCGGCCCTTACGGCCGTACTCGGCAGGTCTTACGGCCGTACTCGGCAGGTCTTACGGCCGTAACCGGCATTCGTCAAAAATCATGCCCAGCACCAGCCGGACACTTACGGCCGTAACTCGCACACATTACGGCCGTAACCGGCCTTCGTCAGGAAGCTGCCAGGCGCCATACGGCCGTACCCGATCATGCCTTACGGCCGTAACTGGCACACATTACGGCCGTAACCGGCACCTTACGGCCGTAACTCGGCCAGGCCAGGCCCTGCTCCGGCCGTGACTCGGCCGTGGCCACTCCGACGGCCCGGACGACCCCGAAACCAGAACCTGAGTAAAAATCGAAGATACGGTTACGAAGTTCTCGTAAAGACGAATCCAAGCGCTAAGAGAACACACGATTCCGACCACCCGAAGTGTCGGAAATCGACAACGAAAGTAATTACCCCAAACTTTGGGAAATTACAAAAATGGCCCAAAATGTCCGAAAATCACGATACGTGATCGAAACACCGAACCAAAGCTCGCAACATGAATAATAACATTAAATGAACTTGCGAGAAACTCGAAACAACAGTTTCGGACGACATTCGCAAGAATCGAGCTCAAGTGCGGAAAAGTCGCTAAAAAGCATGGAACTCAACAAAACAACACCGAAACGAACTCGGATGACAAAAAGTGCAGAATTAATCATTCTCGAAATGACGAAACGGTCATGAGCGAGTCGTCAAAACGGACTTCCGCCGAAAAAAAGAAAATTACCGAAATTCGAAATTGCGGATATTACATTCTACCCTCCTTAAAAAAAGTTTCGTCCCGAAACTTAAAATAAGTAGGGAGAAGCAATATCCCGCCACGAAAACTCAACGATATACACAAGAAACGCGTAACTTACGCCCATCGGCGAAACGTTACAAGAAACACAAAGGAATATACGGCGTGAAAACACGCTCCACGACGACTAACACAACGTCACCGGTAGAGACATGATAAAATCAACAAGTGACAAACGTCATCAAATAGATAGTACAATCATATCGATTATCCGAACAATCACAAAACACAACGAACGAAAATCAATACGATTGACCAACCTAACGGTTCATCAATCCAAACGCGAGTCAAACGCTGAACAAATACGGAATTCCACCGCCCAAGGGTTGGAAGATCGAAACGAGACTAATTTCCCGAACTTAAGGGAATTAGGAAGGAGTCTGAACGCTCAACAATCACGAAACGAGATCAACAAAAACCGAACAATCAAACGATCGAACCACAAAGATCGAGACAACAAAAATCGAACGATCATGTTCGAATCACGAAGAACAATAAAAATTCAAACAACAACTCCAAGGTTCACATATCGACTCGAGACAATATATGATCCGATGAAAACAACAACATATGCATTCACATAAGATCCACATGAGAGGGAATAGAAATTGAAAAGTCACAATGACAAACGAGCTATTCCGAAACAATACTACGCTCGTTCGATCAACAAAAGCAAGGGGCAGGACAAGCTCAGAAAATGTCAACGAACATAAACGAGTCGACAGAGTCGAAAATACAGAAGTTCCAAATCCGATCCACTTCGAATAAAAGAACTAGTAGAACCAAAAGATGTTACTTCCGAACAAGGTTCACAAGAATCGAACCGAACTCGAAAAAGTCACAGCGATACCAGGTCGACCCAAAACAAGATCACAGCTCGTTCGAATGATGAACCCAAAATACAAAACAAGTTCATACAGTATCAACGAACACGAGCGAATCGATAGACTGGAGAAAGAGAAAATGAAGAAGTCCAAAAATAATACGGGTATTACATTCGATCTCTTATAAAAGAAGGTCATCCCCGCTACTCACAATAACGAAATCAAGGAGACGACACAACAGGCAATCGACAGAAACATCCTTCAAAGGCCTCTCAAAGCCGATTCTGATATCTGTGCTGAAGCGCGAACTCCGAAAGTCTCGGTAGCCAATTCGCAAAACTGAATTCGGTGACCCTCGAGTCCACACTCGAAATGTGTTACTGACGAGAAGGACAAATTGCACGTACATTCCCCCGGCACATCACGGTTGAAATGCCTCGGCTCAACATACCGAAAATATAAATGCTAGATACAATGGAACATAACACCGCAAAACAACATACCGGAGATGCCAACTCAGCACAACAGGGAATCATAACACATATCATATACAACGATTACCATCGTAAGGTAATACACACACAAACACTACAACAACGACGGTACCGTTTGGCGACTTCAATGGCCCGAACGATAACCAGCACGTAATACAAACATCATGAAACAATCACATATGTACACCAACGTACAAACCCAAGCTTCAACATCTCACACTCGTGTGGGACACGCAATCCACCACGAGACGACAACCATTAAGTACCAGTTCACACCTCTCACAGAGGTCTAGTACAACAAATACGTGGCAACGCCTCAACGTTCATGCCACCAACTCGATCATATTCGGGAGTTAACATCATAGCGACAAAGCCAACATCATACATACATACCCAGCCCTCAAACGGGAATGGATAGGTTTTAAAAACGAAAACCTCATTTGGAATATAATTTAGATAAACACCATTCGATCTTGAGTATCACATTTCCAAAAAAATAAAAATGTGAAACATCATTATCGAGACTTTGGACAACCATTTCGCATTTGATAAAAATGAGGACACTTTCTTTTAGTGAAAAGCTTTCAGAATATTCGACCCTCGGGTCTAAGTAAAAGTGTTTATAAAACATTGAAAATATCTCAAAACATTTTGGTCCTCGAGGTAGAAGAATTTTGAAACATATTGTGGCACCACTGAAGTACCGCGAGAAAACAATTCATTTTAAACGTCGTCTCGAAATTTATTTCTAAGATACTCAAGTTTTCGAAAATAATTCAATGCCAAAGAAAAAGGACGATGCCAAAAAGGCTAGAATGCCCAAAAATTTCAGGTAATTACACAAAACTTTATAGCGCCGTGGGTCCCGCGCCGGAACCCACCAGGATAAAACCATTTACAAAAATGCCAAAAAGGCCGATGAGGGTAATATTTCAAAAACTCACAGAAGCCATTTACAAAATGCTAAACACCGTCATAAGAATTTCGCCAAAACGATCAAGGCCATAATGCCAAAAACTCGGTTAAGGCAATCGGTTTTCGAAATAAAACTCAGTCGGTAAAATACCGAAAGTCATTACAAAAGAACTCATGCAGCGGATAAAAGAAATACGGTTCAACATACACAATCGAGCAACACTACTCCTCATATGAACGAAATATGAGAGTCAAATAACCACATATCAAGAAATCAAAATCCATAAGAGGATTCCGTCACTAATCAAATAATCATAAAATAGCTCGTGACACACGAGGCACAACACAAAGAAGGGAGACTTACAGCCACAAGTCGCACGAAGATGATGATCGCCCACGATACTAATCACGACCAACAAACTCAGACGACGTGTCGCGACACGACTTAGTCAGACATAATCCGACAAGACAAAACTCAATAGACACCACTGACCCGACATCCTAGGTTTCCACAACCTAAGCTCCGATACCATTTATGTAACACCCCCAATCCACTCAGGGATATTACACGCCGTAGACCCTCTCCTCGAGGATCTACCAGGCTGATAACTAAATCAAACATCTAAACATTGCCTTTAAGGCTTAAAATGACTCAGTAGACCGACTTGGTCTTTCAATAAATACATACAACTCAATTCCAAACACATACCCACGCAGGGGTCAAAATACAATAAACTCCCGTACAATGGGGAAAAGATACTGCAGCGGAAAAGAAAATACAACTAGACCAAAACGACATCCACGGGTCCTCGTGTGATTAGTATCGTTCATCTTTTATCATCCTTCATGTCGACCCTGTGCTCTGCTCCAAAACCTGAATGCAATACAGACATCCACCCCCCGAATACTCGGGGGTTAGCAAAACTCCACTGTTTTGCTAGTGCAAGTACAAGTGCAAAAATACGAGCCATACAATATAAGTTCCAAGAACAATAATAATCAGGAGTCCTCAAAGATCCAAACGTAAAGAAAAGTACTTCCCGAGGCAAGAGTTTGGGTAAACATTTCCAAAACCGAAAGATCGCAAATAAGGGAAACAATTTATAAAACAGTTTAAAATGCCATCGAGAGTTTTAATAGAAAACAATTTAGGATTATAAGATCCTTCTCTTTCCAAAAATCAATAGGGTCACAACCCAAATGTTTTGTTTTCGCAAATAGGAAATCACCAACAATTTACAGGGTCAGAGCCCAACATCACGTGTCCTCAACGGACGTAAAATCAACGAAACATAATCACGCACGCGCATCGCCTAGGACCGGGACGCTACCACCGACATCCCACCCGAGGCCTCGAAGGACCCTCCCGGGCTGGCTAGCGAAACAAATCACACACATCTCACGGTTGGATCAATCGCTTGTTGCATCCTGGCCACATGATCGCATGCCATGTGCCACCGTAGATTATCTCAGGCTCTCACGGTTGGATCAATCACTTGTTGCATCCTGACCACATGATCACGTGCCATGTGTCACCGTAGACCTTCAACCATATCCACACATTCACACAAATAACATATCACATCAAGGATATTCAAACAATTCGCCCAGAGGCATCAAACACTTAGCAAAACACCACGTCAATCCACAACGCACCGAAATGAAATAATATACGTCCACACACAATACCAAGTGCAACATTAACACCAAGCATATACATAGAATTCACATAGTTATTCACAAACCACGCCATTCACAAAACACACGCGTTTTGAAAGCAAGCCTTTAACAAGGCTAAACCGAATCTTTTGAAAGTTCAATTCAAACGACCAAACAACCACATTTAGACGATCACTAATTATCATATCCATAAAACAAGAATAGTATGGGCAAGGTACTTTCCTCGAAATCACGATCGCAATAAGACGACGGATAGGACGCGGTCGAATAGCCCCGAACCCCCAAACAATATCAAGAACGTGATTGCACCACGAGTATTACGAGAATAACACCACACGAATCATCAATCACCAAACGGGATTCAACATCGGAATCCTCGAACACCTATAAACCTCCAGAAGGAACAATAACACATGGTTACGACGAGAATCAAAGCCAAAACAACGGAAATCCCAACAAACTATCGAAGGGAAACTCATTGGGACATTTAATCTAACACTAAATGTTCAATAATTCCCAAGAACACTCGAATCGTCAATCGAGTTAAAAAAACTCGATATATGGATATACAACCCATAGAACACGATTAATAACATCATACTACACCAACCGATGTATCAAAATCGAATTAGAAACGAAATCAAGAACAATTTCTCCAAAAAGTCAACTTGAAGGAAAATCAAGAATATACCTTGATTCGACGAAACACACGGATTAGATGTTGATATAATCAACAAGGATCTTCCAAAATGCCTTGGAAATGATTAGGATCGACCAAGAACTCCATTTCCCGTCGCACCCGTCGCCAGCCGCCGAAAGAAGGAGAAAAAAATGAAAAAAAACGAAGTCTGGCCGAGCCAGGCCTATATATGGCCGGCAGTGTTACGGCCGTAACCGGCAGTGCCTTACGGCCGTAACCCGGCCCTTACGGCCGTACTCGGCAGGTCTTACGGCCGTAACCGGCATTCGTCAAAAATCATGCCCAGCACCAGCCGGACACTTACGGCCGTAACTCGCACACATTACGGCCATAACCGGCCTTAAATCGGGAAAGCGCCGGGCGCCATACGGCCGTACCGATCACGCCTTACGGCCGTAAGCGCTGCGTTACGGCCGTAACCGGCACCTTACGGCCGTAACTCGGCCGAGCGAGCCCTCCTCCGGCCGTGACTCGGCGTAGCCCTCCGACGGCCCGGACGACCCCGAAACCCGAACCTGAGTAAAAATCGAAGATACGGTTACGAAGTACTCGTAAAAACGAATCCAAGCGCTAAGAGAACACACGATTCCGACCACCCGAAGTGTCGGAATTCGACAACGGAAGTAATTACCCCAAACTTTGGGAAATTACAAAAATGGCCCAAAATGTCCGAAAATCACGATACGTGATCGAAACACCGAACCAAAGCTCGCAACATGAATAATAACATTAAATGAACTTGTGAGAAACTCGAAACAACAGTTTCGGACGAGATTCGCAAGAATCGAGCTCAAGTGCGGAAAAGTCGCTAAAAAGCACGGAACTCAACAAAACAACACCGAAACGAACTCGGATGACAAAAAGTGCAGAATTAATCATTCTCGAAATGACGAAACGGTCATCAGCGAGTCGTCAAAACGGACTTCCGCCGAAAAAAAGAAAATTACCGAAATTCGAAATTGCGGATATTACAAGGTTCACATCTCGACTCGAGACAATATATGATCCGGTGAAAACAACAAGATGTGCATTCACATAAGATTCACAGGGAAGGAAATAGCAATTGAAAAGTCACAACGACAAACAAGTTATTCCGAAATAATACCACACTCGTTCGATCAACAAAAGCAAGAGGCAGGACAAGCTCAGAAAATGTCAACGAACATAAACGAGTCAATAGAGTCGAAAATACAGAAGTTCAAAATCCGATCCACTTCGAATAAAAGAATTAGTAGAACCAAAAGATGTTACTTTCGAACAAGGTTCACAAGAATCGAACCGAACTCGGAAAAGTCACAGCGATAACCAGATCGACTCAAAACAAGGTCACAGCTCATTCGAACGATGAAACCGAAAGACAGAACAAGTTCAGAAAGTATCAACGAACACGAGAGAGTCGATAGAATTGAGAAAGAGAAAATGCAGAAGCCAAAAATAATACGGGTATTATATCCGACCTCTTCTAAAAGAAGTATCGTCCCCGAAACTCACAACAACGAAATCAAGGTGACAACACAACAAGCAACCGACAGAAACATCCTTCAAAGGCCTCTCAAAGCCGATCCTGATATCTGTGCTGAAGTGCGAACTCCGAAAGTCTCGGTAGCCAATTCGCAAAACTGAATTCTGTGTCCCTCGAGTCCTCACTTGAAAGCAGCGTTGCGCGGGAAGGACAATTTACACGTGCATACCCCGGCACATCGCGGTTGAAACACCTCGGCTCGGCATACCGAAAATACAAATGCCAGATATAATGGGGCATAACGTCGCAAAACAACATAGCGAAGATGCCAACTCAGCACAACATATCAACACATACAAAAATCACGACAACAACGGCAACGTTCGAAGATTACAACGGCCCGGACGATACCCAGCATATATTTACTAAACATCACGAAACAAGCACGTATGTACACAATCATACACACCTTCTCCGACCACAAGCAGGAAATGATGGGTTTTAAAAACGAAAACCACCTTTTGAAAATAATTTAGAAAAACACCGGTTGATCTTGAGTATCACCTTTCAAAAAAAGTACAAACGTGAAACATCGTTATCGAGACTTTGGAGAACCATTTCGCATTTGATAAAAATGAGGACACTATCTCTTAGTGAAAAACTTCAGAATGTTCGACCCTCGGGTCTAAGTAAAAGTGTTTCTAAATAATTGAAAATATCTCAAAGTATTTTTGGTCCTCAATTGGAAAATTTTTGAAATATATTGCGGCACTAGAAAGCAACTTGAAAACACTGCAAGAAAATAATTCGTTTTAAAAGTACATCTCGAAATCTAATTTTCTAAGATACTCAAGGTTTTCAAAAATCCAATAGGCCAGAATTCCCAAAACTCACGCATACTGACGTACACTAAAACACCTCCTCGTACACGCATGAAAACGTTTAAAGTCAAGACAATACATGTCTTTTAACGGAAAATAAACGGTAAAATACCACAATCGAAGACCGCCTAGGATTCACGACAAAACCACTGATCCCATTCAAGGCCTCTAAGGACCCTCCCGCACTGGTTAGTGAAAAAGTCGAACGTGTATAAGCACAAAGCTTCCACAAGAGAACTTGTAAAATGAGCAAATCGATTCGAAAATCATAAGCAACGGACAAAAACAACAGTAAAAAGACATTAGCAGCGACGACACTCCTCGTATAAACCAAATACGAGAGTCAACTAAATACATATCGTGAAAATCAAAATCCACAGAAGGATTCCATCACTTAACAAATAATCATAAAAATAGCTCGTGTCACACGAGGCACAACACAAGGAAGGGAGACTTACATCCACAGGTATCACGAAGATGATGATCGCCCCACGATACTAATCACGACCAACAAACTCAGACGACGCATCGCGACACGACTCAGTCAGATAAAATCCGACGAGACAAAACTCAACAGACCCTACTTGACCCGACAGCCTAGGTTTCCACAACCTAAGCTCCGATACCATAAATGTAACACCCCCAGATCAAACCGGGAATATTGCACGCCGCAGACCCTCTCCGTGAGGATCCACCAGGCTAGACATCAAAACAACACATTACATTACATACCGATGAATCAAAATAACGAGCCAATAGATTGATTTGGTCTTTTGTCACTGACTTACAAATCAAAATACATAAGACTCATCCAGACTCATACCCACGCAAGAGTAAAATACTTGCAACAACGAACAATAAGACAGCGGAAAAGACATTACAATGGACTTCGACTAACTTAACCCAAAACTGGCCTTCGTGTGATTAGTATCATTCGTCTTTCATCATCCCTCGTACCGATCCTGTGTCTTGCTCCCGAAAACCTGCATGTACCTGGACACAATACAGATATTCACCCCCCGATTACTCGGGGGTTAGCAAAACTCCACTATTTCGCTAGTGCAAGTATAAAGTGCAAAAACGAGCCATACACAAAACATTCCGAGAATACAACAAAAGACTTCCCGAGTTATATTTAGTTAAAAATAGTTCAAGTTTTGAAAGTAGAAACGAAGTAAGTAAGCACTTTGAAAACACTTCCAAATCTCGGGAGTTTTGAAAACATTTGAAATTGAAAAGTTCTTAATTCCTCGAAAGTCATTTAGGGTCACAGCCCCAAAGTTCTTTTTCCAAAATGCAAATCTGTTAACAAAAACACGGGGTCCACGACCCAACCATTACGGTCACAAAACACAGGGTCCACGACCCGATCATCCACTTCAATTCACTTACAAGTGCATATTACACATAACACATTAATCTTATGCCATTCTAGCCAAGCACCAAGACTCGATATATAATGTCTCTCGACCCCAAGCACAAAATATTGTGATACTCCGGACGATATCACAATTAAACGTCAAAACATCAACATCAATATCACAGAAACCACACTTAGTAACCCGTGGCCGTACCCATTAGTATCGGCCCCCAGAGGCCCCGTCGGACCGTCCCCAGGTGGGAAACCACTTCCGCGGCCGTACCCATTAGTATCGGCCCCCAGAGGTACCGTCGAACCGTCCCCATGTGGAAGAACATCAACACACGCACCCAAGTCCACTTCCGTGGCCGTACCCATTAGTATCGGCCCCCAGAGGCCACATGCCATCCCCAGGTGGAAGAACATCAACACACGCACCCAAGTCCACTTCCGTGGCCGTACCCATTAGTATCGGCCCCCAGAGGCCACATGCCATCCCTAGGTGGAAGAGTAACAATTCACAGATTACAAAACCACGACTCTCAAAGGTCAAACACACAAAATATATATAGTCGAGGTACCTTGCTAGAATGGCCAAATTATCCAACACGTACTCACGACCCAGAACTATATCAATTCACAAGGGAGCACAAGATCTCAACAACACCGAACGACATAACCAATATCACAAACACTCACATATTCATCCATAACCACAGGACTCCAAGCACATAATTTGAGAAGAGAATTACACTTTACATTTACCGACGCCATAATCATACATAATGACATCACACGAAAGTAAGGTGATCCTATACTCGAAACTAGGACACATAATCAACTAAGCATATTAATTCCCGACCCACACGGGTCACCTTTACGAAAACCATGATGGTAAATATACCGATTCTTTTGAAAAATGATTATAAATATTTATTTAGCACATATCGACACTTAGCAACCATTATATCCACAAAACACATAATGTATGGGCAAGATACTTGCCTCGACAGTCGATACCGGACACTCCTACAATCACGGCTCAGTCGGGACACCTCGAACACCTACGATTCTCCAGCGAAGACAATGAATACACCCACGATCGAAAAGCTTGAAGAAAACGACGAACGGAAGGGTTCCGACTCGAATTCTTTGCAAGAAATATGACCCTAACATCATACCATCAATAAATTAACGAACGAACGAGGAAGAATAATTGTAGAACGCTCGAATCCTCTTTGCGACATTTTATCGAACACCTTCAAGGCGTCGATAAGATACTCAATAAAACGACGAATCCTCGGCGATTCTACCGAGGAATAGCAAGGAATTCGACATAATATTATTTAACAATCATAAATCCATCACTATTCTGAGTTAAAACGGATTAAACAGACAAATCGAACAAAATCCCCAAAACTAGACTTAAGAAAACTTGCCTTGATTCGTTGGATTGAAGGATGTTACGTGATGATAAATTGATATTATGAACTCCAAAACTTCGTGGATTCATAGTATAACAACATGTCTTAGACTTTCCAAAGACTCCAGCCGCGGACAGGAATGATAGGAAATGAAATGAGTGAAAAAACGACTTCTCGGCCATATTTATAGGCCTGCCGGACAGCGCGACAAGCAACCCCGAGCAGCGCCGTGTGTCTCGGCCGTGTCTCGGCAGGCTGCCAGTCCTGGCCGACCCGGCGCAGGACACGGCGCTCAGCAGCGCCGTTTTCAGGGCCGTGTCGCACAGGTCCGGCTAGCCACCTGCAAACAGACCGAAAATCACGTCCGAGCCACAACGACGATCCGAACGACCCCGAAACCCAAACCTGAATACGAATCGAAGTTATGGTTACGAAGTACTCACAAAGACGAATCTAAGAGCTAATAGAACACACGATTCTGACCACCCGAAGGCTCGAAATTCGACAACGGAAGGTAATTACCCCAAACTTTGGGAAATTACGAAAATGGCCCAAAACGTCCGAAAATCACGATACGTGATCGAATAACCAAACCGAAGTTCACAACACGTCTAACAAAGTTAAACGGACTTACGGGGAACTCGAAACAGTAATTTCGAACGAGATTCACGAGAATCGAACGCGAGTGCGGAAAAGTCATTAATAAACACGGAACTCAACAAAACAATACCGAAACGAACTCGGATGACAAAAAGTGCAGAACTAATCATTCTCATAATGATTAAACGGTCCCAAGCGATTCGTCGAAATGGACCTCTGCCGGGAAAAAGAAAATTACCGAAATCCGAAATGGCGGATATTACATGTTAAGAAAAAGTTATTTATGCTTGTTGTGTCGAGAATTATACTCTCCGACCGGCGATCGCCTCGGAGATCGGGCGACCTAGCCATTGCCGATCAGCCAAGGCATAACTGCCGACCAGCGGCTAGGCGACCTAGCCTTAGCCCGGCAGTCAAGATAGATCGGCCGACCAAAGGTCCCAGGACAAGTCCCGGTGCCAAGCGATCGACATCTAAGACGATCGTCTCTCGGTACTTGGCGATCGACTCCTGGCGACCGACTAGCAGATGATCATCTCTCGCACTTGCCGACCGACCCTTGGTAAGCCGTCTGCCACCCTCACCGGTGGCGTCTGAGACCTCTGGTGACCGGCTAAAGACGACCGCCTCATGCCGCTCGAAGCCGATAGTCATCCAGTCGGCAAAGGCCGAACCTCAGGACAGACCCCACGTGTAGAGCTGAGACAAGATCCGCATTTCACGGATCATTGACCACAGCCTGTCAGCATCTTCCCACCCGTAAGCGAGCCCGCGAAAAGGTGTCGGTAGGGCGCATGTGTGATGACTCCGGACGTGTGCTGGCTCCTCATTGGACCGCACAGCTGGCTGCCAGCAGCTGCCTTGGACTTTAGGCAGACTGCCCATGTGACTTAAGGACGACCGCCCCATTATTATATTAGCCGGAAGGCGATCGCCCGCCAGAAGACAAGGCTCCTCAGCCCCTATAAATAGAAGGCATCCTGCACTTGTCCAAGGACCGAATTTTTACTCCCTGAAAGGCTTCAGAACTTCAACACCCATGGGATTTCATACACAACTTGGCTTTCTCCTACTCTTGGCAACAGCTATCTCTCGGTTCTTTCTTCTCTCGGCCTCTCTCATACAGAAGACGATCGGCAGGGACGAAGAACACCAAGCTTCGCTCAAGAGCTGGATTAACAGAGTTTTTTTTACACTCATTGTACTTAGATTCTCACATTAATACTTATATCCACGAATATTTGTATTAATAACATCTCGCGAGAGCATTCAAGCCCGGGCCTAACAAACCCGGCAAATCTTGTGTTATTCACACCCTCTCGGAAGTGCTCCCGCAACTTTGTTTGTTGTCCGTCCATTCCAGCAGTATTTAATCTTTGGATAAATATTTTGGGCAACAACAATTGGCGCTAGAAGAAGGGGATATAACCCTCCATTTTATTCCTACCGTCTCGAAGAACACTCACTGTTCTCCGGGGCATATACCTGAAGAAACACTCACTGTTCTTCAGAGAAAGCTTTCAGAAAAATGTCTTCCGCCTCCGCGTCGAAGAAAGCTGCTGGCCAGCCCGCCAGACGCCTCTTTCCGTCTCAGTCCGAGCCGCAGCCGATGGCGGAAGGTAGCCGCCGCGGTCCGAGAAGCTCGATCCCGCCCCTGGACGGCGGCCCAAGTCTCGCGCTCGATCTGCTCCGAACCGCGGAACAGATCGACGAGGCCATGGCCGTCCTACAGGAGCGACGGAGTGCTCTCGACGCGCCTCCCGCTATCACCCCCTCGGCCATCCGCCGGAAGACCAAGCGGAAGTTCAAGGCGTTACTGGCCAAGCGATCGCCAGGAGTCTCTCATACGCAAGGAGAGGCGCTCGCCAGCCGGGCACCTCTGTCTTCGATCGCCTGGGCAGCGACCCGTCTTGGCGACCGGGGCAGTCCGGCCCCAGCTACGAGATGATGGAGTTTGAGTCTGTCACCAGGAGCTCGGCCTATCCGACTCCCAGAAGGCTGCCCAGCCATCTGGCTCCTCCTCGCCAAATAGTCGAGGTCGGCAGCAGCGGAGTCAGGAGATCGGTACATGATCGCCTCGGCTCCCGCTCCCAAAGCCGATCCGTGAGCGACCGAGCCACGGCGATGGACGCGATGCAACGCCAGCTCGACGACATGAAGGCGCTCCTGGAATCCGGGGCAGGCGCCAAGAAGAAGATCGCCGAGCCGAGCGAGCCGCTCGCGGTCCACATCGAGCTCACCCCCGTGCAGCACAAGATCGCTCCTCCGCAAACACCTTTGTACGAAGGGAGATCAGACCCCGAAACACACCTGAGCAAGTTCAACATCTATATGATCGGGTGTGGGGCATCTGACGAGACCGGGTGCCGAATGTTCCCTCTGATGCTGGACGACCTCGCCCACAGGTGGTACACCTCATTACCGCAACGGTCCATCGGCTCCTTTAACCAACTGGCGAACGTCTTCATAGCGTACTTCGCCGCCAAGGTCGCTCGACCGGAAGGTCCCCTTCGCATGATGCAAATCAAGCAGGGAGAAAAAGAGTCTGACTCGGACTACATCGACCGAGTAGACGAGATCATCATCAACGGCGAACCCGTAAGCGATGAGATCGCCCTATACTCGGTCTTGGGAGGATTCCATGGACTTTCGCCTATGTTCAGGCATCTTACGAAGGACCAACCCTCAACCTACGCGATCTTCCGAGCTAAGGCCGCAGACTTTCTGGCCAGGCAATGGTTTCTTCTCAGCCTATGAGCAACGCGATCAGCGCCCGATCGCCGGTATCAGCGGACACGATCGCCCGCCCTCAAAGGATCATCATCTAACATGGTGAACCCGGACAATGCGACGCGCCACTACCCCCGTCTCAACGTACACCGTCGAGGTTCGCCATCCTCATGGCGGGCCGAGGTGGAAGCAGAGCTAACAAGCCGCGGACGTGGAGTTGAATCATTCGACGCTGCGCCGCGCAAGGACTCCTCTAGACCAAGACCGCACGCCCTTCGTTTAAATACGAGGTGAGGTGCAGCCTAACAGAGGACCCTCACACTAAAATAAGTCACGAGACACTCAATGTCTTCGCGCACAAGACACGGTCATGGAGTCGGTCCATCGAACCCCGCGACTGTGCACGATTCCTCAAACGACGAAACCATCAAGTTTCTGAGGGGGATCGGCCAATGTTGTTTTTTGCAGGTACAAGACCGAAAGATAGCTAGCCAATCGACCAGATCGCCCAAAGTCCGAATCCCAAGTCCGCTCAACGGATTGCCCGTCTTCATCTTACACGATCACCAGCAAGAACCACCTCGCCCGATGTCTTTAACATCGGAGCAAGCTGGGGGGCAATTGTTGTGTCGAGAATTATACTCTCCGACCGGCGATTGCCTCGGAGATCGGGCGACCTAGCCATTGCCGAGCAGCCAAGGCAGAACTGCCGACCAGCGGCTAGGCGACCTAGCCTTAGCTCGGCAGTCAAGATAGATCGGCCGACCAAAGGTCCCAGGACAAGTCCCGGTGCCGAGCGATCGACATCTAAGACGATCGTCTCTCGGTACTTGGCGATCGACTCCTGGCGACCGACTAGCAGATGATCATCTCTCGCACTTGCCGACCGACCCTTGGTAACCGACCGATGCCGACCCTCGGTGGCCGTCTGATGCACCTCGTGATAGCTAAAGACGACCGCCTCATGCCGCTCGAAGCCGATAGTCATCCAGTCGGCAAAGGCCGAACCTCAGGACAGACCCCACGTGCAGAGTCGAGACAAGATCCGCGTTTCATGGATCGTTGACCACAGCCTGTCAGCATCTTCCCACCAGCCGACAGGCCCACCGAAAGGTGTCAGTAGGACCGCATGTGATAGTGACTCCGGACGCGTGCTGGCTCCTCATTGGACCGCACAGCTGGCTGCCAGCAGTTGCCTTGGACTTTAGGCAGACTGCCCATGTGACTTAAGTACGACCGCCCCATTATTATATTAGCCGGAAGGGGATCGCCCGCCAGAAGACAAGGCTCCTCAGCCCCTATAAATAGAAGGCATCCTGCACTTGTCCAAGGACCGAATTTTTACTCCCTGAAAGGCTTCAGAACTTCAACACCCACGGGATTTCATACACAACTTGGATTTCTCCTACTCTTGGCAATAGCTATCTCTCAGTTCTTTCTTCTCTTGGCCTCTCTCATACAGAAGACGATCGGCAGGGACGAAGAACACCAAGCTTCGCTCAAGAGCTGGATTAACAGAGTCTTTTTACACTCACTGTACTTAGATTCTCACATTAATACTTGTATCCACGAATATTTGTATTAATAACATCTCGTGAGAGCATTCAAGCCCGGGCCTAACAAACCCGACAAATCTTGTGTTTTTCACACCCTCTCGGAAGTGCTCCCGCAACTTTGTTTGTTGTCCGTCCATTCCAGCAGTATTTAATCTTCGGATAAATATTTTGGGCAACAACAATGCTCAAATGTATTTTTACGCCCCCAATACTTTTTGTCAAAAAGAATAAAAATTGGGAACCATTAACGAATAACAAAAACGGAGGTAGAGGATAAATATTTTTTTTGGTAGTTATTAGTAGTTAAATGGGCTTTGGGGGGATAGAGGGACTTGAACCCTCACGATTTTTAAAATCGACGGATTTACCTCTTACTATAAATTTAATTGTTGCCAGTATTGACATGTATTGACATGTAGAATGGGACTCTATCTTTATTCTCGTCTGATTAATCAGTTCTTTAAAAGATTTATCAGACTATGGAGTGAATGATTTGATGAATGAATATTCTTTATTCAATATAGAAGAAATTCGCACCAATTCTTCTCTTTTTAATATTCAAAAAACAGATATAGGTTCGGGTCATTATTAATGAGTTGATATAGTATTCAATAGAGACGTTTATCCTTCATCCTTTCTGAAGTTACAATGGAAAGATTTCTCTACCAGCGCAATCAACTCTGTTTGTTAGAACAACTTCCATTGATTCTCTTCACCTATCCACTTTTCGTTTTCTAAACCTTGTTTTGATAAAATAGAATTTGGCTCAGGATTGCCCTTTTTCTTAATTCCGGGGTTTCTCTGAATTTGAAAGTTATCACTTAGCAAGTTTCCATACTAAGGCTCAATTCAATTAAGTCCGTAGCGTCTACCGATTTCGCCATATCCCCTCTTTTTTTTTATTAACTTCCTCCTTTATGAATGAAAAACGAGGAATGTTTAATTAGTTATAACCATTTAATCTAATTCAAAATAAATTTAAATATAAAATTATAAATATATATATATAGGATAGAAATGTAATAAAAACAATTTCTAATGTCATGTAAATCAAAAACACAATTAGAATATCTAAAAATATTTCATATTTACTATCAAATAGAATAATATTCTAATTGTATTCGAATTTATAATTGTTATAAAGAAATTATATATCGTTATATAAATATATAATAATATATTAAATTTCAATATTTATTGTAAATTAGGGATTCTATTCTTTGTTTTATTTTTTTTAGTGTATGGAATTTCTATTCAGAGATAATTTCTATTATATAGGCCTGCTTAGCTCAGAGGTTAGAGCATCGCATTTGTAATGCGATGGTCATCGGTTCGATTCTGATAGCCGATTTTTTCCTATTTTTCCAAAATTGATAATCTTTATTTGTAAATCAATAAATAAATAATATTTAAAAATCTACCGTTTTCCAAAATACACGAATTGATTAAGTTATAGGAACTCCCAACTATACCAAGATAAAGTATCTTTTTTTGTATAAAATTATATTTATTATAATAATCGAAAGTTTTTATATTGATCCAACTTATTTCACTCTTCTATATTCTTATTTCTAGTATTCGAGAACAAGTACACTACTTCAGTAAACTTCGCTTCATTTAGTTCAGTTTTAGTTTAGATTTATTCTGTAAAATAAAAAAATGAAATTTAAAAAAAAAAAGAATAAGGAGTCTTTATGTCTCGTTACCGAGGACCTCGTTTCAAAAAAATACGCCGCCTGGGGGCTTTACCAGGACTAACTAATAAATGGCCTAAAGCCGAAGAAGATATTAGAAATCAATCGCGTTTCATTAAAAAATCTCAATATCGTATTCGCCTAGAAGAAAAACAAAAATTGCGTTTTCATTATGGTCTTACAGAACGACAATTACTTAAATACGTTCGTATCGCCGGAAAAGCTAAGGGATCAACAGGTCAAGTTTTACTACAATTATTTGAAATGCATTTGGATAACATCCTTTTTCGATTAGGTGTGACTTTGACTATTCCTGCAGCCCGTCAATTAGTTAACCATAGACATGTTTTAGTAAATGGGCGTATAGTAGATATACCAAGTTATCATTGCAAACCTCTAGATATTATTACAGCGAAGGATAAACAAAAATCCAGAACTCTAATTCAAAATTCTCTCAACTCTTCCCCTCATGCGAAAATACCAAACCATTTGACACTTGACCTATTCCAATATAAAGGAATAGTAAATCAAATAATAAATAGTAAATGGGTCGGTTTGAAAATAAATGAATTGTTAATTGTAGAATATTATTCTCGCCAGACTAAAACCTAAATTCAAATAAAATCGATTGCTAGGGGTTTGGTCCAAAATTTATCTCATTTATGTATCATAGACCGAGGGGCTATTTTCATATTCTTTCAAGTATTCTTACTAAATTTGTAACACCCCGAACTAGGCAGATATTACACTGCCGTGAATCTCCGACCGGGACCCACCAGGCAAATGAAAATGATGAATTAAATAATATAATTGTAGTACCGAACCACATTATATTACCCAGTACTCCGATGAGGAGTTTAAGTACAACACACCAGGACTAAACCGAATACTAGTATATTTTATATGGAGATAAAATACACCACCCTGAATAATTAAACATCTCAAACGGAAATTGCAGCGGAAAATACAAATGACGGAATAACTGAAATGACTGAAATGACTGAAACAAACGAAATGACTGGGGCCCCCTACTAGTATCACTGGGACTCCTCGCCGTCAACATGCTCTTCCCGTGCCTTTGCCTTGCCGTGACCTGAAAACAAAAATCCCCCAACGGGGTCAATTACACAGAACAACAATCCTCAAGGGTTGAAATTACACAATCATAAATTAACTGAAGTTATGAAATATCCTTAATTATGAATTACACTGAAGAGGAGTATCATAGTACGTCCGTAATGTTCTGTGCAAGTGTACAAGACGAATGACCGGACACACCCGTCCTTGTACCTAATTAGTCTCATGGAGGTAAGCGTTACCGTGTGCACGGTCCAATGTATCGGTGAACCCAAAACATAACCATCGTGTGCCCGACTAAAAATTCCACACAGCCACACCCGGCCACGCAATATAAACCCAGAAGGTCATATGAATGAGAATGACCACAATGAAATACCAATGAATAATAATTCGACAAGGCCAAGATGACTCACCGAGATGAGAATAATAGTGACTTGATTGATAACCCAATGAAATGATTTGGAACCGTCGTTCCTCGTAAATGAAATGATTATTCGGTAATTACAAGTCTCAATATGATTAATACCATGATGAATGAGTTATGATTATGAGCAATCAACAACAAAAGGAATGAGTATCCTTTTAACCGAGTAAGAGTTAACTTACACAATACCGATGACAAAGTCCTTCCACGAACAATGTCCTAATCGATATACCGGTCGCTCGAACAACCTTGAATAACAACAATTACCAACAACCGATCAATACACGTGTCAAGCAACAAAACACGACCAACCCAAAAGTCGATACAACGATAATCAAACTCATAGGGGCATTCAAACGAATACGTAACCAACCACACAACTTCGGAAATATCCAATCTCGAATTTATCGAAACCAACACCAAAATGAGTATTTCGAACTAACAAAATACTTCAATGATATCAATAATCCAATAGGAATCCACCATTCAAGATTACAACCACATAAATCGGAAAATCCCCAATTAACCGAAGTCAACCCCAAGGGTTCTTGAAATAATTCCGAATATAGCCAATAAATCCATAGGAATATATTTATCCAAGGTAGATAATCCATATCTAACATATTCCAATGATAATCCAAGCTTACACGAAGAAATCGGAAGGAAAAACCCAAAAATCCGAAATTCTAGATCCAAGAGATTAATACCTTTGATTTGATGTTAAGGAGATGATGAAGTGATGATAATCCAACTCAAAGCCTTGAATATGATGATAGGTGATAGCAGCTCGAAGAGAACACTCCAAGTCGCCCGAAATCGCCCGAAGTTGCTCCAAAAACGAAGGGAAATGAGAAATGACGAAACTCAGGCTAATCATCGATATATAGTCACTCCAGGTTAGCGTGCGCTAGCCCTTGTGCGTAGCGTGCGCTAACGGGTAATTTGGGTAGTCCAGTACCCACTGGCCGAAAACGGTAGCGCGCGCTACGTACCTTTTGTAGCGTGCGCTACAACCATACCATTAGCGTGCGTTAATACCCATGGTTAGCATGCGCTAACGAATTATTAGATGCCCAGTACTGGAACCCAGAAACCGTCTGTCCTCTGATCTGACCTCGGTAGCGTGCGCTACAACCAATATTTAGCGTGCGCTACTACACCGTTTGCGTACGCTAAATATCACTCATAGCGTGCACTATGAATTAATCGGGCGATCCGAGCCACCTGGACTCAACTCGATCCGTCCTTAGCGCTACGGCAATTATTAGCTTGCGCTACTAAAACACACTAGCGAGCGCTACTTACAACTATTAGAGTTCGCTACTAATAACTCACTGCGGTCGGTACCTTCCGGTGCGGCCAGGTAACATTAGCGTGCGCTAATGCTGAGTGGTAGCGTGTGCTACCTATACTCAATTAGCGTGCTCTAAAAAGAGTACGTAGCGTGCGCTACTTCCTCACACACAGTCCACAATGAAAATGACGACGATGATAAACACGGCACGAAACTCCAATTAAATTAGTGATGAATGACGATTGATACACGATACAATTACTCTAAATGATGAATACCATGATTGAATATGAGTGACAAATGATCATTAATGAGTGAAATTACTGAATGACAATTACTGAATGATAAATACTGAATGATAATAACTGAATTACAACCGGGTATTACATACACCCCCCCTTAAAAGAGTTTCGTCCCCGAAACTAAGGGTCAAACAACTCGGGATAACTCTCCCGCATACTATCCTCGGTTTCCCACGTAGCCTCTTCGACTCCGTGTCTAGACCACTGAATTTTAACCAAAGGAATCGTCTTATTCCTCAACTGTTTGATTCGCCGCTCTAAAACTCGCATAGGACGCTCCTCATATGAATGATCGTCGGCGATCTCGATTTCATCGAATTGAAGTATGTGACTCGGGTCGGCAACATACTTCCGCAACTGAGAGACATGAAACACATTATGAATTCGGCTCAACGCCGGAGGTAAAGCCAGTCGATAAGCTAACTCGCCTACTCGATCCAAAATCTCAATCGGTCCAATGAATCTCGGACTCAACTTCCCCCTCTTCCCAAAACGGAAGATACCACGACTCGGGGATACCTTGACCAACACGAGGTCACCTACCTCGAACTCTAATGGTCGACGACGGTTATCTGCATATGATTTCTGTCGACTCTGAGTGGTCAACAAACGACTCCTGATCAAAGCTACCTTCTCACGGGCGGCTATAAGCATATCGGGCTCGGTGCCGATTGATTCTGATAGGTCGTCCCAACACAACGGAGATCGACAACGACGACCATACAAGGCCTCATAAGGTGCCATCTTAATCGAAGCATGCCAACTATTATTATACGTGAATTCGATCAATGGAAGTTGGGCTTCCCAATCGTCTTTCCAATCGAGGACGCATGCCCTCAACATGTCCTCTAATGTCTGAATAGTCCTCTATGATTGCCCGTCGGACTGAGGATGAAAAGCGGTACTGAGATTAAGCTGAGTTCCCATAGCGCGATGAACTAATTTCCAAAAATGCGACACAAACCGCCCGTCACGATCGGAAACGATACTTTTAGGAGTACCGTGCAGTCTCACTATCTCTTTGATGAATAACTGCGCAAGTCTCTCGGGACCCCAAGTATCCATGATCTCAAGGAAATGAGCTGATTTAGTTAAGCAGTCCACGATCACCCAGATCGTATTCATGCCACGATGACTCATCGGCAAACTCGTGATGAAATCCATAGAAATGTCTTCCCACTTCCATTCGGGAATAGGAAGAGGTTTCAGCATACCCGCCGGCCGCTGATGTTCAATCTTGACTTGTTGACAGGTTAAGCATCTCGAAACAAATTCTGCGACTTCTCGCTTCATATTACTCCACCAGTAATTTTGTTTCAAGTCCTTGTACATCTTGTTGGACCGGATGAACAGAATAAGGGTAGCATGAGCTTCTCTCAAAATAGAGTTTTTCAACTCGTCATTCGCCGGTACGCACAACCGATTCTTAAACCTCAAAAGTCCATCCTCGTGGACCACAAATCCAGGGGCTTTCCCCTGAGTCACATCCTCACGGATGCGCAACAATGAAGGGTCTGAACTCTGATTCTCTCGGATTGCCTCCTCGAGTGACGATGAAATCTCTAACATACAAAGTTGTCCTGAACTCGCTGAAGCGGACCTCGATCTCGGGTCTAAGGAATTCCTGAAGCTCATACGGGTCATTAAACGAACAAGCATCTGCTCCTGAACGGACTTACGACTCAAGGCATCGGCGACAACGTTTGCCTTGCCCGGGTGGTAAAGGATCTCAATATCATAATCTTTGATTAGTTCTAACCACCGCCTCTGTCGCATATTTAACTCCTTCTGAATAAATATATACTTTAAACTCTTATGATCGGTGAATATCTGACAGGTAACGCCATAAAGATAATGACGCCAAATCTTCAAAGCGAACACCACGGCTGCTAGCTCTAGGTCGTGTGTCGGATAATTAACCTCGTAAGGTCTCAATTTCCGTGAAGCATAGGCAATAACCTTTCCATTCTGCATGAGCACACATCCGAGACCCTGTCCGGACGCATCACTATAAACCACAAATCCTTCCGTCCCCTGCGGCAAGGAAAGTACAGGTGCTGACATTAACCGGCTCTTGAGTTCCTCAAAACTTCGTTGACACGCGTCGGACCACATGTATTTCTTATACTTTCGCAAAAGGTTCGTCAGGGGTTGAGCGATTCTAGAAAATCCCTCTACGAAGCGCCGATAATAACCCGCTAATCCGAGAAAACTTCGGATTTCCTTAACATTCTTCGGAGGTAACCAATCTCGGATAGCCTCCGTCTTCTGAGGATCGACACGAACTCCGTCTGAAGAAATTACGTATCCGAGAAACGTCACTTCGGACATCCAAAACTCACATTTGGAAAACTTCCCATAAAGTTGTTCTCGTCTCAACACGTCGAGCACTTGATGAAGGTGAAACTCGTGTTCCTCTCGGTCACGAGAATAAATCAAAATGTCATCGATGAAGACAACAACAAACTGGTCCAAAAAGTCGATGAAAACCCGATTCATTAACTGCATGAATACCGCAGGTGCATTAGTCAATCCAAACGGCATAACCACAAACTCATAATGACCATAGCGCGTTCGAAACGCCGTCCTCGCGATATCCGACTCTCGAATCCGCAACTGATGATATCCAGATCTTAAGTCGATCTTGGAAAATACTGAATCTCACTGAAGTTGATCTAAGAGATCATCAATACGGGGTAAGGGATACTTATTCTTGATTGTCACCCTGTTCAACTCCCGATAATCGATACACAAGCGAAAAGAACCATCCTTCTTCTTGACAAATAACACTGGTGCTCCCCACGGGGACGCACTCGGTCGAATATAACCCTTCTCGAACAACTCTTCGAGTTGGTTCTTTAATTCCTGCATTTCGGTTGGGGCCATCCGGTACGGTGCCTTCGATATCGGGGACGTACCAGGCTCCAACTCAATCGTGAAATCCACATCCCTCTGTGGAGGCAAACCAGGTAACTCGTCTGGAAAAACATTGGCATATTCCCTCACTATCGGAATATCCGTCAATATTACTGATGATTCCTCGGTTTTGGTCATATAGCACCAATAACCAACACACCCTTGATTGAGTAATCTCACTGCTTTCATCAAATTAATGACCTTACCAGAACAGCCGGGATTACCTCCCTGAAACACACATTCAACCCCATCGTCTGAAATGATAGTGATCATACGCTTACGGACACTAATGATGGCATCATGACGATCCATACAATCAATACCCAAGATGACGTCGTCCCTCGGCAAAGATACTACGATTAGGTCCGCTGGCCATACACGACCATGAAACTGAATCGGACAATTCTGAATCTCACGATTACCGATAATTCGTCTACCATCAGGTAGGCCAATGACATAAGGCTCACAACTAGTAGCACTACCCAGACGTAGTCTACTCAAACATGACTCGGAAATGAATGAATGCGATGCACCAGTATCAAAAAGGGTACACACAGGTTGAGATAGAATATCGAGTGTACCTGAGATCATCCGGGCCTCTGGATCATCGGTCTTCTTCATCTCATAAATCTGGGGCTTGCTAGTCCCAGACCGTGACGCTCCTGTCACGGCTATAGGCTCCACCTTTAGTCGCTCTTGTCGTTTTAAACGACGCTGATTAAGTGGCCTGATTCTGAACGGTTGACTGCTTAGGGGCCTGAGATGACGTCTGAGTAGGTTTGGAGTCCCTACGGCAAAAACGGGCCTTATGCCCAGCAATCCCACAATTATGACACGTGATAGTCTGTCTCGGACACTTGGTACTGAGATGACCAAGATCCCCACAGTTAAAATAGGTGATGGCCGAACTGGCCGTTCGAGACTGAGATTCCGCGAGTTTAGACATCACAGGGGGTCGCTCAGAAAAAGCAGAGCCCGCACGCGGTTTCTTGAAAGCGGCCTGACTGCCGTCAGACTAATTACGGTTCTTGGACTTCTTGCTAGCAGATGAAGGTTGCTGCTTAGCAATTTCCTTAGCAGTAAGCTCGTAGGTGAGAGCTTTCTCAATGAATTCGGCCAACGTGGTGCAATTATGATTAAGCAACTGAAGTTGTAACACCCCCAAGTTATTCAGGGAATATTACAGCACCGTAAGCCCCGCCGTGGGACCCACAAGGCTAAACATACGCAGAACTATAAACTTTGACCGAGGAGGTCTACATACAATGGAATTAAGAACAATACAAAGGTATTCAAAACATAACCAATGTATTCACAACATCACAACTCGAATCAATACTTCGGCAAACACAGTAGGAACATCAAGGAAAGGGAAAACAATACTCGAGTATTCAAAAGCCAATCCAAGATAACAACACCGAGCGGAAACTCCAAACATAATCGAAGAAAGACACGGTATCACACTTGCCCACCATCTTCGTGCCGACCCGATACCGCCCGTCCGTCTCCCTGGAACTCGAAATACATAAACGTATTTCCCCATAAAGGGGTTAGCCGTCGAATAGCTAGTGCAAGTATATCAATATGAAACACAATACTCCTCGACAATAAAGTAAATGTAACCGTCAATTCATCAATTCAAGACTAGTATTCGGAATAACTAAAATCTCATAAGGCGTATGTGAATGCCGTAGAAGCGGTTCGTTCACCTCATACGCCGTTACGTATGTGAATGCCGTAGAAACGGTTCGTTCACCTCATACGCCGATACATGTAGGAATGTCGTCAAAACAGTTCGTTCATTCCATGCTAACAATCTATCTATGAATGCCGTAAAAACGGTTCGTTCATGATAGGCCAGCAATATTTCTTACTTTCAAAGTCGAGAACGCATAATCATAAATGTATACTTGCCTTTGAGACATCGACAATTCGAATGGAAAAGGTATGAGTTCGGTATATCCAAGAACGCGCTTCCGGCACCTAAACGATTCGCAAGGAATATGATAATCAATTATCCATATTCAAATTACACGAAGAAACCCCCGAAACCCGTCTACGATTCATAAAGATATACGGATAATCAACTAGAGGTTGGAAAATCGTCCAAAATCTCACAAGTCCGAAAACGGCACAATCCAAACCGTAAAATCGTAGGAAAAGCATGCATACGGTATAGATACATCATAATCTCAAAGTTCTCAAGCTTCAAAGCGGGTAAATCGGACGAATCTACGAAAAACCCCAAAATTCCCAAAAGGTAGGGTTCTAAGTATTTTTACCTTGATTCGGACATTAGGAGGAACTAGATGTTGAGAAATCCTTGTTCTCCAACCAAATATATTGTTGTTAGAAGGAAGATCGCTTCCAATCGCCTAAGATCGCCTCGCCCGAGTGATTCCCGTCGAAAAGGAGTGAAGAAGGTGATAAATGACGAAAATAAAGTCAACTGCCATATTTATATCTGTCCAGTCTAGCGCACGCTACGCCTCCTTCATTAGCGTGCGCTAGCGAAGTCACCGGATAGTCCAGTGGCTTCTGTCGGCCCCGTTAGCGTGCGTTAATCGTCTGTCCCTAGCGTGCGCTAGCCCAAAATATGGCATCCGATCGAGTCGTAACTTCTGTCTGCCCTGCTCAAAACTTAGCGTGCGCTACCGCTATAGTTTAGCGTGCGTTATGAAATAGCTTTAGCGTGCGCTAGCCGAAGTCTAGCGTACGCTATCTGATAGTCCAGAAAACCTGGCAACCTCACTGTCTCTGCTGACCAGCTCGATAACGTGCGCTACGGACGGATGTTAGCGTGCGCTACTATCTATGGATAGCGCGCGCTAATAAACTCCTAGCATGCGTTAATCCGCCAGTCCGGAGAGCAGTCCGAAATACTGGTTCTGACCTGACTGATCCCCTTAGCGCGCGCTACGGCTCAGAGCTAGCGTGCGCTAATCAAGCAGAATTAGCGTGCGTTAGCCTAGGCCTAGCGTGTGCTATATCTCTGGCACAGAACATCTCCGCAAGGTCTAAACGACATGATCAAGAACCAAACGAGATACGAAACTCAATAACCATATCAACAACATCTCCAAGCATTTACAGAGCGACAAAATAAGGAGGATGACAGAGTCAAACAGTCAATAAAAGTACGGGTATTACATTCTCCCCCTCTAAAAAGAAGTTTCGTCCCGAAACTTAAGAAATAAAAAGTTCGGGGTATTCCACCCGCATCTTCTCTTCCGTCTCCCAAGTTGCCTCCTCGACTCCATGTCTCGACCATTGCACTTTAACTAGTGGAATGGTCTTATGCCGAAGTTGTTTCTCGCGACGCTCAAGGATCTTCACGGGTCTCTCCGGAAAGGTAATATCCTCGGCTACGTCAATCTCACTGTAGTCGATGATGTGGCTCGGATCTGGTACGTACTTTCTCAACTGAGACACATGAAAGACACTATGGACGTGACTCAAAGCTGGAGGCAACGCCAAGCGATAAGCTAAATCTCCAACTCTGTCCAAAATCTCGAAAGGTCCGATATACCTCGGACTAAGTTTCCCCTTTTTCCCGAAGCGGAAAACTCCACGGGTCGGCGACACCTTGAGTAAGACATGATCCCCCACTTCGAACTCCAAGGGTCGACGACGAGTATCAGCATAAGATTTCTGACGACTGGGCGAAGAATCGGTCCCGGATAATAGTAATCTTTTCCTTAGTCTCCATCAACATATCCGGCTCCGTCCCAACTAGCTCAGAAGCCTCGTCCCAACATAATGGCGACCTACATCGCCTACCATAAAGTGCCTCGAAGGGTGCCATTTGGATCGACGCATGCCAACTATTATTGTAAGCAAACTCGATCAACGGCAAGTGAAGTTCCCAATCATTACTCCAGTCTAAGGCACAAGCCCGTAACATATCTTCCAACGTCTGAATCGTTCTCTCTGTCTGACCATCCGACTGAGGATGAAAAGAAGTGCTCAATTTCAACTCAGTACCCAAAGCCTGATGAACGGCCTGCCAAAAGTGCGATACGAAACGGCCGTCTCGATCAGAAACAATAGTTTTGGGGGCACCGTGTAGCCTCACAATCTCAGCGATAAAAGTTCGAGCTAGTCTATCCGGTCCCCAAGTATCCTTAATACCCAAAAAGTGTGCAGACTTGGTCAGCCGATCGACAATTACCCAAATCATATTCATTCCGACCCGAGTTCTCGGCATGCCAGCGATGAAATCCATAGAAATGTCTTCCCACTTCCACTCGGGAATGGGAAGCAGTTTCAACAACCCCGCTGGTCGTTGGTGTTCGATCTTGACTTGTTGACACGTCAAGCACCGTAGTACAAACTCCGTAACATCCTTCTTCATGTTATTCCACCAAAAATTACGCTTCAAATCCTTGTACATCTTACTCGTCGCGGGGTGGATTGAGTAAGGCGTAGCATGCGCTTCTCGGAGAATTCTCTGTCTCAACTCTAAATCATTCGGAACACAAAGCCTGCCCTGAAATCTCAGAATACTATCCTCGTGTACCATAAAGCCAGGAGCTTTTCCTTTAATTACATCTTCCTTCAGTTGAGAAATCATCGGGTCACTCCACTGCTTCCCTTTGATGTCATCAACTAAAGACGAAGTAATTTCGAGAGTACACTGCCTCGTACTCGTTGAAGCCAAACTTCTATCCCTTGCTCAATTAAGTCCTGACGAATTTTCGTCTGAGGTGTAAGAACCTCGAGCATTTGAAGAGATGCCGATTTGCGGCTCAAAGCATCCGCAACGACATTAGCTTTTCCGGGGTGGTAAAGAATTTCCAAATCATAATCCTTTATCAACTCTAACCAACGCCTCTGTCTCATATTCAGCTCCTTCATGAAAATATATTTCGAGCTCTTGTGATCGGTATAAATCCGCACGGTGAACCATACAAATAATGCCGCCAAATCTTGAGTGCGAAGACAATTGCGGCATACTCTAAATCTTGAGTAGGATAAGTCATCTCATAAGGCTTTAATTGTCGAGACGCAATAGCTATCGTCTTATCATCTTTGCATAAGTACACGGCCAGGCCTTGACCAAGCGTCACTATAAACCGCAAAGCCCTCGCTACCATGCGGTAAAGTTAAAATCGGCGCTGAAGTCAATCGTCTCTTGATTCATCAAGCTCATTGTCTGTCATCCGTCGAGATAAACTTTTCGGTCTTACGGAGTAATTTTGTAAGCGGCCGAGCGAGTTTCGAGAACCCTCGACAAACCGACGGTAATACCAGCAAGGCCCAAAAGCTACGAACCTCCTTAACATTCTTAGGCGGTGCCCAATCTAGCATCGCCTCGATCTTCGCGGTCTACACGAACCCCATCGGCCGAAATCACATGGCCGAGAAACATAACTTCTTCCAACCAAAATTCACATTTCGAGAATTTTGCATAGAGGTGCTCGGTTCTCAAAATGTCTAATATCAAACGCAGGTGTCGGGCATGTTCCTCCTTATCTCGAGAGTAGATCAAGATGTCGTCAATAAAGACGACTACACATCTGTCGAGGTACTCGATGAATATCTTATTCATTAACTGCATGAAAACTGTCGGTGCATTAGTCAACCCAAAAGGCATAACTACAAATTCATAATGCCCATATCTCGTCCGAAATGCCGTCTTCGGAACGTCTGACTCCCTCACCCTGAGTTGATAATACCCGGATCTTAAATCAATTTTTGAGAAAACTACAGCCCCTTGCAATTGATCAAATAAATCGTCTATATGTGGCAAAGGATACTTGTTCTTGATGGTTACTTTGTTCAGTTCACGGTAGTCAATGCACAAACGTAGTGAACCATCTTTCTTCCTTACAAAAAGAACAGGCGCGCCCCAAGGCGAGGCGCTCGGTCTGATGTACCCTTTTTCCAGAAGTTCTCCCAATTGATTCTTCAATTCTTGCATCTCGGAAGGTGCCATCCGGTAAGGTGCTTTAGAAATCGGAGCCGCATCTAGCTCCAAGTCCACGGTAAATTCTATCTCTCGATCTGGCGGTAATCCCGGGAGGTCATTCGGAAAAACATCGGGGTACTCACTAACAACCGGAATCGAAGAGAAATCGATTTCATTACCTTCCTTTTTCAAGGCATAACACCAATAGCCCGCACAACCTTTATTCAAAAGTTTTACGGCCTTCATGGCACTGATCAGTAACTTGGATAGTCCCGACTTACGCCCCAAAAATGAGTACTCGGATCCGTCTTTAGTCATCATGGTGATAACCTTAGTACGGTAGTTCATAATCGCTTGATGACTATCAAGCCAATCCTCGTCGAGGATCACGTCCTCGCCTTCCATATCAACTACAATTAAATTCGATAACCAATCCATACCGGATATAATCACCGGAAAATCTCTAATCTCCCGGTTCCCCACAATTCTATCCTCAGGCGAGTCTCACGATGAAGGGATCGCAAGTAGTCGGACAAGTTATATTCAAACGGCGTACACACTCCAAAGAAATAAAAGAATGTGTAGCACCAATCAAAAATTACAATTTGGATGAGATAGGATATGAATGGTACCTGAAGCCACCGCCGCGTCGGGTTCGTCTGCTCGACGCATCTCATAAACTCGTGGTTGCACCGAACCGACGCTAGAGTTCCCCCCTCCAGCATTCTGACCCTGTCCCCGGCCCCTGCCAAAATTATGTTGAGGTTGACCAAAAGATTGTCGCTGATTAATACCTTGATCAAGAGGTGTTGGGGCAGAAGCCCGAGTGTCCAAAGTCTGGTTCGGCTCGGAACGGTAAACCGCTCTATGCCCCATCTGACCACACGTGTGACACTTTAATAGTGGAAAGTAGCATTCCGAACTAAAATGGCCTGGACGACCACAATTATAGCAAGTCACCGCGCGATTTGGGGTACCCGAAGTGGGACGGTAACCCCTCTTCCCTTTATTAGAACGTGATGACTGTCCGGCAAAACAGTTAGTCGTCTGCGACTTCTGAAAGTTGCCACCCTTAGAGCCAGAAAAATTTCCCCCGACTTTCTGCTTCTTCGGTTCTTCAACGGTATTGTTGTCGGGGCTCAACATATCATGGGCCAAAGCTCTGTCTTGATACTCTTTCAGTGTGGTACAAGCAAATCCGGCCATGTACCGCCGTAAGTCCAAATTCATCCGCATATCAAAATAACGGATCTTATCACGCTCGTTACGCACTTGATCCTTCACATGGATCAATTGTTGGTTATACTCCACGATCGCCTGCGAAACATGAATATCATGTGGTTTAGCCTCGAAGAAGGCTCGGATTCGGCTCTCTCGTACCGGCCAAGGACAAAACTCGGCCTCCAAGAGCTCCTTAAATTCATCCCACGAGGCAATACGATCCTACGGCTTGATGACCTTCCACCAAGTAGCGGCCTCCTTAGTGAGGAAATACTGAGCAATTGGTACTTTCCTCACCTCGGGGCAATCAACCGCCTCGAAAATCTTCTCTAATTCCGCGAGCCAGTCTTCCCAGCCTAACGGGTCTGTGGCACCGCCAAACTGTGGAGGGTGCATACGGATTACATTCTGAAGCAAGGCATCCGTGTTTGGGTTCGGGTTATTCATCTGAACAGTTTGGGCCAAAATAGTCATTTGAGTAGCCAATTGTTGAAGTGCATTCGCCACTCCAACGTCCGCGTTGTTCCCCTGACCGTCTGACTGGTCGTGCTGACTCTCGGTGTCGGGATGCACCGAGTTCGACAAACTGGGGTTGGTCGACCCCGCAACTGAACTAATGGAAACGGCCGCGCCATGACCTCTTCCTCGTCCACGGCCACGACCACGGCCACGGCCCCTACCAGCTGACATACTGAAGAACACACAAGTCACGTAAGCACAATTTAATCGCGCGTCATCAAAGTGTCCGATTTTCAAGAATACCGATAAAAAGGAAGCAAAACGAATAAGGAAACACCAGGAGAGTGAGAGGTCTTACAAGTACCGGTCGCACTGTGATGATGGCAGAGTAATGATACTGCGGACAATTAATGACTCGATCGACCCAAAAGACCGACAGCCTAGGTATCCATAGACCTAAGCTCTGATACCATATTCTGTAACACCCCCAAGTTATTCAGGGAATATTACAGCGCCATAAGCCCCGCCGTGGGACCCACAAGGCTAAACATACGCAGAACTATAAACTTTGACCGAGGAGGTCTACATACAATGGAATTAAGAACAATACAAAGGTATTCAAAACATAACCAATGTATTCACAACATCACAACTCGAATCAATACTTCGGCAAACACAGGCCGGAACATCAAGGAAAGGGAAAACAATACTCGAGTATTCAAAAGCCAATCCAGTATAACAACACTGAACGGGAAACTCCAAACATAACTGGAAGAAAGACACAGTATCACACTTGCCCACCATCTTCGTGCCGACCCGATACCTGCCTGTCCGCTCTCCTGGAACCTGAAATACATAAAACGTATTTCCCCCATAAAGGGGTTAGCCGTCGAATAGCTAGTGCAAGTATATCAATATGGAACACAATACTCCTCGACAATAAAGTAAATGTAACCGTCAATTCATCAATTCAAGACTAGTATTCCGGAATAACTAAAATCTCATAAGACGTATGTGAATGCCGTAGAAACGGTTCGTTCACCTCATACGCCGTTACGTATGTGAATGCCGTAGAAACGGTTCGTTCACCTCATACGCCGATACATGTAGGAATGCCGTCAAAACGGTTCGTTCATTACATGCCAACAATATATCTATGAATGCCGTAAAAACGGTTCGTTCATGATATGCCATCAATATTTCTTACTTTCAAAGTCGAGAACGTACAATCATAAATGTATACTTGCCTTTGAGACATCGACAATTCGAATGGAAAAAGGTATGAGTTCGGTATATCCAAGAACGCGCTTCCGGCACCTAAACGATTCGCAAGGAATATGATAATCAATTATCCATATTCAAATTACACGAAGAAACCCCCGAAACCCGTCTACGATTCATAAAGATATACGGATAATCAACTAGAGGTTGGAAAATCGTCCAAAATCTCACAAGTCCGAAAACGGCACAATCCAAACCGTAAAATCGTAGGAAAAGCATGCATACGGTATAGATACATCATAATCTCAAAGTTCTCAAGCTTCAAAGCGGGTAAATCGGACGAATCTACGAAAAACCCCAAAATTCCCAAAAGGTAGGGTTCTAAGTATTTTTACCTTGATTCGGACGTTAGGAGGAACTAGATGTTGAGAAATCCTTGTTCTCCAACCAAATATATTGTTGTTAGAAGGTAGATCGCTTCCAATCGCCTAAGATCGCCTCTCCCGAGTGATTCCCGTCGAAAAGGAGTGAAGAAGGTGAGAAATGACGAAAATAAAGTCAACTGCCATATTTATATCTATCCAGTCTAGCGCACGTTACGCCTCCTTCATTAGCGTGCGCTAGCGAAGTCACCGGATAGTCCAGTGGCTTCTGTCGGCCCCGTTAGCGTGCGCTAATTGTCTGTCCCTAGCGTGCGCTAGCCCAAAATATGGCATCCAGTACTGGAGTCCAGAACTTACTGTCTCTGCCCTGCTCAAAACTTAGCGTGCGCTACCGCTATAGTTTAGCGTACGTTATGCAATAGCTTTAGCGTGCGCTAGCCGGAGCCTAGCGTACGCTATCTGATAGTCCAGAAAACCTGGCAACCTCACTGTCTCTGCTGACCAGTTCGATAACGTGCGCTACGGACGGATGTTAGCGTGCGCTACTATCTATGGATAGCGCGCGCTAATAAACTCCTAGCATGCGTTAATCCGCCAGTCCGGAGAGCAGTCCGAAATACTGGTTCTGACGTGACTGATCCCCTTAGCGCGCGCTACGGCTCAGAGCTAGCGTGCGCTAATCAAGCAGAATTAGCGTGCGTTAGCCTAGGCCTAGCGTGTGCTATATCTCTGGCACAGAACATCTCCGCAAGGTCTAAACGACATGATCAAGAACCAAACGAGATACGAAACTCAATAACCATATCAACAACATCTCCAAGCATTTACAGAGCGACAAAACAAGGAGGATGACAGAGTCAAACAGTCAATAAAAGTACGGGTATTACAGAAGTCTCATACGGGGTTTCAGCCTCTTGCTGAAATACTTGATTTTATCCGCCTCTGAATGAATGATGGATGAGGCGAAAGGAAGAAGTTCCTGAAATTTCTCGGTAATGGCGAGAACATCCTCGTCTGCTGAGGAGTCGGGGGTGAGTAATTCTGACAGTTTGGCCTCTCTGAGCGGGTCCGGATAATACCTCACCATCATGAGAGTTTTGAACTGATCCCAAGTACATGATCCTTCGGTGGGCTTCAACGACAACCACCAAGAATGTGCGCTCTTACCCAGGTAGTAAGCTGCAACAGAAACTTTGTGTCCTTCGGGACACTCTACCATAGCAAACAACTTCTCGAAATGCTCGAGCCAATGAATAATATCCGCCGGCTCAGATGAGCCCTCAAAAGTAGGTGGCCTCTGGAGAGAGATGTCACCGATGATATTGCTCACATTCCTCTCTTGCCTCTGAGGTGGCGGCGGAGGAGCTTGCTGATTTTGATTGACGGAGTTATGCATCGTCTCCATCAGCTGTGCTATCTGAGTCATTTGGGCCATCATGCCCTGCATAAAAGCGAGTGGGTCAACCCGGACACCCTCTGACTGAGCCGTGTCCCGGGTACGACTCCCCGATAGTGAATGATCGCGTCCAGGAGAGTGAGTGGCAGCATCGCTGCTCGATGAATTAGCATTATTCCTCGCATTCGCACGTGTATTCACACGAGCTCTCGGGATTCGGCCCGCACCACGGCCTCGTCCTCCTCGTCCTCTTCTTGCTCTCTCCATACTGAAGTAGGAAAGTCACATGATGATTATATTCCCGCATGAATATCACGTTATGATTATGACAGGAGATGATGAAAATGAGCATACGCGCTCTAACACGGTGATTACATGAATGATTAACTGAGGTGACATGATTATCTGATGAAATTATTGAAATGATTATCTTGAATGAGTTAACAAGATTAATGATTTGATCTTCCAGATCAACAACCGAGTAATGAAATGAATTGAGTGATTAGTGAGTTAACCTGACCGTCCTGGTCAAAATGACAATGCTGATTGAGGATTGTTAACTGATGAATTATGAATGAATGATTATTGCCAGAAATTATACCATAGCATTAGAAATCTTACAGTTCTTGGTCTGATTGGCTCGGCATTTGCACAGGTCACACGTGACGCGAAAGTCCAATGATACTAGTCCGATGACGATGATTTCAAATGAGACATGACTTGGAGGGTAGTATTCAAAACCACTGCTCCGATACCAACTCTGTAACACCCCGAACTAGGCGGATATTACAGTGTCGTGAATCCCCGACCGGGACCCACCAGGCAAATGAAAATGATGAATTAAATAATATAATTGTAGTACCGAACCACATTATATTACCCAGTACTCCGATGAGGAGTTTAAGTACAACACACCAGGACTAAACCGAATACTAGTATATTTTATATGGAGATAAAATACACCACCCTGAACAATTAAACATCTCAAACGGAAATTACATCGGAAAATACAAATGACGGAATAACTGAAATGACTGAAATGACTGAAACAAACGAAATGACTGGGGCCCCCTACTAGTATCACTGGGACTCCTCACCGTCAACATGCTCTTCCCGGGCCTTTGCCTTGCCGTGACCTGAAAACAAAAATCCCCCAACGGGGTCAGTTACACAGAACAACAATCCTCAAGGGTTGAAATTACACAATCATGAATTAACTGAAGTTATGAAATATCCTTAATTATGAATTATGCTGAAGAGGAGTATCATAGTACGCCCGTAATGTTCTGTGCAAGTGTACAAGACGAATGACCGGACACACCCGTCCTTGTACCTAATTAGTCTCACGGAGGTAAGAGTTACCGTGTGCACGGTCCAATGCATCGGTGAACCCAAAATATGACCATCGTGTGCCCGACTAAAAATTCCACACATCCACACCCGGCCACGCAATATGAACCCAGAAGGTCATATGAACGAGAATGACCACAATGAAATACCAATGAATAATAATTCGACAAGGCCAACATGACTCACCGAGATGAGAATAATAGTGACTTGATTGATAACCCAATGAAATGATTTGGAACCGTCGTTCCTCGTGAATGAAATGATTATTCGGTAATTACAAGTCTCAATATGATTAATACCATGATGAATGAGTTATGATTATGAGCAATCAACAACAAAAGGAATGAGTATCCTTTTAACCGAGTAAGAGTTAACTTACACAATACCGATGACAAAGTCCTTCCACGAACAACGTCCTAATCGATATACCGGTCGCCTGAACAACCTTGAATAACAACAATTACCAACAACCGATCAATACACGTGTCAAGCAACAAAACACGACCAACCCAAAAGTCGATACAACGATAATCAAACTCATAGGGGCATTCAAACGAATACGTAACCAACCACACAACTTTGGAAATATCCAATCCCGAATTTATCGAAACCAACACCAAAATGAGTATTTCGAACTAACAAAACACTTCAATGATATCAATAATCCAATAGGAATCCACCATTCAAGATTACAACCACATAAATCGGAAAGTCCCCAATTAACCGAAGTCAACCCCAAGGGTTCTTGAAATAATTCCGAAGATAGCCATTAAATCCGTAGGAATATATTTATCCAAGGTAGATAATCCATATCTAACATATTCCAATGATAATCCAAGCTTACACGAAGAAATCGGAAGGAAAAACCCAAAAATCCGAAATTCTAGATCCAAGAGATTAATACCTTTGATTTGATGTTAAGGAGATGATGAAGTGATGATAATCCAACTCAAAGCCTTGAATATGATGATAGGTGATAGCAGCTCGAAGAGAACACTCCAAGTCGCCCGAAATCGCCCGAAGTCGCTCCAAAAACGAAGGGAAATGAGAAATGACAAAACTCAGGCTAACTGTCCAATATATAGTTACTCCAGGTTAGCGTGCGCTAGCCCTTGTGCGTAGCGTGCCCTAACAGGTAATTTGGGTAGTCCAGTACCCACTGGCCGAAAACGGTAGCGCGCGCTACGTACCTTTTGTAGCGTGCGCTACAACCATACCATTAGCGTGCAATAATACCCATGGTTAGCGTGCGCTAACGAATTATTAGATGCCCAGTACTGGAATCCAGAAACCGTCTGTCCTCTGATCTGACCTCGGTAGCGTGCGCTACAACCAATATTTAGCGTGTGCTACTACACCATTTGCGTACGCTAAATATCACTCATAGCGTGCGCTATGAATTAATCAAGTGCAGTCCAGTAGCCACTGGACTCAACCTGATCCGTCCTTAGCGCGCTACATGAGAATTATTAGCGTGCGCTACTACAACCCACTAGCGCGCGCTACTTACCACTCGTAGCGTGCGCTACTAATAACTCACCTGCAGTCCAGTACCTTCTGGACTGCAGCCAGGGTAACATTAGCGTGCGCTAATGCTGATTGGTAGCGTGTGCTACCTATACTCAATTAGCGTGCTCTAAAAAGAGTACGTAGCGTGCGCTACTTCCTCACACACAGTCCACAATGAAAATGACGACGATGATAAACACGGCACGAAACTCCAATTAAATTAGTGATGAATGACGATTGATACACGATACAATTACTCTGAATGATGAATACCATGATTGAATATGAGTGACAAATGATCATTAATGAGTGAAATTACTGAATGACAATTACTGAATGATAAATACTGAATGATAATAACTGAATTACAACCGGATATTACAAATTTAGCAATTCGGAATAGAGAATTTATATCAATGAAAAGCCTAACTGATGGAATAAAAATCTCCATTGTTAGTTGATCCGGTGTTACTAATAAAAATTGGTCTATTAAGATTAAGTAAAGATATGGAAAGAGAGGGATTCGAACCCTCGGTAAACAAAAGCCTACATAGCAGTTCCAATGCTACGCCTTGAACCACTCGACCATCTCTCCGACATAATAATTATATACCAAAAATTGAGCGAATAACGAATGATTCATATTCCATTCTATATTGTTGGATCTCTCTCTTTTTGGAGGGCATCAGGTGCATGTATACCGATTAATAAATTTCTAAATGCTGGAATAGATCCTAAAGAGATACCGATTCCTCTTGAATTTATCTGGAATCGTGATCTATTGGCTCAACTTTATAAAAGTTTTGGCCGAGGGAATAACCCTATATTTTACCTTAAATTGGTCAAAATATGCATAATTTCTTACTTTTCATGGAGGATTAGATCCAGTCGAGGTCTTTGGTTGACCGATATTACACACCATCATTTAGCGATTGTATTTCTTTTGCTTATTGCTAGTCATATGTGTAACACCCCCAAACCACTCGGGAATATTACAGCACCGTAGACCCTCTCCATGAGGATCTACCAGGCTAAATACAGAAACACCACAATACAATACATACCGACATGGGTAATTAACAGACCATTAGACCGATTTGGTCTTTTACCACAACATACACATCAACCATACATTACTCTTTCTTGTAACTCATACCCACGCAGGGGTCAACATAAATCAACGTTCCCACATAGGGAAACGATAAACACAACGGAAGGACAAAACAAGACATCACCAAATACTCAACACCGGTCTACATGTGATTAGTATCGCCATCTTCCATCATCCTTCGTAATGATCCTGTGAATTGCTCCCCAGCAACCTGCAAGTACCTGGATGCAAAACAGACATCCAGCCCCCGAATACTCGGGGGTTAGCAAAACTCCACTGTTTTGCTAGTGCAAGTATAAATACAAAGACAAGCCATACATATCATACTCCAAGAACATAGAAATCATGAATATAATTCCTGAGATAATTCACTTGAGCAAAACAGTTTGAATTATGAAAGATAGGAACAAAATCATTTTACATCTTACAAAACATTTTACGATCTCGGGAGTTTTGAAAGCATTTGGGGTTTAAGAATTTTCAAGCCTTTCGAAACACTTAGGGACGCCGCCCAAAAATCATTTATTTCAAAATACGATTCCGATAACAAAATACGGGGTCCACGACCCAATCATAACATCCCAATTACAAACACAGAGTCCACGACCCAATTCATCCACATCACATATTCGCAAGAATGACCCGACGGAAACTACACCGTGTCAAACATTACCACGACAACAGTCTCACAGAACGACAGCAGAGAGCACATCTTTGCAACTCGACCATACGGTCGAACTCAACACACCACAGAGCTACAATACACAGAGCAACCACAGGACTCACGTACCCTTACCAAATTATCACAGTCAAGGGACAAATCACACACAACACATTTATCGGTGCCATTCCAGCCAAGTACGATACCATTTGTACTGCCATTCTAATCAGACGAAATATGCGCCAAAAATCACAATTCTCCAACAAAACATTTCAAAGTTAACCGTTGGTACGAGACTCACGGCCTCCGTACCCCGCAGAGCCCAGTCGGACATCCCTGGGTGGTTAACCCTAGTTCGTGATACGCACACTCACGGCAATACGTATCCCTAGAGGTCCCGTCAGGCCGTCCCTAGGTGAACATACACATATCATCCACGACGCCACGGGAGGCCATAATTCGAATACTAGAATATGCATACAAATGCTAGGTACTTCGCTAGAATGGCCACTTTAACCGGCATATACTCACAATTAATGTCACACAACGACAATCAAATACCAATGCCAAACAACACCAAGTGTCCCAACCTCCTTACGAAGGAGTAACCACTAATATCACACAACGTCACATATTCACCGTACAATTACACAACTCAATACTCAATCCTCGGCAATTAATTACAGTCTACTAAATTCACTCAAATATGTTCGATATCTTCCATCACACCACAATGATACATAAAATCAGAAAACACGTTTATTCACAAAGCCTACGAGTTATCTTCGAAGGAAAACCCTTATCAAAAACATACCGATCCTTTTTAAAAGTTCATTAAAACATTCGGATTGCACATAAAATCATTTATCAATGATTCCGTCTACAAAACATGAAAAGTATGGGCAAGATACTTGCCTCGAATAACCACAACGCGGAGAATCGGCCGAAGTAGGTTGGCACGAACCGACTACGAACTCGCCGACTCCACCGAACGACAATCCGCAACAATGAACTATGAACGAAAATAATAACAACGAAAATGAATTCCATAATACGACTCAAAGCCTTTGAATTCAAAGAACGAATGACGAAAGTTCAAGGATTTCCCCCAAAACGGCCAAGAACACGATTCGTTCCGTCAAAACCCGAAAACGGAATTCCAAGTTGAAATATGGATATACAATCCATAGAATATGTTTAACAACATCATTTAACCACAATCGATCCATCAAAAACGGATGAAAAACGAGATCGAGAACAAATCCCCCAAAAAGTCAATTTGAAGGAAATCAAGAAATATACTTCGATTCGACGAAGAACAATGGATTAAATGATGTTAAACACAAGAATACTATCAAGATTAATCATACCCATCATGAATTAATCAATAATACGGAACGAATCGGACAAAAACGCAAAAACCCCCAAATTCACGAAATTAGGGTTCTAGAAAATCTCACCTTGATTCGCTGGATCAAAGGATGATAACGGATGATTGATTGATGATATAGCCTCAATAACTTCGAGGATTTGTTGTCAAACAACATGGCTCCATGATGAGCATACCCTAAGCCGCGGAAGAGAAGGAGGAGGAGGAGAAAAATGGCCAAAAACCCGTCTGCAGGGCCATAAATAGGCTGCACAGTGTGCCGCGGCCCAGCGGGAGTGTGCCACGGCACAGGCCCAAAAATGGCTCCCAGTGGTCGGCAGTGTGCCGCGGCCCGGCCCGCGGCACCCGGTACAGTCGGTTTGGCCGAAAAATGCCACAGAGTGTGCCGCGGCCCTGCCGGCATGTGGTACGGCCTGCTCGGCCAGAAGCTGCCGAGCACTACCGGCCGTAGCTCGGCCAGAAGCTGCTGAGAACTACCGGCCGTAGCTCGGCCAGTGCCAGCCTGGGCCCAGATTGCCCGGCCATGACTCGGCCGGGGCCAACCCCGACGGCCCGAACGACCCCGAAACCCAAACCTGAATACGAATCGATGATACGGTTATGACGTACTCGCAAAGACGAATCTAAGAGCTAAGAGAACACACAATTCTGACCACCCGAAGGCTCAGAATTCGACAACGGAAGTAATTACCCAAAACTTTGGGAAATTACGAAAATGGCCCAAAACGTCCGAAAATCACGATACGCGATCGAAACACCAAACCAAAGCTCGCAGCATGAATAATAACATCAAATGAACTTACGAGAAACTCGAAACAACAGTTTCGGACGAGATTCGCAAGAATCGAACTCAAGTGCGGAAAAGTCGCTAAAAAGCTCGGAACTCAACCAAACGATACCGAAACGAACTCGGATGACAAAAAGTGCAGAATTAATCATTCTCGAAATGACGAAACGGTCATGAGAGAGTCGTCAAAACGGACTCCGGCCGAAAAAAGAAATTTACCGAAAATCGAAAATTGCGGATGTTACAATATGTATAGAACTAATTTCGGGATTGGACACAGCATCATTTAAGTTGGACTAGCCTCTTTCTCGGATTCCATAACCGAGGACTTTATGTTCATAATGATGTTATGCTTGCTTTTGGTATTCCGGAAAAGCAAATTTTGATCGAACATCTATTTGCTCAATGAATACAATCGGCTCATGGTAAATGGATTCGATGTACTTTTATCTTCAACGAATGGCCCAACATTCAATGCGGGTTGAAGCATTTTGTTGCCCGGTTATTTAAATGCTATTAATGAAAATACTAATTCATTATTCTTAACAATGGGTCCTCGGGACTTTTTGGTTCATCATGCTATTGCTCTGGGTTTACATACAACTATATTAATCTTAGTAAAAGGTGCTTTAGATGCCCGCAGTTCAAAATTAATGCCAGGTAAAAAGGATTTCTGTTATAGTTTTCTGTGCGATGGCCCGGGACGAGGAGGTACTTGTGATATTTCGACATGGGATGCATTTTATTTGGCAGTTTGTTGAATGTTAAATACTATTGGATAGGTTACTTTTTCTTGGCATTGGAAACACATCACATTATGTATGGTAAGGTAATGTTTTCACAGTTTAATGAATCTTCCATTTATTTGATTAGTTGACTAAGAGATTATTTACGGTTAAACTCTTCACAACTGATCAATGGGTATAACCTTTTTCTTTTGGTATGAATAGTTTATCGGTCTGAGCGTGGATGTTCTTATTTAGACATCTTGTTTGGGCTACTGGATTTATGTTCTTAATTTTCGGGCTGGATATTGGCAGGAATTGATTGAAACTTCAGCATGGACTCATGAACGCACACTTTTGGCCAATTTGATTTGATGGAAAGATAAACTCATGGCTCTTTCCATTGTTCAAGAAATATTGGTTGGATTAGCCCATTTTTTTGTAGGTTATATATTCACTTACGCGGCTTTCTTGATTGCCTCTACATCGGGAAAATTTTGCTAATGAATGTGTTATATCTGTGATAATCTAATTTATTTCGATGGATAGAAGGCCCCTTTTCTATTTCTACATCTAGGATTCGACTTGTATCAACTAAATAGGACCTGAACCATTATACAGAAGATCGTCCGAAGCTAGAGCTTCTGCCCGCAAGTCGAGAATACGCCCCGGTAGTGCTCACGGTAAAGTGGCTCGTCCCCAAAGGTTAAAACGATCTGAACGTCTCAACAGTAGCAGCACCACAAACTGATCGAGCACCTGCGAACTGGACTAGAACGAAGACTGAACTGAATATGTTATGCTATGCTTTTATAAAAATGAACTGTTTTCGTGAATCTGCAATGACCAAATGTGCTGATATATATAGCACTCTCCTTGATCAGGTGAAGGGATTCATCGCCATTAATTCTGCCATGATGGCTGGCGGTTTCAGACGCCCAAAGGGTAATTGAACAAACATTGAATATAATAGTACTATTATATTCAATGGTTCAATTACTCTTTTGTAAGAAAAATCCCTCGGATTTTTCCTTTTTTAAGAGAATTATATATAAATTTTAGATTCGTCATTCATAGTCACGAATCGTTCACTAGAATCGACATCCTCTATATACTATATAATATAAATTTACTAAAACAAATCTATAAAATAAAGCGGAATCCAGAAGTTATCAAAATTTATTATAAGGCTTTAGTTCAATGAAACAAGTATAATCTCTTCATCACACGATTTGATGAAATATCTTGAAATTTCTTTTATGTCAAATTGGGATGTGTACATCTATGTTATGTATCAATCAAGTAAATTTTCTTTTGATTGTATCGTTGAAACAATAAAAAAATTTAGGCCGGTTCTGAAATAATTCATTTTACCCTAAACTTGCTAGGCAAATCCATTTAATTATTCAAAAATCAAGCCACTAACCATTATGATTATACTGCATAAACCATTATGATTATACTGCATATATATATAATATTATATATATATTCATATAAAGATTTTATCTACTATAATTATAGTGACTCGTATAATTATAGTGACTCGTTCGGGAATTACAGCGCCGTGAGCCCCGCCGTGGGACCCACAAGGCTAAACATACGCGGAACTATACACTTGACCGATAAGGTCTACATACAATAGAAAGAAAGACGATACAAATGGTATTCAAAAACCATAACCAATGAAACCATATACATCACTGCACAAATCAATACCTCGGCAACACAGTAGGAACATCAAGGAAACGAAATACAATACTCGAGTATTTAAAAATCCATTCCAAGACAACAACCCGAATGGAGGAATCCAAGAAAATAACCGAGACAAAACAGATCACACTTGCCCATCATCTTCATGCCGACCCAGTACCCACCGTCCGCTCTCCCGGACTGAAATACATGAAACGTATTTCCCCATAAAGGGGTTAGCCGTCGAATAGCTAGTGCAAGTATAACAATATGAAACATAATACTCGACAATAAAGTAAATGTAATCCGTCAATTCATCAATATCCGTCAATTCATCAATTTAAGACTAGTATTCCGGAATGACTAAAATCTCAAGACGTATGTGAATGCCGTAAAAACGGTTCGTTCATATCATACGCCGTTACATGTAGGAATGCCGTCAAAACGGTTCGTTCATTACATGCCAACATTATTTCATATGAATGCCGTAGAAACGCTTCGTTCATATCAACCATGGAATCGCACCAGAGGCTACGAAACCCTCAGAGGACCATAGGCCCGTCCCGGAGTGGCTAGAAATAATCATATCATCAATATTCCATACTTTCAAAGTCGAGAACGTATAATCATAAATGTATACTTGCCTTAATAAACGTTACCGAAGATCCCGAAGAACACGGTTAAACCGGGAAGCTTGAACCACGAAGAAGACAACGAACGGAAGGGTTTCGACTTGAGTTCTTCACAAGGGTTTCGTCCCTAGGTCATATCAATGATAAATCAACAATCGTACGATGAATAATAATCGTACAACGCACAAAACCCCCCTCTTAGACCTTTTGTCGGACACCTTCAAGGCGTCGACTAATAACTCAACCAAAACGACGAACCAATACAATCCAACCGTGGAATAACGATGGAAATGATAGAATACACCTAAATCATCATCAATCCATCACTAATCTAATTTACTACGGATTAAAAGGATGAAGTCAAACAAAATCCCCAATTTCCAACATTAAATTCGAAGTGTTCTTGAATAATCTTTCAATAATCCGATGAATACTCCAACAAGTCCATAATCATGCGTATATCACTTCATACCCCATGATTTTAACATCCAAAACATTATTACCCAATACAAAATCGAAATCCAAGATGTTGAAGAAATTACCTCTTGAAGATCCAAGCACTATGATTCGAAGAGCACACGATAGAACGATGATCCGGGCTTCACAATCGAAAAGAGATGAAGAGAAATCATATACTCAAGTGATAGGTGAAGAAACCTTCCTCTCTCAAGCCTTTCCTCTCGTGTGATGGTGAAGAAATGAGGAATATCGGTTGAAACGCGGTAAAAACGCAGATATAGGGGTAACTGTCATGTGTGCCGCGGCTCAAGATATGTGTGCCGCGGCAAAGGCCCAAAATTCGCTCCTGTGGCTCGGCGGTGCCGCGGCTCAGCCAGTGTGCCGCGGCACCGGTACAAAGCGGTTTTGGCCGAATCTGGCAAATGAGAGTGACTTAGCTATTTCGACCATAACTCCCTCGTCTGGACTCCGATTGACTCACCGTTTGAACCATTGGAAAGCTGACTCGATGCTTTATAATATTGCCAAGATTCAGAATTTTTGGAGTTTCCAAGAATTTACGGTGATTTAACAAAGTCGAACTCATACGTGGAAAAGTCGCTAAAGAGCACGGAATTCAACAGAACGATACCGAAACGAACTCGGATGACAAAAAAGTGTAGAATTAATCATTCTCGGGATGACGAAACGGTCCCAAGCAAGTTGTCAAAAACGGACTTCCGCCAAAAATAGAAAATTTCCGGGAAACAAAATTACGGGTATTACACATGCACTGTGGGGGTGCAGAAGGCACAATACTACATAACCAAATATGCGCAATTGGCACTCAAGCTCGTCTGAGTCCAGAATGTAAAAATAGGACTTATCCAGTTACCAACTGGTATGCATAAATCTTTTCGATAGCAAAGGGTCTAAAATGAGCGAATAAGTAAAGCTGCATGCAAGACTACATAACCCTAGACAGAAATAGGCAAATTGGTGTGCATAACCAATGCCCGGGCTACCATCTGATTCGTTCGATGGTTGCCTTCGCGAGACCATTTTGCGTATGCTCATGGGGGATGGGATGCTTTTCGTCGCTCCCGATCAACATGCAGTATTCATCAAGTACTTTAGATGTGAACTCTCCAGTATTATCAAGTCTTAGAGACCGAACATGGTGGTCAGGGTGGTGAGCCCTTAGACAGATAATCTGTGCTAGAAGCTTTGCAAAAGAAACATCTTTAGTGGACAAAAGGGCGACATGTGACCAGCATATTCAAACATCAACCAGAACCATAAAGCATCTAAATGGTCCGCACTCTGGTTGAATCGGTCTACAAATATCTATTTGAATCCTATGTAAGAATGGAATTTTCACATCTTTAGCGTAGGAAGGTCTCTCTCCTACTTTGGCTAAAGCGCAGGCTTTGCACAAGAAATGATGTGTATTCGACAGGATTAAACATGTAGAATGGGCGGATGTTTCCGATGCTTTGGATGACAAGCTTGAGGAACACCAACAAAGTTCGTTATGTAGATTCATTGCCCGCTTCTACTTTGCACGCGAAAGATGTCCGTGCAGATCATCATGTCATGACCTGGATGCCCCAATTAGTCATGCCAAAGCATGTACGAGTCAGCGCCCCAAAGTTCGTTATCGGTAATCGCATAGGATTCAACAACCCTAATTGCAGTGACGTACAATCCACTAGATTGACTCGTAAGTTTCTCTAAGATGCGCTTTCGGCCGCATTCATTAGAGATGATTTATAGATACTCAATTTCTTTCTCACAATGAGTTTCAACATGAAAGTTGTTGATACATATATCCTTGAAGCTTTGTAAGGTTCGAGTTAGGCACTCTCAATGCATATAGTGTGTCGGTGACTGTAAAACTGTGCCGTTAAGCACCAAGAACCCGGGGTGCCGCGTCCTTGGATGAAGTGGGATGATCCAATCATCCTAGTCACTGATACGTTATATGCTATTACCATCAGCCTATCACTCGAGTGTTCCTCGATTCATTCGTCAAACGAGAACATGAGTAATAAAAACTCTGAACCATAAGCGCAGGAACAATATTCGGTACATTGAATAAATTCAACCACTTGTATACGTAAGCAACACTAATATCTTGCTCGAAACCAAAATACATTAGACCATTATTGAAAAATATTATAACGTCTACCGATAAAATTAGTCATGGAGAGGGGATGCCTAATGACTTTGGCACGTATGGTGCGATACTACCATCGATAAATGTGAAAGTGACATTGGGGGTCATGTCATGATTGTCTTCCTTTATATAGTGAGTCTCCTATTCGTCGGAATCTCAATATCTCTTCTAGCTGACTGTGAAATATTTGCTTGCATGGCAGTTCGTATACCAATGGCAGCAATCTCACATTAAGAATCAACTCGTTTCTTGGGAGCCAGAAGCATCATCTCTTCTCACTACTTTGGAAGATTGAAAGAGCCTCCGTGACCACAACCACGTCTATGACTGCCACGTCTGTTTCCACCATGCGAATTCATCACATGTGGTTTGGGATTGGCACGTCCAGTCCCCTATTCGTCGGGTTTTTTTTTCACATTTCACTTTGCCAGTACTAGGCTCGAGAATTTGCTTTGTCTCGGCAGGCCTAGCATTATCGTACTCTATCATATACTGATTCGTTAGTATAAGCACTTAAGTAGGGAAATTGGAAAGCTTTTTTTTTGGATTATGTCGTCTTCTGTGAGTTTATTTTAACAACAAAAAATAAGACGCACCTTAAGGTGGAGCATATCTTTATTAAAATTGTTGACTCGTTATAATAAAGCAAGTGGATTTCGTCCCACTATACGATCAACTCAAGAAATAGTATTCTCGAAATGGCCCTTAAGGGCATCCCGCAGTTCGTTCGGGATTTCAACTAAAGATATTCCTACCATAAGTTAGGGTCGATATTTCACCTAAGAACATCAACGCGCTTTATTTCACCTTTTAAAACGGTTTTTCGTTTGTATGAACAAGTATGGCACTAACGTCTTAAAATCAGAATCTCATATATGGCACTCAAATCTTTCTGAGTCCAAGATGTTGAATTTTCGAACGAGTTGGATTAGCCATATTCGTAAATAAGAGAAGGAAGCGAATACGTTTCACATAATCATAAGTTCGTCCATGATAAATTATTCAATAATGAGATTATTTTGTTTAGAACCAAGATATAGCTATGGTTTCGATGTGATACACATGAAGTTTCGTTATCATGGTACTATGTAGGTAGTAAAAATTAGACATAAATATCTACCAATTATGTAGCCTAATTGCATGCAATATCTGTATATATATATATATATATATATATATATATATATATATGCATGCAAATTATATATATAATTATATATATATAAACATATAATTCCTACATTATATAACTATATACACATTATGCAGTCAAATAGATATCTTATAGCGCAATTATGATCAATTTAATAATCTAAGAGCATGAATTAAATAATTTAATTCAAGTGGCTAATTAATTTATTTGATTTAATTAAACATAATTACATTAAATCTGATTAATCATATTATGCTATTAAATCACATAGAGCATACAAGTATGTACACGAAGCAAATAGTAGGGTTATTCGGATTGTGTACCTTACAGGAAAGACACGATTCTTTGGGCATACCATCAATTTGTTTGGTAAATTGCATCTTCGTTCCAATTGTAACACCCCTAATCCGCTCAGGGATATTACACGCCGTAGAACCTTTCCTCAAGGATCTACCAGGCTGGTAATGACATATAACAACTCAACCATGCCTTTAAGGCTAAAATGACTCAGTAGACCGATTTGGTCTTTCAATAAATACATACAACTCAAATACAACTCATGCCCACGCAGGGGTCAAAATACAACCACACCCGTGCAACGGGAAAAATATAGCAGCGGAAAATAAAGTACAACTGGACCAATAAACAATATACGGTTCCTCATGTAATTAGTATCGATCATCTTTCATCATCCTTTGTGCCGACCCTGTGTTATGCTCCAAAACCTGAATGCAAAAATAGACATCCACCCCCCGAATACTCGGGGGTTAGCAAAACTCCACTGTTTTGCTAGTGCAAGTACAAGTGCAAAAATACGAGTCATACAATTCACATTCCACGAACGATAATAATTCGGAATCCTCAAAGATTCAAATACAACAAGATGGACACTTCCCGAGGCGAGAGTTCGAGTAAAAACTTCCCAAAATTTCAAGATCAAAATATCAAGGGAAACAATTTATAAAATGATTTGAAATACCATCGGGAGTTTTAATAGAAAACGATTTAGGATTATCAAATCCTACTTTTCAAAAACCCAAAATACGAAAGGGGTCACCGCCCCAAAGGTTTACTTTCCGAAAAATGATCTTTACCAAACCGTTGGGATTTTAGCCCCAAATCCGTAAAATGACTTTTACAAAACCATTGGGATTTTAGCCCCAAATCTCATCAACTCACGGTAGACAAGAACGACCACAAGGTTCGTCTCCCACCATCAAAATCCATAAATAAAGGATTTAACACAAACAACAAAATACTCTAGAGCCATCCTAGCCAAGTAGGCCAAACGAACAACTTACCTCTTACACACTTAGTCAATGCATGCAATCATGAAAACCGTTCAAAAGCACTCATTTCCGGAAATGCCATAATCAAATCACATTTGTAAAATGCACCACAATTAACCGTCGATCCACACCTCCGTGGACCCCTACCGAGACCCCGTCGGATCTAACCCGTAGTGGTTAAAAGCAAAGCTCGTCGATCCACACCTCCGTGGACCCCTACCGAGACCGCGTCGGATCTAACCCGTAGTGAGCATACACACACACACGTTACTCATGCAATACTAATATGCTAAGAATGTAAGTTCATCAAGAATACTTACTAGAGATGGCCACTTACTCGACGCCGTTATCAAACTCTTCAAAACACAATAACAAGATTAAACACGGAATACACGATTCCATAACTTTAAACACAGGAGTATCATCATCAAAGACTTCAACGTTGAAAATAATCAAATCATAATCAATTCCCAAAACACAACGTTCACAAAACACACACGCGTTTTGAAAGAGAGCCTTTAACGAGGCCAAACCGAAATCTTTTGAAACTTCATTTCAAATAACCAAACAAACACATCAAGACGACCACCGATCATCATATCCATAAAACGAGAAAAGTATGGGCAAGGTACTTGCCTCGAATGACCACAACGCGGAGAATCGGCCGAAGTAGGTTGGCACGAACCGACTACGAACTCGCCGACTCCACCGAACGAAAATCCACAACAATGAACTACGAACGAAAACAATAACAACAAAAATGAATTCCAAAGTACGACCCAAAGCCGCTGAATTCAAAGAACAAATGACGAAGGTTCAAGGATTTCCCCCAAAATGGCCAAGAACACGATTCGTCCCGTCAAATCACGAAAACGGAATTCCAAGTTGAAATATGGATATACAATCCATATAATATGTTTAACAATATCATTTAACCATAATTGATCCATCGAAAATGGATGAAAAACGAGATCGAGGACAAATCCCCCAAAAAGTCGATTCGAAGGAAATCAAGAAATATACTTCGATTCGACGAAGAACAATGGATTAAATGATGTTAAACACAAGAATACTACCAAGATTAATCATACCTATCATGAATTAATCAACAACACGGAACGAATCGGACAAAAATGCAAAACCCCCAAATTCACGAAATTAGGGTTCTAAGGAAGATTACCTTGATTATTTGGATCAAAGGATGATAACGGATGATTGATGTTATTAAATCTAGAACTTCGTGGATTTGTTGGCAAACATCATGGCTCCAAGATATCCAAGTCTCCACCGCGGAAGAGAAAGGGAGGAAATGAAAACGAGAGGAAATTTGACTACTCTGTCACATTTATATCGGGCCGGAACTAGCGTGCGCTAGCCTTCCTGCACTAGCGTGCGCTATCGGCCAGATCGGCCGAGTACCCTGACAGGCCCGCACGACCCGGCACCACCGACCAAACTCGCCGACCCGACTCCCGCTAGCGTGCGCTACGGCCAAGCCGCGCGCGCTTAGCCGACTTGGCCAAAGAACCTCTGGACTAAAAAGCTCGCCTGTAACGTACGCTAGTCGGCCGACAAGGCGCTACCCTTACTTAGCGTGCACTACGACCGACAGAGCGTGCGCTACCGCCGATCCCGACCGAGTCCGTAACCTCGACTCCACCGCCCACACCCGAGCAAGGCGTTAGGCGGCCTGAGCGTGTGCTACTCCTGCCGGTTAGCGCGCGAAGCCTTCCGGCCATAGCGTGCGCTACGCCGGTTCTGCCGCACTGTCCGGCCGGTGCCCGCAATCGTCCGGCCGATCCCCCGCAACTGCTCGCCGCACTCACCACTGTGGCTCGACGACTCGATTTCCGAAAACGCACGGAACGAACACGACGAAAAGTTTGCGGACGACATCAACAACCCGAAATGAAAACATAATACAATAATTAATCATACGCAAGAAACGGGTCGAGACAACAATTACAGATACGGATACCCGTAACTTTCAAGAAATTACAAAATGGCCCAAAACGCCCGGAAATCACGATACGTGATCGAATAACCAAACCGAAGTTCACAACACGTCTAACAAAGTTAAACGGACTTACAGGAAACTCGAAACAGTAGTTTCGAACGAGATTCGCAAGAATCGAACTCAAGTGCGGAAAAATCGCCAAAAAGTACGGAACTCAACAAAACGACACCGAAACGAACTCGGATATCAAAAAGTGTAGAATTAATCATTCTCAGAATGACGAAACGGTCATGAGCGAGTCGTCAAAATGGACTCCGACAGAAAAAAGAAATTTACCGAAAATCGAAAATTGCGGATATTACATTCTACCCTCCTTAAAAGAAGTTTCATCCCGAAACTTAAAACAAGTAGGGAGAAGCAATATCCCGCCAGGAAAACTCAACGAGATACGCAAGAAACGCGTAACTAACGCCCAACAGCGAAACGTTACAAACAACGCAACGGAATATACGGTGTGAAAACACGCTCCACGACGACCAACACAGCGTCGCCGTTAGGGATATAATAAAACCAACAAATGACAAGCGTCATCAAATGGATAATACAATCAAGTCAATTATCCGAACAATCACAAAACACAACGAACGAAAATCAATACGATTGACCAACCCAACGGTACATCAATCAAAACGCGAGCCAACCGCTGAACAAATACGGAATTCCACTGCCCAAGGGTTGGAAGATCGAAAACGAGACCAATTTCCCGAACTTAAGGGAATTACGAAGGAGTCTGAATGCTCAACAATCACGAAACGAGAACAAAAACCGAACAAACAAACGATCAAGACAACAAAAATCGAACAATCATGTCCGAAACACGAAGGATAATAAAGTTCAAACAACAATTCCCAGGATGATCTGGTGAGAACAACAAGACATGCATTCCCATAAGATCCACAGGAAAGGGAGTAGCGATTGAAAAGTCACAACGACAAACGAGTTATTCCGAAATAATACCACACTCGTTCGATAAACAAAAACAAGGGGCAGGACAAGCTCAGAAATGTCAACGAACATAAATGAGTCGACAAAGTAGAATATACGGAAGTTCAAAATCCGATCCACTTCGAATAAAAGAACTAGTAGAACCAAATGATGTCACTCCCGAACAAGGTTCACAAGAATCGAACTGAACCCGAAAAAGTCACATCGATAACCAGATGGACCCACAACAAGATCACAGCTCGTTCAAACGATGAAATCGAAATACATAACAAGTTCAGAAAGTATCAACGAACATGAGCGAATCGATAGACTGGTGAAAGAGAAAATACCGAAGTCAAAATAGTACGGGCATTACCTCCGACCTCGTCCATGAAATTCACAAAAACGGGAGCAAGGTAACAAGACATTAAACAACCGACACATAACGGAACCATCACCGATGCACACGGTCATACCAAAACAAGCTCTAACAGCTCGCACATGCGCGACAACGCAGAAATCACTACGAGGTGATAATATTCAACACCAACACCCCGCCTCTCACAGGGGGCTAACACAACAAATGTGTGGAAAGTGACTCAACGCTCACACCGCCAATTCGATCATACTCGGAGTAAACATCAAAATGACAACGCGAACATCATACATACATACCCATTTCTCAAACGGAATCGATAGGTTTTAAAACGACACCCTCCTTTTGAAAATAATTTAGAAGAATACCGGTTGATCTTGAGTATCACCTTTCAAAAAAATACAAACGTGAAACATCGTTATCGAGACTTTGGAGAACCATTTCGCATTTTATAAAAATGAGGACACTTTCTATTAGTGAAAACTTTCAAAATATTCGACCCTCGGGTCTAAACAAAAGTGTTTCTAAAACATTGAAAATATCTCAAAGCATTTTGGTCCTCGAGGTAGAAAATTTTTGAAGTATATTGTGGCACCTTGAATGTACCACAAAAAAAAATAACTCATTTGAAAAGTATGTCTCGAAATATATTTTTCTAAGATACTCAAGGTTTTCGAAAATCCAATAGTCCAGAATGCCCAAAACTCACACATATCGACGTACGCTAAAACACCTCCTAGTACACGCATCAAAACGTTTAAAATCAAGACAATACATGTCTTTAAACGGAAATAAACGAAAAAATACCACATTCAGAACAAAATCACTGACCCCACTCGAGGCCTCTAAGGACCCTCCCGCACTGGCTAGTGAACAAGTCGAACGCGTATAAGCACAAAGCTTCCACAATAGAACTCGTAAAACGTGCAAATCGATTCGAAAATCATCAGCCACGGACAAAAACAACAATAAAAAGACATCACAAGCGACGACACTCCTCGTATAAATCAAATACGAGAGTCGACTAAATACATATCGTGAAATCAAAATCCACATAAGGATTCCACCACTTAACAAATAATCATAAAAATAGCTCGTGTCACACGAGGCACAACACAAAGAAGGGAGACTTACTTCCACAGGTCGCACGAAGATGATGATCGCCCCACGATACTAATCACGACCAACAAACTCAAACGACGCGTCGCGACACGACTCAGTCAGACGAAACAAGACTCAAACAAAACGACTTGACCCGACATCCTAGGTTTCCTCAACCTAAGCTCCGATACCATTTATGTAACACCCCTAATCCTCTCAGGGATATTACACGCCGTAGAACCTTTCCTCCAGGATCTACCAGGCTGGTAACGACATATAACAACTCAACCATGCCTTTAAGGCTAAAATGCCTCAGTACACCGATTTGGTCTTTCAATAAATACATACAACTCAAATACAACTCATGCCCACACAGGGGTCAAAATACAACCACACTCGTGCAACGGGAAAAATATAGCAGCGGAAAATAAAGTACAACTGGACCAATAAACAATATACAGTTCCTCATGTGATTAGTATCGATCATCTTTCATCATCCTTTGTGCCGATCCTGTGTTATGCTCCAAAACCTGAATGCAAAAATAGACATCCACCCCCCGAATACTCGGGGGTTAGCAAAACTCCACTGTTTTGCTAGTGCAAGTACAAGTGCAAAAATACGAGTCATACAATTCACATTCCACGAACGATAATAATTCGGAATCCTCAAAGATTCAAATACAACAAGATGGACACTTCCCGAGGCGAGAGTTCGAGTAAAAACTTCCCAAAATTTCAAGATCAAAATATCAAGGGAAACAATTTATAAAATGATTTGAAATACCATCGGGAGTTTTAATAGAAAACGATTTAGGATTATCAAATCCTACTTTTCAAAACCCAAAATACGAAAGGGGTCACCGCCCAAAGGTTTACTTTCCGAAAATGATCTTTACCAAACCGTTGGGATTTTAGCCCCAAATCCGTAAAATGACTTTTACAAAACCATTGGGATTTTAGCCCCAAATCTCATCAACTCACGGTAGACAAGAACGACCACAAGGTTCGTCTCCCACCATCAAAATCCATAAATAAAGGATTTAACACAAACAACAAAATACTCTAGAGCCATCCTAGCCAAGTAGGCCAAACGAACAACTTACCTCTTACACACTTAGTCAATGCATGCAATCATGAAAACCGTTCAAAAGCACTCATTTCCTAAATGCCATAATCAAATCACATTTGTAAAATGCACCACAATTAACCGTCGATCCACACCTCCGTGGACCCCTACCGAGACCCCGTCGGATCTAACCCGTAGTGGTTAAAAGCAAAGCTCGTCGATCCACACCTCCGTGGACCCCTACCGAGACCGCGGATCTAACCCGTAGTGAGCATACACACACACACGTTACTCATGCAATACTAATATGCTAAGAATGTAAGTTCATCAAGAATACTTACTAGAGATGGCCACTTACTCGACGCCGTTATCAAACTCTTCAAAACACAATAACAAGATTAAACACGGAATACACGATTCCATAACTTTAAACACAGGAGTATCATCATCAAAGACTTCAACGTTGAAAATAATCAAATCATAATCAATTCCCAAAACACAACGTTCACAAAACACACACGCGTTTTGAAAGAGAGCCTTTAACGAGGCCAAACCGAAATCTTTTGAAACTTCATTTCAAATAACCAAACAAACACATCAAGACGACCACCGATCATCATATCCATAAAACGAGAAAAGTATGGGCAAGGTACTTGCCTCGAATGACCACAACGCGGAGAATCGGCCGAAGTAGGTTGGCACGAACCGACTACGAACTCGCCGACTCCACCGAACGAAAATCCACAACAATGAACTACGAACGAAAACAATAACAACAAAAATGAATTCCAAAGTACGACCCAAAGCCGCTGAATTCAAAGAACAAATGACGAAGGTTCAAGGATTTCCCCCAAAATGGCCAAGAACACGATTCGTCCCGTCAAATCACGAAAACGGAATTCCAAGTTGAAATATGGATATACAATCCATATAATATGTTTAACAATATCATTTAACCATAATTGATCCATCGAAAATGGATGAAAAACGAGATCGAGGACAAATCCCCCAAAAAGTCGATTCGAAGGAAATCAAGAAATATACTTCGATTCGACGAAGAACAATGGATTAAATGATGTTAAACACAAGAATACTACCAAGATTAATCATACCTATCATGAATTAATCAACAACACGGAACGAATCGGACAAAAATGCAAAACCCCCAAATTCACGAAATTAGGGTTCTAAGGAAGATTACCTTGATTCGCTGGATCAAAGGATGATAACGGATGATTGATGTTATGAACTCAAGAACTTCGTGGATTTGTTGCCAAACATCATGGCTCCAAGATCTCCAAGTCTCCAGCCGCGGAAGAGAAAGGGAGGAAATGAAAAACGAGAGGAAATTTGACTACTCTGTCACATTTATACTGGGCCGGAACTAGCGTGCGCTAGCCTTCCCAGACTAGCGTGCGCTATCGGCCGGTATCGGCCGAGTACCCTCGGACAGGGCCCGCACGACCCGGCACCACCGACCAAACCTGCCGACCCGACTCCCGCTAGCGTGCGCTACGGCCGGAAGCCTGCGCGCGCTAGCCGACCTGTCCAGTAACCTCTGGACTAAAAAGCTCGCCCAGGTAACGTACGCTAGTCGGCCGACAGCGTGCGCTACCCCTTACGGTTAGCGTGCACTACGACCGACAGTAGCGTGCGCTACCTGCCGATCCTGACCGAGTCCAGAACCCCTGGACTCCACTGTCCACACCCGATAGCGTGCGTTAGGCCAGCCGATAGCGTGTGCTACTCCTGCCGGTTAGCGCGCGAAGCCTTCCGGCCATAGCGTGCGCTACGCCGGTTCCTGCCGCACCTGTCCGGCCGGTGCCCGCAATCGTCCGGCCAGTCCCGCAACCGTTCGGCCAGTACCCGACCACCAGGGCTCGACGACTCGATTTCCGAAAACGCACGGAACGAACACGACGAAAAGTTTGCGGACGACATCAACAACCCGAAATGAAAACATAATACAATAATTAATCATACGCAAGAAACGGGTCGAGACAACAATTACAGATACGGATACCCGTAACTTTCAAGAAATTACAAAATGGCCCAAAACGCCCGGAAATCACGATACGTGATCGAATAACCAAACCGAAGTTCACAACACGTCTAACAAAGTTAAACGGACTTACAGGAAACTCGAAACAGTAGTTTCGAACGAGATTCGCAAGAATCGAACTCAAGTGCGGAAAAATCGCCAAAAAGTACGGAACTCAACAAAACGACACCGAAACGAACTCGGATATCAAAAAGTGTAGAATTAATCATTCTCAGAATGACGAAACGGTCATGAGCGAGTCGTCAAAATGGACTCCGACAGAAAAAAGAAATTTACCGAAAATCGAAAATTGCGGATATTACATTCTACCCTCCTTAAAAGAAGTTTCATCCCGAAACTTAAAACAAGTAGGGAGAAGCAATATCCCGCCAGGAAAACTCAACGAGATACGCAAGAAACGCGTAACTAACGCCCAACAGCGAAACGTTACAAACAACGCAACGGAATATACGGTGAAAACACGCTCCACGACGACCAACACAATAGGCCGCCATAGGGATATAATAAAACCAACAAATGACAAGCGTCATCAAATGGATAATACAATCAAGTCAATTATCCGAACAATCACAAAACACAACGAACGAAAATCAATACGATTGACCAACCCAACGGTACATCAATCAAAACGCGAGCCAACCGCTGAACAAATACGGAATTCCACTGCCCAAGGGTTGGAAGATCGAAAACGAGACCAATTTCCCGAACTTAAGGGAATTACGAAGGAGTCTGAATGCTCAACAATCACGAAACGAGAACAAAAACCGAACAAACAAACGATCAAGACAACAAAAATCGAACAATCATGTCCGAAACACGAAGGATAATAAAGTTCAAACAACAATTCCCAGGATGATCTGGTGAGAACAACAAGACATGCATTCCCATAAGATCCACAGGAAAGGGAGTAGCGATTGAAAAGTCACAACGACAAACGAGTTATTCCGAAATAATACCACACTCGTTCGATAAACAAAAACAAGGGGCAGGACAAGCTCAGAAATGTCAACGAACATAAATGAGTCGACAAAGTAGAATATACGGAAGTTCAAAATCCGATCCACTTCGAATAAAAGAACTAGTAGAACCAAATGATGTCACTCCCGAACAAGGTTCACAAGAATCGAACTGAACCCGAAAAAGTCACATCGATAACCAGATGGACCCACAACAAGATCACAGCTCGTTCAAACGATGAAATCGAAATACATAACAAGTTTAGAAAGTATCAACGAACATGAGCGAATCGATAGACTGGTGAAAGAGAAAATACCGAAGTCAAAATAGTACGGGCATTACCTCCGACCTCGTCCATGAAATTCACAAAAACGGGAGCAAGGTAACAAGACATTAAACAACCGACACATAACGGAACCATCACCGATGCACACGGTCATACCAAAACAAGCTCTAACAGCTCGCACATGCGCGACAACGCAGAAATCACTACGAGGTGATAATATTCAACACCAACACCCCGCCTCTCACAGGGGGCTAACACAACAAATGTGTGGAAAGTGACTCAACGCTCACACCGCCAATTCGATCATACTCGGGAGTAAACATCAAAATGACAACGCGAACATCATACATACATACCCAGCCCTCAAACGGGAATCGATAGGTTTTAAAAACGAAAACCTCATTTTGAAAATAATTTAGAAGAATACCGGTTGATCTTGAGTATCACCTTTCAAAAAAATACAAACGTGAAACATCGTTATCGAGACTTTGGAGAACCATTTCGCATTTTATAAAAATGAGGACACTTTCTATTAGTGAAAACTTTCAAAATATTCGACCCTCGGGTCTAAACAAAATTGTTTCTAAAACATTGAAAATATCTCAAAGCATTTTGGTCCTCGAGGTAGAAAATTTTTGAAGTATATTGTGGCACCTTGAATGTACCACAAAAAAAAATAACTCATTTGAAAAGTATGTCTCGAAATATATTTTTCTAAGATACTCAAGGTTTTCGAAAATCCAATAGTCCAGAATGCCCAAAACTCACACATATCGACGTACGCTAAAACACCTCCTAGTACACGCATCAAAACGTTTAAAATCAAGACAATACATGTCTTTAAACGGAAATAAACGAAAAAATACCACATTCAGAACAAAATCACTGACCCCACTCGAGGCCTCTAAGGACCCTCCCGCACTGGCTAGTGAACAAGTCGAACGCGTATAAGCACAAAGCTTCCACAATAGAACTCGTAAAACGTGCAAATCGATTCGAAAATCATCAGCCACGGACAAAAACAACAATAAAAAGACATCACAAGCGATTTACACTCCTCGTATAAATCAAATACGAGAGTCGACTAAATACATATCGTGAAATCAAAATCCACATAAGGATTCCACCACTTAACAAATAATCATAAAAATAGCTCGTGTCACACGAGGCACAACACAAAGAAGGGAGACTTACTTCCACAGGTCGCACGAAGATGATGATCGCCCCACGATACTAATCACGACCAACAAACTCAAACGACGCGTCGCGACACGACTCAGTCAGACGAAACAAGACTCAAACAAAACGACTTGACCCGACATCCTAGGTTTCCTCAACCTAAGCTCCGATACCATTTATGTAACACCCCTAATCCTCTCAGGGATATTACACGCCGTAGAACCTTTCCTCCAGATCTACCAGGCTGGTATCGACATATAACCACTCAACCATGCCTTTAAGGCTAAACTGCCTCAGTACACCGATTTGGTCTTTCAATAAATACATACAACTCAAATACAACTCATGCCCACACAGGGGTCAAAATACAACCACACTCGTGCAACGGGAAAAATATAGCAGCGGAAAATAAAGTACAACTGGACCAATAAACAATATACAGTTCCTCATGTGATTAGTATCGATCATCTTTCATCATCCTTTGTGCCGATCCTGTGTTATGCTCCAAAACCTGAATGCAAAAATAGACATCCACCCCCCGAATACTCGGGGGTTAGCAAAACTCCACTGTTTTGCTAGTGCAAGTACAAGTGCAAAAATACGAGTCATACAATTCACATTCCACGAACGATAATAATTCGGAATCCTCAAAGATTCAAATACAACAAGATGAACACTTCCCGAGGCGAGAGTTTGAGTAAAAACTTCCCAAAATTTCAAGATCAAAATATCAAGGGAAACAATTTATAAAATGATTCGAAATACCATCGGGAGTTTTAATAGAAAACGATTTAGGATTATCAAATCCTACTTTTCAAAAACCCAAAATACGAAATGGGTCACCGCCCCAAAGGTTTACTTTCCGAAAAATGATCTTTACCAAACCGTTGGGATTTTAGCCCCAAATCCGTAAAATGACTTTTACAAAACCATTGGGATTTTAACCCCAAATCTCATCAACTCACGGTAGACAAGAACAACCACAAGGTTCGTCTCCCAACATCAAAATTCATAAATAAAGGATTTAACACAAACAACAAAATACTCTAGAGCCATCCTAGCCAAGTAGGCCAAACAAACAACTTACCTCTTACACACTTAGTCAATGCATGCAATCATGAAAACCGTTCAAAAGCACTCATTTCCAGAAATGCCATAATCAAATCACATTTGTAAAATGAACCACAATTAACCGTCGATCTACACCTCCGTGGACCCCTACCGAGACCCCGTCGGATCTAACCCGCAGTGGTTAAAAGCAAAGCTCGTCGATCCACACCTCCGTGGACCCCTACCGAGACCCCGTCGGATCTAACCCGTAGTGAGCATACACACACACACGTTACTCATGCAATACTAATATGCTAAGAATGTAAGTTCATCAAGAATACTTACTAGAGATGGCCACTTACTCGACGCCGTTATCAAACTCTTCAAAACACAATAACAAGATTAAACACGGAATACACAATTCCATAACTTTAAACACAGGAGTATCATCATCAAAGACTTGAACGTTCAAAATAATCAAATCATAATCAATTCGCAAAACACAACGTTCACAAAACACACACGCGTTTTGAAAGAGAGCCTTTAATGAGGCCAAACCGAAATCTTTTGAAACTTCATTTCAAATAACCAAACAAACACATCAAGACGACCACCGATCATCATATCCATAAAACTAGAAAAGTATGGGCAAGGAACTTGCCTCGAATGACCACAACGCGGAGAATCGGCCGAAGTAGGTTGGCACGAACTGACTACGAACTCGCCGACTCCACCGAACGACAATCCACAACAATGAACTACGAACGAAAACAATAACAACGAAAATGAATTCCAAAGTACGACCCCAAAGCCGCTGAATTCAAAGAACAAATGACGAAGGTTCAAAGATTTCCCCCAAAACGGCCAAGAACACGATTCGTCCCGTAAAATCACGAAAACGGAATTCCAAGTTGAAATATGGATATACAATCCAAAGAATATGATTAACAATATCATTTAACCATAATCGATCCATCGAAAACGGATGAAAAACGAGATCGAGGACAAATCCTCCAAAAAGTCGATTCGAAGGAAATCAAGAAATATAGTTCGATTTGACGAAGAACAATGGATTAAATGATGTTAAACACAAGAATACTACCAAGATTAATCATACCCATCATGAATTAATCAACAACACGGAACGAATCGGATAAAAATGCAAAAAACCCCAAATTCACGAAATTAGGGTTCTAAGGAAGATTACCTTGATTCGCTGGATCAAAGGATGATAACGGATGATTGATTGATGTTATGAACTCAAGAACTTCGTGGATTTGTTGCCAAACATCATGGCTCCAAGATCTCCAAGTCTCCAGCCGCGGAAGAGAAAGGGAGGAAATGAAAAACGAGAGGAAATGTGACTGCTCTGTCACATTTATACTGGGCCGGAACTAGCGTGCGCTAGCCTTCCCGGACTAGCGTGCGCTATCGGCCGGTATCGGCCGAGTACCCTCGGCCAGGGCCCGCACGACCCGGCACCACCGACCAAACCTGCCGACCAAACCTTCCGACCCGACTCCCGCTAGCGTGCGCTACGGCCGGAAGCCTGCGCGCGCTAGCCGACCTGTCCAGTAACCTCTAGACTAAAAAGCTCGCCCTGTAACGTCGCTAGTCGGCCGACAAGGCGCTACCCTGCCGGTTAGCGTGCGCTACGACCGACAAGAGCGTGCGCTACCCGCCGATCCCGACCGAGTCCGTAACCCCGGAATCCACCGGTCTGCACTCCGATAGCGTCGTTAGGCGGCCGATAGCGTGCGCTACTCCTGCGGTTAAGGCAGCCTTTCCGGCCAGAAGGCGTGCGCTTACGCCGGTTTCGCTGCACTGTCCGGCCGGTGCCCGCAATTGTCCGGCCAGTCCCGCAACCGTCCGGCCAGTACCCGACCACCAGGGCTCGACGACTCGATTTCCGAAAACGCACGGAACGAACACGATGAAAAGTTCGCGGACGACATCAATAACCCGAAATGAAAACATAATACAATAATTAATCATACGCGACCAAGAAACGGGTCGAGACAACAATTACAGATATGGATACCCGTAACTTTCAAGAAATTACAAAATGGCCCAAAACGCCCGGAAATCACGATACGTGATCGAATAACCAAACTGAAGTTCACAACACGTCTAACAAAGTTAAACGGACTTACAGGAAACTCGAAACAGTAGTTTCGAACGAGATTCGCAAGAATCGAACTCAAGTGCGGAAAAATCGCCAAAAAGCACGGAACTCAACAAAACGACACCGAAACGAACTCGGATGTCAAAAAGTGTAGAATTAATCATTCTCAGAATGACGAAACGGTCATGATCAAGTCGTCAAAACGGACTCCGACCGAAAAAAGAAATTTACCGAAAATCGAAAATTGCGAATATTACACCAATCACCATTTGGATCGTCTTAATACCTTGTGCAATTTATCTAAAGCGCCACTTGTGTCCAAGGTTTCATTGCCTTGCTCATCCATCGTAACAGCAGCAAGCTTTACAAGGGTAACGCCACAAGAAAATGGTTGTCCAGGATTGCTCACAGAATCTTCATATCTGATATGGATATTGCTAATAGAAATCTTAAGATTCCCGATAATTGTAGCAATTAGTGAACCCAGCCAAGAATTTCCAGCTGGTGGATTTCCCAGCTTTGACCTAGATATTGCTTCAAGGGTCGCTGATTCTGCTTCATCAATTTGTTGCAGTTTGGCCGCAAAAAACTATTCCCAGTCTTCTTCCTTCAGAGACCTTCCATCAGGTGCAGGATTTGCAAGAATAAACATTTGATCAATTCGAACGATGACTGGCTCCTTGTCGAGACTTTTCCAAGGTACCTTCAAAGTTATGGATCATTGGGTTTGCAGACGGCGGCGGCCGATCTAGGGTTTCGCTAACGGTGGCTGCAGTGAGGGTTTGCAGAAAAAATCCGATTTCCCTTTTTTTTAGGACGATTTTTTACTGCTCTGTTGGTAGACTACGTGCTGATAACGTGTTGTAGTAAAAGTAAACATGACAAAAATTAGGGCAGAAGATGTATGTCATTCTCATTGATAGGGTCCCTTTAAATAGGGAGAGATTACATATTCTGGAACATTCAAAGAGGCCTAGCCCTATACTAGTTGGGAAAAGTCCAATAGCCTGTAGACTAAAGCACACACTGTGTATTTACTTTAACAATTTCTGTATTATAGAATAAACAATCTAAGCATACGTACCATATTACTCAACCACAAACATGATAAATATGTGGCTCATATTTGGATTCATGAAAATACACGCATAACCACTTCCGCTCATACTTCCTAAACTTGAATTCTTCAAGGATAGCCTCACGTTTGTCGACCCTAGCTTTTCAAAATATGCGTAGCTCATTTTTCCACGACTTTTACCTAACATACAACACAAAATTAAATATTAATTAATTACAAAATATCTTCATAAATAACTTAAATACATATTTATTAGCATTATTAGCATTACTTATTTGGTGCCTCCCACCTCATCACGCCACGTATGTAGTAGATCATCAGGAATATAAAACCACACATGCGATTAATATAAATAGAACCATATGTATAACCAAATTCGGCACTACAAAATCAAATTGAGTTATTTAATTATTTTTAAGCAAGTGTTAAATTTAATATATATTACCAAAAAATAAATTCCAAGCAATTATACACTACAATTCTGACAAACATTACCGACATAGCACAATTTAGTGTGGCTTTTGCAAAAAATATCTCAATCGAAAATTCAAGGATCACATGTATAGAAAACTTATCGACATTGCATAGCTGAATAGATTCTCCACACACCGTGACACATGCTTCTACTCGGCCCACAAATCAGAAATGGTGTCTTGTATGATAAAGCCAACACTATGGGTATATGCCGCTCCGACCGAAGAAGATGAGTCGGGTCCTCCACACCTGTTCATGGGTATGGTATAACATACCATATTCCGACACATGCTTGACGAGAGTTAGAAACTATGAGGATTGAAATTATATGACTAAAATGGACCCTAGAACTTGAAGAGTTGTAACCATAACCATCAAGTATTTGATGAAATATCTCAAAGAGTATTTACAAGTTAATTTGAAGTACTTGATGACAATAGTGGGCAGTTGATTAATGCATTGCGAATTAATATATCATATAAGGAAATTGTGACGATAGTGTTTTCGTCGCTTGCATTGTGTATATGTTGTGATACGTACGCTTATTTACGTGTTAGCATATGTATTTAGTTTAGGATGGATATTGGATTGACTTACAAAAATGGGATCAAGAGTCATGGAAGGAATGAGTTTATTGATTTTGAAGGAAGATGACAATGAGTAAAATACGATTGTGCATGCAATAAATATAAATATTGCAGAGATATAATATTTTTTCAAGAAAATAATTTTATTTCGAAAAATATTATTTTGCAAAAAAATAACTTTTTCTCTAGAAAATAATTTTTATTTTTTTCGAAAAAATATTTTTTTTATTTTTTTCCAGAAAATAATTTTATTTTTCAAAAAAATAATATTTTTTCCAGAAAATAATTTTATTTCAAAAAATATTATTTTGCCAAAAAATATTTTTTCCTCCAGATTTTTTTTTTAATATTTTCGGAAAAATATTTTTTTATTTTTTTCCAAAAAATAATTTATTTTTCGAAAAAATAATTTTATTTTTCAAAAAAATAATATTTTTTCGAGAAAATAATTTTATTTCGAAAAAAATATTATTTTGCCAAAAAATAATTTTTTCTCCAGAAAATATTTTTTAATTTTTTCGAAAAAAATAAAGAATTCCATAAAATAATGTTTTTTTCAAAAATATAATTTTTTCCCAGAAAATATTTTTTTTTTAGTTTTTCGAAAAATAATATATTTTTTCCAGAAAATCCTTTCTTTTTTGGAAAAAATATTTTTTTCTAGAAAGCTTGAAAATTTATTACACTACGTCCAAAAGTGTTATATACTCCCTCTGTCCCAGCCAAAGGTATAACACCCCAAAGCGGCTATTACAGTGCCGTGAATCCCACATTGGGACTCACCAGGCGATATCCAAAACAAATTAAATAAATATTATTTGTGATACCGAACCACAATGAATAGTTATTACTCCGTTTAGGAGTTTATCAAAATATGGCCAACTACTTACAATACACAGGATCCAAAAACAAGTATAAACCATATGGAGATGGAAAATACTTCAAATGTCAAATACAACCAAATAGCAATTTAAATGGAACAGGAATAACACAACACGGTTTAACATAACCGGACAACAAAGATGAGGGGGCCCCGAACTAGTATCCTTCGAATCCTTCGCCGTCGACATGCTCTTCCCGTGCCTTGCCCTTGCCTCGACCTAAAATACAATACATGTATTTCGCCCAACACAGGGTCAGATATACATGATAATCAATTCTTCTGACATATAAAATTCACATATATAGATTTCAAAGAAATCATTCCGACTATCAATCATACCCCTCGGGCGTATGAAACGAACAGTCACAAGCATCCAATACTATGGACGATTTATGATATGGCTCAAAGATGGACATCACAGTACGCCCGATCCGGAAATGTGTCCGTGCACATGTCCGCCCCGTATATGGAATCAGAATATACGTAGGACAATGTACCTAATTAGCCTCACGAAACTACGTCCCGTGTGCACAGTCCAACGCGGAATAATATCCGCCGATGACTATATGTGCCTGGCTAAAAATCCTACACAATAACCAATCGGAACGCAGATATGATTCCGGAAATGTCACGATACAACATGACAACGAATTCAACAAATCACACATCCGATTAAGGATCAAGAAAAACTCACCGAAGTGAAAATAAGGCCAACGAGATCAATGATTCAAAACGACGTACTTGGGAATGCAACCCATGAAGAAAACGGAATAACGTCAAGGACAATATCAAATCACGACAAACATTTCATGAACAATTCATACATATGAAAGATATAACCATCGAAGAATCTAATCATCATTATAACCAAGCAAGATAACTTGCCTTAATACGAGACGAGACTAGTCCTCGTCTTAGCGGACCGACCGCACGGTCCACGACAAGTTTTACTCGAACAAACACCCTTAAACGAAATACATTTTACTCAAAACATATTCGTATAATTATCAATATAGATTAGTAAGACGTCAACCTACAATCCTTTAGAATAGTTTGTTACTACCAATTATTGAAGCCTTATGCCAGAGTCCTTCTAATCATCATTACAACCATAGGGATCGGTTTACAATATTGATGAATGTTCGCATGGTTCATCATAAGCAAGAGTTCTATCAAGGGTATATTGAATAACCAATTGTGATGTTAAGATCATCTTATGATGCTTAAACTTTCCAAAACATTAAAAGGTGAAAGGTAAAATCTGCACATTATGATTATTCTCCTCTCATCTAAAATGACTTTAAGCTAATCAACGAGTTCATAAGTTACGAGATTACACCATACCCATGAGGGTTATCAAAGTCTTTGTTTGCAAGGTGGAGGATTCATTAATATGATGGTGAATTCACCATTTATCTAGTATGATGATCAAACATTCTAAGTTCTCAACACATTAGATTCATGAAAAGTTATTGTTGTAATTATCAAGACCCTTATCAATCTTCAAGGACTTGTGAAATCGAATGGATATGCTTTGTTAAAGCTTCTAAGGTTTCTGAACTAGATCATCTAATCTCATATTTAACATCATCAAGTTCTTCTCAAGGTAAATAAATACCTAAAATGGTGTTTAATCACTTTATGATATCAAGTTCTTGATTAAATCCAGTTATGAAGAAGCTAACCGATCCATCAAAGTCCTACTGAGCTAAATTCGTCCAGAAGGTGAGTGATGACAATTACAACATGATTAAAATCACTATATCATCAAGAACACCTCCATCTCAAACCCTTATTTAACATATTCATTAAAAGTGCTTAAAGAGTTTAATTATAACCATGTTTTACTTGCTTAATCTACTATAGGTGAAGTATAATTCATCATTAATAATCAACATAAGAAAATAATGCAGAGAAGAAAACACACCAACCTCCAGAAATGAAGAATAACTTCAATGCTATGAGAGAATATATTCCAAGCTTAAAAACAACTCCAAATCTCCAAGAAAATGAGCTCCACTCCGAGATTCAAGGCTTAGAAACAAGTTGGTGAAGGTTTATATCGATTTTAGAGTGTAGAGGGACGATAAAATGGAGAGAGAATCGGTTTAGAGTTGTGAAGAAATGAAAAACAGGCTGGCCCTATAAATAGACTGGACATACTTAGCGCACGCTATCGGAACAGTTTAGCGTACGCTAATGCACTTACGTACGCTATTCGGTCGATATTACGTACGTTAGCGCACGCTAACGAGAAATGGGTTACGCACGCTTATAAAAGTAGATTCTCACCGACACGCCAGCTCAGATTGAGATCTCATGCATGCTAACGGTTAAAAGGGTTCACGTGCTGAAGTCAACTGCTGCCAGATTCCCTCTTAGCGTACGCAACAGAGGAAACCTTACGCATGCTAAGTCACATGTTTAGCGTACGTTAATAGTACTGTGTAGCGTACGCTACATTAACAAAAATTCGAAAATGCAACACTCTAATAACATCGAATCATCACATATGAAATAACAACGATATGATATTCAAATCTATAATACCTCAACATAAAACTACATGCAATGATTTCTGATAATCAGATTATCCGAATAATACAACGACAGGAAAAAAAATGAAAAGTTACAGTCGGATATTACATACTCCCCCCCTTAAAAAGAGTTTCGTCCCCGAAACTAAGGGGTAAATAACTCGGGGTATCTCGCTCGCATACTAGCCTCGGTCTCCCACGTAGCCTCCTCGACTCCGTGTCGTGACCACTGAACTTTCAGTCGGGGAATCGTCTTGTTCCGCAACTGCTTGATCCTCCTCTCGAGTATCCGTACAGGATGCTCCTCGTATGAATGATCCTCTGCTAATTCAATATCTTCGAATTGAAGTACGTGGCTCGGATCGAACATATTTCCTCAATCGGGAGACATGAAACACGTTGTGAATCTTACTCAAGGTCGGTGGCAAGGCTAGTCGATAGGCCAGATCACCTACACGCTCCAGAACTTCAAATGGCCCAATGTACCTTGGGCTCAGCTTGCCCCTCTTCCCGAAACGAAAGACACCTCGAGTAGGAGACACCTTCATTAACACATGGTCACCAACCTCGAACTCAAGCGGTCGTCGACGATGGTCAGCATAAGACTTCTGTCGACTTTGAGCCGTTAACAACCGACTCTTAATCAAAGTGATCTTCTCACGGGCGGCTAACAACATATCGGGTTCCGTACCCAGAGATTCTGACAGTTCGTCCCAACACAAGGGGGACCTACAGCGACGGCCATATAATGCCTCATACGGTGCCATCTGAATCGAAGCGTGCCAACTATTATTATACGTGAATTCCACCAAAGGCGGTGGGCTTCCCAATCGTTCTTCCAATCAAGAGCACATGCTCTCAACATATCTTCTAGAGTCTGGATCGTTCTTTCCGACCACCATCGGTCTGTGGATGAAAAGCCGTCTTGAAATTCAACCGTGTGCCCATCGCACGATGAACCGCCTCCGTAAGTGTGACACAAATCGCCGTCACGGCCTGATACAATGCTCTTGGGGTACCGTGTAGTCTCACAATTTCCTTAATAAACAGTGGCCAATCTCTCGGGGCCCCACGTGTCCTTAATCTCCAAGAAGTGGGCTGATTTGGTCAGACGGTCCACAATCACCCAAATCATATTCATTCCTCGACGACTCGTCGGCAAGCTAGTGATAAAATCTATAGATATGTCTTCCCATTTCCACTCAGGAATCGGGAGCGGTTTGACATTCCTGCAGTCGCCGGTGCTCAATCTTAACCTGTGACAGTCAAACACCTCAAACGAATTCGGCAACCTCACGCTTCATATTCCCCCACCAATAATTCTGTTTCAAATCCTTATACATCTTGCTAGAGCCCGGGTGAATAGAGTACGGGGTAGCATGGGCTTCTCTCATGATAGAGTTCCTCAACTCTTCGTCAGCGGGTACACAAACTCGATTTCTAAAACGTATCAATTCATCCTCGTGGATCACGAATCCAGGGGCTTTCCCTTGGTTTACTTCATCCCGAACTCGAGATAAGAATGGGTCCGTAACTTGCTTTGATTTGATCATATCATCAAGAGACGAAGAAATCTCAAGGGTGCAAAGTTGTCCCTGAACACGCTGTAACCAAACTTCAATTTCTGACCTCATAAGGTCCAACTGCAACTCTCTCTGTGCTGTCAAACGGCTCAGCATCTGCTCTTGCACGGTTTTACGGCTTAATGCGTCGGCAACCACATTTGCTTTACCCGGATGATAAAGGATCTCGATATCATAGTCCTTGATTAATTCTAGCCACCTTCTCTGTCTCATGTTCAACTCCTTCTGAGTAAAAATGTACTTTAGGCTCTTGTGGTCCGTAAAGATCTGGCAGGTAACTCCATAAAGATAGTGACGCCAGATTTTTAAAGCAAACACCACGGCTGCTAACTCCAAGTCATGGGTCGGGTAGTTAACTTCATAGGGTCGCAATTGTCTCGATGCAAAGGCAATCACTTTCCCTTCCTGCATTAGTACACATCCCAGACCCTGTCTCGACGCGTCACTATACACCACAAATCCTTCCGTTCCTTTTGGTAAGACCAAAACAGGGGCCGAAATTAATCGACTCTTGAGCTCATCAAAACTCTTCTGACATGTTTCTGACCACAAATACTTCTTGTCCTTTCGCAGTAAGTTAGTCATTGGTTGCGCAATTTTAGAAAATCCTTCTACGAACCGTCGGTAGTAACCTCACAGCCGAGGAAACTACGAACTTCCTTCACGTTCTTCGGTGGTAGCCAATCTCGAATGGCTTCCGTCTTTTGTGGGTCCACTCTCACCCATTCGGCTGATATCACATGCCCGAGAAAGACAACCTCAGGCATCCAGAATTCACACTTAGAAAATTCCCCATAAAGTTGTTCCCGCCTCAATGTATCGAGAACTTGGTGGAGGTGACTCTCGTGTTCCTCGTGGTCGCGAGAGTAAATCAGAATGTCGTCTATGAAAACGACTACAAAGCGATCCAGATAGTTAATAAAAACTCGATTCATCAACTCCATGAATACCGGTGCATTAGTCACCCAAATGGCATCACCACGAACTCATAATGCCCATAGCGAGTACGAATCTTTGTCTTGAAATGTCGACTCTCGAATCCTCAATCGATGATAACCAGATCTCAAGTCGATCTTAGAAAACACGGCAGCTCCCTGAAGTTGGTCTAATAAATCATCAATACGAGGCAAGGGATACTTGTTCTTGATGGTTACCCTGTTCAGCTCACGGTAATCAATACATAAGCGTAGAGATCCATCTTTCTTCCGTACGAATAACACTGGTGCTCCCCAAGGGGACGCACTAGGTCGAATATAGCCTTTGTCAGTCAACTCCTCAAGCTGGTTCTTCAATTCTTGCATCTCAGTCGGAGCCATACGGTACGGTGCTTTTGAGAGCGGGGACGTACCTGGTTCTAACTCAATAATAAACTCCACGTCACGATGAGGAGGTAAGCCTGGCAACTCGTCTGGAAATACATCGGGGTAATCTCGGACTACTGGAATGTCGGCCAATTCAACTGGTCGTTCTGCTGTTTTGGTCATGTAGCACCAATAACCAATACACCCTTGATTAAGCAGTTTCACTGCTTTCATAGCACTGATGACTCTCCCAGAACGACTGGGATTATCACCTCGAAATATACACTCGAATCCATCATCAGAAGTGACGGTAACCATCCGCTTGCGGACACTGAGTATTGCATCGTGACGATCCATCCAATCGATACCCAAGATTATATCATCCTTAGGTAGATCGACTACAATCAGATTTGACAACCACTCACGGTCGTTCAAACGAATCGGACAGTCCTGGACTTCACGATTTCCAATAATTCTTCTACCATCAGGTAGGCCAATCACGTAGGGCTCACAATTGATAACATGGTCTAGAGGCAAACGACTTAAACAAGAAGAAGATATAAAGGAGTGTGAAGCGCCGGTATCAAAAAGAACACATACAGGCTGGGAGTGGATCTCGAGTATACCTGAAATCATGCTGGCCTCGGGATCATCAGCTTTCTTCATCTCGTAAATCCTGGGTTTCGCAGACGGCACAGTGTACCACTTTGATTCCCACGGCCCATTCCCTATTCGCTCCGGTGGTCTGATAGGAAGCGGACGAGGCGTCCGGTTTTGAAGAAGATTGAACCGAGTATGAGACGCCATGGATCATGTCCGGCCCACTCGCAAAACGAGCATGGTGACCATTCTTCCCACAAGTATGGCATGTGATGGCGGGCTTTGGGCAATTGAAGTTGATATGCCCTGGCCCCCACAGGTTGTGGCACACCGCGAAGAGGGAACCGCTCGAGAGTGCGATCCGCGGGCTTTGACGCCATGGGTGGTCGATCGAAGGGTTTGGCAATGACCGGGCTTCTGAATGTCCCCCGATTACTCTCAGTCTGGTTCTGGTTCTTGGACCTTTTGTTGTTGGACTGGGGTTGTTTCTTGGAAATCTCTTTTGCGGTGAGTTCGTATTCCAGAGCCTTCTCGATGAACTCTGGTAAGGTAGTACAGTGGTGATTCAACAGCTGCATTCTCATTCGGGGTTTAAGCCTCTTGAGAAAGTATTTGATTTTATCGGCCTCTGTTCGGATAATTGTCGTGGCAAAAGGAAGGAGCGCCTGGAATTTCTCAGCAACAGATAATACATCATCGTCTTCAGACGGGTCGGGGTTCAATAGCTCCGACAGTTTGGCCTCGCGGAGTGGCCCTGGATAGTAACGGTCTAGCATGAGGTTTTTAAATTCCTCCCAAGTGTAAACACCATCAGCTGGCCTTACTGAAAACCACCAGGAGTGAGCGCCTTTGCCAAGGTAATACGCGGCTACTGAAACGCGATTTTCTTCCGGGCAGTCCACCATCTGGAGAAGTTTTTCAAAATGCTCGATCCAATGCACAATGTCAGCAGGCTCAGAGGAGCCTTCAAAAGTCGGTGGTCGCTGGCGAGAGATATCGCTGATAATTCGGCTCACGGGTCCGCCAATCACAGGAGGAGGATGAGCCCCCTACTGCTGGCCAGTAGCGGCCCTCTGCATAGCTTCCATTAGTTGACCCATCTGGGTCATCTGTGTCATCATGCCCTGCATTACGACGTAAGGATCGACACGTGCATCTCCGCGCCCACTGTGGTGCGATTGTTCCCTATAAGGTGAACCACTGTCTGCAGAACTCTGATCCGCATTCGCGCGTCTATTGGCTCGAGGTATCGGGATTCGGCCCCTTCCGCGGCCTCGTCCCCCTCTACCACGACCCCTCAGGTTTCTTTCCATACTGAAAGAATCAGTCATAATGATAACCATAAGTATAGTTCAAGATACTAAAATTCATGTTAAGTTAATAGCAACAAGGAATCACATATTCAAGGAAAACGGTTAGCGATACCACAATTGTTGCACCGAATATCATATCAGTGTCAAGTCGAACAATTTCAATTGTATAATAAATTCAGCATTTACCTCGGATTATCAATCAGATAAATCCTATCACAATTCCTCGAAATACATGATCAACAAAAAGACCCATACTGATATCAATATCATGCCAGTAATTAAACCATGGCTCATAAAGTACATACCGCATTTGGCTCGTAGGGTCAGGCGCTTGCACGGGTCACACGCGACACGAAGGTCTCTTGATACTAGTTCATTTCTCAATGACTCATGAAAAAAACGACGCTCCGATACCATCTTCTGTAACACCCCAAAGCGGCTATTACAGTGCCGTGAATCCCACATTGGGACTCACCAGGCGATATCCAAAACAAATTAAATAAATATTATTTGTGATACCGAACTACAATGAATAGTTATTACTCCGTTTAGGAGTTTATCAAAATATGGCCAACGGCCTTACAATACACAGGATCCAAAAACAAGTATAAACCATATGGAGATGGAAAATACTTCAAATGTCAAATACAACCAAATAGCAATTTAAATGGAACAGGAATAACACAACACGGTTTAACATAACCGGACAACAAAGATGAGGGCCCCCGAACTAGTATCCTTCGAATCCTTCGCCGTCGACATGCTCTTCCCGTGCCTTGCCCTTGCCTCGACCTAAAATACAATACATGTATTTCGCCCAACACAGGGTCAGATATACATGATAATCAATTCTTCTGACATATAAAATTCACATATATAGATTTCAAAGAAATCATTCCGACTATCAATCATACCCCTCGGGCGTATGAAACGAACAGTCACAAGCATCCAATACTATGGACGATTTACGATATGGCTCAAAGATGGACATCACAGTACGCCCGATCCGGAAATGTGTCCGTGCACATGTCCGCCCCGTATATGGAATCCAGAATATACGTAGGACAATGTACCTAATTAGCCTCACGAAACTACGTCCCGTGTGCATACCCAACGCGGAATAATATCCGCCGATGACTATATGTGCCTCGGCTAAAAATCCTACACAATAACCAATCTAACGCAGATATGATTCCTAAATGTCACGATACAACATGACAACGAATTCAACAAATCACACATCCGATTAAGGATCAAGAAAAACTCACCGAAGTGAAAATAAGGCCAACGAGATCAATGATTCAAAACGACGTACTTGGGAATGCAACCCATGAAGAAAACGGAATAACGTCAAGGACAATATCAAATCACGACAAACATTTCATGAACAATTCATACATATGAAAGATATAACCATCAAGAATCTAATCATCATTATAACCAAGCAAGATAACTTGCCTTAATACGGAGACGAGAATAGTCCTCTTCTTATCGGAACGAACGAACGGTCCTCGACAAGTTTTACTCGAACAAACAACCTTAAACGAAATACATTTTACTCAAAACATATTCGTATAATTATCAATATAGGATTAGTAAGACGTCAACCTACAATCCTTTAGAATAGTTTGTTACTACCAATTATTGAAGCCTTATGCCAGGAGTCCTTCTAATCATCATTACAACCATAGGGATCGGTTTACAATATTGACTGAATGTTCGCATGGTTCATCATAAGCAAGAGTTCTATCAAGGGTATATTGAATAACCAATTGTGATGTTAAGATCATCTTATGATGCTTAAACTTTCCAAAACATTAAAAGGCTGAAAGGTAAAATCTGCACATTATGATTATTCTCCTCTCATCTAAAATGACTTTAAGCTAATCAACGAGTTCATAAGTTCTGAGATTACACCATACCCATGAGGGTTATCAAAGTCTTTGTTTGCAAGGCTGGAGGATTCATTAATATGATGGTGAATTCACCATTTATCTAGTATGATGATCAAACATTCTAAGTTCTCAACACATTAGATTCATGAAAAGTTATTGTTGTAATTATCAAGACCCTTATCAATCTTCAAGGACTTGTGAAACTGAACAGATATGCTTTGTTAAAGCTTCTAAGGTTTCTGAACTAGATCATCTAATCTCATATTTAACATCATCAAGTTCTTCTCAAGGTAAATAAATACCTAAAATGGTGTTTAATCACTTTATGATATCAAGTTCTTGATTAAATCCAGTTATGAAGAAGCTAACCGATCCATCAAAGTCCTTGAGCTAAATTCGTCCAGAAGGTGAGTGATGACAATTACAACATGATTAAAATCACTATATCATCAAGAACACCTCCATCTCAAAACCTTATTTAACATATTCATTAAAAGTGCTTAAAGAGTTTAATTATAACCATGTTTTACTTGCTTAATCTACTCTAGGTGAAGTATAATTCGTCATTAATAATCAACATAAGAAAATAATGCAGAGAAGAAAACACACCAACCTCCAGAACTGACGAATAACTTCAATGCTATGAGAGAATATATTCCAAGCTTAAAAACAACTCCAAATCTCCAAGAAAATGAGCTCCACTCCGAGATTCAAGGCTTAGAAACAAGTTGGTGAAGGTTTATATCGATTTTAGAGTGCAGAGGGACGATAAAATGGAGAGAGAATCGGTTTAGAGTTGTGAAGAAATGAAAAACAGTGGCCCTATAAATAGATGGACATACTTAGCGCACGCTATCGAACAGCTTTAGCGTACGCTAATGCACTTACGACGTTATTCGGTCGATATTACGACGTAGCGGCCAATGGGCTACCGTCTTGAATTATCGCAGCCGTTAGCGCACGCTAACGAGAAATGGGTTACGACGCTAATAAAAGTAGATTCTCACCGACACGCCATTTCTCGATTGAGATCTCATGCATGCTAACGGTTAAAAGGGTTCACGTGTCAAGTCAATCGGCCGCGATTCCCTCTTAGCGTACGCAACAGAGGAAACCTTACGCACGCTAAGTCACATGTTTAGCGTACGTTAATAGTACTGTGTAGCGTACGCTACATTAACAAAAATTCGAAAATGCAACACTCTAATAACATCGAATCATCACATATGAAATAACAACGATATGATATTCAAATCTATAATACCTCAACATAAAACTACATGCAACGATTTCTGATAATCAGATTATCCGAATAATACAACGACAGGAAAAAAAAATGAAAAGTTACAGTCGGATATTACAAAAGGTTGACAGAAGGTGTATATTTGGTGTATTTTAGGTAATGATTGGTATAAGTAATGATGATTAAATGTGTGGTGGAGATTAAAAAGTGAAAAGTATTGATGATGAATGAGTGGTGGAGATTAAAAAGTAAAACGTGATTGTTTGATTTAATTGTAAAAAGTGATATATGTAAACTTACTAAAGGGACTATTTTTTGATAGAAATGTAAACCTTTGGGCGGGACGGAGGTAGTATATTACAATGAAGTCCAGCATGTGCCACCCACATGAGGCGAAAAATAAATGGGTAAAAAAGAAAAAGAAAAAGAAAATGGCAAATTCGGAATATCAGTACTCTCTCTAGGGACATAATCTGAAAGTTTGACTTTTGTCCTTCGTTGTAAATATAGTTTCTGGACAGTGCAAAGTTTGTCCTTCATTGTAATATCTGGAACAATAGGGACTAAACTGTAATTAGGTCATCTAAAAAGGTAGTCAGATGTAAATCGCCCTTATTATTTAATATTTTTAAGTATGCAATATGCATCTTACATTCTAAATCATGAAAAGACGAATGCTTTGATATAGTTTTCATCAAAAATCAATAACAAACAACTAAATTATTATATTTTAAAGTGAGATAATTTATTTACTTGACAAAATTACTCTCCCAAACCCTTACATAGCTCACGCACCAATAAAATTATCTAATAACCGATAGCGGTTCTTAATTTTTTTTTTTTTTTTTTGATACCGAGGTTCCAAGCTTACACCTGACTAGTCCTCGGGATAACAGCCCCGGCCCCACAGTACTGCTACCAGTTAAATCGCGAGATGTGTATCTGACTCCCAGGTTCTTAAATATCCTCAACTACCGCGCACAAGGAGTCGTCCCCCAAGTGATTGCTCCATGCTGGACCCCCCCAAATCCAACCGCAGGTTCCCACCGAGATCTGGCCTCCCACACTGCCGCTTGAAGTCCTCAATATTTAATTGTTCCACCAGCGTACCCCGGAGGGCTAGGCTCTAACCCTTAGTCAAAGACCACTAGGAATTGAACCTTTGACCTCCAACTAAATTGAATATATATATATATATATATATATATATATATACACATACACATATATAATCTAATAACCAATAGTGGTTCTTAATTCACACCAAATAAAATTCACTCTTGAATATATCATATATATATATATATATATATATATATATATATATATATATATACACGGGTGAGTTCATGTGAGAATGCAATTTAAGTTAAGAAATAAAAATGAATTTCATTCATAGATCTTGATAAATGGATGACCTAGATTTATTCTCACAAAAATTTGATGCATAAAATGCAATATTTTAATGCATCGATATTTTGATGCATATAATTCCTATTTTAATGCATTGCAATTATGATGCACGAAATGCATATATTACATGCATAATCAGTACAAAATCTATGCATATTCGCAATTCGCATGATAAGAATCATTCTCATTCATATATATATATATATATATATATATATATATGTGTGTGTGTGTGTGTGTGTGTGGGCGCGCGCTCCTAGCTATATATACACCCACACACTACATTTATTCAAAAAAAAATAGGGTTTGGAAGTTTGTGCACTCTTCTTCGCCATCATCTGCCAAGACCCGTATGTAACGATTTCACGAGAAGGATGCGCAATCTGTGAAGACCAAGAAGAGCAAAGACGTGGTGAAGTTCAAGGTTAGATGCACAAAGTACCTCTACACCCTCTACTTCTTTGGCACCGAGAAGGATGAAAAGTTGAAGCAATCCCTTCCACCAGGTTTGAGTGTGCAAGACCTGTAAGCCAGGAAATTTGCTGGCGGCCTTCAGAGCCACCGTGTGCTAGTTTTTTTTTCAAACTTTTGTTTGAAAGACTAATTCTGATGGAAATGCTTAGACCTGGCAGGAGTGGCCCAGGCCCACGGCCCGACCCAGCCCATTCATGAATAAATGGCCGCTTTACTTTTTAAATTACGTAAACTCGCCTTTTGACCGCCTAGATTTTGGCCACCCATGAAGACTAAATGGCCGCCAGAGGCCCATGAAAAATTTAATAACTAATAAATATTAATTAATTAGACTAGGGTTAATGAGTATAACCTTACACCATAACTTATTTCAATTTAAAGTTGATTTTATTTAGATTTTTGTATTGATATTTTGCTATCGAATAAGTTGATATTTTGTATGGACCAAGTGATGAGCTACTTTTCGTACCGCTGGTTGTAGTGCTAGAATGTAACGATTTTAATAGTATTGAAATGGATGTTTGAACTTTTTAAAATAGTTAAAAATATATTTATATATATTTTGGTTAATTAAGTTAGGCGAAAAATCAGAAATTCAGCCCAATATTACTCAATATTTAGGCCAAAAATCCGAACTTTTTCTACCATTAAATTTGACCCACCTGTTGGCAGCCCAACCCGTTTGGACTGGCCCAGCCCGTTTGACAGGTATACAAATGCTAGACGGGTCTCAACTGTAGTGGAAAACTTTCCGGGAGCTTTTGGTAATTAATGTATGCGTTTGGATTATTAAGATAATAGTAATAGTTTACCTTCATTCCTGCCCCCCCAAAAAAATAAAAAAAACGCTACATTTACTCATTTTTTATTGCAACATCTACAATTTTAATAATTAATATCATTAATTATATATTAGTAAAAATTAATAAAATAGTAGTTTGAATATGCATTGGGATAAATTTATGCTAGAATTTATTCAGATTAATAATACCAAGTACAATTGAATTTTAGTATATGAATAACCCGACATAATTCAGTGATAGAAGTGAACGGAGGAAGTAAATATGAACACATTAAAATTCAGAAGCACAATGCTACAAATATTATCAATCAAGCAAAGTTGGAAACTCAAAACAAATGTAATGCCTATTTCTACTTGTTTAAAAGAAATAGAAAGAGAATAAAATCTCCATATTTAATAATACATAGCGTAAGCAAAGGTCACGAGTTTTTACTTTAATAAACAAATATAGTATATGAAAAAGAAGGGGTAGTGCTAACCATTTAGAATCTATTTATGCTAAAATGCCAGACTAAGAAACACTTTGCTATTTCCATGATCAAACGTAGCAACCATCAATAAACCTACTGCAAGAACATCCCCATGTTTCAGGTCTTAAACGTGTATGTTCCTCACTGTATTCTTCCATTCATCAGGGTAACTGCTGTGCTCGTCTATTTTACATCAACTCGTGCTGTTATTCTGGCGGAGCCCCTGGAGAGGCAGTTGAGGAACTTACAAGTCCATCGACATCATCAAGTCAAGCTCTTACGAATACGTTGACGAGGTCATCATACCATAATAGAAATGTATATCCCAAGGAGTTAATAAACAATACTACGTTCAAACACCATAGGAATAATTCTGTCAATGACGGTATAACAATCACATTCACTCTTGGGAGTTCATATCTCGTAGCATCTGGTGCCTTACTATTCAATCTCCTTCAAATCAAAAGGATAGTTAAAAGGAATATCAAGGCCTCCTCCTGTGGAACCTCCATTTCACCCCAAATACATAAGCAAATCAAACACTTTACTTCAAATTAGAAATTTACGTGTAAATAAGCGTATCTGTCCTGTCTCCATGTCGTGTCCCGCATGCACTCTCGTGTCAGTGATTCCTAGTCCAGAATATACCCAGACCATATATGGCATAACTATTTGCATTAGCAAGTTAGCCACAGACGAAACAAGGTAACCACAGACGAAACAAGGTAACCACCTAACATTCTAATGGATCAGTTACAGCCAAAACCTAATGCGCATTTTATTTTACATCCGAACGGCCATAAAGACCGATTTGAATTGCTATACAACTAGACTCAAATTCTTTGACCAAACTAGAGCTCTAGTCCAGATAAGGGTGCCAAATATCGATTGAAAAGCTGTAGTCTTACTAGGTGGGTGATCATCCTGCACAAACGGATTGTTGCTCTTTTATGAGATGCTGCAACATTTCAAAAAAAAGGCATAAAAACGAAAACAAACATTAGAACAAAAAAAATTGACTTTTATCTCAGGCAACACAAACATGTCCGGCTAATAGATAGGGTCTAGCTAATGAATACTATACAACACCTCAAATATGTACAGATCCAGGTCTAATTTCAGCCAACGAAAACAATAGTCTTCAGTGAGACATGCATTAAATTGCAGAAAGTAACTTACAACAAAGTCTGCAATGCACTAGACTGGAAACATATGATGCCAAAATCCCTTTTTAAGTTTTAATAACACGGCCCTTGTACTGTCCCCTCCTTATCACAAAGTCATCCGGAGGCTGAAACTCTTCTAACCAAGTAATTTCGGATATTGTTGCTCCGTCCACCTCAATTGCCCCTTGGTTAAAAGACAGACAGGAAATGTAGGAATCAACTTCTTTTCCCTTTCAATGATAATAAATGTAAAACCCTTGCATTGCAGTGAGTGACATTTACCAGGTAGATCTCCTGCTGGGGATCTTCTAAAATAAGTGCAATGTCGTCCATCCTCAGAAGAGTAAGGTGGAGAAAGGATGTCGAATATAGCACAGGGAGTGATAGCCTTGAAATAGTGAATATTACCTCCACTAGTTGGGTAAAGAACTGTTGTGCCGCATGGGGCTATCATTTCACAATCCTTGACGACCTTTGCAGGCCTGGCTCCTGAAAGTAATCAAAATATTCTAACGAACTTCAGTTTACTGAATATACGGAACAGACGATGCAGGCACCAAACTAGAAAACAATATTACTTGCGGAATGCAGAGATGTAAGATTTAAAACTTTGAGGGTCTTAAGATCACAATAGAGACGGAAAAAAAAACAAAAGAAAATGAAAAAGCTTGAGAATGTCTCACATATATTGACAAGTACCATGCAAAATGAAGCCAGAACAAAAATAGAAGAGGTGGTCTGGTGAAGAAAAGAGAAGCCAAAACATAATATAGTTACCAATCAGAAGTCCTCCTTTGAGTTAGTTAATACATGTTTACACTAAGCATTTACTTTCTTTCGTATAAAATCAATATTCACGAAAGACTAAGTTCTACAGAAAACACCGGAAACCAGCAAAAAAGTAAAGATCACATATGCCTAAAAATTAAACAACCTTGAGATGGATCCGAAGGCCCAGGAATGTTGATCCAATCATAGGACTTTACATGCAATGAACCGTACATAAGCTTACTCAGCACTGTCATTCCAGGATGATTATGAAGAGGAATGATAGAAGAAGGTGGCATGCAGAATATTCCCATCTGCCAAAGAAAGAAGTTACTTCTATTATAAAACAACAAAAAAAAAAAAAAACAAGTTCAGGGTTCCAAAATACTAAATATTTATGTATTTTGAAGGAAATGGAACAGAAATTCGATCATCAAGGTGTGGGTGTGTGGTGGGGGGGAGGGGGAAAAGAAACAAAGAAGCAAAAGAAAAAGAATCCAACACAGCCTTAGAACAACACTTACAGAGAAGCCATCACACTCATGCAGATGCAGATATTTGATTGTGGGAACTGAACGATGACCCCCATTGTTTTCATTGAAGGAACCTTTCCAATTCCGTACTAGTTGTGCCTCTTGCTCAAGACCTATGTCAGCAGGCTTGATTTTTTCTGATGACAAAGGAAAAAGAGTGTTAACAGGACACCAAGCAAGCAACTTACGGATCTTATTTACAGCAGTCTCAAAACTAGAATCTCCTCAATCAATCAACTGCACCTTAATCCAAGTATGTTGGGGTTGTGGCCTGAAAATTATAGTTCCAATTAATTGTCTAGAATAAGTTAGCGCTATAAATCATGCAAAAAAAACAAAGTGGCAAAGTTTTACGCCAGGTGTCCTTCTCGTCGCAACCTTCATACGAAGGAGAAATAAGATGAAACTCTAAACCATCAACATCATAAGTTTCCCCACTTACATGGAAAATATCATGAGACGGTGATGAGTCGAGATAATTGCTATAGTCATGTCATGTTATGTGATTGATATTGTAATATCAACATGTACATCATGGAACATGACTCCAAAAAACTAGAATCTTCTACCATCAAATACTAAAATTGAATCCATAAACCAGTAAAGTATAACATATTATGAATAGATGAGTCGAATAAGAGGTTCAATTGAAAAATTCATATCTCGGATTATAAATTCATGAAAAATTCATATCTTCGACTGTAAAATTTGGACAAACCGTGTTTTTAAGAGTAGTCGCCTCATGTAGGACGGATGAAGTATTATGTAGGGGTGGGTAAGAAACCCCTTCTTTTTCGAATCATTTCTGAATCGGATTGGTCCCATCCTAGAAAACAACGGTCCAGATGATGGACGATTGAAGATCTTGCACCATGATCCAAGATAACTTGGTGATGTCTGCCAAACCTCTTAAATGTATCATGCATCAACAAAACATATTTTTCTTCTATGTTGTATTGCGAGAGATACCATAACAGGAACTAAAACTTATTTCTACCTATTGATGCATGCAACTATCAGAAACATGACAGAGCTTGATTGGGACAAAGTAGTTTGGTAAATAAGGACATGTCCAGATGATTTGGGCATTTAGAAAGTCCTCTATGAAAATTTGGTATCACACATGTAGTGGACGTGTCGGAGAAATTGACTCTTTGCAAATGTAGACTCTTTGCAAATGTAGCCTTCCAATGTCGGTCATAAAAATGCAACTGCACCATGACTAAACTGAATTACAGTCTCAGTCTGTGGCCTTCACAATGTATAGTGGGCAATACAATAATACAGCTAGTCAAGTTATAATGTTGAAGCATAATCAATTTACATAAACATAAGCTAAAACAAGCACAAAAGACAGCCATTTTTCAAATCTTGGTTTCAAGAAGGGAAGATGCTAACCCCATAGGAATACAAATTGATGAAATATTAAAGCTAACCTCCCCAAGACTACTTTAATTAGGAAAAAAAGGCTAAAAAATTATTTCAAATAAAACAATACCATCAGATTCCAAGTCCCGAGATCGTTTTTATGCATAACCATATTTGGTATATCCGTGTCCCTACTTCTATATGTGAAAACATCTCCTCCACAGTGAACGAGCAAACCAGAAAACTCATACATGACAGTGCCCATGAAATTCTCCTTACTTAGGGGAAGCACCAATCACGTAGGGGGAGAATCACTAGTAACACTTTTAACGAGAGCAACACTTTTCCTTCTTAAAAGATGCAAAAAAAGAATGATATTTCTTGTTAAAAGATAGGTAGGATATTAGGGATATAGCTATACTTCTTCAAATCACTGAGGCTGGATTTTGCACAAACCTCCCCCCTATTCTATTGTAGGCAATGAGAAGCTGAACTGGGCTCATGAAGCCAGAGCCCCTTAAGAAAATGTTGTTAGCTCAATTGCAAACAGCTAAGCAGCATAAGCTCTTGGGCTACTGTAACTATGGTTCAAGCTCCTTCAAGAAAATGGGCCTGTTACCTAGCTGTTGATCCTTATTTTTTCTTGTCTAGGTCACAATTCGTATCCTTTGATCAACTCTAAAAAGGTAAGTAGTAGCAATCCGAGAAGTCAACCAAAGCAGAGTTCAAGCCACACGGCTACAGCATCCGATAAGTGGTCCCAAAGTTAGTATACTGTAAAATAGTACCTTTGGAGCATATGGAGGCTATTATGAAGCTGTTACCTTTTGTTCAAAGGTAGGTAAGATATTGTGCAAATCAATGTTTTAAAAGGCGCGACAAGGCGGCGAGAAAATGTCCCAATGCGTTTCTTTTAAAGAAAAATTAGGCGTAGCCTTCAGCGCCGCTAGGAGGAGCAATTTCAAGGTGTTTGGGGTGCAGCAAATTTCGTGCAGGTTATCTTCTTTTTTATAGGAAAATAAAAATAGATATAAAGAGAGAATCCCTAACCCCAACTGAAGAAACCCGTGTGAGAGATGTGCAGCAGACAGAAGAGAATCCGTAACCCTGCAAGACTTTTCTTCTCCACTTCAAATCGACCGACTTCTTCTATGTTCGTATGCATCTAGCTAGATAAGATTTCTGTTCTTTTACAAATTGATGTAGTATTTCTTTTAAATAATTAATTGGAAAAGGGAAGTTCTTCTCCAGGTCCAGTGAATTTTGTTAATTTATTATTGCTCCAGTAATTGGAGAAGCCCTTTTTTTACTGAGATGCTGTAAGTTCATATATTGTTCCAGTTCCAATGAATTTTGTAAGTTAATCATTCTATAGAATTTAAAATCTATTCATTTTATTTTTTGAAATCATGTTGAGAATTTAACATTTATTTTTCATGTAAATTTTGGATTGTTATCTTAATTGAGTTAGTTTTATCTTTTTATCATAATTAACATAATGTTGAAATTATTAAATTTGGTTGATTATGAGTTTTTTATTATATTTCAGTTTTTTCTTTTAATCAAAACTGAGGCAATGGCTTGTTACACCTCGCCTCATCCGGACAGAACGCCACAAACCTGCCTTACGAATTTCAAAACATGTGTGTGTGTATATATATATATATATATATATATATATATATATATATAGAGAGAGAGAGAGAGAGAGATTGACTATGGTGGAAACACCATTAATGGTGAAATCTAGAACCCAATTGCATTTTTAAGTAATTTCATTGCATATTTGTTATTATTTGTTGCATCAAGCTGGTAGCTAGTATATGCAACAAATAATGCAATAAAAAAAATACATAAATGCATATAATTCTACTCATCTACAGCCGTTAGATCACTAATATCAATAATATCAATGGCCTACAAAAATTTCTAGATTTCACAAGGTAATTAGTTTTCATATGATCTATTTCCTATATATATATATAAGAGTGTGTGTGTGTGTGGTAGGAGAGTTTTACACCCAATTGTGTATCTTCCCCTGCTTCAACAAGCACCCTTGCTCTAGTTCACAAGAGTAATCGGGAATTTAGCTACTCTTGGGAACACTACTAGTATTAGCTTCATCTCAACCATGCTCTTGCTTTCAACATCTTTGGGGGATAGGGGGCTGCTAGGAATTATTAACCCCCCCCCCCCCCCCCCCCAAAAAAAAAAAAAGGAATCTAAGAAAACCCACAATTATCTTGATAGCACATTAGGAAGATCCCCACTTTAGCTACTTGTTTATCTTATGTGTGGGTAGCTCTTGCCTATCTTCCTATCTTTAATTTTTAACTAGTTGCAAGAAGATTAACGGTTCATCCTGCCAAAGAGATGATACAAAGGGGAGATTATATTCGCATAACTATGAAATCTCATAAATGACCTAGAATCTATATTTGAAGATTAAAATCTTTCAAACAGCTGTACTAAGTTCCTAGAAAAGTTTCAAGATTCTATAGAATTGGCAAACCACATCTTATCCTTTTGTGGTCAAAATAATAGGGTTCAAAAGCACTTAGCTGCTTTTGGAGCTTCGCCATTAATCCACCTCAAATAAAGACTTGAGTACAACAACAACATCATCTAAGCCTTAGTCCCAAAATGATTTGGGGTCGGCTAACATGAATCAAACTTTGAAACCGTCAATGATCGTTACATAAATAACATAAAAGGAGAAAAAGAGGGAAAAAAGTAGAGAAAAAAATAAATAAAAAAAGAGAATGAATGTTAAAAAAAAAATGAAAAATCCTGAAAAATAAATTAACAGATAACATGGAATAAAAGAAAGTAGGAATAAAAATACAGAAAAAAAAGGAATCAGATTCCATCCACCATCCGTATTCTTTCCCGCCACATTTGCCTCTCTATCGCCATACTTTCTCCAATTCCAAGAAACCGCATATCATTTTCAATCATCTTTATCCAAGTTTTCTTGGGTCTTCCTCTACCTTTCACAACATTACTTGTTCCCCAACTTTCTAGCCTCCTCACTGGGGCATCAGGTCTTCTTCTCACATGACCAAACCATCGTAATCGATTCTCCATCATCTTGTCTTTTATAGCCGCAACTCTTACCTTCTCTCTAATCACCTCATTTCTGAGCCGATCCTTTTTTGTATGACCACACATTCATCGTAGCATACGCATCTCCGCCACATTCATCTTTTGAACGTGACACTGTTTTACAGCCCAACACTCGGTGCCATATAACAGCGCAGGCCTAATTGCCGTGCGGCAAAATTTACCCTTTAATCTATGAGGCATGTCAAGATGTGGCACTCTTCCACTTCAACCACCCGGTCTTTATTCTGTGAGCCACATCGCCATCTAGCTCTCCATCTTTTTGGATAATATATCCAAGATACCGAAAGAAAGTGGATCCATGAACAACTTTTCCATCAAATGTGATCAACTCCGCCTCTCTATAACTGTTTTCGCTAAACCTAAACTCCATATATTCAGTCTTACTATTGCTCAGCCTAAAGCCTCGAGCTTCCAAAGTATCCCTCCAAAGTTCCAATTTTTGTTGCACTCCAACCTTCATTTCATCAATCAACACAATATCATCTGCGAACATCATACACCACGGAACGTCATTTTGAATTTCTCTTGTCAATTCGTCCATGACTATGGCAAAGAGAAAAGGACTAAGAGCAGATCCTTGATGCACCCCAATCGTAATAAGGAATTCTTCTGTCCTCCCAACATTAGTACGTACACTTGTACTAGCTCCCTCATACATGTCCTTTATAATGTCAATATATTTCCGCGATACACCCTTCTTTGCTAAGGCCCACCAAAGTACTTCTCTTGGTACTTTATCATTTGCCTTCTCTAAATCAATAAAAACCATATGTAGATCTTTCTTTTTATCTCGATAATGTTCTATCAACTGCCGGATAAGATAAATTGCTTCCATGGTCGCTCTTCCACACATAAATCCAAACTGATTTTCTGTTATCTTCACATATTTCCTGATCCTTTGTTCAATCACTCGTTCCCACAACTTCATGGTATGACTCATTAGTTTAATTCCGCGATAATTAGAACAATCTTGAACATCACCTTTGCTCTTATACAAAGGGACGAGAATACTTTTCCTCCATGCTGATGGCATCTTATTGCTTCTCCAAATCTTATTGAAAAGCATAGTTACCCATTCGATCCCTCTCTCCCCCAAACAACCTCCAAACTTCAATAGGTATACCATCTGGTCCTTCTGCTTTCTTTGACCCCATCTTCTTCAATGCAATTCACTTCATCCTTTTGAATTCTCCTCTTAAACTCTCGGTTAACCATACTTGAGAGGATGTTTAAATTCCCAATATCTTGTTCTTGATGGCCATTGAATAGGGTATCAAAGTATGACCTCCATCTCTCTTTTATCTCTTTATCTTGAACCAAAACTTTTTGGGCAGTATCTTTTACACATTTAACTTGTCCAATATCTCGCGTCTTCTTCTCTCTCATTCGAGCAAGTTTATAAATATCTTTTTCCCCTTCTTTTGTATCTAATCTTGCATATAATTCTTGATTAACCTTTGATCGGGCATTTCTCACTGCCTTTTTAGCTTCTGTTCGAGCTTTCTTGTACTTCTCATAATTCTCATCGCTCGAGCATTTACCCAATACCTTATAACATTCACGTTTGGTCTTTATCGCTTGCTTAACTTCATCATTCCACCAAGATGTGTCCTTACTTGATGGTCTGTTTCCTTTAGATTCTCCTAGGACTTCTTTTGCAGCTTCCTTTATGTTATGCTCCAACAAGTTCCACATCGAATCTATATCCATCTCCGTGCAATCAGACCAAATACCACTATCAGCAATCTTAGCCACAAAAGTATGTCGACTCTCCCCTTGTAGCTTCCACCACTTAATTCGAGGGTCAACTTGTGGTCTACTCTTTCTTAAGTGCCTCTTACCTCGAAAGTCAAGCACCACAACCCTATGCGTTGCGAGACTCTCACCGGGTATCACCTTGCAATGAGTAAAACTTTTCCTCCAAACATTCCTTACTAAAAAGAAATCAATCTGACTTGCATTACCTCCATTTCTATATGTCACCAAATGAGAGTCCCTTTTCTCGAACAAAGTGTTCATAATACCCAAGTCATGAGCTAATGCGAAATCCAATATACCATTTCCTGCTTCATTCCTATCCCCAAAACCAAAGCCACCATGAATGCTCTCAAAGCGATCTCTGCTAACACCGACATGCCCATTGAGGTCACCACCAATGATCAATTTCTCACCCATAGGAATTCGTTCGACAACCTCTTCCAAATTTTCCCAAAATTTTTGTTTGATCGACGCATCCAATCCTACTTGTGGTGCATAAGCACTTATGATAGTTAGAAACTCATCCCCTATCACAAGCTTAATACTCATTATTCTATCGCTCTTTCTTGACACTTCCACCACATCATCAATGAATTCTTTATCAATGACGATACCCACTCCATTTCCACCTCCCAGAGTACCAAAGCTTGTAACCCCAAGGAGCTAACACTCTTGCCTTCTCGCCAACCCACTTAGTCTCTTGTAGACACATTATGTGAATCCTCCTCCTTTTCATAACCTCCCCCACTTCTGCTGATCTCCCCGTCAAAGAGCCAACGTTCCAAGTTCCAAACCGCACCTTACTACCATTACTAGCCGCATGAACTAACTTCTCTGTCTGTCCTCGTCCACGCTGCAAGGATTCTTGCACATTTGACACCACACCCATACTTCGAGGTGGCGCGCCGCTTCCGGGCGACGACCTAGCAACCCTTGCATATTTTCCACTACACCCGGGCCTATAAAGTGTAGCGCATCCTTGCTCATTTGACACCACCCTCAGATGTAAAGGTGGTACGCCGCTTCTGGGCGACAACCTAGCAACCCTCACATACTTATCACTGCACCCGGGCCTATGAAATGCAGCGCGTCGCTTCTGAGGAGACGCCCCAACAATTTTCAAAGTTTGATTCATGTCCATGGGGTGTGACGAGTTTTACGCTGGCTGTCACTAACCTACCGCAACCCTCCTCTTTTATCCAGGCTTGGGACCGGCAATGAATGTCAAGAAGACACCTCAATTCATAGCCGTCTGCTCATGATACTTTCAATGTAACTAGAAAAACATATGATGTTGGCGTTTTGAAATTTCATCTCATTTCTCCTTCGTATGAAGGTTGCGACAGGAAGGGCATACAACAACAACATCAGAGCCTTAGTCCCAAAATACTTTGGGGTCGGCTAACATGAATCAATCTCTGAAAACGTAAAGTCGTTTCCAATAAAATAGTCCTATGAAAAGGCAAAAGTGATAGGTAAAAAGTTTAGTACGAAAAAAAGAAATAATAAATATGCAAAAATAAATAAATAATAAAAGGTAAATGAAAAATAATAATAATCATTATGCAAAAAAAAAAACTCAAACATAATCAACCATCCGAATTCTCTTCCTCCACGTCGTCCTATCCAACGCCATAACTTCTCCAATCCCAAGAAACCTCATATCATTCTCAATCACTCTTATCCATGTCTTTTTAAATCTTCCTCTACTCCTCACTGGTCTATGCGCTCCCCATTCTTCAAGCCTACGCACCGGTGCATCAATCGGCCTCCGTCTCAAATGTCCGAACCATCTTAATCGATTCTCCAACAGCTTATCCTCTATAGGGCCACTCGTACTTCTTTCCTAATTACATCATTTCTAAGTCGATCCTTTCTCGTATGGCCACACATCCATCTTAGCATACGCATTTCCGCCACATTCATCTTATGCACATGACTATGCTTTACAGCCCAGCATTCAGTGCCATATAAAAGTGCATGATTAATTGTTGTTCGGTAAAATTATCCCTTTAATCTGTAAGGTACGTCTTGATCACATAATAACCCCGTTGCGCTCTTCCATTTCAACCATCCCACCTTAATCCTATGGGCCACATTACCGTCTAATTCTCCATCCTTTTGAAGAATAGACCCAAGATAACGAAAAAACTCCGATCCTCATATAACATTCCCATCAAAAGTGATTGTACCCAACTCTCTACTTCCAGTTCCACTAAAGCTACACTCCAAATATTCAGTCTTACTTCTGCTCAGCCTAAAACCACGAGTTTCGAGCGTATTTCTCCAGATTTCCTACTTTCTTTCAACTCCATCCTTCGTTTCATCAACCAATACTATATCATCTGCAAACGTCATGCACCAAGGAATATCGTCTTGAATTGGCCTTGTCAATTCGTCCATGACTATGGCACAGAGGAAAGGACTAAGAGTCGAGCCTTGATGCTCCCCAATCATAATAGTCCTCAGTCCTTCCCACGGTAGGGCATCCGGCGTAAAATTTGTCACTTTGCTTATTGCATGATTTTATGACGTTAACTAATTTTAAACAATTGATTGACACTATAATCTTCATGTCACTGTCCCAACTATTAAGGTGCAGTTGATGATAAATATTTCCTTGATAATGGTCTACCACATAATCAAAGAGGAAATTTGATAAGAAATCCCTTGTGATTGTTTAATTAAGGAAGCATAGTTAAAGGGTTGCCAACAATATTGGCAATTAAGCTGGATAATCTTTTGGGATAATTGACTAGCATCACTAATGGACATTATTCAGCAGTCTCCTTTGTACTGATTATGACTTATGAGTAAGGACTTCCATTGGTTAGGACGTTGAGAAATCTTCACTGGTAACAAACTTTGGCTTGGACAGGAGCATAGGTCCTGTGGAGGGTATTGAGTCCCTGTTCTTGTTCTTATTCCAGCGTATTTCTAGATAAACAAAATTCTCTTGCTTTGTTCTTTTCTCTAGTGATTTGGCCCGGCCTAAGGCGCACAAATTGTGATGGAGTCGAAATGTTGGAGAAGAATCAAGCCTCTTTATCCACATTAATGGAGAACCTACACATTGGAGAAGAATCAAGCCTCTTTCAGAGAAGACCTTGCTCACCTTAAAAATGATTTTTCTGAACTTGGAAACAATATTTCCCGAAGCAGCAATCTCCAACATGACTGATCTAGCTCTCCATACTCAGAACGGGTAATATCAGCAGAAAGAAGCAGCACCATGGACAACGAGATTCTGCTGCTATTAACTAACTCCCACAGATCTGCCCTCCATTTCGACGTCTTCAGCGAGTTGAAGACAATTCCAAAGCATATCGACTTTCCATGTTTGGATGTCCGATTGGTTGGATTGCACGGGCAGAACAGTACTTTAAACTGAACCAGACAAAGGAAAATTGAAGGTCGCAACCGCATTCATCAGTATGAGAGGTTCTGCATTACATTGGCTCCAACAGCAATGCCCCGCAATACTTGGGATCAATTCAAAGACGAACTGATTGACCAATTTAAGCGTGACTATCGACAGATCCAAGAGAACATCTGGCTGCTCTCCATCAAGTCTGATTGTTGGATGATTACGCCAATGAATTTCGTGCTAGTGTAGCACGATTACCTGGACTCAACACCCAACTCCAACTTGGATTCTTTTCTAATGAACTAAAAGAAGAAGTTCGAGAGCGTCTTCGACCACAATGCCCTAGATCTTAGGACATCAAAAAAGGTAGCCCAATCAATTGAGGGAGAACTGGAGCACACACATCATATAAAGCAACAGGAAAATCTTCCCGGGATGATATTTAAAAAGAGATTGGACCACAGGTTACGGATTATGCTGGATTTCTATGCCCACTCACCAAGCTCGTGTGGACAATCCTAAATTGAACAATAACATAAATAATCAACCCAAATATGCACCAGACCATTTCAAAAATGATGATAACAATAAGCTCCAAATTAATGTACCACACCAGATGGGGTCCTCCAGGGTGGAGCTAGGGGGTGCTCCTCTAGCACGGGTACACAAATTTTCTTTCGCAGAGTACTAAATATACTAGGGAAAAAAACAAAAAAAAATGTTGTGTAGGAATCAATAAAATTTGGCTAGGGGAACAAGATTTTTCAATCCGACTAGGGATGGTAGAGCATGCTGGCTATGCCCCTGGGGTCTTCTACCCAGAGCTTGTGAAGCCTAGCACGTCTAGGTGTTCCAAGATTGAGAGGTTCGACAAAATCTCTGACCAAGAGTACATGGAGATGAGAGCCTAAATAACTTGCTTTTATTGTAAGCAGCTATACAGCCTCACATGACTGCCAAAAGTTGAGAACCTTAATCACTGCAGAAGATGAGGAAGCTACAAGGAGTAACAGCGGTGGTAGACGTTAATATGCACCTTCCCTCGTCCAACGGTACAAGAGCACAGCGACCTCTAGCACAAGGCTGTTTCTTTACCGACAGGCAATGATAAGGAAGGCACAACATCACAACGGCATATAATCTATGGATCGTTTAATTACTCAAAGGGATTCCAAAAGTAGCGACACTTAAAGTGGATAATCTTGTGGGATAACTGACTAGCATCATTCATGGAGATTATTCAGCATAACTATTTAATTCTACCTTTATTGTACTGAGCATAAATAAGAACTTTGTCTGGATATGACCATAAGCTTTACTAGTCATAAGCTTTGGCATGGGACACGAGTACAGGTCCTGCTGTAGAAATGCATTCGCTGCTTGCATTGTTCTTATTCCAAACAATTTTTAAGTAAAATAGTATTCTCTTGCTTGGTTTTTTCTTTAAGAATTTTTAGTTTCCTTCCGCACAAAATCATACAATATACTCCGTCCGTCCCGCCCAGAGATATACATTTCACTCAAAAACATTGTCCCTTCACAAAGTTTATATTCATCACTTTTACATAATCAAATCAAACAATCCAATCACATCTTACAAATAGTTCAACCAAATTACAAAAACGCCACAAAATTAACAAGAATTGGGCCTACAAATTAAACCCAACCCCAATTAGCAAATAAAACTCCCAACCCAATCCACTTACAAACCACCCTACCCTTAACCCTAACACATCCCGTGGCCATTTTCTCTTTCCCTTACCCTAATCCAGCTCCGTTTCTTGTTCTCTCTGCAACTCTGTCTATGTGGACGGAGAAAATGAACCATTTCCGGTGAAATACTCGGTGGAATGGGGTAATTCGCAGTATGATTCGCCTCCCCACTCCTGGAAAGTTAACACTTGATTGTGTGTATGACGATCCCCTCGTCAACAGAACATGCAATTGTTTCTTCTTGAATTCAGAGTTTATGAAGGATATTGCGTCTGATTTATCATGTTCTGACGACATACCTTCTTCTTCTCCTAAAGAAGTTATAGGAGAATCTAAAATAAACAAGTCATCGAGTAAGGACACATCTTGGAGTAACGATGAAGTTAAGCAAGCGATAAAGACACAACGTGAATGTTATAAGGTATTGGGGAAATGTGGAAGCAATGAGAACTATGAGAAGTACACGGAAGCTAAAAAGAGAAGCTAAAAAGCCTGATGCCAGAGCAAAGGTCAAACAAAAATTATATGCGAAATTAGATACGAAGGAAGGAGAAAAAACTATCTATAAACTTACTCGTATAAGAGATCAGAACACCCGGGATATTGGGAGGGTTAAATGTGTGAAGGATAATGATCAAAAGTTTTTGATTCGAGATAAAGAGATAAAGGATAGATGGGGGTCATACTAATACCCTATTCAATGGCCATCAGGAACAAGATAGTGGGGGTTTAAACAACTCTTCAAGTATGGTTAATCGGGAACTTATATAGATAATTCAAAAGGGTGAAGTAAAAATGTAATTGAAAATGGGGTTTAAGAAAGCAGAAGGATCAGATGATATACCTATTCAAGTTTGGAGGTGTTTGGGGAGAGAGGAATCGAATTGGGTAACTGTGCTTTTCAAAAAGAGTTGGAGAAGCAACAAGATGCCATTGGCATGGATGAATAGTACTTTCGTTCCCTTGTATAAGAACAAGTTGATGTTCAAGATTGTTCCAATTATTGCAGAATTAAACTTATGGGTCATACAATGAAATAATGGGAATGTGTGATTGAACAAAGACTCATGAAATGTGTGAAGATCTCGGAAAACCAATTTGGATTTATACCTGGGAGATCAACTATGGAAACAATTTATCTTCTGAGACAGATGATGAAACAATATCGAGATGAAAAAGAAAATTCTACATATGGTTTTTATTGGAGGGAGAAGGCATATGATAGAGTACCAAGGAAAGTACTTTGGTGGGCCTTAGCAAAGAACAATGTATCTCGTAAATATATTGACATCATAAAGGACATTTATGAGGGAGCTAGTACAAGTGTACATACTACTATTGGAAGAACAGAAGAGTTCCCCATTACGATTGGGGTGCATCAAGAATCCGCTCTTAGTCCATTTCTCTTTGTCATAGTCATGGACGAATAGACGAGGCCAATTCAAGACAACATTCCTTGGCGTATGATATTCGCAAATTAAATTGTGTTGATGAGACGAAAGTGGAGTTCAAAGGAAGTTGGAACTTTGGAGGGATAATTTGGAAGCTCGAGGCTTTAGACGGAGCAAAGCTAAGACGGAATATTTTAAGTGTAGGTTTAGCGAAAAAATGAGATAGGGAGGCAGGGATGATTACTTTTGATGGGAAAGTTATTTAAGGATCCGATTGTTTTCGTTATCGTGTATCTATTATCCAAAGGAATGGAGAGCCAGATGGTGATATGACTCACAGAATTAAGGCGGGTTGGTTAAAGTGGAAGAGAACCACAGGGTTGCTATGTGATCTAGGCATGCCTCATAAACTAAAGGGTAAATTCTACTGCACGCCAATTAGGCTTGCACTGTTATATGGCAGCGAGCGTTGGGTGGTAAAAAGTGTCATGTTTAAAAGATAAATGTGGCGGAGATGTGTATGCTATGTGGATGTGTAACCATACAAGAAAGGATCGGCTCAAAAGCAAGATTATTAGAGAGAAGGTAAGAGTTGCATCTATTAAAGATCGGTTAAGATGGTTTGGAAATGTGAGACGGTGACCGGTTGATGCCCCAGTGAGGAGACTTGAAGACTGGGGAACAGATAAGATTGTAAAGGGTAGAGGAAGACCCAAGAAATCATGCAAGAATGTGACTCGACGATCTGAGGTTTCTTGAGATTAGAGAAAATAAGGTGATGGAAAGGACAATGTGGAGGAAAAATATACAGGTGGATGATGGAGTTTGATTCTTCATTTTATTATTATTATTATTATTGTTATTATTATTTTTATTATTAATAAAAAAATTCTATAGAGTCAATTTGATTTTTCTTTACATCTCGTATTTTCGTCTAAGTTTATTTTTATTGTTGACGGTTTCAAATGATGATTCATGTTAGTCGAACCCAAATAATTTTGGGATTAAGGCTCAGATGTTGTCGTATGCTACCGATATGGTGTCGCGCACCAAAAAAAAAAATCGCCTCTAATCCATAACTCTACATGTATGATTCGTGTCTCTGATGATGGTGGCGGTGATTTCTGGGTTTTTCATGTGATGATGCAGTCGCGAAGGGGCTCTAATCCATAACCCTACATGTAGGAGATAGGAACCTCTTTAGTCAGTAGGTCACCTTAGCAGTTCATTCATCTTTCAAACTGGTGGATGAACCTGCTGAGGATGTAGATTGGTCCGATCTAGGGGATCAATCCGACATCCTTCCTTCTGCGATTCCGTTAGTCATTCTAGACCCACCATATCCTATTCCTTCGGATCAGGTAACCCTGACCGGCCTCCGAGCTGATTTTAGCCAGGTTGGTGTTGGTTTTACTCGCGTCCTCCCCATAACCCTTTATCAATGACCTGTCAGCAGTCATAGATGATTTTATTGGATTTCTCAGACTTCCTAAGGATTTGGGCTTTTTAGCCCCTCAGGTTGATGACTTCCCCGAACAACCTCCTGCAAGGAACAGTGGCCTGCATTTTCCTCTTCATCCATTACTTGTTTCTATTTCTAGGAAGTATAACCTCCCCTTAAATAAGTTTTCTCCGAACTCCTTCCTCTATATGGTCGTTTTTCTCGTGCTTTGTCATTATAAGCATGAGCATCCCGACCTAGATTTTTTCTATTTCTGTTTCGGATTCAAGAGCTTCAAGGTCTCCTTCTATTTGACCTCCTGAATGACACCCACTTCTTTACCCACCTTCCGTCCAATGTAAATGACTGGAGGACTCGGTTCTTCTTTCTCCGTCTTCCGCTGGGAGAATCTTGGGGTTGCCTAATAGACTAGGGTCAAACCAAGCTGAGCCAGGACCCGATTCCTAAATGTAGTTAGGTCACGGGTGCCTGGATTAGTAAGGTTCAGGAATGGAACGATACATCTTAATAGTCATCATTCGTTTAACATATTTACATGACCGGTTATTTCACTGTGGGTTGAGCTCCAACCCTAGTCGCCTATCCCTGAAATTGGTAGGTGTTTCCGCCTTTCAGTCCTTTATTTTTGTTCCTCCTTTTATCTTTACATATGCTAATTTATATTCTTTTTAGTTGTGCAGATCGTTTCGTGAAGTCCTGCCAATCTGAGGCTATCAAGCCCTTTGAGTCTACGACAGACAAGGCGTAAGGTACTTCCAAGCCAGCAAAACCGGTCAAGTATAAGACAGAAGGTTCTTCGAAGTCGATGCCAAAATCCTCTGGAGCCAAGGTAACAAAAGTTGGGTTGGTTCTTGCTTCTGGCTCGGTTCCCCTGTTGACCACTGGGTTGAACATTGTCAGTCCGGCGGAAAAACATAACCGGGGCAAATGACCCCGATCTCTGAGCCTTCGAACCCATACCGAAGAAATCCAAAGTTGTTGGTACTGTTGCTCTCTCCTGATTCCGGCCTGGAGACCCTATTGATGTGCAAGGAGTTTGAGAGATTCTTTCCCTTTTTCAGCTATGTAGTTCCTGATAAGGATAGGGAGATATTGTGGGACTCATAGAAGATACCCAGGTGGATCTGATGATGATGTACTTCGAAAAGATAATCATCTCACTCTTTTCTTTTATAGCTTTTTGCATGTTCCGAAGTCTTATTTGTTTTGTTTTTTCTACCAGCTCTGTTCTATCCTGGTATATCTGGCCGAGCAAGAAAAGAACGAGAGTGGATCTCCTCTTGCTCTCAAGTGGCTCACTCGTCGGCTGAGTTGAAGGTGCTTTGGAAGCTAAGGAGGAATCTGAGGCTAGGCTGGCCGAACGGAAAATGTCTCGATGTTGCTTCGAAGAAAATCTCTGATTGGGAAGGCATTCTTGAGCGTCCTCAAATGGCCAACGTGCAGCTAAACAAGGAGTTAAAGGCCGTGAAGGCTCATGCTAAGGGTGAGTTTGAAAAAGTTTCCAAGCTCGAAGCCTAGCTTGAGGAGGTCAAGATGGAAAAGTCTTTGGAAAAGTTGCCATCATTGCTCCGCCATGCTACTCCAAGCTATTTCCAGAATTGTTATTGTTCGTGACCGACAATCTAGTAACGGACTTCCCTTTTTATCCAAATAATCAACTCTCACGTTTTTCGCCTGGGGATAGAGATGTTAAACGGGCTCGGGCCCTCCGGTCCAGCCCGTTTAACCCGCTTAAAAACAGGGTTAGGGCCGTTAATTCGCAACCCGTTTAAATTCGGGCCTTTTGGCCGTGATCTTGGGCTAAGCGAGAGAAATTTGCCAGTGAAATTTGGCATTGTGAGAAAAAAATACACAATATTACTATATTTTACATATATAATATATATTGTTACTGTATTTGTTAATATAGTGTGTGTGTATATATATATATACATACATAAAAGTGTACTTTTTGTTAGTATATATTTATTATAGTATATTTGTTACTATATAAAATTAGCACGTTTAAATGTTTAGCATGTTCTGCCCATTTTAAATGTTTAGCCTGTTTAGCCCGTTTAGCCTGAAGCCCATTAGGGCCGATATTTCGTAGCCCATTTAAATTCGTGATTTTTTGGCCCGAACCGTTTAGCCCGAAGCCCGCTAGGGCTTGCCAGTTTAACATCTCTACCTAGAGATACGGACCAGTTCCTATTCCCCAAAATTTTTAGCGGCTTCTCTTATTTTGTTGACGTACCTCCTCGTGTAGTCTTCCTTTATTTCGAATTTTCCCCTACTTGTTGTGTAACGAGTCAGAATAAGCGATCATTCGTCGAGCCCCCAGTTCTATTCCTCCTTGCATTCCCTTGACGAGGGCTTCATATTGAGCTTCATTTTTAGAGGCACTAAATGTAGATTTTACAGCAAATTCTATATTATCCCCTTCCGAGGTGGTGAGGATTATACCTGCTCCTGAACCACCCGAAGCTGCTGATCCATCAACATGTTGAGCCACCAAGCTTCTATGAGTGATGGTGCACACATTTCCTAAATTAAATCTACTAAAGTCTGGGCCTTGATAGCTTTCCTAGGCTCATACTCCATGTCATATTATCCCATTTCTACGGCCCATTTTGCTAGACGACTTGATGCATTAAGAAGTCCCATTGTCTCTATCAAGGGTAAGTTGGTTCACAATTTTATGCGATGAGCCAAGAAGTAAGGCCGGAGTCTCCGCGTTGTGATTACCAGGGCAAGAGCTCCTTCCTAGAAGTTGGAATAATTCTGCTCGGCCTTAAGCAAAATCTGGCTAGTGCAAAAGATAGATTTTTGTTGCCCCCTTTCTTCCCTCAACAGGACCGAGTTGACACCCCAATATTCGATGAATAAATACAATATCAGCTCCTCCCCATGTATTGGTTTGGTAAGTAGAGGCAGCTCGGCCAAAAAATTCTTCGGTTTATTGAATGTTGCCTGAGCTTCCGATGTCCATTCAAACTTGTTTCCCTTCCTTAAGAGTTTAAAGAAAGGGAATCCCTTCTCGGCTGAGCAGGAAATAAAACGGCTCGGCCCAACTATCATTCTAGTCAATATTTGAATATCCTTTATGCTTTTAGGCGGGTTCATCTGTAATACTGCCTTCACCTTATCCGGGTTTACCTTGATACCCTGCTCCGTAACCATTGCCGAACTTACTCCAAAAGAACATCTTGATGATTGAGCTTCATCCTGAGGTACGCAAGCTCTCAAAAGTTTCTTCCAAATCTTTCACATACTCCCCTGCCTTTATACTTTTGACCAACATATCATCCACATAGACCTCCATATTGCGGCCGATTTGAGATTTAAAGATTTTGTCCACCATCATCTGGTATGTTGTGCCCACATTTTTTAGCCCAAAAGGCATACGTATGTAACAAGAAGTTCCCCTTAATAATATAAACCTGACCCTTTTTCTACCTTCCGCTGCTAAGGGATTTGATGATATCCCTAGGAGGCGTCCATCATGCTTAGTAGCTTGCAACTTGAAGTGGAATCGATGAGCCGGTCTATACAACAATAACAACAACAACATTTAAGCCTTAGTCCCAAAATGATTTGGGATCGGCTAACATGAATCAAGCTTTGAAACCGTCAATGATCGTTACTATAATGATCCTTGGGGCATACCTTATTCAGATCGCGAAAATCTATGCACATTCTCCATTTTCCTTGGCTATTTCCCACCATGAGTGCATTAGATAACCACTTGGGGAACTCCATTCTAATTCTATGTCCAGCTCGGAGAAGCTTGTCAACCTCTTCCCGATAATCCCATCCATCTCTGACCCGAAGTGTCTTTACTTCTGTTTCACTGGTCTCACCGATGGATTGATATCCAATTTGTGCTCGGCGACCTTGGGACTTATCCCTACTAGGTCCTCGGCTGAAAATGCAAAAGTGTCGACAACTTCCTTAATAAGGGAATTAGACCTTCCTTCAACAGGCTGTTTAACTGACTTCCGACGCGGGTTTTTGTTTTCGGCTTTCTATTAGTTCTATCTCCATTAGTTCTTCATTAGGCTTAACACCCTTTTTCTTGGGCTTTCCTCCACTGTTTTCAACTTCCTATCTTTACTCGCTCCGGGTCCAAGCCCCTCATCTCAGGTGCTCTTTTATTAGTTTGTACTTCGTGCTTCACTGTTGATCGACAGCAGGATCGGGAGATAAATTGATCTCCGGCTACTTCCCCCATCTCCTTTCCAACTGGAAAATTCACCTTCATGTGGCAAGTAGACGCTACTACCTCGAACTTGTTAAGCCAAGGACGCCCAAGGATGGCACTGTACGCGGATTTAGTGTCTACTCCCAAAACTCTGGCTGCTTGACCTTTCTGTGAGGTGCCCCGCCTAAGGCCACTAGGAGTATCACCTCACCCACAGGTTTGACCTCAGTCATGCAAAACCCTTAAAGTGTCGTATCCACTTTGCTCAGCTCTACCTCGAGATTCATTTGTTTGAAGCAGTAAGATGTTTACCGAGCTCCCTATATCAATGAAAACCCTTTGTAAGTCGTGACTGGCGATCTCTGCCGTAATAACTCGGGCATCATTCTGTGGTGCATGTATCCACCTATAATCTGAAGGGCCAAATTGGATAACGGGGCCTTTCCTTACAGCGGCAACCTCCTCAAATCATTGGTGCTTTATTTTTTGAGTATGAGATTTTCGAGTTTGATTAGAGCTGCCGTCAGTTGGTCACCTGATATCATATGGATCACTCATTTCTTTGTGGGAAGGGGACTTCGTTCTCGAGAGACTTCGAGGAGCCTCCCTCCTCATCCTAGACCTCCTGGTGGCTCGGGTAGCTTCTTTCGAGCTCTATTACTTTCCCGGTACATAGATTCCATCAGATGACATGCTCGGATGAGCCTTTCTATCTCGTTCGTAAGGTGTTTACAGTCATCTATCTTATGTCTGTAATCATTGTGGAATCGGCAAAATAGTTCTGATCTTGGTCGGGTAGGCTCGCTAAAGTGAGATGTGGGTCAATCAATGACTTTGTTCATCTTGCCTTCTACTGATTCTAAGACCTGCGCCCTCCCCCCTCCCTAATGTCAGTTGGCAATATCGATAGAACCACAACCTCTTCAGCCCTTGATTTGTTTTATTCATCCTGCAATCGGTGTTTCGATCTTCCCTTCTCTCTCCTCAAAATACCTCAGGTTGTGTCATCCTGCTACTTCCTCCTTCCCTTATTTCGCGCCTTCCTTGTAAGTCTTCCATGGCTATCTCGGATTCCTCCACATTGATATATTTCGAGCATCAGGATAGGACTTCATCATAAGTTCTGGCAGGCTTCTTAACTAACGAGGTACGAAGTAGACCCGCCTGTAAACCTTAAGCCAGAGAACTCGCCTTTAATTCTACGGGCGCCGAGGACAGCTCCAAGCATGCTTTTCTAAATTCGCCGACATAAGCCCCCAGTGCTTCTCCGAGGTAGTGCTTGATACCAAACAAAGACATTAATGCTTTTTATGAGCTTGAACTAGCAAAGTGGGTCAAGAATGCTGAGTTGAAAGCTCGAAAGCTGGAAATTGTTCCAGGTGATATCTGGTGGAACCAATCTTGCACAGATTCTGCCAGCGTGCTTAAGAACACCCTGCAGCTGATTGGATCGAAATACCGATACAATACCATATTCTCGAATCACTACAAGTGTCTAGTATGGTCAGAGAGCTCATCATAGGTAAAGTTGAGCTCTCCGAAATCATAGGGAAGTTGAGCTTGCAGTATTTCACCTGAGAAGGGATGGCTTCGGTAATTCACCGAGTCCTTCCCTGTGACCTTGTGCGCAGCTCTTCTAATTCACCTTGCATTCCGGATATGATTGGATCCAACATCTTCTCATGCCTAGATCGCTCCTCTGCTCTAGGATGGCTTTCTCCGTGTTCCTCTTGCTTGCTGGTAACCTCCAGTTTGTCGAAGAGAATTGATATTACTTTTCGGGGCATTCCCCCAGTTGGAATCCCTACTTCTCTAAATCGCACTGCAATGATGCCCGTCGACACCTCCTTTGTTAAGGTGATTGTGGTGGGGGTGGTTTCTTCTCCAGCAGGGGTGGTGGGTGTTTTCTCTGGATTTGTTCTTCCGCGGGTCCGCTTGCCACTACTGACTCTTCTTCCAAGTTTCTGAGTACAAGTTCTCCAATTAATTTGTGAACTGTTCCTTCTTCTCCCATTGCTAATCTCACGTCTCAACTCTGGGAGTGACTCGATGTCCACCGAATCATCAGAGGATCATCTAGTTGCTTAGATTTGATTTCTTCGGTTAACGATGAAGTTAATTCCATCACACACAGTTGTCCTTGGACTCTTTTCAACCATACTTCAATTCCTTCGCGAATCAATTCGTTGAATCTTTGATGCAGGAGGTGAGAGTCTCCAGCATTCGAATAGAAACAGGTTTGCGGCTCAGTGCATCAGCCACTACATTTGCTTTGCCTGGATGATAAAGAATTTTCAAGTTGTAGTCCTTAATCAATTCCAGCCATCTCCTCTGCCGCATGTTTAACTCTTTCTAACTAAAGATGTATAATGGCGCCACTTGATGTATTCGAGCTGATCGGCCACCAATAATTGGATTGCTCCCACATACCAGAGCTGGAAAACCACGGGATTATATTAGAAAAGATGTCGGGGATGGTCCCGGCGTAAACTCTCCAATGCTTAAGTTAGGATAGGCTCTAAGAGAAATCTAAATATCATGAGTATGTGTTTTGTGATGAAAAGGATACCTCAAAGTGGTTGGCTTCCCCCTACTTACAGAAGGGAGGGAAAGTCTGTCCTAGAGATCATATCTCTGATTGAGGAAGATCCCTGATTTTCAAGCTTCCATTCCTGCTTCCACTAGATACTCGAACTAAATGTGTGTTTACTTCCAAGTCAACTGGTAACCTTCCTTCTCTTATTAAGTTGCCTTTTTTCATATGAGGCAAACTATCAGTGTTGTGTCCTCTCACTTTCATGGTTTCAATCATGACACTTTGTAAACATAGAAAGACAGTGTTGAGTTTAGTACGTTGTAAATTAAGAAAAGATGCCGCCACTACCTCAAGCAATTCATCCACATTCTAGATAATTGTTTCATCTGTAAGCTTTTGAAAAGCCCTAAACCAACCAAGATCATTAACATTAAATCGACACACTAGATGGACGTTGAATCCATCTGAATCAGCGGCCACCCTAAATTCTGCCAGCCAGAATACAGGATCCTAGCATTGTCTTGGTGGATTAAAATGTCTCCACTTTTAGTTATATGCAATTCAGCTTTAATTGCAGGTATTACCTTGTCAATAAGACATCTTTTATGAGTCCTTAGTAATGGAATCCATTGGTTCGGTTTCTAAGGTACCTGCTTCCCTTTTTTGTTCTTTCTTTAGCTGGCACCTCAAAAACTAGCTCATCATCATCCCCATATAATGGTGTTGAAACTGCCCAACGAAACATTACTTTAATAATGAATCTTTTGCTCTTGCAAGATCTGTAAGGGCCTTCTTCATCTACACCCAAGTAAGCCTTCTTCATCTAGACTCAAGTACTATCTTTCTAATGTAAACATTGAACTTTACCAAGTTGAGTGGAATGTTAACATATACTGCATCTAGGCTGAGCTATAATCTTGCTAGCATGTTTTCTGGAGTTAAATGTGACTTAATGGCATCGGTATGTAGCCTGAACAGCGTTAACTTGGACCACCTTCCCACTGTGCGGTTGCTGACTTTTAAATCCTTTGCAACTGGTCTCTTATTCCTCTTTTTTTTAAAGCAACACCTTTTAGAACGTTATTATCAAACTGGCGACCTTTGGTCTCATTAACCTAACTTTCTGATGGTATAGATGAACCGGGAGCACTAATGAAAATTTGTTCTTTTGCTACTGACCCCAAATGTTGCTAAGCGTTACTTTCATTACATTTTGGGCCAGCTTCTTTGAATGATCCATGATGTAGTTTTCCTCCATTATTCTCACTATGGTGTATAATAACTAAAGCAATGTTGTTCCTATTCCTAACAGCATTGTTCAAGTATATATTTGAGCTGGACATTTAATGTAAAGAGATGCCGAAGAAATGAAAATGTTCCAGTTTTTTTGAGGAGTTGATGCTTTTGGATGAAGCTTACATTTAATGTTTTGTAGTGATTGCATTATAGATGTATGTAATGCTTGTTTAACATTTTGTTCTAAGGGGAAATTAAATTAGGGGAATGGGAGCGGTTTTTGGTGGGAAAGCAGCGACACTTGTAATTTTCTGGTGAGAGAGTGTATTTCCAGTGTCAGATTATGTTTAGGTGGAAAAGTTTAAATCATGTTAATTTTATTTTTTGTTTTATCTTTTTAAAAACTCTGCCTGTGGGTGTCTTCTTGACATCCATTGCCGGTCCCAAGCCCGGATAAAAGAGGAGGATTGCGGTAGGTTAGTGGCAGCCAGCGTAAAACTCGTCACATTCCATGGACATGAATCAAACATTGAAAGTCGTTGGGGCGTCTCCTCAGAAGCAACGCGCTGCATTTCATAGGCCCGGGTGCAGTGATAAGTATGCGAGGGTTGCTAGGTCGTCGCCCAGAAGCGGCGCGCCACCTTTACATCTGAGGGTGGTGTCAAATGAGCAAGGATGCGCTACACTTCATAGGCCCGGGTGTAGTGGAAAATATGCAAGGGTTGCTAGGTCGTCGCCGGAGCGCGCGCCACCTCGAAGTATGGGTGTGGTGTCAAATGTGCGAGAATCCTTGCAGCGTGGACGGGACACAGAGAGAAGTTAGTTCTTGCGGCTAGTAAGGGTAGTAAGGTGCGGTTTGGAACTTGGAACGCCGGCTCTTTGACGGGAGATCGGCGAAGTGGGGAGGTTATGAAAAGGAGGAGAATTCACATAATGTGTCTACAAGAGACTAAGTGGGTTGGCGAGAAAGCAAGAGTGTTAGCTCCTTGGGGTTACAAGCTTTGGTACTCTGGAAAGGATAGAAGTAGAAATGGAGTGCGTATCGTCATTGATAAAGAATTCATTGATGATGTGGTGGAAGTGTCGAAAGAGCGATAGAATAATGAGTATTAAGCTTGTGATAGGGGATGAGTTTCTAACTATCATAAGTGCTTATGCACCACAAGTAGGATTGGATGCATCGATCAAACAAGAATTTTGGGAAGATTTGGAAGAGGTTGTCGAACGAATTCCTATGGGTGAGAAATTGATCATTGGTGGTGACCTCAATGGGCATGTCGGTGTTAGCAGAGATGGCTTTGAGAGCATTCATGGTGGCTTTGGTTTTGGGGACGGGAATGAAGCGAGAAATGATATATCGATTTCGCATTAGCTCATGACTTGGGTATTATGAACACTTGGTTCGAGAAAAGGGACTCTCATTTGGTGACATATAGAAACGGAGGTAATGCAAGTCGATTGATTTCTTTTTAGTAAGGAATGTTTGGAGGAAAAGTTTTACTAATTGCAAGGTAATACCGGTGAGAGTGCCGCAACACAAAGATAGGGTTGTGGTGCTTGACTTTCGAGGTAAGAGGCACTTAAGAAAGAGAAGACCACAAGTTGACCCTCGAATTAAGTGGTGGAAGCTCCAAGGGGAGAGTCGACATACTTTTGTGGCTAAGATTGCCGATAGTGGTATTTGGTCCGATTGCACGGAGATGGATATAGATTGATGTGGAACTTGTTGGAACACAACATAAAGGAAGTTGCAAAAGAAGTCCTAGAGAATCTAAAGGAAGCAGACCATCAAGTAAGGACACATCTTGGTGGAATTATGAAGTTAAGCAAGCGATAAAGACCAAACGTGAATGTTATAAGGTCTTGGGTAAATGCTCGGCGATGAGAATTATGAGAAGTACAAGAAAGCTCGAACGAAGCTAAAAAGGCGGCGAAATGCCCGATCAAAGGTCAATCAAGAATTATATGCAAGATTAGATACTAAAGAAGGGAAAAAGATATCTATAAACTTGCTCGAATGAGAGAGAAGAAGACGCGAGATATTGGAAAAGTTAAATGTGTAAAGATCTTGACCAAAAAGTTTTGGTTCAAGATAAAGAGATAAAAGAGAGATGGAGGTCATACTTTGATACCCTATTCAATGGCCATCAAGAACAAGATATTGGGAATTTAAACATCCCTCAAGTATGGTTAACCGAGAGTTTAAGAGAAGAATCCAAAAGGGTGAAGTGACAATTGCATTGAAGAAGATGGGGTCAAAGAAAGCGAAGGACCGGATGGTATACCTATTGAAGTTTGGAGGTGTTTGGGGGAGAGAGGGATCGAATGGGTAACTATGCTTTTCAATAAGATTTGGAGAAGCGATAAGATGCCGTCGACATGGAGGAAAAGTATTCTCGTCCCTTTGTATAAGAACAAAGGTGATGTTCAAGATTGTTCTAATTATCGCGGAATTAAACTAATGAGTCATACCATGAAGTTGTGGGAGCGAGTGATTGAACAAAGGAGCAGAAATGTGTGAAGATAACAGAAAATCGGTTTGGATTTATGCCGGAAGATCGACCATGGAAGCAATTTATCTTATCCGTGATTGATGGAACATTATCGAGATAAAAGAAAGATCGCATATGGTTTTTATTGATTTAGAGAAGGTATGATAAAGTACTAAGAGAAGTACTTTGGTGGGCCTTAGCAAAGAAGGGTGTATCGCGGAAATATATTGACATTATAAAGGACATGTATGAGGGAGCTAGTACAAGTGTACGTATTTAATGTTGGGAGGACGAAGAATTCCCTATCACGATTGGGGTGCATCAAGGATCTGCTCTTAATCCTTTTCTCTTTGCCATAGTCATGGGCGAATTGACAAGAGAAATTCAAAATGACGTTCCGTGGTGTATGATGTTCGCAGATGATATTGTGTTGATTGATGAAACGAAGGTTGGAGTGCTGTAAATGGAACTTTGGAGGATACTTTGGAAGCTCGAGGCTTTAGCCGAGGTAAGTAAGATCGAATATATGGAGAGTAGGTTTAGCGAACAAGTGATAGAGAGGCGGGGATGATCACATTTGATGGGAAAGTTGTTCATGGATCCACTTTCTTTCGGTATCTTGGATCTATTATCCAAAAGGATGGAGAGCTAGATGGCGATGTGGCTCACGAGAATAAAGGCGGGGTGGTTGAAGTGGAAGAGTGCCACAGGGGTTTTATGTGATCCGCATGCCTCATAGATTAAAGGGTAAATTTTACCGCACGGCAATTAGGCTGCTTGTTGTTATATGGCACCGAGTGTTGGTCAGAAAAAAGTGTCACGTTCAAAGATGAATGTGGCGAGAGATGCGTATGCTACGATGGATGTGTGGTCATACAAAAAGGATCGACTCGAAATGAGGTGATCAGAGAGAAGGTAAGAGTTGCGTCTATAGAAGACAAGATGATGGAGAATCGATTACGATGGTTTGGTCATGTGAGAAGAAGACCTATTGATGCCCCAGTGAGGAGGCTAGAAAGTTGGGGAGCAAGTAATGTTGTGAAAGGTAGAGGAAGACCCAAGAAAACTTGGATAAAGATGATTGAAAATGATATGCGGTTTCTTGGAATTGGAGAAAGTATGGCGATGGAGAGGCAAATGTGGCGGGAAAGAATACGGATGGTGGATGGAGTCTGATTCTTTTTTTTTTTTTTTTTTTTAATTCCTATTTTCTTTTATTTCATGTTATCTTTTTTTCTTTTTTTCTTTTTTTTTTTTTCTTTCTTTTCTTTCTTTTTTTTTTTTCATTCATTCTCTTTTTTTATGTGCTTTTTTCTCTACTTTTTCCCTCTTTTTTCCTTTTATGTTATTTATGTAACGATTATTGACGGTTTCAGAGTTTGATTCATGTTAGCCGACCCCAAATCATTTTGGGACTAAGGCTTAGATGTTGTTGTTGTTGTTGTTTTATCTTTTTAAACCTTCAAAAAGCCTGGAATAAACAGTTACTTCTCAGCTTTTTCTATTTGCATAAAAAATTGTGAAAAAACTCTCATGCCGACCTTTGGCTAGGACAGAGGGCGTAGCAAGCATTTACCTTGACCCAAACGTGAGAATGAACTTGCAGAATGCATCCATCCTGTGGAGACCTTATCTAGGCAAGCAAAACTATATTTTAAAAACATGAACATTAGGCACCATTAGGTACTAGAATGCTTCTCTTTCCACATGCTTTTTCCTAAACAAGAATACAATAGTATGACAGATTGGTATCTTTCTTTTTTGAGGACATTTATGAATGATAAGCAAAAGAGAAACAAGGTGAGTGAAAAGCTGTAACCAAAAGAGAGAAAAAAATGAAGAAAAAAAAAGAGGTGGGTGAAAAGCTGCTGCAAGAGAAACTCCAAAAACAGGTCAACGAGTGTCTCATACCATCCCTCAATGACCTGCTGCAACACTAAAAAAATGAACTCTGAGAAGTAAAGGAAAGGCATCATAGATGATTGTCGTGACGGCAGCGGGGGGTGATGAAAAGTTGATTTATTGGCTATCTGATGGAGAACAATCTAAAGAATAGAAACCATAAGGCATACAAATAGAGAGGTAAATATTGTGGAACAAACAGACTGAAGCCTATGTTTCCGCCTACTAGTCATTAGATCTGCCTAAATTCAACAAGGTCGTTACTCTATACGACCTAGATATCCCGCAGACATCATAAGACAGAAATATATCTTAGCAAACAGCAACATACTTATGACTGAGTAAAATGCTAATAAGACCAATAGCGGGCCATAATATTAAATCAGTAATCACCAATGCACGTAAATCAGGGCATCCCTCTTCCAACCAAAACGATTTTATTAGCATAAGATTCACATGAAAGTTTAGGTTTTTTTAAGTTGTCCATTATTGTCTAGCCATGCATTGGCTATTCATTACATGCCTTTACAATAGTCAATAAGGATAAAATTGAAGATTCTGCATCTGGACATTCGAGTCATACTCTTGCTCTAAGCTAAACGTAATACCTCACCAGAAGTAGCAATTTTACTATCATTGTCTCGAACATAAGATGGCAACACTAATCTTGAAAGGCCTAAAAAACTGATATACCATCACTAAACCAAATATCAATATTATTGGGTATCAATACACATGCCCATAAATAAGACCTTGTGATTTGCATTGTTTATTTAACTTATTATGCATGTTCATCTATTATGTTCTATCTCACATCATCAAAATGAGTCTAAAACAAAGACAATTGGAAAGGAGATGCACCGTTTCTTAATCTAGGAAATATAGGTGAAGGGCCACAAATGAATAACTTATTTATGCATAAAAGACGAGAACATATGATGTGGTTAAGGAATCAACCGCTCCCTTAATTAATAACTTAAAATAAAGATCATTCTAATTGCTCATAAACTAAACCAGCAAAGGACTACCGAGACATAAGATGCTCACAAAGTTCACCAATATATCCATCAAATAACACAATCATCAATCCTCATCAACTATACCTTAATACCTACTACGTTGGGGTCGGTTGCATGAAGACTATAGCGCCAATTAATTGTCTAAGATCAGTTAACACTATAATTCATGCAATAAAAATGGAGTGGCAAAGTTCTATGTTGCATGCCCTTCATGTCGCAACCTTCACACGAAGGAGACTAGCAAATAACACAACCAAACATGCAAAAATCTCATATTCATCATACACAACTTTTTAACAATTTTTTAGTTGGGAATATACCAATGTTTAAGAGAACCAAATAACAGTTATATTCATTACACAATTAACAATAAATGCATAACTTGTCTCATCACAAACTTCAAGTAAGAGTAATATTCTACGCCCACATCATCAATAAAAGCACAAATTATAACTTTCAATAAGATCCACTATTAAAATGTGCAAATGAAAAGGACAAGAAGGATTTCCCCTTTTTACCTAATAGATTGCGAACTTTTTCTAGACCTTCTTCCGAAATGGGTCCACTGGGCGTAAGCGATGCTTTACACGCGTTGTAAAGCTTCTGCAATGCTGGCATTGTATGGTACTTAACCAAGTAAACTCCAACAAACAGTTACCGCCAATAACTGAGTTCCTAACCAAGAGTCAGGGTCCTCCCTTTCCCGAAGACCCGTTAGCTTAATTGCGTCAAAATGTACGCAATTTACCAACAATCACACTCGGCTGATATCGAATTGGTGTATCTACATATTTAATTCCCCTCCGTCAACAGCATCACCTATTAAACAGTTGAGAAGAGAACAAATTAACTGAGGTTAGAAATTGAAAGATACACATGGGAAAAATAGATGTAATTCTGATTGTACCAGACTCAGAATCAGGCAGCTCCATGAAAATGGCTTAATTAAAAGAAACTAAAATAATGGACGAAAACAAGTTATTCCAAGTAATTTCGCCGAAATGAGTGGCAAAATTTGGAAACTCTCAGATTAACTCAAATTGATCAATAAAACCGTTACAGTAGTACACATAAGGAGATGAATTGAACAGAAAAGGAAAAGCTAGTGATCTGAAAGCCAAAAAAAAGGACATTTTCAATACAGTGGAACAGAATCACACACAAATACAGGGAGTTATCTTTCTGTATCCAGAAGGAGAGGGTCTTACGATGAACACGAAATCACAGCGGGCTTTCAGAAATGAGAGAAGTTCGATCCGCGTTGTACAGGGATAAAGAGCTATACGTGGGTTTTGGTTAAGCGGAGTGGGAGAAGAAAGGAATTCGCGACAAAGTTTTGGGTCTGGCAAAGGTCGGTAGCTGTACCTGCCTAGACCCGCGGGTCGGGCCAACCCGCCCAGAACAGCTATTGCGTTCCATTTTGATGGTCCAAAACAATTGAGTCCTTGGCCCGGCCCAATGAGACCTGGCCCATGAAGGATTGGCCCTCGAGCTGCCTATCAGGCCCAACCTTTTTTATTTTGATAAATTATGTGTAATTATAATATTTAATTCTTTTTTTTATATATTTTATTAGATTATATTACATTTGTATATTCATTATTGATGCAAAATTATTTTTTATGGAATCTTGTGGTTATCATGATTTTTTTAGATGGTCGGATTGATATTAAATGATCTAATGATTAAATTAAAATATTTATATATTTATTTTTTGGGGATTTTACACTCAACCACCTTATTAGATGCCTAATAAACGTTTGGGTCCCTATATTTTCAATAATGACGATGAGGTCCAATTTTCAGGCAAATGGTTGACTTTGTGCGTAAAGTCCGTTTTACCCCTGGAACAAAACATTTCTTTGAAATTGGTTTATTCAATATTACTGAATAAAATATTTCTTTTAAAATAAAAAAAATAAGAAACGGGCCATTTCTTTCGTCTTCTCCCGTTAACAAGGCATTTGTGTGTTTAATTTTAGATTTTTTCTGGATTTTGTCGATTTCGGTCGCGACCGGTTTTTTGCAGATTTCGACCGCTTGCGCCTCCTTCTCGGTAGCGCACGACCGCTGTCGGAACCATCTCCTCGCGCTAGTTCTTTTGATACTTATACCGGTCGGTGCCTCTCCTTCTCCGGCTTGCCCCGTTTTGCAGGTCACCAGCAGGTTTTCCGGCCAGCCCCGCCCAGGGTTTTTTGGGCAGGTCCGCCCTTGAGTTTTCTGGCTGGTCCTCTCATGGCAGATTCAGGTCGGCCCCGCCTGATCCGCCCTCGTCTCATGGCAGATTTGTGTCCCCTAAACCCTAAACCCTAAACGGTCACAAGCGGTAACTAACGGCTAGTTAAAACTTTTACAAAAATATTAAAATGAAGTCCATCAAAGTTAAACAATATTACAGGGGCACAAATGGAAAAGAAAATGGATTTTCCTCTCTTTCTCCTATGACATCAGCACAAAAGTTGAGTTTTGTCCTTAACTGTAAATACAAACTTTCAGTAGTTCAAGTTTTGTCCTTCGTTGTAAAATATGAAAATATAGGGACTCAAACGTTTATATGACATCTAAAAAGGTTGTCAAATGTAACTCGCCCTTATTTTTTATTATGGTAATGTAGTAAATGATGTAATGATCAAATAAATATTGGTATATTTATTTCTTTGATCGTGCTAGTGTAGTAAATAACATAATGATCAACTAAAAATATTTGCACATTTATTCAATATTTTTATATATATTTTACTTTTCATAAAAGAAAAAAAAACTAAGACCCGCGGGCCGGGTCAGGTCCACTTGCAACGGGCCACGTGGCTCATTTTTTAGGCAAAAAAGGGGTCTTTTGCCCCGGTCTAGAAAATACCCACCCATTTTTTGCCCGGCCCGTTTAGGCTGAGTCCACCTGTTTGCCACATCTAGTAGCTGATTTTGATTTTACTATAAAATCTTTGGGAATTTGAAAGTGGGAAAATCGCGTTCTGGCCCCCATAAGTTATATTAGGGAATTGACCTCTTAAATATTTTAATTGTGTTTCAAATCCACAATATTAAAAAGCTCTGCGATTAACCTTTTGCCACATGAAAATGTGATTTGCTGTCGATGTGGGCATACGATGTTGACGATACTGAGGTTATAACGAAAGAGAAAAAACAAGAAATTCCCAAACTTAAACCCGAATTAGCCTTAAGAATCATATATACAAATGCTTCATATCAAACATGAATTCCTTCCTCTCTTCCCATTCCTCATCGGCCGCACAATCATTCCACTACGGTCATTGCGGGAGTTCATCTCCTTTGAGGACGTCAAATTCATAAGCAAATCCAGGAAAAAGGCTCTTCAACTAGGCAAATTACAACATGGTAATTTTTTGAAAGTTTTGTTATTGAACTGTGCAAATTACAACATGTTGAATGGATTACATACGATCTGTTATATTTGTAGGAAAAACATTCCTCCTATTTTTCTTGGGATGATGGAGCTGACATAATGCTTTCAGATTTACAAGACTTAGAAATGACATGAAGAAGCAATTAGAAGATGTGGAGGAAAGCTTAAAGCAAGTGAAATATGAATTAAGTTGCTTGAGAAATCAATTTCTTGAAATGGTTGTCAAGGTCGATGCCACGAAGAGGCAGTTTGAAGATGTCCTGGAAAGTTTAAATGAAGTGAAGCCTGCTCTATGTGGTTTGAAGAGCATAATTTGTCTTATGATGTATTATGTTGTTCTTGTTTGGATTGTCTCAAGGTTCTTTATGAGTTAGCTAGGTTGAAAGTCATTAAGCTCCAGTATAATATTATAATGGTGTATGGTGTACTAGTAGCCGTAATGATGTATGATGTATAATGTTCGTAATTGTAATAATTTATTATCTTCCTAACGAAAATGAAATTATGGTGTTTTATCTATAGAATTTATGTTTTCCTCGAGTTTATTGAATTTGTAAGAACTCATGCATTCATCATTATGCATAAAAATTGCTCAAAATAATTGAGTGTTACGAAATATAACATAAATAAGCATATCCACGGTAATATTACAGCCCACTTCAAGAACATAATAGGAAAATTAGACTGTTCAAAAATGACTAAAACGAAGTGGGGAAGCTACTTCTTTAGTATTTGATGAAGCTTAGAAACTAGAATATAGTTCTTTCCTCGAACCAAAACACTTGAACCACTAAAATATGTGATAATACCTACATTACGTTATACCTGTTGGTGACATGAATGACGTGAAACCTAATTGGAGCAGGCCCTCAAAATAAAGTGTTAGAATTTTCTAACACATCATCAATATGGGAACTGCAGCACTTGAACCCTATAGTTTAAACACACACAAAACATAAATTTTCTTATCTAACTTGAATGAAATCAACATGTAACTTGAATAATATTGTAGTACATGGGATGCCATATCACAGCTGATTTGAAACTTACATTCGTAATGGTAGTTTCAATGTTTTTAACAACCTGAGTGTTACTAGATAATACAAGTGTCGTTAACAGTGAATAAACGTAAATTAATGAATGTCAGACATAAACTATTATTTTTTTCTTGAAATATCAAGATCAGTGTTGTCATCAAAGATATTACATGAGTTAGTTGGCTAAAAAATTGAGAGATCATCTACACTCTACACTTGAGCTATAATAGGGCTCAACACTTGATATATGACACAAATTCACATAATAAAGCTCAAATTCGGGATTTGATCTATATTCACATCTATAACCACATTGGCAAAATTTTGAGGAAAGTCTTGATCAGCATCCATATCTGCAGCTTTTTTGTAACACCTCCAAAATCTCCTGAGGTATTACAGTGTCGTGAATCCCGTGTGGGACCCACAAGGGTAGTTTAGGAAATAGATATTTTAAAGAAATTGCAATAAAACAATAAGTTCGCGGTTACATATCATGAGCCGAAAGGTTTTAAGGAGAAACATAATTCAAAGTTCGATTATTACATAACGGAGTTTTTAAAGACCAAGTTTAATTTAAGCAGCGACAAGAGTTTATTCCAACACCGTTCAAGTCTGACCGGACCTCTCAGGAATGTCCTGCATATAATCAACAAATTTACCTGGCACGACAATTCATGCCAGGTAACCAGGGTCAGATAATGCATACCAATAACGATTATTAGCAACGATATACACAATTTTACCGAACACAATGCCACATAACCACAGAAAATATTTTGCCACACGACCGACGTTGTCTTTCTCTTTTTATCACATAAACCCCAAGGTTGCAACCAAGGGTCATGAAAGTATCCACATGGGAATACCCCGGAACATAGGTGCCCAATTCGGGTCTTATCCCCTAACACATCTCCATACGGGTACCACACAGGTTTTATCCCCAACACATCGGCCCATTTATAACACATTTTAGAGAAAGACAACCGTCGGCATTCATCAACAATGGCACATTCATTAATACGAACATTTCAATAATATTAGCATTTCTCGAGCAAGATTTAACTTGTCTTTAATCCGACGGTAGGTGCCTTATGATAACCGGGATCTCCACGCCCGATCGAGCTTAACCTAGTCACGTAATATCCGATTAACACCTCGTACGGATCATGATGAATAAAACTAGTCTCCCTTCCCTTCCCTTCCCTATCCGGATTCCTAACGTAGTTTTAATTGCCAACATTAGTATTGTTTTTCTAAGTTCACAAGCAATACGTACCATTATACCGTTCAATTATACGGTTAACGTTAGCTATATTGATTTGTTCAACAAGATTATCCCTATCATCATTCGGTTAGCAACAATCGACTATAGCATAATCGAATCCCATAACTTCTAATTCAATTCTATATTCCGAGTACTTCAATCGGTGGATTACCATTTTACACAATGATTTTAGTGGTTTGATCTTCAATGACGATAATATTATCGAATTGTTTTCCCTAGTTCGCTTAGCATCGATAATCGTAAGGTAAGAGTGGCTACGGATAATTGAACATATGGTGACGGATTCCTACGAATTCTCCTACAATTGATTCGACAAATTTTATATTCCTAATGTCGATTGAAATGAAATTTTCACATGTGATTGATATGAGTTGTATGAAACGAAACATATGAGCAATGATAACTCCGGTTACGAAAATTCCGTCCGATTAGATTGTGTACGAGAGTAGGCAAAATCTATCCAAATACCCATAATCTAACAAGTATAATCAACAACATCGAGGAGATTAGGTCAGGGATTGATAGGCTTACCTTAGTAGATGAAGAACAATGAAGAAAGTTAACGAATCAATAAGAACTACGAGGAGGAACGAAAAGTGGCTTGAATTGTAATATCCTCATTTTTCTTTTTCATGGTATTTTCATTTTCGGTGTATTTCTCATTTTTTTAGCAACCCTCGTGTAACCATATTAGTTTTCGAGAATTTTTGTTTCGGGACTTTCGCCTTTCGGTTCTGCAATTATCGGCTTTTCCGTCGCTTATTGATCCGATTCTCATAATTGTTGTTCGGAACCGCCGTTTCGGGGTTGCTGTGAATCCATTGCCTGTTATTATGCGTATTGTGTGGTTCAGTTTGATGCTTCGGTCATGTTTCGGTGTTTAGAACCGTTATTATCCTGTGCCTAACGCGCGCTAATATTATGGTATAGCGCACGCTAAGCATCCCTCAGTAGCGCACGCTACGCTTGATTGGTAGCGCGCGCTAGCGAGTTTGTCCAGTACTGGACAGTTTACTCCTGGACTCGGTCAGGTGTCCAGGTAGCGCATGCTATGGCCGATAGCGCGCGCTACCAATACGCTGTTAGCGCACGCAGCATGACCGGCAGCACACGCTAATGGGGTCAGGTGAGTACTGGGCAGTTCACTTCTGGACTCGGCTGATGTCTAGGTAGCGCACGCTATAGCCGATAGCACGCGCTACCAAGAGGCTATTAGCGCACGCTACGTTTTGGGTAGCGCACGCTAACAGTCCAGAATGTTGGGTCATGGACTCGGGTGTTAACTTCTGGACTGGAGTTTTTACCCATTAGCGCATGCTAACTTCTAAGGATTAGCGCACGCTAATGCTCCCTGGCTATATAAACCAGGGAGTTGACCCAGATTTTCACATTTTCTCGTTTCTTCTCCTCCCCGTGGCTTAGAGTTCCCTCAGGCGATTTTCGGGCGATTTTTTCCTCCGATCACTTCAGGCGTCATTTACCTTGAGCTCTTGAAGTATATTAACAACACCTACTTGTGTTCTTCATCCTCAATCCAAGGTAAATCTCTTAGAACCCTACTTTTGGGTCATTTGGGGGTTTTTGGATTTTCGTCCGATTCGTTCTGTTTTGTTGGTTAATCCATGATGAATATGATTAACCTTATTGGTATTCTTAGTTTCCCTATGGATTCATGGTATATTTCGTAGTTGTTGCGTATTCAAGAGGGTTGGTTGTGGTCCGCCCTCGTTGTTGTTGTTAAACGGATATACATGAATCATAGGTGGGTTTTCGGGTGTATTCCTTTTTCGTATTCATTTGGAGATGGTTGTGATTGTATTCTTCGAATCGTTAGGTTCGGTTCTGTTGGTTCCTAGCGTTCGTTGGTGACTTTCCTTTCCATTCGTTGCGTCGTCAATTATTCAAGGCAAGTATTTTTGGAAACCTTTATGCTTAACATGAAATGGTAATGTATATTGTGTGTGCTTTGCTCACCTCGAGAGGGTCCGACGGGGCCTCGAGGGAATCTATGACTTCACTCTGTATTCACGAGTTTGTTTTGCTAGCCAGCTCGGGGGGTCCTTAAAGGCCTCGAGTGGGATTTGTGGCTTCGTCCTAGTCCTAGGCGATGCCTGTGCGTGATTTGTTTTATGATTGTGGCCAGCTCGAAAGGGTCCTTAGAGGCCTCGAGTGGGATTTGTGGCTCCGTCCCGATCCTAGGCAAATGTGATTGACTGTTTGTTTCCGGAAAAGACATGTCTGGTTTTGGTTTCAAAATGAATTGGTGCATTGTACTATGAAATGTGTAAGCGAATGGTTTGCCTTGATTACTTGTACTAGCGTAATTACTAACCCCTTTGGGGACCCATTTTGGGGAAATTCTTGTTATGGATTTCAGGTTATGATCAGTTGGACGAGCGAGCGCTGGGACAGTACGAGGATGCTGGCCAAGGGCATTGACATGTGCATTTGAGTCCTTTTATTCCCGTTGTTCCATTCGATGTGGTTGTTGTCCATTTTCTAAACTAATAGATTGTACTCGCGAGTACTTAGGCTTTTCTCTTCGAATTGTGATTGTTATTATTGGAGTTACTATATTTGTCGGTTGACGTTTATTCCGCCGGTTGTTCCGGGCATGTTGTTATTTATTGTATTTTTAATGTGTGTTTCCTCGCTAACCGAGATGATTAGTCGAGTAATGAATTCTTGTTTTAGCCTGGTGGGTCCCACGTAGGGGTCCACAGTGCTGTAATATACTTCGAATATCTCGGGGTATTACAGAAAATGGTATCGGAGCACTAGGTTTATGGATACCTAGGCTTGTCGGTTATTTGGGTCTAGTTGTGTTTTGTGTTGCACATTGTCACACTACTGCCAGCATCTCGGTACTTCCAGTGCTCGTAAGTTTTCCTTACTCGATTCTTTGTCTTCTCGTAATGTAGTTCTGTTTCATGAATTGTGGATGTTTTTTTTCCTCTCTTACTTATCATCGAGTTGCTTTTGCTACCTCTTAACACCAGTATGGATGCTGGAAGAGGCCGTGGTCGTGGTTGTGGTCGCGGCCGGGGACGTGGGGCAGTCGGTAGGGCGGCCACGTCGCATTCTTCGGGAGCCGGTAGCACCGGTGACCAACATAGCCATGCTTCTTCCCAAGATGGAACTGACCTAGGTGTTGCGGCTGTTATGCAACAAATGGTGAACCAAATGGCAGCGATAGCCCAGGTGGTTCAGAATCCGACCCATGCTGCTCGGGACGGGGCTGACCGTTGGCTTCAGGATGTCATCAAGATGCATCCTCCTCAGTTCGCACGAGCCTCTGACCCGATTGGCTGGGAAGGGTGGATCAAGGAGATATCCAAAGTCTTCATTGCCACCAACTGTCCCGAGGGCCGCAAGGTCCCAATTGCCCAGTACTTTCTCACTGGGGATGCTACTGATTGGTGGGAGGCCGTTGGGCCTAAGGATCACGTTGCTTCGTGGGCAGAGTTTAAGGATCTGATGGAGACTGAGTATTGTCCGTGTCCGGTTAGACAGGCTCGAGTCCATGACTTCTATAATAAGAGTAATGGTAGGGCAATAATACCTTCATTAGGAACACAGTGATGAAGAAAACAAATACAAGAGTTCAAATTATTGTGAATTGACAATACGTTAACTCAATGATAAAACCGTAATCATACAGAAAATCAACATGGTATCATATTAAACTTTACGAAATTGGCTGACATGTTAATGTATACCGAGATGATAAATCAGAACCCTAGATTATTCCAAGTTCAATACGGAATGGGGATGAAATTTATCAAAAAAAAACAAAAACAAAGGAAAGACTGACGAGCAGCGGACGGACGACGGAATGAAATTTTAGGCAGATGGACGGACGGCGGGAGGAACAGCGGACGAACGGAGGAAGGAGCGGCCTTTACACAGTAGCTTCAGTTGGAGGGCGGCGGAAGGAGCGTCCGGAGGTGGAGCGGATGGACGGGCTGTAGGCGGAAGGCGGAAGGCGAACAACAGCGGACGGACGGGGACGAGGGCGGATGGGACGAGGGTTTGAAGTGGAGAAGTAGAAATGAGATGACAGGAAGAAATGATAAAGCGGATGAGATTTGATGCTAAATTCAACTTTAGCCGACGTCATAAGTGTTGTCGGCTAAACCCCAGAGTTTTAGCCGACGACCAACGTCGGCTATACTAAATGCAAAAAAAAAAAAAAAAAACCATGACCGGAGGAGAAGAGGATGAGATTTGATACTTAATTCAACTTTAGCCGACGACATATGTGTTGTCGGTTAAACCCCAACACTTTAGCCGACGATACCGTCGGCTATACTAAATGCAAACAAAAAAAATATGACCCAGTGGCTGCCGGGGTTCGAACCAGGGCCATTTTATAGCTGATATGGTATTTTGTCACTGAATTATATTTATCATTCGTACACACAATTTTTATATTTATACATAAATCGATATTTTAAATTCTTTGAATCTAATTATAAATATATATTTATAAATATATAGTGATTATATATTTATATGATTTTTTATACAATTTTTATATAATAATATTTTATATATTTCTACAATTTTTATATAATGATAGTTTATATATTTAAATTTAATTTTAAATATATTTAAAAAATTAACATATTTATACTTTAGTCGACAGCGATCGTCGGCCAAAGCCTAGTCGGCCGTCTCAAATATGACACGGCTGAGTCCGCGGACAGGACTTTAGCCGACGACAACAATGTTTCATGAATGACATATATATATATATATATATGTATATATATATATATATATTCGAGAGAAATATTTGTAACACCCCCGATATATTCAGGAATATTACAGCGCCGTAAATCCTTTACATAAGGATTTACAAGGCTGAAGAATTGAACAGACATTAAAAGGTACTAACGAATGGAAATAACGGAATTAAGATACAACAGTTCTGACCAAGTACTGAAAATACAATTGTTCAACAAAAACTTAATAATACATCACCAAATTCAAATTCCTCATAAATGACTTCGTACTCGAGTACTTATTGAAATAACCAATAAACAACAGACAATTAAATCCGACCGGAACATCACTCTGCACCCTCGACGTCATGCAGCTCCAGTGGTTGTTTCCCCGCTCTCCTGGATCCTGAACATAAACAAGATGTTCACCCCCGAAGGGGTTAGCACAACGATGCTAGTACAAGTACCACAACATGTTATTCAACGTCACACGCAGAATAATAATAATAATAACGTAAATGATAAAATGTCAAACGAGTCTTCTCCTGCGAGAAACTCATACATAACATACACAACTGATAATCACAACATGATATTATAACATACACATGGTAATTCCGACGATCCAAATGCTTCATCGCCTAGAACCCACGATGATCCCGTCAGACCAACCCGTGGTGGAAAAACCCGTCCGATGATCCAGCGCACGCTAGCATAGATCCCCCGATGATCCCGTCGGACCAACACGAGGTGGACATACAACAACGACATACATGCACGACAATATGTATAACATCAATACATAAAACAAATAAGGTACTTGCCTCGATGAAGACAAGAACAATACTTCCACGAAAACGAACACTTGAAGGTCGTCCCCCCTCAATCAATCACGTAACAAGCTCAAACCTTAACAAAAGAAATAATATAGGATTTATCTCACGTCGTACGAATGTCTAACAATTCGATTTACGGCCAAAAGCTCATAATATGTAATCTGCCTGAACTTCTTAGCGCACGCTAAGTACTCTGTGTAGCGTGCGTTAAGTCTGCTCGATAGCGCACGCAAACAACAAAGCATAGCGTACGCTAACTATGCATGGTCAGTACTTCACTGATCAGCTGACTGACTCGACTGATGGCCTAGCGTACGTTACGTACCAAACGTAGCGCACGCTAACCGATGCTCGATAGCGCACGTTAATTTACATAACTTAGCGTGCGCTAACTGTGCATGGCAGTTCACTACCGGCAGAAGACTGTTCTCATCATGATCAAAACAATGAAATCTTCCGTGATAATTCATGTTACCTCCATGAATATCATGTTCATACGATTATGAATGATCTTACGGATAACAACAACTTCGGATTCAAGAATATGTATACTATTATAAAACCATATTCCATTTCAAATACCATTCTTCATGCGATAATTCGGAAGGCTTAACGGTTGATATCAACACCTTTATATCAATGAAAACTATCACTCTGTAGTTGTTTAACATTCTATCTATATTAGATAAATCCTTCCATGATCAATCCCTTAGATTCATCTAACAATAATGATGTTAAAGTCAAGTCCATGATTGTTATGAAGTCATCTACTAGATTCAGATTACCAATGATAGAAGCTTCCTCTACTTGTTCAATGTAATAAGATTCGAATCATGATGTTCATAATCAAGGTACTTAAGGCTTATTCATCTCAATATTCCAAACATGATGTACTTTGGATAATTCACTAATGAAAATCAATATCTCGTTAACATGATCATCCAATTCTTTAGAATCTAACTCTAAGTCTGGAGATAGGTTGAACATACCTTAATATGACGAAAATCACTGAACCGTAAGGTAGAATCCGACTCCGGTTGGTTGTATGCCACTCCAAGGTGCTACTCCACTTCAATGATCACTCACAAGTGATAACCAATATACAAGGATCGATAAGATGTATTCTAAGTGTGTAGAAGGATTATTATAGCTCTCTGGCCTCTCAAGAATGAAGAATGGACGAATGAAATGTAAGCCAAAACGGGTTGTTGTCTCATTTATAATATTCTGCACTTTAGCTAATTAGCGCACGCTACTAAGCATTCCTTAGTGTGCGCTAATAAGAGTTGACTTCAAAACTGTACAGGTTCGTCCGCGGGAATCTTATCCGGACCCATGTCCCGGCTGGCGCATGTGCTAGCCGTCCAGTTCAATAATTGAGTGCTTAGCGCACGCAACTCCTACATACATAGCGTGCACTAGTAGTAGCTTGATAGCGCGCGTTAAGCTACATTCTTAGCGTGCGCTATCACGAGTTTGCATGAGAAATTTTGCATGTTGTTATACTTATGTACAAAGATATCAATGTAAGAAATGTCATACTCCAATCATCAAGATCATGATTCCGAATAATACAGGGTTCGCATACAGGTAAAATACACAGTAATAAATCCGGATATTACATATCTCCTACTAAAAAGGAGTTTCGTCCCGAAACTCAAGACGAAAATAACTCGGGATATCTGGACTTCATACCATCTTCCGTTTCCCATGTGGCTTCTTCCATTCCGTGACGTGACCATTGAACTTTGACCAAAACGATTGGTTTGTTTCTCAACTGCTTAACTCGACTCTCGAGTATCTTGACCGGTCTTTCTTCAAACGTCCCATCCTGCGCGACTTCGATCTCGCCGAAATCAATGATATGACTGGGATCTGGTATATACCTCCGTAACTGGGATACGTGGAACACGTTATGAACATGGCACAATGACGGCGACAATGCCAATCTGTATGCCAACTCCCCAACTCTCTCAAGGATCTCAAATGGTCCGATATATCTCGGACTCAGCTTTCCCCTCCTTCCAAAATGAAAAATTCCTCGAGTAGGAGAAACTTTTAAAAGTACGTGGTCTCCCGTACTGAACTCCAAAGGGCGACGGCGTACGTCTGCGTAAGATTTCTGGCGACTCTGGGCGGTCAACAGCCTTTCACGAATCAAGGCTATCTTTTCTCGAGTCTGCACGATCAACTCTGGTTCTGTCCCGATTAAGTTTGATGAATCGTCCCAACATAGGGGCGATCTACATCTCCTCCCGTATAATGCCTCAAACGGTGCCATCTTAATGGAAGCATGCCAACTATTGTTGTAGGTAAATTCAATCAATGGTAGATGAACTTCCCAATCAGTTGACCAATCAAATGCACAGGCCCTCAGCATATCTTCCACCGTTTGAATGGTTCTCTCGGATTGTCCGTTAGTCTGCGGGTGATAAGCTGTACTGAAGTTCAATTCGGCCCCCAAGGCCTTATGAACTGCTTTCCAAAAGTGAGACACAAAACGGCCGTCTCGATCAGAAACAATGGTTTTCGGCGTACCATGCAATCGAACTATCTTCGAAATAAATACTCGTGCCAACCTCTCTGGTCCCCACGTGTCCTTAATGCCTAGAAAATGAGCTGATTTGGTTAAACGATCAACTATCACCCAAATCATGTTCATTTCTGTCCTGGTTCTCGGCACACTAGTGATAAAGTCCATCGATATGTCCTCCCACTTCCATTCAGGAATCGGGAGTGGCTTCAACATTCCGGCAGGCCGTTGATGCTTGATCTTAACCTGCTGACAAGTTAAGCATTTCGAAACATAGTCCGCTACATCTTTCTTCATGTTGCTCCACCAGAAATTCTGCTTCAAGTCATTATACATCTTACTGGTGCCTGGGTGGATAGAATAGGGCGAACTGTGAGCTTCCTTCATAATTGTCTGTTTCAGAACATCGACATCGGGAACGCAGAGTCGGTTCTGAAATCTCAAAACTCCATCATCATGAATTATGAATCTGGGGGCCTTTCCCTTGATCACTTCATCACGTAACCGAATCAACAGAGGATCATCTGCCTGTCTAGATTTGATTTCTTCGGTTAATGATGGAGTTATCTCCATCACGCACAGTTGTCCTTGGACTCTTTGTAACCACACTTCAATTCCTTCTAGAATCATCTCTCGTTGAAGGCTAAGTTGGGAGGTCGGTGTCTCCAGCATCTGAATAGAAACAGGCTTGCGGCTGAGTGCATCGGCCACTACATTCTTGCCTCGATGATACAAAATCTCCAAGTCATAGTCCTTAATCAGTTCTAACCATCTTCTTTGCCGCATGTTCAATTCTTTCTGACTTAAGAGGTATTTGAGACTCTTGTGATCCGTAAAGATCTGACAGTGAGTCCCGTACAGATAATGCCTCCAGATCTTTAAAGCAAAAACTACTGCTGCTAGCTCCAAATCATGTGTTGGGTAATTCACTTCATAAGGTTTCAGCTGTCGCGACGCATAAGCGATCACCTTATCATTCTGCATCAATACGCATCCGAGCCCTTGGTTCGAAGCATCACTGTATACTATAAATCCTCCAGTTCCCTGTGGAAGTGATAGAATCGGTGCCGTCGTCAATCTCTTCTTTAACTCATCAAAACTAGTCTGACACGACTCGTTCCACTCAAACTTTTGAGTTTTCTGCAGGAGTCGAGTAAGTGGGCGGGAAATTTTAGAAAACCCTTCCACGAATCGACGATAATACCCAGCAAGTCCTAAGAAGCTTCGGACTTCTTTCACGTTCTTTGGAGGTTTCCAATCCATAATTGCTTCGATTTTCTGAGGGTCTACTCGTACTCCTTTAGCTGATACCACATGGCCGAGGAACATTACTTCCTTCAGCCAAAATTCACACTTAGAAAGTTTGGCGTACAATTGCTCGCTTCTCAAAAGTTCCAATACAATCCGCAAATGCTGAGCATGCTCTTCCGGGCTCTTAGAATACACTAGAATATCATCAATGAACACGACCACAAATTTATCCAAATATTCGATGAACACTCGGTTCATTAATTGCATGAATACAGCAGGTGCGTTAGTGAGACCAAACGAAATCACTACAAACTCATAATGTCCGTAGCGAGTTCTGAACGCTGATTTCGGAACATCAGATTCCTTAATCCTCAGCTGATGATACCCTGATCTCAAATCAATTTTAGAAAACACTGTTGCCCCTTGCAACTGGTCAAACAGATCATCAATCTGTGGCAACGGATACTTGTTCTTAATCGTCATCTTGTTCAGCTCTCGATAGTCAATACACAGTCGAAGCGATCCATCCTTCTTTCGGACAAAAAGTACTGGCGCTCCCCAGGGCGAAATGCTTGGCTGAATATAGCCTTTGTCTAGTAACTCCTCCAGCTGCTTTTTCAGTTCGTACATCTCAGTAGGTGCCATTCGATACGGCGCCTTAGAAATTGGTGTAGCTCCGGGTTCCAGCTCAATGGTAATTTCTACATCCCTTCGTGGAGGTAGTCCAGGTAACTCGTCAGAAAATACATCTGGAAATTCGTTCACAACAGGAATGGATGAAAGTTCCACAATTTCGTCTTCTTTCTTCATTGCATAACACCAAAGATCCTGCAGACCTTGTTTCAACAATTTGACAGCTTTCATCGCCTTAATCAACTTTCCTGAGCTTCCTGGTTTCCATCCCTCAAACAGAATTTCGGAACCATCGTCAGCAATCAGCGAGATATTCCTCCTTCGGTAGTTTACAATTTCTCCATATCGATTAAGCCAATTGTCTCCGAGTATCAGGTCGTCTCCTTGCATTTCTATTACAATCAAATTTGAGAGCCACTCTCTGCCTCCAAATGATACAGGGAAATTTCTAGTTTCTAAGTTCCCGACAATCCTCTCTCCACTCGGTAAACCAACAATATAAGGTTCACAAGTATGAAAACCGGAAATATTCAAACGATTTACACAAGACAAAGATATAAAAGAATGCGTAGCTCCTGTATCGAATAAAACGCTAACTGGCTGGGAAAGGATCTGGACAGTACCTGATGCGACAGCAGCATCCTGATCGTCTGTCCTCCTCATCTCGTACAGACGTGGGGGAGCAGATCCGGCACTTGATGTCCCCTTTCGGTCCCATTGTCCTCTGCCTCGTCCGCGGCCAAAACTCTGAGGCATCTGAACACTTTGCTGCGTCTGTTGGATACTGGCTTCCTTCTGGACTGGCTGGGGTGTACGGGCTCTAAAAGACTTTGCAGCCTCTTCACAGAACACTGCCCGATGTCCCTCTCGTCCACAATCAAAACAAGTCACGGCAGGTAGGGGGCAATTCCGTCGATAGTGCCCCGTCTGGGCGCAGTTAAAGCATTTCCTGGTAACATCAGTAATAGTTGATGTCGCTCCAAAGTTCTTTCCGCTCCTAACTGGGTGCGGAGGTTTCTTTAAAGAGTGAAAGGATGACTCGGCCTTACGGGGCCCACTGTTCTTGTGCTCTGTAAAAGTACCAGAGACTTTCTGCTTCTTGGATTCCGAAAATATCTCCATAGCTGCTTCCTTGATCTCATACGCCAACGCCTTATCCTGGTATTGACGGAGTGTGGTACATTCAAATCCGGACATGTACCTCTGAATTTCTGGTTTCATCCTCATATCGAAATGGATCATCATTTCTGCATCTGTTCTGACCAGATGTCGAACAAATGCCAACTGCTGGTTAAACGTCTTAATTGCCTGGGATACTGGCACATCTGAAGGTTGAACGGAGAAAAACTCCCGAACTTTAGCTCTCACAGGACGAGGGCAATACTGATCTTCCATCATCGATCTAAACTCTGTCCAATCAGCATCATGGTCTACAGGCCGGATGGCTTCCCACCATTCGGACGCTTCCCCTATCAGAAAATATTGAGCGATAGAGGCTCTTGATTGTCTGGGCGATTAATTAGGCAAAGATTTTCTCCAGTTCCTTCAACCAATTGTCCCAGGTGGGAGTCTCAGAAATACCGTCGAATTTGGGTGGTTGCATCTTCGCCACCTCCTGCAGCCACCGGTCACCTCGATTTCCCATGTCTGGGATCCCTTGCTGTCTCTCTCCCTGCTGTAGTCCTACCGCCACTTGCATTCGGTCCACGACTTGGGCGAACTGAGTCATCTGGTTCACCACTTGACGAAGGATCTCTGGTACAGCAGGTTCCGGTTCGTTATTGATAGATCGTTGTGGCTCGCCTGAGCTATGACTGGCTTTATTTGAAGGCGGCGCTTCCCTTTCAACATTTCTTCATCCGCGTCCATGACCGACGTCCACGTCCGCCTCTCAACATACTGTAGGCACAAATACTCAATATACTGGGAACAATACCATTCAAATGCTCAAGTACAAAGGAATATAACATGTAAAAGATGAGATAGAGTTTAGGAACTTACAACCACCGTTCGCATGAAGACGTAGGCAGTGCAGTGATGTCATTCACGGCCGGTTACTTCAAAAGACGTAAATGACCCCTATTTTAACCCAATGGCCAAGATATCCATAATCTTAGCTCCGATACCATATTCTGTAACACCCCCGATATATTCAGGAATATTACAGCGCCGTAAATCCTTTACATAAGGATTTACAAGGCTGAAGAATTGAACAGACATTAAAAGGTACTAACGAATGGAAATAACGGAATTAAGATACAACAGTTCTGACCAAGTACTGAAAATACAATTGTTCAACAGAAACTTAATAATACATCACCAAATTCAAATTCCTCATAAATGACTTCGTACTCGAGTACTTATTGAAATAACCAATAAACAACAGACAATTAAACCCGGCCGGAACATCACTCTGCACCCTCGTCGTCATGCAGCTCCAATGGTTGTTTCCCCGCTCTCCTGGATCCTGAACATAAACAAAATGTTCACCCCCGAAGGGATTAGCACAATGATGCTAGTACAAGTACCACAACTTGTTATTCAACGTCACACGCAGAATAATAATAATAATAACGTAAATGATAAAATGTCAAACGAGTCTTCTCCTGCGAGAAACTCATACATAACATACACAACTGATAATCACAACATGATATCATAACATACACATGGTAATTCCGACGATCCAGCGTTCACTGCCTAGAACCCACGATGATCCCGTCAGACCAACCCGTGGTGGAAAAACCCGTCCGATGATCCAGCGCACGCTAGCATAGATCCCCCGATGATCCCGTCGGACCAACACGAGGTGGACATACAACAACGACATACATGCACGACAATATGTATAACATCAATACATAAAACAAATAAGGTACTTGCCTCGATGAAGACAAGAACAATACTTCCACGAAAACGAACACTTGAAGGTCGTCCCCCCTCAATCAATCACGTAACAAGCTCAAACCTTAACAAAAGAAATAATATAGGATTTATCTCACGTCGTACGAATGTCTAACAATTCGATTTATGGCCAAAAGCTCATAATATGTAATCTGCCTGAACTTCTTAGCGCACGCTAAGTACTCTGTGTAGCGTGTGTTAAGTCTGCTCGATAGCGCACGCAAACAACAAAGCATAGCGTACGCTAACTATGCATGGTCAGTACTTCACTGATCAGCTGACTGACTCGACTGATGGCCTAGCATACGTTACGTACCAAACGTAGCGCACGCTAACCGATGCTCGATAGCGCACGTTAATTTACATAACTTAGCGTGCACTAACTGTGCATGGCAGTTCACTACCGGCAGAAGACTGTTCTCATCATGATCAAAACAATGAAATCTTCCGTGATAATTCATGTTACCTCCATGAATATCATGTTCATACGATTATGAATGATCTTACGGATAACAACAACTTCGGATTCAAGAATATGTATACTATTATAAAACCATATTCCATTTCAAATACCATTCTTCATGTGATAATTCGGAAGGCTTAACGGTTGATATCAACACCTTTATATCAATGAAAACTATCACTGTGTAGTTGTTTAACATTCTATCTATATTAGATAAATCCTTCCATGATCAATCCCTTAGATTCATCTAACAATAATGATGTTAAAGTCAAGTCCATGATTGTTATGAAGTCATCTACTAGATTCGGATTACCAATGATAGAAGCTTCCTCTACTTGTTCAATGTAATAATATTCGAATCATGATGTTCATAATCAAGGTACTTAAGGCTTATTCATCTCAATATTCCAAACATGATGTACTTTGGATAATTCACTAATGAAAATCAATATCTCGTTAACATGATCATCCAATTCTTTAGAATCCAACTCTAAGTCTGGAGATAGGTTGAACATACCTTAATATGACGAAAATCACTGAACCGTAAGGTAGAATCCGACTCCGGTTGGTTGTATGCCACTCCAAGGTGCTACTCCACTTCAATGATCACTCACAAGTGATAACCAATATACAAGGATCGATTAGATGTATTCTAAGTGTGTAGAAGGATTATTATTATAGCTCTTTGGCCTCTCAAGAATGAAGAATGGACGAATGAAATGTAAGCCAAAACGGGTTGTTGTCTCATTTATAATATTCTGCACTTTAGATAATTAGCGCACGCTACTAAGCATTCCTTAGCGCGCGCTAATAAGATTTGACTTCAAAACTGTCCAGATTCGTCCGCGGGAATCTTATCCGGACCCATGTCCCGGCTGGCGCATGTGCTAGCCGTCCAGTTCAATCATTGAGTGCTTAGCGCACGCAACTCCTACATACATAGCGTGCACTAGTTGTAGCTCGATAGCGCGCGTTAAGCTACATTGTTAGCGTGTGCTATCACGAGTTTGCATGAGAAATTTTGCATGTTGTTATACTTATGTACAAAGATATCAATGTAAGAAATATCATACTCCAATCATCAAGATCACAATTCCGAATAATACAGGGTTCGAATACAGGTAAAATACACAGTAATAAATCCAGATATTACAATATTCGAGAAAACGAACTAATTCTTAAACATTTTCATAATCATCCAAATAGATATATTATATGCGTAATATAATTATAACTGATACTAAAATTCAATAAACATACCTTCAATATGATTTATTGAATGATCAAACCAGAGAAAATTGTTGTTTTTCGTTTTCTTGTTCTGTAATTTCCGAATGTGTTGTAAATGGTGTCTTGAAGTGTTAGATGGTGATATATCCTGCACAAAAAAACATGTAAGACTTTAGCTAACGGCATGTCGTCGGCCAAAGTAAACTAGCCGTCGGCTAAACTTGACTTTAGCCGACGGCGTGTCGTCGGCTAAAGTATACTAGTCGTTGGCTAAACTACTTAACTTTAGCCGATGACTAACTTGACTTTAGCCGACGGCCAATAGTAAAGTCATCGGCTAAACTACTTTAGCCGACAATAGGTTAGCCATCGGCTAAACTTGCTGACTTTAGCCGACGACGTCGGCCGGCCGTCGGCCGTTCTCCGGCTAGTCGTCAGCTAAAGTGTTATTTTTGGTAGTGTCCTAGCGTTCGTTGGTGACTTTCCTTTCCGTTCGTTGCGTCGTCAATTATTCAAGGCAAGTATTTTTGAAAATCTTGATGCTTAACATGAAATGGTAATGTATATTGTGTGTGCTTTGTTCACCTCGGGAGGGTCCGACGGGGCCTCGAGGGAATCTATGACTTCACTCTGGATTCACGAGTTTGTTTCGCTAGCCAGCTCGGGAGGGTCCTTAGAGGCCTCGAGTGGGATTTTTGGCTTCGTCCCGGTGCTAGGCGATGCCTGTGCGTGATTTGTTTTATGATTGTGGCCAGCTCGGGAGGGTCCTTAGAGGCTTCGAGTGGGATTTGTGGCTTCGTCCCAGTCCTAGGCAAATGTGATTGACTGTTTGTTTTCAGAAAAGACATGTCTGGTTTTGCTTTCGAAATGAATTGGTGCATTGTACTATGAAATGTGTAAGTGAATGGTTTTCCTTGATTACTTGTACTAGCGTAATTGCTAACCCCTTTGGGGACCCATTTTGGGGAAATTCTTGTTATGGATTTCAGGTTATGATCAGTTGGACGAGCGAGCGCTAGGACAGTACGAGGATGCTGTCCAAGGGCGTTGACATGTGTATTTGAGTCCTTTTATCCCCGTTGTTCCATTCGATGTAGTTGTTGTCCATTTTCTAAACTAATAGACTGTACTCGCGAGTACTTAGGCTTTTCTCTTTGAATTGTGATTGTTATTATTGGAGTTACTATATTTGTCTGTTGATGTTTATTCTGCCGGTTGTTCCGGGCATGTTGTTATTTGTTGTATTGTTAATGTGTGTTTCCTCGCTAACCGAGATGGTTAGTCGAGTAATGAATTCTTGTTTTAGCCTGGAGGGTCCCACGTAGGGGTCCACGGCGCTGTAATATACTTCGAATATCTTGGGGTATTACATGAATGACTTGGATAATCTTCACCGGAGCAGGAGAAACCCCCTCCTCTATGTTAATTCAAGTGTATGAGAGGTCAAGAACCGAGTATAAGGGTGGGAAATGCTCCAAGAGTGTTTTCTTACAGGGTTAAGGTCGAGCAAATGAAGAGGGGAAGTGTCATTTTATAACACTGGTTTTGATAACGTATGTTAATGCTTTAGACCTTATGTATGTAAAGGTCATTCCGTACGTAATATTCTGATGCTAACGTGCGTAAAGCCCGTCCAGAGGTCACTGACTGAAATGTGCCCATATGTTACGTACGTAAATCGTTTTTATGTACGTGAGGCTCCAGTCTGTAGCGTACGCTAAGCATGATGGATAGCGTACGCTATGAGGAGTTGACTCGTTTGTCTTCTAGCCCGCCGAAAGTAGCTCAATCCGCGTCAAAAGGAATATTCTGGTTGGGAGACCAACTCAATCATTACGTATGTAAGCTAGTTATGTTAACGTACGTAATACTCAAATTTTAGCGTACGTTATGCATATACTATAGCGTGCGTTAGACATTAAATCCTTTTGCCACATATCACATTTTAACCATCTCGGGGTGACCATCCTTTCCACTCGTCAACAATTATTGGGGAACAAGACATTGGCTATCGTCATATTCGCACCGACGATCGTCCAACGGCATCAAGGCGTGTCACCTCCGTTTCATCCACATCGCACAATTGTATAACACTTAATGAAATACATAAATAAAAACGACATCACATTACAATAAATCACACAGTACAAGGTAATTAAGCATGAAATACCGGTGGTATTACATATCACCCCCCTTAAAAATAGTTTCGTCCCGAAACTAAGAAAATAACTCGGGATGACTCTCTTTCATGCTCGACTCGGTTTCCCAAGTCGCTTCTTCCATGCCGTGGTGCGACCACTGAACCTTCATGAGGGGTATGGCTTTATTTCGTAATATCTTCATACGCCGATCCAAGATGGCGATCGGTACCTCTCTAAAGGTAGCATCGTCGAAAATTTCCACTTCTTCGAAATTGAGCTTGTGACTCGGATCATAGACATACTTCCTTAACTGGGAGACGTGAAAGACGTTATACACTCCATCCAGATACGGCGGTAGAGCTAATCGATACGCAAGTTTCCCAACCCAGTCCAATACCTCAAACGGGCCTATAAACCTCGGGCTTAACTTGCCCTTTTGGCCGAAACGCCGGATACCCCGCATAGGTGATACTTTGACCTAAACATGATCCCCGACCGCAAATTCTAACGGTCGCTGTCGGTTTTCGGCATAAGATTTCTGCCAGCTCTGTGCGGCTAGCATGTGCTTTCGAATGATAGAGATCTTCTTAATGGACTCCTAGATCAGATCTAACTCGGTAACCGCGGTGTCAGAAGCATCATCCCAGCATAACGGCAACTTGCATCTTCACCCATATAGGGCCTCAAACGGTGCCATGCCTATGCTTGCATGCCAGCTGTTGTTGTACGAAAACTCCACCAATCCCAGATGCCTAGCCCAATCCTTACCCCAATCGAGCACACATGCCCTCAACATATCTTCCAAGGTTTGAATCATACGTTCTGTCTGTCCATCCATCTGAGGGTGATAAGCCGTGCTAAAATGTATTTGGGTCCCCATCGCTTTATGGACGGCTTTCCAAAAATGAGACACGTATCTCGTGTCCCTATCCAAAATGATGGACGAGGGAATGCCGTGCAGCCTCACGATCTGCCTGGTGAAAATAGCGGCCAATTGCTCTGTCCCGGTTATTTCTTGAACAGGAATGAAATGTGCCGATTTCGTTAATCGATCAACAATGACCCAAATTGTCCTTTCCTGAACTGTTATGCTGGATACCCTCACTTCTTGTGTAGTTTTCCGACTAAGAGCATTAGCTACCACATTGGCTTTCCCGGGGTGATAGGAGATTTCCACATCGTAGTCCTTGATTAGCTCCAACTAGTGCCTCTGTCTCATGTTTAATTCTCTCTGAGTGAAGATATACTTCAAACTCTTATGATCCGTGAAAATCTTGCAAGTAAATCCGTAAAGATAGTGCCTCCAAATCTTGAGGGCATGCACCACTGTGGCTAGATCCAAGTCGTGCGTCAAGTAATTCACTTCATATGGCCTCAGTTGTCGAGATGCGTATGCAATGACTCTGTCATTCTGCATGAAGACACACCTCAGTCCATGCTTAGATGCATCCATGTATATAATGAATCCTTCCGTTCCCTGCGGTAGCACTAGCACTGGAGCAGTCGTCAGCCTACTCTTGAGCTCATCAAAGCTCTTCTGACAGTCTGTAGTCCATACAAATTTAGTGCTCTTTCTCAGTAGGTTCGTTAATGGTTAAGCGATACAGGAAAAGGCCTCGATGAATCTTCGATAGTAACCCGCCAATACTAGAAAACTCCTTACCTCCTTGATGTTCTTCGGCGGTTCCCAACTCATTATTGTCTCGATCTTTTGTGGATCGACCTTGACGCCTTCTGCCGAGACAACATGTCCGAGAAAATTACCTCCGGCATCTAGAATTCGCACTTGGAAAGTTTCGCATAAAGTTGGTGTTGCCTTAGCACGCTCAGCACTTGCCTCAAATGTTCCTCGTGTTCCTGTCGGCTTCGAGAATAGATCAGGATGTCATCAATAAAAAGCACCACGCACTTATTGAGGAAATCAATCAAAACTCTGTTCATCAGTTCCATGAAAACGGCTGGGGCATTAGTCAACCCAAATGATACCACGATATGTAACACCCCAGATATATTCAGGGATATTACAGCGCCGTAAATCCTTTACATAAGGATTTACAAGGCTGAAGAATTTAAAAGACACTAACAGATACCAACGTATGAAAATAACCGAAAGAAGATACAACAGTTCTGACCAATAATGAAAGTACGAAAGTTCAACGGAAAAAGTATTATTACATCACCAAATCCAAATCATCATAAACGACTATGTACTCGAGTACTTATTAAAACGGTACAAACAACAGACAAATAAACCTGGCCGGAACATCACTCTGCACCCTCGTCGTCACGCAACTCCAGTGATTGTTTTCCCGTTCTCCTGGATCCTGAACATAAACAAATTTTCACCCCCGAAAGGGTTAGCACAACGATGTTAGTACAAGTACCACAAAAAATTATTCAACATCTCATGAAGAATAGAAATAACATAAATGACAAAAGAACCAATGAGTCTTCCCCTACGAGAATCTCAATAATAACATACACACATGATATCCAACATACACATGGTAATTCCAATGGTCCAGCGTTCACTGCCTAGACCCCAAGATGATCCCATCGGACTAACACGTGGTGGAAAAACCCGTCCAATGATCCAGCGCACGCTAGCATAGATCCCAAGATGATCCCGTCGGACCAACACGTGGTGGACATACAACAACGACATATATGCACGACAATATGTATAACATCAATATATAGAACAATTAAGGTACTTACCTCGATTCGAAGACAAGAACAATACTTCCACGAAAAACGAAACACTTGAAGGTCGCCCCTTCGATCAATCATGTAACAAGCTCGAACCTTAACAAAAGAAATAATATAGAATTCATCTCATGTCGTACGAATGTCTAACAATCCAATTTACGGCCGAAAGTTCATAAAATGTAATCTGCCTGAACTGATTAGCGTACGCTAAGTATTCTACGTAGCGCGCGCTAAGCCTGCTCGTTAGCGCACGTAAACAATAAAGCCTAGCGTACGCTAACTATGTATTAACAGTCCTCTATGATCAGCTAACTGACTCGCCTGATGACATAACGCACGTTACATTTCCAATCGTAGCGTACGTTAATTGTGCTCGATAGCGCACGTTAATCTACAAAGTTTAGCATGCGCTAAATGTGCATGGCAGTTCACCACTGGGCAGTAGACTGATCTAATCGTGATCAAACCAATGAAATCTTCAGTGTTAATTCATGTTATCTCCATGAATATCATGCTCATACAGTTATAAATGATCTTACGGATAACAACAACTTCAAATTCAAGAATATGTATACTATCATAAAACCATATTCCATTTCGATTACAATTCTTCATGTGTAATCTGGAAGGCCTAACGGTCGATATCAATACCTTATATCAATCAAAACCATCATCATGTAGTTTGTTTAACACTCAATCTTTACAAGATAAATCTTTCCATGATCAATCTCTTAGATTCGTCTAACAAAAATGATGTTAAAGTCAAGTCCGTGATTACTATGAATACACCTTCTAAATTCAGATTACCAATGTCAAAAACTTCCTCTCCTTGTTCATTGTAACAAGATTCGAATTATGATGTTCATAACCAAGGTACTTGAGGCATAATCATCTCAATATCCTAAACATGATGTGGTTTGGATAAATCACCAAAGAAACTTAATATCTTGATACCATAATCCTCATATCCTTAAGAACACGAATTCAAGGTTGGAACTAGTATAACATACCTTAAGATGAGGAAAAACACCGAGACAACAAGTAGAATCCGGCTCCGGTTGCTTGTTTTCCAAATCAAGACGTTTCTCCACTCCAATGATCAAACACAAGTGACATTCAATCTCCAATGATCAAGTAGATGTGTTTCTAAGTGTGTTTAAGGAGGAAAATGGGCTCTCTGGACTATCAAATAATGAGGACGAGTGAAGGGAACAAGAAGAAATGAAGTGCTGACCCATATATAAACTTTATGTACATTAGTTGATTAACGCATGCTATCATACATCCGTAGCGCGCGCTAATAATAGTTGACTCCAAAACTGTCCAGGTTCGTCCGCGGGAATCTTATCCGGACCCACGTCCGGCTGGCGCATGTGCTAGACGCCCATCTCAATAATTGATGGCCTAGTGCACGTAATTCTTCATTAGCGTGCACTAGTTGTAGTCCGATAACGCACGTTAGTCTACATTCTTAGCATGTGCTATCACGAGTTTGCATGAGTAATTTGCATGTTGTTATACTTATGTACAAGGGTACAAATGTGAGAAATAACATACTCCAATTATCGAGATCACAATTCCGAATAATACAGGGTTCAAATACAGATGAAATACATAATAATAAGTCCGGATATTACATACTCTTCTACTAAAAAGGAGTTTCGTCCCGAAACTCAAGACGAAAATAACTCTGGATATCTAGACTTCATGCTATCTTCCGTTTCCCAAGTGGCTTCTTCCACTCCGTGGCGTGACCACTGAACTTTGGCCAAAACGATTGGTTTGTTCCTCAACTGCTTAACTCGACTCTCGAGTATCTTGACTGGTCCTTCTTCGAACGTTCCATCCAGAGCGACTTTGATCTCACCGAAATCAATTACATGACTAGGATCTGGTATATATCTGCGTAACTGGGATACGTGGAACACGTTATGAACATGGCTCAATGACGGCGGTAATGCCAATCTGTATGCCAACTCTCCAACTCTCTCAAGGATCTCGAATGGTCCGATATATCTTGGACTCAGCTTACCCTTTCTCCCAAAACGAAAGACTCCCCAAGTAGGAGAAACCTTTAAAAGTACGTGGTCTCCAGTACTGAACTCCAATGGGCGACGACGTATGTCTGCATAAGATTTCTGTCGACTCTGGGCGGTCAACAACCTTTCATGAATCAAGGCTATCTTCTCTTGCATCTGTACGATCAACTCTGGTTCTGTCCCGATCAAGTCTGATGAATCGTCCCAACATAGGGGCGATCTGCATCTCCTCCCGTATAATGCCTCAAACGGTGCCATCTTAATGGAAGCATGCCAACTATTTTTGTAGGTAAATTCAATCAACGGTAGATGAACTTCCCAATCATTTGACCAATCTAAGGCACAGGCCCACAGCATGTCTTCCACCATTTGAATGGTCCTCTCGGATTATCCGTCTGTTTGTGGGTGATAAGCTGTACTGTGTAATACCCGGATTTTCAGTATAAATTTTTCGCGTTATTTTATCTAAGGTATACTGTATAGTTTGGTATCTATACAGTATGGATAAAATAAATTGAGAACCGGGACAGTTATACTGGTGTGGTTACCGTTTTGGATTGACATTTATATTGAGGATTTGCTGTATCAGGTTGAACTGATTTGGATATCAGGTATATCGTATGAGAATATTTTTGGATTGAGTATATGTTTTGATTTTTGCCGTATGCTCGTGTTTGGTATGCTGTGACATTGGACAGGAATTGCTGAAATTGGCTAAGTATGAAATTATTACGTACGTTAACAAGGTGAGCTAATGTACGTAAGATTGGCACGGTTACGTACGTTAAGGCTAAGGTATTACGTACGTAACGAGGGCATCGGACAAGACCGAGTCATGGTCGGCAGGTGGGACCCGGTGTCGGCAACTTTCGGCGGAGGATGTTGACAGGTGAGTCAACGTACATGTTACGTACGTTATACAGGATGTGTTATGTACGTAACACGACCATAATACTCTAGCAAGTCAACGTACGTGTTACGTACGCAACGGAATAAGTGTTACATACGTTACGGGGCGGCTGGCCGAGTCGTGGCCGATAGGACCTGTAGTGGCCGAGCATGGTCGGCAGTGACTCGCATGGATGGCCGATCACGGTCGGCAGTGACTCGCAGGGATGGCTAGGACTGGCTGATTACGTACGTAAGGCAGTGGCCAGTTACGGCCGTAAGGGCCAGTCACGTACATAAGCCGGGTGCCGGTTACGTACGTAAGGGTGCCGAACGGACTGGGCAGTGAGCAGGCCATGGCCGGTTACATACGTAATCCAGGTGCCGTTACGTACGTAAGGTACCGGCAGGTCTCGGCCTATATAAGGCCTGGACCGGGTCACTTCGGCATTTTCATTTTTTCTTCGTTTTTTCGCGATTCCTTCAGCAAGAATTGATGGATTTGAGTAAGAGCAACTTATAACAACATGTTTTAGAAGTTGGAATCATGGATTAACATCATCTTCCACCCGGATCGAAGGTAAGAACACCTAAACTTTTGTTTTTTGGATGTTCTTGATGTTTCTTGGTGTTTTGGCCGATTTGCTTCGTTTTGATTCATATTGTTGATTGAACTTGATTGTAAACTCGTAACCATTCAATACTCTTGAAGTTTTGTGGAACGAATTCGAGTATTTATTTGAATAATCGATTGAATTGGACTATGCCTTCAAAGTGTTCGATGAAATGTCTCAATTGTAACACCCCCAATCCACTCAGGGATATTACACGCCGTAGACCCTCTCCTCGAGGATCTACCAGGCTGATAACTAAATCAAACATCTAAACATCGCCTTTAAGGCTAAAATGGCTCAGTAGACCGACTTGGTCTTTCAATAGTAACATACAACTCAATTCCAAACACATACCCACACAGGGGTCAAAATACAATAAACTCCCGTACAACGGGGAAAAGATACTGCAGCGGAAAAGAAAATACAACTAGACCAATACGACATCAACGGATCCTCGTGTGATTAGTATCGTTCATCTTTCATCATCCTTCGTGCCGACCTTGTGCTATGCTCCAAAACCTGAATGCAAAAATAGACATCCACCCCCCGAATGCTCGGGGGTTAGCAAAACTCCACTGTTTTGCTAGTGCAAGAACAAAGTGCAAATACGAGCCATACAATTCACACTCCACGAATAACAATAACCAGGAATCCGCAAAAAACCCAAACGTAACGAAAAGCACTTCCCGAGGCAAGAGTTTGGTAAAATATTCTAAAACCGAAAGGTCACAATCAAGGGAAAACAATTTATAAAACCGTTTAAATGTCATCGAGAGTTTTGATAGAAAACAACTTAGGATTTTCAAATCCTTATCTTTCCAAAAATCAACAGGGCCACAGCCCAAAGGTTTTATTTTCGCAAATAGGAAACCACCAACAATTTACAGGGTCAGAGCCCAACATCACGTGTCCTCAACGGACATAAAATCAACGAAACATAATCACGCACGCGCATCGCCTAGGACCGGGACGCTACCACAGACATCCCACCCGAGGCCTCGAAGGACCCTACCGAGCTGGCTAGCGAAACAAATCACACACATCTCACGGTTGGATCAATCGCTTGTTGCATCCTGGCCACATGATCGCATACCATGTGCCACCGTAGATTATCTCAGGCTCTCACGGTTGGATCAATCACTTGTTGCATCCTGACCACATGATCACGTGCCATGTGTCACCGTAGACCTTCAACCATATCCACACATTCACACAAATAACATATCACATCAAGGATATTCAAACAATTCGCCCAGAGGCATCAAACACTTAGCAAAACACCACGTCAATCCACAACGCACCGAAATGAAATAATATACGTCCAAACGCAATACCAAGTGCAACATCAACACCAAACATATCCATAGAATTCATATAGTTATTCACAAACCACACCATTCACAAAACACACGCGTTTTGAAAGCAAGCCTTTAACAAGACTAAACCGAATCTTTTGAAAGTTCAATTCAAATGACCAAGCAACCACATTTAGACGATCACTAATTATCATATCCATAAAACAAGAATAGTATGGACAAGGTACTTGCCTCGAATAAGAACAACGCGGAGAATCGACCGAAATAGGTTGGCACGAACCGACTACGAACTCGCCGACTCCACCGAACGACAATCCACAACAAAGAACTACGAACGAAAACAATAACAACGAAAATGAATTCCAAAGTACGACCCAAAGCCGCTAAATTCAAAGAACAAATGACGAAGGTTCAAGGATTTCCCCCAAAACGGCCAAGAACACGATTCGTTCCGTCAAATCACGAAAACGGAATTCCAAGTTGAAATATGGATATACAATCCATAGAATATGTTTAACAACATCATTTAACCATAATCGATCCATCGAAAACGGATGAAAAACGAGATCGAGGACAAATCCCCCAAAAAGTCAATTCGAAGGAAATCAAGAAATATACTTCGATTCGACGAAGAACAACGGATTAAATGATGTTAAACACAAGAATACTACCAATATTAATCATACCCATCGTGTATTAATCAACAACACGGAACGAATTGGACAAAAACGCAAAAACCCCACATTTTCCCAAAATAGGGTTCTAGGAAATCTCACCTTGATTCGCTGGATCAAAGGAGGTTATGGGGGGATTAATCGATGATATGAACACCCAATCTTCGTGGATTAGTTGCTTGACAACATGTCTCCTGGATCGCCAAGTCTCCAGCCGCGGAGAGGAAAAGATGGAAATGAAAAACGGGTGAAAATATGGCTACTCTGTCATATTTATACAGGCACGGCCTAGCGTACGCTACACCTTCCGGACTAGCGCGCTACAGGCGGCCTCGGCCGATAACCCTCGGCCGTGGCCCGCAAGGCCACTGCATCAAGACTCAATCTGCCGGATCCTGCCTGCCCGGCCGCGATAGCGCGGCTGCATGCGACGCTAGCGCTGCTTGTCGAGAACCCTGCAGATCGAATCGCCCGGCCAGTAACGTACACTAGCCGGCCGGCGGCGTGCGCTACACTGCCGACTAGCGCGCTACGCTCGGCGTAGCGTGCGATACCCTGCCGATCCTTCCCGATTCCGTAACCCCGAAACCCCACCGTCCGGCCCGATGGCGTCGTTGGTCGACCAAGCTAGCTGCGCTATACTGCCGAGCTAGCGGCGCAGATTTCCGGCCGTAGCGTCGCTCGCCGGTTCTGCCGCACTCGTCCGGCGGTACCGCAATCATCCGGCCAGAACCCTGGCCGTCGGCGATCCATGGCCGTCAGGGCTCGGCGACTCGATTTCCGAAGCGTGCGGGCGAACACGAAGAAAAGTTCGCGGACAACATCAACGACCGGAATGAAAACATAATACCATAATTAGTCATACGCGACCAAGAAACGGGTCGAGACAACAATTACAGATACGGATACCCAACTTTCAAGAAATTACAAAATGGCCCAAACGCCTGAAATCACGATACGTGATCGAATAACCAAACCGAAGTTCACAACACGTCTAACAAAGTTAAACGGACTTACGGGAAACTCGAAGCATGATTTGAGCGAGATTCGCAAGAACCGAACTCAATTGCGGAAAAGTCGTTAAAAGCACGGAACTCAACAAAAGCGACTCAAACGAACTCGGATGTCAAAAAGTGTAGAATTAATCATTCTCAGAATGACGAAACGGTCATGAGCGAGTCGTCAAAACGGACTTCGGCCGAAAAAAGAAATTTACCGAAAATCGAAAATTGCGGATATTACATTCTACCCTCCTTAAAAGAAGTTTCATCCCGAAACTTAAAACAAGTAGGGGGAAGAAATATTCCGCTAGGAAAAACTCAACGAGATACACAAGAATGCGTAACTAACGCCCAACGGCGAAATGTTACAAACAACGCAAAGGAATATACGGCGTGAAAACACGCTCCACGGCGACCAACACAACGTCGCCGTTAGGGATATAATAAAACCAACAAATGACAAGCGTCATCAAACGGATAATATAGCCAAGTCAATTATCTGACAATCACAAAACACAACGAACGAAAATCAATATGATTGACCAACCCAACGGTACATCAATCAAAACGCGAGCCAACCGCTGAACAAATACGGAATCCCACCGCCCAAGGGTTGGAAGATCGAAAACGAGACTAATTTCCCGAACTTAAGGGAATTAGGAAGGAGCCTGAATGCTCAACAATCACGAAACGAGAACAAAAACCGAACAAGCAAATGATCGAGACAACAAAGATCGAACAATCATGTCCGAAACACGAAGGATAATAAAATTTAAACAACAACTCCCAGGATGATCTGGTGAGAACTACAAGACATGCATTCCCATAAGATCCACAGGAAAGGGAATAGCGATTGAAAAGTCATAGCGACAAACGAGTTATTCCAAAACAATACCACACTCGTTCGATCAACAAAAGCAAGGGGCAGGACAAGCTCAGAAATGTCAACGAACATAATGAGTCGACAGAGTCGAAAACACAAGAGTTCCAAATCCGATCCACTTCGAATAAAAGAACTAATAGAACCCGATGATGTCACTCCCGAACAAGGTTCACAAGAATCGAATCAACCCGAAAAAGTCACATCGATAACCGGATCGACCCACAATAAGATCACGGCTCGTTCGCACGATGAAACCAAATACGAACAAGTTCATAAAGTATCAACGAACATGAGCGAATCGATAGGCGGAGAAAGAGAAAATACCGAAGTCAAAATAGTACGGGTGTTACCTCCGACCTCGTCCACGAAATTCATAAAAACGGGAGCAAGGTAACAAGACATTAAACAACCGACACATAACGGAACCATCACCGATACACACGGTCATACCAAACCAAGCTCTAACAGCTCGCACATGCGCGACAATGCAGAAATCACCACGAGGCGACAACATTCAACACCAACATCCCGCCTCTCACAGGGGGCTAACACAACAAATGTGTGGAAAACAACTCAACGCTCACGCCGCCAACTCGATCATACTTGGGAGCAAACATTAAAATGAAAATGCGAACATCATACATACATACCCAGCCCTCAAACGGGAATGGATAGGTTTTTTTTTAAAAAAAAATGAAAACCACCTTTTGAAAATAATTTAGGAAAAACACCGATTGATCTTGAGTATCACCTTTCAAAAAAAAAGTAAAAACGTGAAACATCGTTATCGATACTTTGGAAAACCATTTCGCATTTGATAAAAACGAGGACACTTTCTTTTAGTGAAAAGCTTTCAGAATATTCGACCCTCGGGTCTAAGTAAAAGTGTTTATAAAACATTGAAAATATCTCAAAACATTTTGGTCCTCGAGGTAGAAAATTTTTGAAATATATTGTGGTACCTTGGATGTACCATAAGAAAATAACTCATTTGAAAAGTACGTCTCGAAATTTATTTTTCTAAGATACTCAAGGTTTTCAAAGATAATTCAATGGGCTAGAATGCCCAAAAAATTCAGATAATTACACGAAACATTATAGCGCCGTGGGTCCCGCGCCGGAACCCATCAGGCTAAAAACCATTTACAAAACGCCAAAAAGGTCGATGACGGTAATATTTCAAAACTCACAAAAGCCATTTATAAAATACTAAATACCGTCATAAGAATTTCACCAAAACGATCAAGGCCATAATGCCAAAAACTCGGTTAAGGGAATCGATTTTCGAAATAAAACTCAGTCGGTAAAATAACGAAAGTCATTACAAAAGGACTCACGCAGCGGATAAAAGAAATACAGTTCAACATGCACAATCCAGCAACACTACTCATATGAACGAAGTATGAGAGTCAAGTAACCACATATCACGAAATCAAAATTCATAAAAGGATTCCGCCACTTAACAAATAATCATAAAAATAGCTCGTGTCACACGAGGCACAACACAAAGAAGGGAGACTTACAGCCACAGGTCGCACGAAGATGATGATCGCCCCACGATACTAATCACGACCAACAAACTCAGACGACGCATCGCGACACGACTCAGTCAGATAAAATCCGACGAAAAAAGACTCAAACAACACGACTCGACCCGACAGCCTAGGTTTCCTCAACCTAAGCTCTGATACCATTTATGTAACACCCCCAATCCACTCAGGGATATTACACGCCGTAGACCCTCTCCTCGAGGATCTACCAGGCTGATAACTAAATCAAACATCTAAACATCGCCTTTAAGGCTAAAATGGCTCAGTAGACCGACTTGGTCTTTCAATAGTAACATACAACTCAATTCCAAACACATACCCACGCAGGGGTCAAAATACAATAAACTCCCGTACAACGGGGAAAATATACTGCAGCGGAAAAGAAAATACAACTAGACCAATACGACATCAACGGATCCTCGTGTGATTAGTATCGTTCATCTTTCATCATCCTTCGTGCCGACCTTGTGCTATGCTCCAAAACCTGAATGCAAAAATAGACATCCACCCCCCGAATGCTCGGGGGTTAGCAAAACTACACTGTTTTGCTAGTGCAAGAACAAAGTGCAAATACGAGCCATACAATTCACATTCCAAGAATAACAATAACCAGGAATCCTCAAAAAATCCAAACGTAACGAAAAGCACTTCCCGAGGCAAGAGTTTGGTAAAATATTCTAAAACCGAAAGGTCACAATCAAGGGAAAACAATTTATAAAACCGTTTAAATGCCATCGAGAGTTTTGATAGAAAACAACTTAGGATTTTCAAATCCTTATCTTTCCAAAAATCAACAGGGCCACAGCCCAAAGGTTTTGTTTTCGCAAATAGGAAACCACCAACAATTTACAGGGTCAGAGCCTAACATCACGTGTCCTCAACGGACATAAAATCAACAAAACATAATCACGCACGCGCATCGCCTAGGACCGGGACGCTACCACAGACATCCCACCCGAGGCCTCGAAGGACCCTCCCGAGCTGGCTAGCGAAACAAATCACACACATCTCATGGTTGGATCAATCGCTTGTTGCATCCTGGCCACATGATCGCATGCCATATGCCACCATAGATTATCTCAGGCTCTCATGGTTGGATCAATCACTTGTTGCATCCTGACCACATGATCACGTGCCATGTGTCACCGTAGACCTTCAACCATATCCACACATTCACACAAATAACATATCACATCAAGGATATTCAAACAATTCGCCCAGAGGCATCAAACACTTAGCAAAACACCATGTCAATCCACAACGCACCGAAATGAAATAATATACATCCAAACGCAATACCAAGTGCAACATCAACACCAAACATATCCATAGAATTCATGTAGTTATTCACAAACCACACCATTCACAAAACACACGCGTTTTGAAAGCAAGCCTTTAACAAGACTAAACCGAATCTTTTGAAAGTTCAATTCAAATGACCAAGCAACCACATTTAGACGATCACTAATTATCATATCTATAAAACAAGAATAGTATGGACAAGGTACTTGCCTCGAATAAGAACAACGCGGAGAATAGACCGAAATAGGTTGGCACGAACCGACTACGAACTCGCCGACTCCACCGAACGACAATTCACAACAAAGAACTACGAACGAAAACAATAAAAATGAAAATGAATTCCAAAGTACGACCCAAAGCCGCTAAATTCAAAGAACAAATGACGAAGGTTCAAGGATTTTCCCCAAAACGGCCAAGAACACGATTCGTTCTGTCAAATCACGAAAACGGAATTCCAAGTTGAAATATGGATATACATTCCATAGAATATGTTTAACAACATCATTTAACCATAATCGATCCATCGAAAACGGATGAAAAACGAGATCGAGGACAAATCCCCCAAAAAGTCAATTCGAAGGAAATCAAGAAATATACTTCGATTCGACGAAGAACAATGGATTAAATGATGTTAAACACAAGAATACTACCAATATTAATCATACCCATCGTGTATTAATCAACAACACGGAACGAATCGGACAAAAACGCAAAAACCCCAAATTTTCCCAAAATAGGGTTCTAGGAAATCTCACCTTGATTCGCTGGATCAAAGGAGGTTATGGAGGGATTAATCGATGATATGAACTCCCAATCTTCGTGGATTAGTTGCTTGACAACATGTCTCCTGGATCGCCAAGTCTCCAGCCGCGGAGAGGAAAAGATGGAAATGAAAAACGGGTGAAAATATGGCTACTCTGTCATATTTATACAGGCACGGCCTAGCGTGCGCTACACCTTCCGGACTAGCGCGCGCTAACGGGCAGCCTAGGACGATAACCCTCGGCCGTGGCCTGCAAGGCCACAATCAAGACTCAATCGCGGCGGATCTGCTGCCGGCCGCGATAAGCGCAGCGGCTGGACGCTAGCGTGCGCTAGCCGATCTGTCCAGAACCCTCTGGACTGAACTGCCCGGCCAGGTAACGTACGCTAGCCGGCCGACAGCGTGCGCTACGCCTGCCGACTAGCGCGCGCTACGCTCGGCGTAGCGTGTGCTACCTGCCGATCCTTCCTGATTCCAGAACCCCAGAAACCCCACTGTCCGGCCCGATAGCGTGCGTTGGTCGACAAGCTAGCGTGCGCTATACCTGCCGAGCTAGCGCGCAGACTTCCGGCCGTAGCGTACGCTACTCCGGTTCCTGCCGCACTCGTCCGGCCGGTACCCGCAATCATCCGTCCAGAACCCACAACCGTCAGGCGATCCATAGCCGTCGGCGATCCATGGCCGTCAGGGCTCGACGACTCGATTTCCGAAAACGTACGGAACGAACACGACGAAAAGTTCGCGAACAACATCAATGACCCGGAATGAAAACATAATACCATAATTAGTCATACGCGACCAAGAAATGGGTCGATACAACAATTACAGATACGGATACCCGTAACTTTCAAGAAATTACAAAATGGCCCAAAACGCCCGGAAATCACGATACATGATCGAATAACCAAACCGAAGTTCACAACACATCTAACAAAGTTAAACGGACTTACGGGAAACTCGAAACAGCAGTTTCGAACGATATTCGCAAGAACCGAACTCAAGTGCGGAAAAGTCGTTAAAAAGCACGGAACTCAACAAAACGACTCCGAAACGAACTCGGATGTCAAAAAGTGTAGAATTAATCATTCTCAGAATGAAGAAACGGTCATGAGCGAGTCGTCAAAACGGACTTCGGCCAAAAAAAGAAATTTACCGAAAATCGAAAATTGCGGATATTACATCAATGAGTAGAACTTGGAAAATTCTACACGTTTTCGTATGAATGATGGTTGAATTGATATTGTTGTGATGATTCTTGGTATTTACGAGAATTTTGTTAAGGGAAGATAATGAATTGGTGATCAAATGATTCGATTATGTTATTATGATTATGGAATCGTGGTATTCTCGATGTTCTTGGTGGTTTTGTTGCGATTCATGATGTTATGAGAAGTATATGTTGAAGAACATGATTATATACACCTTGAATTATGATTAAGGATTGTTTAGATGTTAGAAAACATCGGATTATGTTGTTTTATGGATTATGAACGCGAATTCGGATAATTCGTGTTCTTGAAGAACTCGTGAGTTATACATGTTATGATTGTTGGGAATATTTCGGATAATTGGATTGTGATTCTTCATGATAATAATTGGTAAATTATTTCTTACGAATTTACTAGTATGAACAAGAAGGAGTTTTGTCTTCGTATTTGGAGTTGGAGTTGGAATCGAATATGTTATAAAATCCTTAATGTCGAGATGAATTGATCATTGATTTGATGAATACGTTTTAAAGTGTTGGTGTTTTGGATATGAATATGGAATATTCACATTTAGAACTAAGTTATGTATTTTGGTACAATATTCGTATAGGAATACGAATATGATTCCGGATTTGATAAGATTATGACTCACTTTTGAGTTTGAGAATTCATAGGTATTTAACAAGTGTTCAATTCGGATAATGGAATTATTTGAAACCTTTGGAATATGGTTATCTATAATGTTGAATTGATCGGATTGTCCGGATTGATGATGATAACCGGTAATTGGTTTATATTATGAATTTACAAGGAGGAAACTTGTATCCGTATTTAAGATTGAATTTGGAATCGGTAATGTTCGACCCTTGTTGGTTTAAATTGATTATTGATATGATTATCGGATTATGAATTATGTTATGGTTTTAAATTCGTGATCGATTGATGTGGTTGTTCGGATTTGTGTCTAATTGGGATATGGTGGAACTGTTGGGTTTATTGATCGGTTATATTGATTATTGAGTTGCGACTTGTATTGTGGATATGAGTTCGTATTTGTTGAGTTGGGTTATTTGGTTTTATGTATATGATCGAGGTTTCGTTGAACCATTGAGTTTGTTGGTTGGGTATGTCGGTTATTGATTTTTATCGAATGTGTGTTAATCGGTTATTGCAATAGGTTGTGTTGTTTGATCGTGGTCCGTTGTGTTGCGGTTGAGGCTGAAGAATTCGTAGATTGCTTTTGGTCGGGGCTGAGGAGCTCGTAGACGAAGGCAATGGATTTTGGTAACGACTTCGTGGTATCGGTATCGAGGCAAGTTTATACTTGTTCAGTTTATAATATTTGATGAATGGTTTCGTTTTCATTTCATTTATAATTCGTATAGCAATGTTGTTAGAAATGTAAGTTGACGGTATAATGGTTTGTATATCGTACTCTGGTTGTAATAAATCATAAGGTATATGATTTAATTGTGTTCAGGGAAGACGTGAGTTATCTTTGGTCAAGGATATAGAACATCGGATATCGAGGATAGTTATCGTGATGACATATTTATCAGGATAAAGAGTTATTGGTATTGAATGGATGGTACCTTATTTGAGATTATTTGTATAACTGTGTATTCGTTCAGGAATGTTGTTCGTGGAAAGGATGTTGTCTTCGGCTTTGAGGTAATTTATGTATTGTTCAGTTATGAGATAATTATTATGTTGAGTTGTTGTATACGTTGTATGTTGAGGCTTCGTATATTGAGATTCGTACTGGTGGTTCGTTGAGGGATATTGATCCCAGGACTATGGTTGGTATTAATGGTTGTGTTGATCGTCTCATTGGGGGATGTTGATGGATATGGTCCTCGGCTTTGAGGTAAATCTAAGTATTTGTTCAGTCATGTGGATAATTAGTATGTTGAGTTGTTGTATATGTTGAGGTTTCGTGTAATGAGTTTCGTATCGGTTATTCGTTGAGGGATGTTGATCCCAGGACGGTTGTATTGAGAGCGTAGATCGTGTTGGTCATTCATTTGGGGATGATGATCCCAGGATTGATGTTTTGGATATTGATTAGTCGTGTCAACTTTTCATTGTCAGTCTGTTGTTGTTCACTTCGGTGAGTCTTTTGATCCTTATTGGATATGTATTTCTTTGAGTTTCGTTGTCATGTTGCATCGTGACATATCTGGAGTCATATCTGCGTGCCGATTGGTTATTGTGTAGGATTTTTAGCCGGGCACATGATGGTTATGTGTTGATATGTCGACATTGAACCGTGCACATAAGACGTAGTTCGTGAGGCTAATTAGGTACAAGACCACACGGGTATTTGATCGATACCCGGGGTGGCTTGTGCATGGACACATTTCCGGATCGGGCGTACTATGACTTCCATCTTTGAGCCATATTGTTTGGTCGTTCATCCTCCATTTATGGTTGGGTATGTTCGACGGTTTGTGACTGGTTGTTCATACGTCCGAGGGGTATGTTCGGCAGTCGGAGTTATTTCTTTGAGATCCATTATTGTTAATCATTTGGAGTTTACCTTGTTGATGGTATTCTCGGTTATTGTTGGTCCTTTGTTGATCATTTGGAGTTTATCTTATTGATGGTATTCTCGGTTATTGTTGATCCTTTGTTGATCGTGTCGGAGTTATCATGTTGATGGTACTCTCGGTTATCGTTGATCTTTTATTGGTCGTATTGGAGTTATCATGTCGATGATATTCTCAGTTGAGGTATTGGTTGATCATTGTTATTGATTGTATGAGCATTCGGACTGTATGTCGATGTTCGGGATTTTGTTATCATTATCATGTGGTAGTTGATCTACAGATATGTTGTGTATTATTGGTTTATACATGTTGAGATTTGATTGTGTAATCCGACGGACAGGAGTTGGCACAAATTGGATTATTTCCACACTTATGAGTTATGATGATGTTTTGAGGATTATCGGTAATTTTTGGAATACATTAGAGATGATTTTTGTTGAATTCATTTCGTCATTTGAGAATACGAAATGTGGAATATGTCAAGGATTGATTGAGTATGGATTGCTATGAATTGGTAAGGTTATAACGGTAAGATTACGTTGGTAGTATTCTTACAGTATTATTACATTGGTATGTAATTATTTATGATGATGTGATCGGTATCATTATTGAGTATTGTGGCTGACCCCGTCGTGGGCTTTATTTTTAGGCACTCGGAGATCAAGCTAGTAGCGGTCGTGAAGGGATGAGCTTCCCAATGTGATATTGGCGGTGGCATGTTTTGGAGTATCGAGTATTTCTTTTCTGGTTATTCATTTCCGCAGCAAATGTATATTTTGAACTGCATTTATCCGCTGCGTGTGTATATTTCAAAATGTCTTTTCGGTATCTTTATCCGTTGCGTGTGTATATTTCAAAATAGCTCTTTGGTATTTTTACCAACTCGTGTGTGTATTTTAAAATGGCCTTTTGGGCATTTTACGAACTTGGGTTATTTTCGTCAAACTCTTTTTCCCAAATTATTTTATCGGTACGTTTAAGTGGTGGCTTAACGTATATTTTAAACTGTTGAGATTTGGCACTTCGCCTTGTACTTTCAAATGGTGTTTTATGACGGTGTTTCAGAACTATGCGTGTAAAAATATTTGAGAATTTAAAATATTACCGTCATTGGCCTTTTGGCATTTTTAAACGTTTTTGAAATGGTTTTGCAAACAGTTTTTAGCCTGGTGGGTTCCGGTGCGGGGCCCACGGCGCTGTAATATCCCGGATGGTTTTGGGGGCGTTACATACTGAAGTTCAATTCGGTCCCCAAGGCCTTATGAACTGCTTTCCAAAAATGAGACACAAAACGGCCGTCTCGATCAGAAATAATGGTCTTCGGCGTACCATGCAGTCAGACTATCTTTGAAATAAATACCCGTGCCAACCTCTCTGGTCCCCACGTGTCCTTAATGCTTAGAAAATGGGCTGATTTGGTTAAACGATCAACTATCACCCAAATCATGTTCATTCCTATCTTAGTTCTCGGCATACTAGTGATAAAGTCCATCGATATGTCCTCCCACTTCCATTCAGGAATCGGGAGCGGCTTCAATATTCCGGCAGGTCGTTGATGCTCGATCTTAACCTACTGCCAAGTCAAGCATTTCGAAACATAATTCGCTACATCTTTCTTCATGTTGCCCCACCAGAAATTCTACTTCAAGTCCTTGTACATCTTACTGGTGCCCGGGTGGATAGAATAGGGCGAGCTGTGAGCTTCCTTCATAATTGTCTATTTCAGAACATCGACATCGGGAACACAGAGTCGGTTCTGAAATCTCAAAACTCCATCATCATGAATTACGAATCCGGGCGCCTTCCCCTTGATCACTTCATCACGTAACCGAATCATCAAAGGATCATCTGTCTGCTTGGATTTGATTTCCTCGGTTAACGATGAAGTTATTTCCATCACGCACAGTTTTCCTTGGACTCTTTGTAACCATACTTCAATTCCTTCTCGAATCATCTCACGTTGAATGCTGAGTTGGGAGGTCAGAGTCTCCAGCATCTGAATAGAAACAGGCTTGCGGCTGAGTGCATCGGCCACTACATTCGCTTTGCCTGGATGATACAGAATCTCCAAGTCATAGTCCTTAATCAGCTCTAACCATCTTCTTTTTCGCATGTTCAACTCTTTCTGACTGAAGATATATTTGACTCTTGTGATCCGTAAAGATCTGACAGTGAGTCCCGTACAGGTCATGTCTCCAGATTTTCAAAGCAAAAACTACTGCTGCTAGTTTCGAATCATGCGTTGGGTAATTCACTTCATAAGGTTTCAACTGTCGTGACGCATAAGCGATCACCTTTTCATTTTGCATCAATACGCATCCGAGTCCTTGGTTCGAAGCATCACTGTAAACTATACACTATAAGAATAAACATCAATGACTTCGGATAATATCTGAAGTAAAAACGTTATAATTACCGAAGTCTATGTTCGTGTAGTAAAAGGTATACTTTAAACTTCGCTTTTTATGCGAAGTCTAATATCCTAATAACCGAAGTCTATCTCGGTTTTTTTTCTAATTATGATCCAAATATGGGGGGCAAGTGAAGTAAGAAAATGCCTTTAACTTCGGTTATTTAATAATTGGCGTAGTAAATAAAGAACTTTTTACTTCAGTTATTGTATAATATATTTTAGTATTTTCTGCAGTAATATATATTAATATTTCACATTTCAATTTAAAATTCATTGTCAAAATCTACATTCAACTATAACTAACCATCAACCACAAGAGCTCAATAATATAAGAACCAACAATTTCATATCATCCCATCTTAAAAAAAATAACATGCGTTGCAACCAATTCAAAACTAGATATATATCATAACAAAGACAAAGAATGTGTAATAAGATTCTATCTATTTCATTGTGAACACCACAAATAGGACAAAAAGGATTAAAAAAGATCATATACTTCGAAATGACAAAGTCTCTCTTCAGCACATCTTTGCTTTTCATCAGACGATCATACTTCTTGTTCATGAAATCATCTTCTCATCAACTTTCTTCTACAATTCACTATCTACAATTCATATCCCAATTGCATACAATCAAAGATATGCTCTTTTTTATGGCTGATTCTTTCACTGTCAAAAGCAAATGGAGCCGGAAAACCTATATACAGGAATATAAATAAATATAAAAAGGAGAAACTAAAAAAAGGAGAAATTTATTTAAAAAAACGGAGAATTTTATGTCTCAAGAGGTACACACCTGTATCTATCTTGTTCATTCTATCACCCCACCCCAGCTTCACAACCACCACCTTCGATTTGTACACAATGCTTGCCTTCGAGGGTTCATCTATGTGACTCAGGTAGTCGCCCAACATGTGTCTCTACAAGTTTTTTGCACGAATATTAAGGGTTGTTACAAATAGTTTAGGGGTCAATCTACTATTACAGAAAATTGTCTGGAAATAACCTATAGCAGTTAATAGTTAAACTCACGAATCAAACCATCGGTTGATTTCCCTCTGAAGCCTGACGCTATCCTCATTGCACATGCTTTTTCCAACCTGTTGATACACAACACAATATTTCTTAAGCCCCCCAAAAAAAGACTACACAAGTAAATTCGTGAAATACACTCGTTAATACACATGCTACTCATACAAGACATGCAGATATTCGGTTATGCATACCCTGTTACGTTCAAATAAAAAGATACTATAATTCACCTAATAGAGATAATATCATATGAGTTAATTTGTTCCCAAAATTTTTACAGGTATAATTCCCAAGTAACCTATTCCTATATGCATCTGTGTTCATGCATGATGTTGAACTTGAACTTAGGCATACAGATACATTTACCAATTAAAACCAGGCCATATAACTTACTCATGAAGAGATAGAAGGTTATTCACATATAAAGGCAGGCTTATTCACATATAGGTGCTAGCCCTTAACCTAAGGCTGGCTGACAAACTCTGGATAAGAAAAGGATACCTCTGTTAACAACTTCTCAGAAGTTGGAACCACAATACACTTTTCAACTCATAACATACAAAACTAACAGGGATATTTCCAGTTTTTGTACTTGTACCTTTCCAAAACAAGTTGAACTATATGATGAACAAGAAATACAATATGGCTTATAACAGAGCATAGTCTTTGTTATTGATCATTAAACATTTACACATGCTACTAGTCATGTTAATATTACACAGTCTACATCCTTGCAATCCAGTGATATTGCGGGGGTATAGTGGGGTGGGATTGCTGCGGAAACATCCCTATTCGAAAATCGGAAGAAAATGTTCAACAAAAACAAGGATGAGAGCTACCGAGTATTTAATTTTTAGGGGGTATTCATTCAATCAAAATTATAAGTAGGGGAAAAGTTTATACATAAAACAAAAAAGCACCACAAGAAAAATGATCACTCTTGTCTCACTAAGAAACACATTTTTGCAAAATCTCAGAATTCATCAGATCCAAAAGGTAATACACTAATGCATGCTTCCCAATTTGCTTCATGCAAAGTAATTCACTTGAATATGATTGGCGGCCCTCAGGTCAGTACCAAGTTCTTTATCCTGAGTTTGAAGGTATATCGGGCCTCTATTCCAGTGTCATAACAAAACAACAACCTGAATCACATTTTTCATATTCATACAAGCATAGTAGTAGGTTACACTAATGAGATTAACCAATACATGCTTAATTATTCACTACAAAACTTCTCAAAGTTCAGAGACTATAAAAGTGCCATTAAGACCTCATCCATACTTTGATTAGCAGTAGCAAAACATTCATAATTAGTTAATTACCTCATGAGGCCTTGCTGCTTGAAACATCACCAGGCGAAGAAATGTCCTTTCCGAGAGAGGGCGGCACATATATCCTGGATTTCTTAAGAATCTCCGCCACGACCCAATGCTTGCGCTTACTGAGTGGCCGCGACGGATCCAGCCTCACCTGCAATAATTCACACCAGCACTGTAGGAGGTTGCATGAGGGTCCTTCTGCAATTCTTTCTTTTTTCTCTCTTTTGTTTTGCCTCCTGTATTTTGATGCAATCCTTAGCAATAATTTTAGGGAAAAAAAGGTAGCAAACTTGTACAATTGAACATAAACAAAGTCAGAGAAAGAGGTTTACACCTTTCAATTACTCAAACCACAAATCAGCCAAGAAAAAGCAGGAATCACAACCTTGGCGAAAAAAATTGAGCCCAATAACACCATATTCAAATCCAAACTCTACAAATTACACAAATAGAGATTTCTGTTCGTTCGGCTCGAACTCACTGAAAACCACCGAACCAGAAATCAAAACTCGGGTATTTTACCATCCAACCATAACCCAACTCAGACCCTAGTTTCCCCATCGGCCGAAACCTAATACCTGCGAACCTTACATGTGAGTCGCGCCGCCGTGATGTGCTGCTAGGTTCTGAAGAATTCCGATGTGTGTATGTATCTGTTGGAAAGAAGAAGAGCAGAGGGGCAACATGTGTGTGTACGCGTTTGAGAAATTAGAACAGAACAGAAGGAGAGAATTGTAGATTGGTGATCCTGAGGATTCTTGAGAGAGAGAGAACTGTAGAGAGAGTGTTAAAAAAATATTTGCCCACAAAACGCAAAATGCCCAAAACCTCGTTTTGACCGTTTTGTGTGTATTTAAAAAAAATATTCAAAATGCTGACTTTTTTTTTGGATTATCCTGATTTGAAACTAAGTCTAAAATAAAGATTGATGAATTTAATATTAATATTAAAAAATATTTTGAAAAATAAATTTAACAGAACGCGTTTCCAACAACTTTGAAAACAAAAATAAAAACAGAAAACATAAAACATTTTGCAAAATAAAAGTACAAAACAAAATACAAACAGAACGCCAAGGTCGCCAAATTCTTGTGTGGATGCGGTTTTATACCCTAACTTTTCAGTTATTCAATTTAACCCTAGAATGAATAAAATTGAACCTCAAAATATTAATTCCCGGTCTCAATACACACACTTCGCTATTGTAAAATTTTCTTGGTAAAAAATAAAATTTCACACTTTTACTTTAGTAATTATCAAATTAGCGAAGTCTTTCTAACTTAAAATTTCTAACTAGCTCCTGCTTTTTTTGTTTGGTACCATTTACTGAAGTCTATGTGGGTTTTTTACTTCAGTAAATTGAAAAGCGAAGTTGTTGTTTGTTTTTACTTTGCTAATATACATTACCGAAGTGAGACGTACCGAAGTCTTTGATGTTTATTCTACTAGTGATAAATCCTCCAGTTCCCTGTGGAAGTGTTAAAATCGGTGTTGTCGTCAATCTCCTCTTCAATTCATCAAAGCTATTCTGGCACAACTCGTTCCACTCAAACTTTTGTGTTTTCTACAGTAGTCGAGTAAGTGGGTGGGAAATTTTGGAAAACCCTTCCACGAATGGACGATAATATCCAGCAAGTCCTAAGAAACTCCGAACTTCTTTCACGTTCTTTGGAGGCTTCTAATCCATAACTGCTTCGATCTTCTGAGGATCCACTCGGACTCCGTCAGCTGATACCACATGGCCGAGGAGCATTACTTCCTTTAGCCAGAATTCACACTTAGAAAGTTTGGCGTACAATTGCTCACTTCTCAAAAGTTCTAATACAATCCGCAAATGTTGTGCATGCTCTTCCGGGCTCTTAGAATACACCAGAATGTCATCAATGAAACAACCAAAAATTTATCCAAAAATTCGATGAACACTCGGTTCATTAATTGCATGAATACAGCAAGTGCATTAGTGAGACCAAACGGCATCACTACAAACTCATAGTGTCCGTAGCGAGTTCTGAACGCTGATTTCGGAACATCAGATCCCTTAATCCTCAGCTATGATATCCTGATCTCAGATCGATTTTAGAAAATACTGTTGCTCCTTATAACTGGTCAAACAAATCATCAATCCGTGGCAACGGATACTTGTTCTTAATCGTTATCTTATTCAGTTCTCGATAGTCAATACACAGTCGAAGTGATCCATCCTTCTTCCGAACGAAAAGAACTGGCGCTCCCTAGGGCGAAACGCTTGGCTGGATATAACCTTTGTCCAATAACTCCTCCAGTTGCTTTTTCAGTTCATACATCTCAGTAGGTGCCATACGATACGGCGCTTTAGAAATTGGTGTAGCTCCGGGTTCCAGCTCAATGGTGAATTCTACATCCCGTCGTGGAGATAGTCCAGGTAAATCGTCAGGAAATACATCTGGAAATCCGTTCACAACAGGAATGGATGAAAGTTCCACAATTTCGTCTTCTTTCTTCATTACATAGCACCAGTATCCGGTCCAGCCTTGTTTCAACAATTTGATAGCTTTCATCGCCTTGATCAACTTTCCTGAGCTTCCTGGTTTCCATCCTTCAAACAGTATTTCGGAACCATCATCAGCGATCAGCGAGATATTCCTCCTTCGATAGTTTACAATAGCTCCATATCGATTAAGCCAATCGTCTCCGAGTATCAGGTCGTCTCCTTGCATTTCTATCACGATCAGATTTGAGAGCCATTCTCTGCCTCCAAATGATATAGGGAAATCTCTAGTTTCTAAATTTCCAACAATCCTCTCTCCACTCGGTAAACCAACAACATAAGGTTCACAGTTATGAAAACTAGAAATATTCAAACGATTTACACAAGATAAGGATATAAATGAATGCGTAGCTCCTGTATCGAATAATACGCTAACTGGCTGGGAAAGGATCTGAACGGTACCTGATGCGACAGCAGCATCCTGATCGTCTGTTCTCCTCATCTTGTACAAACGTGGGGGAACAGATCTGGCACTCGATGTCCCCTTTCGTTCAAACTGTCCTCTGCCTCGTCCACGACCAATATTCTGGGGCATTTGGACACTCTGTTGCGTCTGCTGAATACTTGATTCCTTCTGGGATGGCTGTGATGTACGGGCTCTAAAAGCTTTTGCAACCTCCTCACAGAACACCGCACGATGTCCCTCTCGACCACAATCAAAACAAGTCACGGTAGGAAATGAGCAATCTCGTCGACAATGTCCTGTTCGACCATAGTTAAAGCACTTCCTTGTCACATCTGTCGTGACTGATACTGCTCCAGAGTTCTTTCCACTCCTGGATGGGTGCGGAGCTTTCTTGAACGAATGAAAGGATGACTGGGCTTTGCGGGGCCCACTACTCTTGTGCTCTGTAAAACTTCCAGAGACTTTCTGCTTCTTGGATTCGGTAAACTTCTCCATCGCTGCTTCCTTGATCTCATACGCCAACGCCTTATCCTGGTATTGACGAAGAGTGGTACATTCAAAACCGGACATGTACCTCTGGATTTATGGTTTCATCCTCATATCAAAATGGATCATCATTTCTGCATCTGTTCTGACCAGATGTCGAACGAATGCCAACTGCTGGTTAAACGTCTTAATTGTCTGGGATACAGGTTCGTCTGACGGCTGAGCAGAGAAAAACTCCCGAACTTTGGCTTCTCTCACAGGTCGAGGGCAGTACTGAGCTTCCATCATCAATTTAAATTCTGTCTAGTCAGCATCATGATCTGCAGGCCGGATGGCTTCCCACCACTCGGATGCTTCCCCTATCAGAAAGTACTGAGCAATAAAGGCTCTCCGGTCGTCTGGGCAATTAATTCCGGCAACATTTTTCTCTAATTCCCTCAACCAATGATCCCATGTGGGAGTCTCAGAAAATCCGTCAAATTTGGGTGGTTGCATCTTCGCCACCTCTTGCAGCCATCGGTCACCTCGATTTCCCAGGTCTGGGATCCCTTGCTGTCTATCTCACTGCTGTAATCCCACCGCCACCTGCATTCGGTCCACGACCTGGGCAAATTGAGTCATCTAGTTCACCACCTGACGAAGGATTTCGGGCACAACAGGTTCTGGTTCATTGTTAATAGATCTCTATGGCTCGCCTGAACTGTGGCTGGCTTGATTAGAAGGCGAAGCTTCTCTTTCGGCATTTCTTCGTCCGCGTCCGCGACCGCGACCACGTCCACGTCCACCTCTCAACATACTGTAAGTGCAAATACTCAATATACAGGCAACCATATCGTTCTAATGTTCAAGTATCAAGAAATACAACATGTAAAGGATGAGATAGAGTTTAGGAACTTACAACCACTGTTCACCCGAAGACGTAGGTAGTACAGTGATGTTATTCGCGGCCGGTTACCTCAAAAGACATATACGACCCCTATTTTAACCCAATGGCCAAGATATCCATAATCTTAGCTCCGATACCATATTCTGTAACACCCCCGATATATTCAAGGATATTACAGCGCCGTAAATCCTTTACATAAGGATTTACAAGGCTGGAGAATTTAAAAGACACTAACAGATACCAATGTATGAAAATAATAGAAATAAGATACAACAGTTCTGACTAATAATGAAAGTACGAAAGTTCAACGGAAAAAGTATTATTACATCACCAAATCCAAATCATCATAAACGACTACGTACTCGAGTACTTATTAAAACGGTACAAACAACAGACAAATAAACCCGGCCGGAACATCACTCTGCACCCTCGTCATCATGCAACTCCAGTGGTTGTTTCCCGCTCTCCTGGATCCTGAACATAAACAAATGTTCACCCCCGAATCGGTTAGCACAACGACGCTAGTACAACTACCACAGCATATTATTCAACATCTCATGAAGAATAGAAATAACATAAATGACAAAAGAACCAATGAGTCTTCCCCTACGAGAATCTCAATAATAACATACACACATGATAATCATAACATGATATCACAACATTCACATGGTAGTTCCAATGGTCCAGCGTTCACTGCCTAGACCCCAAGATGATCCCGTCGGACCAACACGTGGTGGAATAACCCGTCCAATGATCCAGCGCATGCTAGCATAGATCTCAAGATGATCCCGTCAGACCAACACGTGGTGGACATACAATAACGACATATATGCACGACAATATGTATGACATCAATATATAGAACAATTAAGGTACTTGCCTCGATTCGAAGACAAGAACAATACTTCCACGAAAAACGAAGCACTCGAAGGTCTCCCCTTCGATTAATCACGTAAAAAGCTCGAACCTTAACAAAAGAAATAATATAGAATTCATCTCATGTCGTACAAATGTCTAACAATCCAATTTATGGCCGAAAGTTCATAAAATATAATCTGCCTGAACTGATTAGCGTACGCTAAGTATTCTACGTAGCGCATGCTAAGCCTGCTCGTTAGCGCACGTAAACAATAAAGCCTAGCGTACGCTAACTATGTATTGACAGTCCTCTCTGATCAGCCAACTGACTCGCCTGATGACATAGCGCACGTTATGTTTCCAATCGTAGCGTACATTAACTGTGCTCGATAGCGCACGTTAATCTACAAAGTTTAGCGTGCGCTAAATGTGCATGGCAGTTCACCACTGGGCAGTAGACTGATCTAATCGTGATCAAACCAACGAAATCTTCAGTGTTAATTCATGTTATCTCTATGAATATCATGCTCATACGGTTATGAATGATCTTACAGATAACAACAACTTCGAATTCAAGAATATGTATACTATCATAAAACCATATTCCATTTCGATTACAATTCTTCATGCGTAATACGGAAGGCCCAACGGTCGATATCAATACCTTATATCAATCAAAACCATCATCATGTAGTTTGTTTAACACTTCATTTTTACAAGATAAATCTTTCCATGATCAATCTCTTAGATTCGTCTAACAAAAATGATGTTAAAGTCAAGTCCGTGATTACTATGAATACACCTTCTAAATTCGAATTACCAATGTCAGAAACTTCCTCTACTTGTTCATTGTAACAAGATTCAAATTATGATGTTCATAACCAAGGTACTTAAGGCATAATCATCTCAATATCCTAAATATGATGTGGTTTGGATAAATCACCAAAGAAACTTAATATCTTGATAGCATAATCCTCATATCCTTAAGAACACGAATTCAAGGTTGGAAGTAGTAGTTACATACCTTAAGATGAGGAAAAACACCGAGACAACAAGTAGAATCCGGCTCTGGTTGCTTGTTTGCCAAATCAAGACGTTTCTCCACTCCAATGATCAAACACAAGTGACATTCAATCTCCAATGATCAAGTAGATATGTTTCTAAGTGTGTTTAAGGAGGATAATGGGCTCTCTGGACTATCAAATAATGAGGACGAGTGAAGGGAACAAGAAGAAATGAAGTGCTGACCCATATATAAACTTTCTGTACATTAGCTGATTAGCGCACGCTATCATACATCCTTAGCGCGCGCTAATAATAGTTGACTCCAAAACTGTCCAGGTTCGTCCGTGGGAATCTTATCCGGACCCACGTCCGGCTGGCACATGTGCTAGCCACCTAGCTCAATAATTGATGGCATAGCGCACGCAATTCTTCATTCGTAGCGTGCGCTAGTTGTAGTCCGATAACGCACGTTAGGTTACATTCTTAGTGTGCGCTATCACGAGTTTGCATGAGTAATTTGCATGTTGTTATACTTATGTACAAGGGTACAAATGTGAGAAATAACATACTCCAATTATCGAGATCACAATTCCGAATAATACAGGGTTCAAATACAGTTGAAATACATAATAATAAGTCCGGATATTACACGATATACTCTTAATGTCCATACCTCGGTCGAAATGCAGTCTTAGGTATATCTTCCTCCCGAATCCTCAATTGGTGATATCCGGACCGTAGATCGATCTTTGAAAACAACTGCCCCTTGTAATTGATCTAAGAGGTCATCAATTCTTGATAGTGGATAGCGATTCTTGATACTAACCTTATTTAGCTCCTTGTAGTCAATGCACAAGTGTGGATAGTTGTCTTTCTTCTTAACAAAAAGTACTGGCACGCCCCACGGTGAGGTGCTCAGGCGGATCAATCCTTTCTCCAGCAGATCTTCGAGCTATATCTTTAATTCCTTCATGTCTGTAATACCCGCCATTTTTATAATGAAATATTATTAATTATAATAATATTATAATGCATTTCATGTTATTTAATTCCATTTAGAGAATCAAAAACATTTATTTCGACGTATCACAAGTCCCAGCCCGAGTCATTTTTGTCAGATATATATATTTAAGTGGTCATTATTTGTTTTATAATAGTGTTACTAATTATCCGAGTATAATACTAACATTATTATTATTATTAATATTATTATTAATATCTTTATTATTTCCAGATTTTTATTATCAACATTACCAATTAAATTATTATTCTATATTTACTACTATTAATAATATTATTATACTATTTATACTTTAACCATGAGTTATAACTTAACCAAACTTGATTATAGTTAATTAACCACAATTAAGAATGCTGGTGCAGTCATCGTTCCTCACCAGAGTTCGCACTTTATCAGAATTACTCAATATTTATAAACATACAATCCTAGTACAACTAAAACACTCAAAAATCTACACCTATAAATACAATAAGATTCCAACTGCAGAAATCTTTACACCCCTCGTTCTAACATCAAAAAAAAAATACATCGTCTATAATCTGTTCCAATCAGTATTCATCATCCAAGAAAAAGTTCACGTCAATCAACTCTCTTCACAACACCAGTTCTCCAGAATCAACTATCCACTGATGTTCCTTCTTATTCAAGCGGAAGGCTCGAGTAGCAACAATTCAAATCGAATAGATCCTGCATCGAAACTCGCAATTTGACCAGGTATCACCCTCGACTATTTTCTACTTTAATGCCTTCATTATGTTCATGGACCATAAAATTCTTCCCAACCGAACCTAAATCAGAAATCAAACGAAAACTTAATTTTAACGAATTCAACAATCAAAACATCTTCCAACTCGACCCTTAATCAAAATATTAAAATCCATACCTGAGTTCCTGACTGTCGCCGCCTTGTAGTTTGCCGCCGCCGGATACTAGAGGCCAGAAACCCTTTCCGGAAATCAGAATAGAGTTTCATAAAACTCACCTTCGTGGTGTTGGGAACTGTCTTCGCCATCTTTATGATTACAATCGAACCGGAACCCTCGAAGCCCGTAGCCGAACCGTTGCTTAATTTTGAAAGCGGCCTTTGCCGTCTGGTTTATCCGCAGTGTTTTGGGTACGTGTATTTCTGAAATTCTGCCATGGCCAAACCAAACCCGCCATCAGCCCGAGCCCTGCACGAACTTAGTCCCCGATTCAAAATCACCGCTGCCACCGTTCCTTCTCTGGAGCACAACCATCCTTTCGCTTTGTGTGTGTGTTTGAGATTGTTGTGAGTAGACCGTGTGTGTGTTCGTGTTCTCTGTCATTTTTCTGGCTAATTCGAGAAGAAGAATTGTAGAGATAGAGTGTAGAGTCAGAGAGAGAGAGAGAGACGGGAGAAGGACCGAGAAGGAGAAATGGGGTTGGATGTCGGTTGAAGGTGAAGAAAGGGGTTTATATACCCGCGAATTATTAGGGCTTTGCAATTTAGTCCACCCAATTTTCAGAAGTTTTCAATTCAGCCCCAGCCAGTATAATTAATCCAATTTTAACCCAGTCAGGTTCTCAAATTTTTACAATGTGACCCCAGTCAATTTCAAACTTCAATTTAATCCTAATTTTGACCGAAACATTTAAAACGTTGACTTTCAATTTATATTAATAATTAACCCGAATTATTTCGTAAATATTTTACTTTCAGTCATTAATAATGTTAACTCTTCGATTAATATTGATAAGCTATTGTAGTTCATTTCCAGTTATTATATGGTGATATTTGTATCTTTCATTTATGATATAAATAATAGATAGTAAGGATTATAATAATTATTATTATTATATGTAGACTTTATTGAGGATTTATGGGCTTAGGACTGTGAGTCGAGCATCTTCATTTCAAGTCAGATATCATCATTTATTCAGGTGGGAATTTTCACTATCACTTTAATTTCTTTAATTGGACTGTGTATGTGATGTTCTATTCATGTTTAAAATTTTTATGCATGTTGTAAATCAGGCTAACCTGTTTTCGTGTAAGAGGCTATCTTAAGATATATATTGTTGCGGGGACACCTGCGCAACCTCAATATTCACATACGTGCTCGATTCATGTTATGTGGTATTGTGTGTATGTTTTATGTTTTTGCGGGGGCACCTGCGCAACCTCAATATTCACGTTGTGCGTGCTAGATTCATGTTATACATAATATTGTGTGTATGCTAATGTTGTTGCGGCGGCACCTGCGCAACCTCAATATTCGTGTTATGCGTAATATTGTGTGTTTGCATTTACGTTGAGGAAAAATGTGATAGATTATTCATGTTATGCTTTCCATGAGATTGTATATTACTGTGATCAGTGTGATTTCCACGAGCTGAAGGAAGCTCACCCCCATCTTTATTGAACCCGCAGGTTGAACCGAGCCGGATGGACGAATGAGCGAGCCGAGAGGGCATATGAAAGAGAAATTATTATATGATGTTTTCTTTATGTCAAATGTTTTGGAACTCATTTAGGGAAACTTCGATTTAAAAATTTATAAATTATGATTTATTCTTCCGCTGCAAATTTTTACCTCGTATTTATGATGAAATGTTATCTTATTTAAAGGTATTTATTTTTATGTCATTGTAGCGACTCGACTTTATAGGCGATAATTTTTATATTCTCAACAGAAATTATTTTCATCAAAATTTACCTTTATTTTATTTATTTCCCCAATAATTACCCTAGAAAGTCGGGGCATTACATAGTGGTATCAGAGCGAGGTTTTACCTTTCTGTAGACTCGCTAGAATGTAAAAGTATCATATGCTCTCAGCTTCGCCACTTCGTCACTCCGTCTGAGGTACCAAATTTCAGTCATTATTCATGCATATGTCATTTCATTTTATTTACATAATTATTTATGTATGTATGAATTGTTAGAATGACCAAACCTAGAATGACGCCACGTAAGAAGGTCCCAGCTACTTTGGACTCGCGTCTTCTAGCACACAAAGACTGGTGGGACGACCCTAGTCTACCAGAAAATGCACCACACTACGTCATTAATAGGCTGAGTAAGTAGCTGCAATCGGAAACAAGGTTCCGTCACTCGACAGCTAGAGCACCTGATGGAGAAGTTACCTGAAGACTGGAGTTGCTGCATCTTCCGGCTTTGGAAAAAGGCCATCAAGAGATCGCTAGAAGAGTGAGAGACCGCAGATGATTTCCAGTTCGTCGCTGGACGCTTATTGGATTTGTACGCTCGGGAGGCGATACCGACTGCAAATTGTAATGCCGACTCTATCGAGGAGGAAGACTCAGAGGAGGATCCCGAAGAAGACCCTGAGGAGGATCCCGAAAAAGATCCAGAAGAAGATCCAGAGGAAGTTCCCGATGAGAGCTCAAAGATGGATCTCGCCGAAAATATGAAGGATGTTTTGATGGCAGACATCGAGTCTGAAGATGAAGTCACTTCGTGGATTGAGACGCGACCCCCTATTCCTTTTATAGAGATTATTAGCAGTGACGGGGGGAGTAGTGCGTGTAGAGTCGATAACTAACTATGTGAAGATAGATATTAACGAACATAGCTTCTTAGCTAACTTGCATATAGTTGAACTCAGTGATTTTGATGTCATTTTGGGTATAGATTGGTTGGACAAACATAGAGCTGTAGTTGAATGCTCTGAAAAGAGGGTAACTTTATGTCCGTCTATTGATGTCAAGACCGTATTCGAGGGAGTAAGACCCTCTAGTACCCAGAAGGTGATTTCAGCCATGAAAGCAGTGAAAACGTTGAAGAAGCACAGTTACCAAGGATTCTTGGTGAATGTGATGGGGGAAAACAACTTTGGAGAAGACAGTAGCTGATGTACCTATCGTCAAGGAGTATCCAGATGTCTTTCTCGAAGACTTGCCTGGAGTCTCGCCGAATCGTCAAGCTGAGTTCTCGATTGATTTAGTGCCAGGAGCGGCACCAATATCGAAGGCTCCCTATAGGATGGCGCCTAAGGAATTGCAAGAGCTGAAAGTACAACTCCAAGAATTGCTCGACTCTGGATTTATCCGACCGAGTGTTTCGCCATGGGGTGCACCAGTGCTGTTCGTGAAGAAAAAGGACTGAAGTTTGAGGATGTGCATAGACTATCGTGAACTTAATCGACTCACGATAAAGAATAAATATCCACTTCCTAGAATAGAGGACCTATTCGATCAACTTGGAGGATCGGGAGTATTTTCGAAAATAGATTTGAGATCCGGATATCACCGGTTGAGGATTAAGAATGAGGATATCCCGAAGACAGCCTTTTGAACTCGATATGGACACTATGAGTTTATAGTAATGCCATTTGGTTTGACTAATGCGCCAGCGATATTCATGGACCTCATGAACCGTGTTTTTCAACCTTATTTGGATAAGTTTATTATTGTGTTCATAGATGACATACTTGTATATTCAAAGACCAAGGTCGAACATGAGCATCATCTTAAAACAGTATTGGGAATACTGCGCAAGGAGATGTTGTATGCGAAGTTCAATAAGTGTGAATTCTGGCTTAACCGAGTTGCATTTTTGGGTCATGTGGTCACTTCTAAAGGAATTGAGGTTGACCCAATTAAAGTTGAGGCAGTCAATGATTGGAAAGTACCAAGAAATGCGAATGAAGTTCGTAGCTTCTTGGGATTGGCCGGTTATTATCGGAGATTTATCTAGGGATTTTCGAAGATAGCTGCACCGATGACTAAATTGACTAGAGAGGGAGAAGTTTTCTTATGGAATGAGAAATGCGAAAAGATTTTTCAAGAACTTAAGCGAAGGTTGACTGCAGCACCAGTTTTGACGATTCCCGATCCGACGAGAGAATTCGTCATCTACAGTGATGCATCTAAGCAAGGCTTGGGATATGTATTGATGCAAGAGGATAAGGTAGTTGCCTATGCTTCGATACAGTTGAAACCGCACGAGCTGAACTACCCTACTCATGATTTGGAATTAGCAGCGGTAGTTCATGCCTTGAAGATTTGGAGACATTACCTTTACGGAGGTAAGTGTGAAATTTATACAGACCACAAAAGTCTAAAATATATTTTCACACAAAAGGAATTGAATATGAGGCAGCGCAGATAGATAGAGTTGGTCAAAGACTACGATTGTACGATTCATTACCACCCTGGTAAAGCAAACGTAGTTGCTGATGCACTGAGCCGTAAGGTGAGAGGAGAACTAACTTGTTTGTTGACCAAAGAGGAAAGCTTGGTCAAGGAATTTGCAAGGATAAACCTTGAGGGTCAATATTGGCTAGTTTGGTGGTACAATCAACCTTGAGGGAACAAATCAAAGAAGGTCAAGGACAGGACGACTTCTTGGTCAAGATGAAGGAACGCACTTTTTCAGGTGAGGATAAGGGATTCAGTGTGTCCGATGATGGCACAATGTACTATGAAGGGAGGATTTGTGTGCCCAATGTTGTCAAGTTGAGAGAAACGATATTGAATAAGGCACATAATACCCCATATACAGCACACTCTGGGAGTACAAAGATGTACCAAGATCTTAAGGGGGCATTTTGGTGGGAAGGTTTGAAAAGATATGTGGCAGACTTTGTCAGAAAGTGTATAGTTTGTCAACAAGTGAAGGCAGAACACCAACACCCCTTTGGATTGATTATATCACTTCAGATTCCAGAATGGAAATAGGAACAGATTACGATGGACTTTGTGGTAGGTTTGCCTCGAACGGAAAGAGGAAACCACGCCATTTGGGTTGTTGTGGACCGACTCACAAAGTCAGCTCATTTTAGTCCAGTTAAGATGAATTTTCGAATGGATCAATATGCTCAACTTTACATCAGGGAGATTATTAAATTACATGGAGTGCCAGTCTCTATAGTATCCGACAGGGATACTCGTTTCACATCGCGTTTTTGGGAGAGTTTGCAAGAAGCCTTGGGAACACAGTTAAATTTTAGCACGACCTATCACCCTCAGACTGATGGTTAGTCTGAGAGGACCATTCAGATCCTTGAAGATATGTTGCGAGCATGTGTGTTAGACATGGGCAATAATTGGGAGCGACTGTTGCCTTTGGTAGAATTTTCTTAATCGGTATGGCACCGTATGAAGCCTTATACGGTAAGAAGTGTCGATCACCACTGTATTGGGATGAGGTAGATGAAAGGAGAATTTTGGGTCCCGAGATGATCGAACAAATAGTTGGTGTGGTGGATAAGATTCGTGAGAGGATCAAGATAGCACAGGATCGTCAGAAGTCTTACGCCGACAAGCGTAGGAAAGATCTCGAATTTTGTGTTAGCGACAAGGTATTCCTGAAGGTATCTCCTACCAAGGGATTTGTTCGTTTTGGTAGGAGCACGTTGAGACCAAGATACATTGGACCATTCGAAATTCTCGAATGAATCGGTGAATTAGCTTACCGCTTGGCTTTACCCCCGGAACTTTCGGCTGTGCACAACGTTTTCCACGTATCGTTGTTGAGGAAGTATGTGCACGATCCCAGCCACATCATCAACTATACCGCCGTGGAGATGAACAAAGATCTTACCTATGAAGAACAACCAGAACTGATTCTCGACCGATCAGTCCGGCAGTTGAGAAACAAAGAGAAAGTGTTTGTCAAGATCCAATGGCGTAACCACAGTAAAGATGAAGCCACTTGGGAGCGCGAGGAAGAACTCCAAGCTCGTTATCTAAATTTCTTCAATCGAGGTATATCATCTATTTTCGAGGACAAAAATTTTTCTAAGAGGGGTAGGATGTAATACCCGCCATTTTTATAATGCAATGTTATTAATTATAATAATATTATAATGCATTTCATGTTATTTAATTCCATTTAGAGAATCACGAACATTTATTTCAACGTATCACAAGTCCTAGCCCGAGTCATTTTTGTCAGATATATATTTAAGTGGTCATTATTTGTTTTATAATAGTGTCACTAATTATCCGAGTATAATACTAACATTATTATTATTATTATTATTATTAATAATAATATTAATTTATTATTATTAATATTATTATTAATATCTTTATTATTTCCAGATTTTTATTATCAACATTACCAATTAAATTATTATTCTACATTTACTACTATTAATAATATTATTATACTATTTATACTTTAACCATGAGTTATAACTTAACCAAACTTGATTAAAGTTAATTAACCATAATTAAGAATGCTGGTGCAGTCATCGCTCCTCACCAGAGTTCTCACTTTATCAGAATTACTTGTAACACCCCCAATACGCTCAGGGATATTACACGCCGTAGAACCTTTTCTCAAGGATCTACCAGGCTGGTAACAACATCGAACATCTCAACAATGCCTTTAAGACTAAAATGACTCAGTAGACCGATTTGGTCTTTCAATAAACACATACAACTCAATCACAACGCATGCCCACGTAGGGGTCGAGTACAACACACTCCCGTATAACGGGGAAAGAATACTGCAGCAGAAAATAAAATACAACTAAACCAATATGACATCAACGGGTCCTCGTGTGATTAGTATCGTTCATCTTTCATTATCCTTCATGCCGACCCTGTGCTATGATCCAAAACCTGAATGCAATACAGACATCCACCCCCCGAATACTCGGGGGTTAGCAAAACTCCACTGTTTTGCTAGTACAAGTATGAAATCATATGAAATGTAACAAACAAATAGAAATCACGAATCGGGTACGACAAATAATTATAAAAGACTTCCCGAGAAGTTTTATTAATTAGAGACCATCAAAGAAGTGTTTGAAAATAAATTCCTCATCTCGGGGATTTTAAAAATAGAAACTTTGTTAGACCTCAAGTCCTTAGTTGAAAATATCCATTTCAAAATGAACGAGTCTCGGCCCCAAATCACTTTCCATAAAATGACCTTTACAAACCGTTGGGATCTCATCCCAAATCTCATCAAATCACAGTACACGAGAATAATATCAAGGTTCGTTTTCCAACATCAAAATCCACAACCCAAGGTTTAAACACAAACGATAAATACTCTAGTGCCATCCTAGCCAAGTAAACCAAACGAACAGCTTACCTCTTACACACTTAGTCGATGCATGCAATCATGAAAACCGTTCAAAAGCACTCATTTCCGGAAATTCCATAAACAAATTACATTTGTGAAATACACCACAATTAACCATGGATCCACCCCTCCGTGGACCCCTACCGAGACCCCGTCGGATCTAACCCATAGTGGTTAAAAGCAAGCTCGCGGATCCACCCCTCCGTGGACCCCTACCGAGACCCCATAGGATCTAAACCATAGTGAGTATACACACACACGTTACTCATGCAATACTAATATGCTAAGAATGTAAGCTCATCAAGAATACTTACTAGGGATGGCCACCAATCCGACACCATTATCAAACTCTTCAAAACACAACAACATAATTAACACGGAATACACGATTCCACAACATTGAACCAATGGAAACATCAATAAATCCTTCAACGTTCAAAATAATCAAATAAAAAACAACTCACACGAATAACAGTCACGAGGATAAACCAACCATCGTAAATCCAATATGCAAACTCTATTTGCAGGACACAACTCGTATAAGAAAATACTTGCCTCGAAACCACGACGCGGAGAATCGACCGAAGTAGATTGGCACGAACCGACTACGAACTCGCCGACTCCACCGAACGACAACCCACAACAATAAACTACGAACGACAACAATAACAACAAAAATGAATTCCAAAGTACGACCCAATGCCGCTGAATTCAAGGAACAAACGACGAAAGTTCAAGGGTTTCCCCCAAAATGGCCAAGAACACGAATCGACCCGACAAAACATGAAAATGGACTTCCCAACCAAAATATGGATATTCAATCCATAGGATATGTTTGAAAACATCATTTTACAACAATCGGTTCATCAAAAACGGATGGAAAACGAAATCAAGAACAAATCCCCCTAAAAAGTCAATTAGAGGGAAATAAAGAAATATACCTCGATTCGACGAAGAACAATGGATTAAACGATGTTAAACACATGAATAATACTAAGATTAATCATACCCAACATGGATTAATCAACAATACGGAACGAATCAGACAAAAACCCAAAAACCCCAAAATTTCTCAAAATAGGGTTCTAGAAAATCTCACCTTGATTCGCTGGATCAAAGGATGATATAGGATGATCAATCAATGATATGAACTCAAGAACTTCATGGATTTGTTGTTCAACAACATGGCTTCGCCTCCTCCAAAGCTCCAGCCGCGGATCGAAAAGATGGAAAATGAAAAACGAGTGAAAATGTGACTGCTCTGTCACATTTATACTGGTGCAGCCTAGCGTGCACTAGGCTGCCGAGCTAGCATGCACTATCGGCCCGGGCCGCAATCCAGGGACTTCCTGGACTAGAGTGCTCGGTCAGGTAGCGTGCGCAGCCTTCCCGCCATAGCGTGCGCTACCTGCCAGTCGTAGCGTGCGCAGTGTCCGACAGTAGCGTGCGCTACCTGCCGATCCACCCGAGTCCATAACCTCTCTGCCTCTACTTTCTCAGCCGACTAGCACGCGCAGCTAACCGGCCGTAGCGTGCGCTGCCTCCAGGACGTAGCGCGCGCTTCCTTCCGGACGTAGTGTGCGCTACGCCAGTTCTTGCCGCACCCGTCCGGCCAGTCCCCACAACCATCCGGCCAGTGCCCGACCACCAGGACTCGACGACTCGATTATCCGAAATCGCACGGAACGAACACGATAAAATGCTCGTGGGCAACATCATCGACCCGAAATGAAATACCATGCAACAATTAATCGCACGCGACCATGAAAAGGGTCAAGACAAAGAATATGAATGCGGATACCCACAACTTTGGGTAAATTACAAAATGGCCCAAAACACCCGAAAATCACGATACGTGATCGAATAACCTAACCGAAGTTCACAACACGTCTAACAAAGTTAAATGGACTTACGGAAAACTCGAAAAAGCGGTTTCGAACGAGATTCGCAAGAATCAAACAAAAGTGCGGAAAAGTCGCTAAGAAGCACGGAACTCAACAAAATGACACCGAAACGAATTCGGATGTCAAAAAGTGTAGAATTAATCATTCTCAGAATGACGAAACGGTCCCAAGCGAGTCATCAAAATGGGCTCTCGCCAAAAAAAGAAATTATCGGAAATCAAATTTGCGGATATTACATTACTCAATATTTATCAACATATAATCCCAGTTCAACTAAAACACTCAAAAATCTACACCTATAAATACAATAAGATTCCTACTGCAGAAATCTTTACACCCATCTTTCTAACATCCAACAAAAAAAATACATCGTCTATAATCTGTTCCAATCGGTATTCATCATCCAAGAAAAAGTTCACGTCAATCAACTCTCTTCACAACACCAGTTCTCCAGAATCAACTATCCACTGATGTTCCTTCTTATTCAAGCGGAAGGCTTGAGTAGCAACAATTCAAATCGAATAGATCCTGCATCGAAACTCGCAATTTGACAAGGTATCACCCTCGATTATTTTCTACTTTAATGCCTTCATTATGTTCATGGACCGTAAGATTCTTCCCAACCGAACCTAAATCAGAAATCAAATGAAAACTTAAGTTTAACGAATTCAATAATCAAAACATCTTCCAATTCGACCCTTAATCAAAATATTAAAATCCATACCTGAGTTCCTGACTGTCGTGTATTTTTATTTATTTCAACTAGTCTTATAATATATATCCATATTTATTAATTGGTTAATTGTTTTATAATTATTCTCACTTTATTTCATGTCAATTCATTTAGTATCATTTAATATAAATCATAGTCATTTCATACGACATCTCATAAATTCTAAACTTAAATCAATTTTAATTAGTTATATGAATTAGTCATTTATTATTATTATTAATAATATTATTTTATTGATTTAAGTCCATATTAATAAATAATATTGTTATTATCCTAATTAAATTTCTATTTTTTGTTTTAGCACAACAAAAAAAAATTCTCTCTGTCCAAACAATTCACCTTGGTGCAAATTTAATGGCAACATACTCTCCAATTCATCAATCCTTTGTTCCTATGGGAAGAATTTCGCACTTCTCATATTTCTCTTTGATTACCCTAACACAAGTATATAAATACAACATTCATATTTAATAATACTATATTGTTCTTTTCCACCGATCGTCCAGCAAATCCACGGACTTGGATCCTCTGCTTGTCAGCGCGCAGACTTTGTGCAGTCTTGCGCAACCGTTTGATTACACGCACATGGCGTGTGTGTGTCCAACGCACAATGCCAGCAGACTTTGTGCCATGACCGCAGAGGATCCAGATCCCAAATCCACACCCACGATTCTGCAATTTCTCATCTCCCAGCAAAAGTAAACTCAAGCCCTCCAATCTTTTATTTAGAGTTCTATTCTTCATTTCAGATTTTTGATTAAACTGAAGTTGCAATCTGAGTATTCATCTAAACCCGTACGTAAAGCAAAAATCAGTCGTCCACCAGAATCAGAAAAACCCACGGCCGAACTCAGAACCAAACCCAATACAAATCAAACCCACCTCAACTGGTTTCAAATCGTCAAACCCTAAATCCCATCAGGCCATGAAACAACCCTTAAACCCGGAACCATTGCCAGAAACTACGACCTAGGTCATGATACTCGAACTCAGCCCGATCAAAAATAAGAGTTGGGAAACCCCAAATTTGGCTCGAACCTAGAATCATGTTACACAGCCCGAACCCAGAATCCGATTATACGACCCGAACTCGCTGTCGAACCCGAATATCATGGCCCCACAATCAAACCCCACAAACCAATTGAAACCAGAACCGTATATCCGTAACCCACGAGTTCTGATCCAAATCGCCAAATCTGAACCACCGCCAACTCACGTTTTTGGTCGGAATCCCACCCAGTTGGCCGGAACCAGAAACCTCATCGGCAATCCCCATACAACCGAGCCACTGCCGACTAATGTGCCTAGGTCGCCTCCATCTCTGGTTTGAGCTACCGGAAGGCTCATGTGTGTGTGTGTGTGTGTGTGTGTGTGTGTGTGTGTATCGGTGTATATGTGTGGTATGTGTCTCAAACGGATCCTTCCAATTTCATGAGAAGAAAATCGAAGAGAGATTATCCAAATCGTCAAATCTGAACCACCGCCAACTCACGTTTTTGGTCGGAATCCCATCTAGTTGGCCGGAACCAGAAACCTCATCGGCAATCCCCATACAACCGAGCCACCGCCGACTAATGTGCCTTAGGTCGCCTCCATCTCTGGTTTGAGCTACCGGAAGGCTCATGTGTGTGTGTGTGTGTATCGGTGTATATGTTTGGTATGTGTCTCAAACGGATTCTTCCAATTTCATGAGAAGAAAATCGAAGGGAGATTTTTTTAGAGAGAGTGAATCGGTAATTGAGAGAGAGCCGAGAGTTTTTTTTTAACCGAAAAAAAACGGCCAGGTTGGACGGGGTTGAGACGTGACCAACCAACCTGTAGATAAGAAGAAATCAAGAAATACAAAGTATCAGTCCCGAATTATGACAAAAAATGGGCCATAATTCGGGTCCAAACATCTAAGAGATCTACGGCCCGCTAAGGAAGTACAAAGTTCACCACAAAACCGTGGGCTAATATGCGGACCCGTAGACCAATATAAATCAACTCCGAATTATGATCGAAAATGGGTCATAATCCGGAACCTAAAATCTAAAGTGCCTACGGCCCGCTCGAGCAATACAATGTGCACCACTAAAACCGTGGGCTAATGTGTGTACCAATAGGCAAACAATCAATCAATAAAAAATAACGCCTACCTAAATCTAAATGAAGGATAATCAAGCTGATCCATCCGTATAAGGGATAGAAGAAACGGAGGAGCAGTATCGTATGTATAAGTCTGAATACCCAGGGACGACATGCCGAGCTCAGAGAGGTAGTCGGTCGGCCTGTTGCCCTTCCGGAAAATATGAGTGACTCTGAACTGAATATCTCGAAGAATGTGTCGGATACGAATAAGAGTGTGACCAACCTGCCAAGAATCCCGATGGCCAGATGATAGCAGGGTCACCACAGCAACATCAAGCTCAATCCAAACATGTCTCGTTCTCTGGGAAGCTAAAATCAATCCAATCGCCAGCGCCTGGATCTTTGCATCAAAACTCGAAGAGGCCTGAAAAGAGGAGTGGAAAGCAAGAAGGAGCTCTCCGTGATGATCTCTAATCAGACCTCCCCCACCCGCAATCTGAGTATCTCTATCAAACGAACCATCCGTGTTCATCTTGATCCAAGGGATCTCGGGTCGAAGCCAAACCATCGGGACGGGGCGACGAGTCTGAGCGGGGGAAGATGAGACTCGCTGAAAACGATCAGGCGGTGAGCAGCCCGTCCAGAACTCAGAGGAAATTAGCCCCGCAGCAGCCAATAATGTAACATGGCGCTCCACCTGCACAATAACATGAGGAGAAAGAAAAGTAACCGTCCTATGCTTTACACTATTCCTTTCTGTCCAGATGAACCAAAGGATCAGACAAAGAATAATGAAAATCGGGTGCCTAAAGTGTGTGCTGTGTGCGAAAAAACTCAGGAGCTCAAAAATATTCTGAGTATGGGGTAGGTATAAATGTATCCATGCGCCAAAATACTCCCACACGACACGAGCCACATCACTCTCCAGGAAAAGGTGGGCAATGGTATCGGTATGGTAGGTCTGGGTAAGGGTATGCGAGAAGCACAAACATCTAGAAGCCAATGAAACGCCCCTCCTCTGTAGAATGTCATCAGTCGGGATCCGTCGCATGAGAAGTCGCCAAATAAACACCGAAATGGTAGGTGTGAGTAAGGTTGTCCAGATGGCCCCGTAAATAAGATTAGCCTGACCCCTCACCCTGATGTGAGACCAAGCCGACGATAATGAGAACGCACCCGAAGAGGTAAGAGTCCAGCACATACTATCCGAGTCCTCCTCGACGATGGGAATCGCGGAGATATCCTGGATGAACTGAGGGGTAAATCCTAGCTCCTCTCCAACAATAGACTCCAACCTACCCATATCCCACGTCCCATCAACCCATAAGTCATTAATCCTAAGATGGGGTCTACCAGTAATCTGACAATAAGAAGAAATCGGCATATCCCCAATCCAAGTATCGTCCCAAAAGCTGGCCTCCCCGCAGCCACGACCAAGAGTCCAGCAAGTGAACTCCTGAGCCTCAATCCCACACGGAGGAGACGGCGCCAAGGGTGGCTGGCACGAGCTTTAAGAGCAGTACGCATAGGCGTATGAAGACCAGCAAAGCAGTTTCTGCGGAGCATAAACTGCGCCCACAGAGACGTGCCCGCGCAAAGGCGCCACCAGAGCTTATAACTAAAAGACCTCGCCATATCCGAAAGGCTCCGAATCCCGAGGCCTCCCTCAGAGACCGGACGGCAAATTTGCCGCCAACAGACCCAGTGCCTCTTCCTCTTTGGACCAACAACGCCCCAGAAGTATCTCGCAATGATCTGCTCGAACTCCTGGATAATGTACTGTGGAGGGTCCAAAACCTGAAGCAGGTGTAGAGGAATCGTGCAGAGAGTGCTCTTAATAAGAGTCAGGCATCCCCCAAAAGCAAGGTGGCGATGGGACCAACCAGAGATCCTATCCAACATTCGTTGCTTCACCCCAGCAAAGAGCTCTCGTCTCATAAAGCCTTTGTAAAGGGGCACACCTAGATAGGTGATGGGGATATCGCCCTGGCGAAAACCAGTAAGATCATGAACTCTATGATTCCAACGAGGCGCATGCTTGGGAGCGAGAATAAAAGTGCTCTTCTGGCCCGAAGCTATAGAGTAGTGATCCAGGAGACCCATAAGATCAACAAGACCATCATCCACAGCTCGTGTGAATATAATGATGTAATCGGCGTAGGATAAGTGCGAGACGGGGAAAGGCCGTCCGGCCGTCCTATACCTCATCAAAGGATGGTACCAAATGAAGCGATCCAAGCAGCGCGATAAATAATCAGCAGCAAGCATGAAGAGCGATAGAGAAATAGGGTCGCCCTGACGCAAACCCCGGCTAGAGGCAAAATAGCCGGCTGGACTGCCGTTCACCAAAATGGAGAACGTGCAACTCTCGACGCAATGACGTATGAACATAATCCATCTAGCCGGGAACCCCATCCTCACCAGGACCTCACGTAAAAACTGCCAGTGAACCATATCATATGCCTTAGTTATATCTAGCTTCAGCGCAAGGTTCGGGACACCATGAATGTTCGCGACGTGGAGGTCGTGAATGAGTTCTTGGGCCAAAAGGATATTATCAGTAATAACCCGCCCGTTAACAAATCCACTCTGGTTCGGAGAGATAATAAGAGGGAGGAGAGGAGCAAGCTGAGCGTTAAGGATTTTAGTGATAATCTATTGGTGAGATTGATGTCGTCGAGGATATTACTCTTGAGGAGCGTCCTTTGAAGATTTTGGAGCATCGTGAGAAGCGACTGAGGCATAAGACCATCCCTTTGGTCAAGGTGCAGTGGTCGAGACATGGTGTCGAGGAGGCAACTTGGGAAACCGAGGATAGCATGCGTGCTAGGTACCCCGAGTTGTTTGTTTCTTAAGTTTCGGGATGAAACTTATTTTTATAGGGGTAGAATATAATATCCGCATTTTCTTTTCCCGGTATTTTCATTTTTCGGTGTATTTCTCGTTTTTAGCAACCCTCGTGTAACCGTATTAATTTTTGAGAATAATTGTTTCGAGACTTTTTGTCGTCCAGTTCTACGTTTATTGGTCCATCTGTCGTTTATTGATCTGATTCTCGTAATTGTTGTCGGAACCGCCGTTTCGGGGTTGCCATGGACCCATTCTATGTTATTATACGTTTTGAGATGTTCCATTTGATGTTTCATTCACGTTCGGGTATTTTGGGCCGTTAATATTTCGTGCCTAGCGCGCGCTAATCTTTCTGCGTAGCGCACGCTAGGGATCCCTTAGTAGCGCACGCTACGTCTGCTTCGTAGCGCGCGCTAGCGAGCTGAGCCCTGGGAGTGGCAGTGAACTTATTTCTGATTCCAGTCCTCTGGACTAGCGGATTAGCATATGCTACGTTGTCTAGCGCACGCTAATGTCGGAGGACTAGCGCTCGCTAGGTGTCCGGTAGCGCGCGCTAACGCGACTGTCCAGTACTGGGCAGTTTGTTCTGGACTCGTTCAGGTGCCCAGGTAGCGCACACTATAGCTCGATAGCGCACGCTACCGAGTCATTGTTAGCGCACGCTAATAGTAGTAGCGCATGCTAACGGTCCAGGACAGTGAGTTCTGGACTGTAATATAACTGGGTAGCGCATGCTAACCCTTAGCCATTAGCGCGCGCTAAGCCGTGTGGCTATAAATACCCAGGAGTTGACTTTGGATGGATCTATTTCTCATTCCACCTCCTTCCCCCGCGGCTTTGGTGATTTCGGCGATGTCTTGGCGATTTCTTCCTCCAATCATCTCAACCATCATCTTCTTTGAGTTCTTGGTGTTTAATATCAACATCAACACGAATCTATCATCCTAATCCAAGGTAAATCTTCTTAGAACCCTACTTTTGGGTAAATTGGAGGTTTTCGTGTTTTTCTTCGATTCGTTCCGTATTGTTGATTAATTCATGATGAATATAATTAATCTTGTTAGTATTCTTGGTTTCCCTACGGATTCATGATATATTTCGTGGTTTTTGCATAATCGAGGGGGTTTGGTTGTGGTCCGCCCTCGTTGTTGTTCTTGTCTGAATATACATGAACCGTAGGCGGGTTTTTAGGTGCTTTCCATTTTCCGTATTCGTCTAGGAATGGTTCTAATTGTATTTTTCGAATTGTTAGGTTCGGTTTCGACGATTCCTCGTGGTTGTGTTTGACTCTTCCTTCCCGTTCGTGTCACCGTCTATTAATCGAGGCAAGTACCCTTATGAACTTACAATCTTAACATAGTAGTATTGCATGAGAATTGTGTGTGTGTGTGCTCACTATGGGTTAGATCCGACGGGGTCTCGGTAGGGGTCCACGGAGGGGTGGATCCGCGAGCTTGCTTTTAACCACTATGGGTTAGATCCGACAGGGTCTCGGTAGGGGTCAACGGAGAGGTGGATCCACGGTTAATTGTGGTGTATTTCACAAATGTGTTTTGATATTGGCCTTTCCGGAAAAGTGTGTTTCAACCGAAGTTTTCATTATTGCATGCTTTGATTATATGTGTAAGATGTAAGTTGTTCATTTGGTTACTTGTACTAGCGTAATTGCTAACCCCTCTGGGGACCCGTTTTGGGGAAATTCGTTTTATGAATTTCAGGTCAGGTTCATCGAGACGAATGGGCGCTGGACCAGTATGCTGATGATGGCCATGCGTGATGATTGTGCACGAGTGGTGTCTTATTGTCTTCTATCTTTTTTCTATTTGTGGGTTTGTAAACTAATAGAAGTACTCGAGTACTTAGGAGTTCTTGTTTGTCAGGATTGTATCGTTGTCTATTGTGTTTGTGTCGGATGATTATGTTGTGTTTGACTGGTTGAACCGGGTGGATTATTTTTGTTTTGCGTCTTTATGACGAGGTGTTATTTGGTTGTTTCCGCGAGTCGATGAGTATGATGGTTGTTTAGCCTGGTGGGTCCTATGTAGGGATTCACGGTACTGTAATATACATCGAATATCTTGGGGGTGTTACAAGACCCAGCTCCTCCAGGTGCACAAGGCCATACCTCTCAGGTAAATGAGACACCCTACTAGACCTACGAGGTGGTTGTACTTGTGTTTCATAAGGTTCGGTTCCAATTTCTTGCACAGGTGTCTCCTGAGGAGTTTCATTATATTCATCCAAAGAAATACTTCTACCTGCTCCGTCTTCCTGAATGAACTCATCTTCCAGGAAGTGTGCTTGCAAAGCAACAACGATCTTTCGATCTTCGGGCATGTAGAATAGATAACCCACCGTCCAAAATTGGAATCCAATGAAACGTCCCTTCACAGACCTCGCTTCTAACTTGTCCATCTTAGTCTTCTTGACATAGGCGGGACATTCCCAAATCCTAATGTGATTAAGACTTGGTTTGCTGTCCTCCCACATCTCATGTGGAGTTTTAGGAATGGATTTGGAAGGACATCTGTTCAAGATATAAGCAGCAGTCAGGAGTGCATACCCCCACAGGTAAATCGGTAAGTCAGTATAGCCCAACATAATACGGACCATGTTCAACAAGGTCAGGTTCCTTCTTTCTGACACACTATTTAAATGAGGAGTACCTGGAGGTGTTAGTTGTGATACTATTCCACGTTCCTTTAGGAACTCATAAAACTCCACACTCATATACTTGCCACCTCGGTCCGAACGAAGTGCTTTGATATGATTACCAGTTTGTTTTTCGACTAGGGCCTTAAATTCCTGGAATTTCTCAAAGGCCTCGGATTTATGTTTCATTAAGTATACGTAACCATACCTAGTATGATCATCTGTAAACGTAATGAAGTACTGATATTCATCATGTGCTGCTTCCAAAGCACCACATACATCGGTATGAATTAATCCTAGTTTATCAGTGGCTCTTTCAAAAGTCCCTGTGAGGGGGGACTTAGTCATTTTGCCTTTAAGGCAATATTCATAAGTAGGAAAGGGATCCGACCCCAATGGACCCATAAGTCTATCTTTTTCCATTTTGTAAACCTTGGTCTGACCATCATGACCAAATCTAAGTGCCCACTAGTTTATTTCTAAAATAAATTTTGCAGGAACCATCACCAATGAAAAATAAAAAGCCATTCCAATCCATGACCGAAATGGATACAATGTTTTTATGCCCCTTGGGCAGAACAAGTACATCTTCTAAAGTCAAAACAAAGCCATATTCTAAACCCAAAAGAAGTGATCCTATATCATTTGCCTTGACACTATGCCCACTTCCGACAGTAATCATCGCTTCCCCAGCTCCAAGCTTCGTATTTTGTTCCAGATCCTGATTCACGATACAAATATGAGAACTAGCACCAGAAACCAGTATCCAAGAAGTAGAAAATATAGTAGCAGAACAATTTGTTTCCAAAACTAAAAGTTTTGTACCTCAAGTGCCATAAAGAATGGGACAGTCTCTAGCCCAGTGGCCCATCTCACCGCATTTGAGACAAACGTCCTTTTTCTTCTTGCTCTTCGGAACCATCGGGGCCTTGCCCTTACCCTTAAGGTCCCTGACTTGTGGTCCCGTCTGCTTCTTGGTCTCTTTATTCTTATTCTTAGACCTCCGAGGTCCAGAAGAAATCACAAGGGCAGACTCCTTCATCTGCGGAGTCTTCATCTGAGACTGAGCGGTCACGAGTTTGTTCATCAACCCTGCTAAGTTGCACACAATCTTATTACAGTTGAAATTCATTACAAACTATGAGAAGGAATCAGGGAGAGACTGTAGGATAAGGTTGGTTTTCAGAGAAGTATCCATCTTAAAATCAAGAGCCTCCAATCTCTCGATCATAGATATCATTTTGAGGACGTGGTCCCCAACCTTCTCACCTTCCTTCATCCTTGCACCAAACAGTTGCTTGGATATCTCATATCTAGCAGTTCGACTGTGCTCACCATAAAGCTCGATTAAGTGAGATAAAATCTGCTTAGCAGAAGTCATTTTCTCATGAGCTCTCTGAAGCTCATTAGACATAGAAGCTATCACATAAGCACAGACTTTTACCTCATCCTTAACCTACTTTTCGTGGTTTTCAATCTCTTCCTGATTGGCTCTTATCCGCACCGGAGGCGCCGGAATGTATGTCTCCAAGACATATCCCAGTGCCTCTATACTGAGGATTATCATAAGATTGCGGAGCCAATCCATAAAGTTAGGTCCGATTAAGGTGTTCTTTTCGAGTAGAATTGCGAGTGGGTTCATTGTCATATTGAGAGTTATGTCTGCATTAAGTACGACAGATTAATTAGTGACTCATTCAATTATGATCTGAGTATAGAATTAAGGTCTTTTTCTATTCTTTAACCCAGCTCCCACTATTTTTATCGGAATAACACACTCCCATGTGAAATCCGGAAGTATCGTTCGCTCTACTTCATAGTAGTGATCGAGTTCTTTATAAATTTTAATAGAGGGCAACCGAACAGGTTTCTAGTCTATTAATTTTCATAAAGTGGTGGCCAACACCAACCCATCTAATGGATGATTCGATCTTCTTTTTCCCCTTTTTCACTCCCCTCAACCTATACGGTTTCTATGGTTCGTGAACAAGTTAAGTTTATACCATCGACGTAAATTAGTTTCACAATTGAATCTTATCCGGAAACCTATCAGGGTTATAAGGATAAAATTTGCTTCAACCGAAGGCATCAAATGCGCTCCCGGTAATTTATCCATCCTCCCCAAACGACTACCCTAATAACTCGGAAGCATAGCACATCCGGTTTGGATTTCAATTTTCCGAAAGCTCGATGGAGGGAAGGAAAACATTGAAACCTTTTAAACTTAATTTGTCGTGGGAGAATTTTCGCGATTAATGTTACACTTTGCACATTAATTCATTTAAGCGCGTTTGTGCATTCATATCATATGAATAAACATCCACAACCTAGTTGCTACCAACATGTAGTTCATAGACTGTTCCTAGAATCAAAAACTCTGTAATCTAATTACAAGTCTTCAGTCTTGAATCTTCATCTTCTCGAACAGATCTTCCTCCGGTTTTCGTCATTACATATAAATTTTACATTGAAAAATTGCATCCTAGATACAATATTTCTAGTAAAATAAATAGGCTCAAAACGGCCTTTACAACCCAATCGAATAAAACCGAACGATTCAAAATTAAGTCCATGAACCACATCCCTATTCAAAATTATTCATCCAATAAATACTAAAAATGAACGGATAGCATAGAGATACATTGATTCAACCAATATATAAATAACAATAAATAGAATTGATCCAATCAATCCACACAATCGGTAATATGAAAAAATGTTCAAAGTAATTCGGTCAATCACAAGTATTCCAATAAATCAATTTTCCCTTATAAAATAAAATACCATATATCATTCCAATTTAAAATGCGGGAAATTAATTTTCAGGAATACACGAAGAAAACGAGCCCGAAACAGGTCCGAAAGGGGCTGGACCGCGCCCGAAACACATCGGGCAGGCCTGCCTAGTAGACCTGGGCCGCGGCCACTAGAGCCCTGGGTCGCGTCCCCCAGTCCAGTCCGCTTGGTAAGGCTACAATAGCCCTGGGCCCTCCCTAAGCCCTGGGCCGCGGCCCCCTTCTTTCAGTCCACTCCCGGGCCGTCCAACGGCAATTCGGGGCTAGATTTTCGACTGGATATCCAATATCAATATTTTCCAACTATCATATCTTCAATATAAATCACATTTTCCAGAAATTAAAGATTTATATTTAGACATAAACTTACGAAAAATATAACTACAATGAATGGAAAACATACACCACGAATATGACTATAAATGATTCCAAATCATTCACCATCCAATGAAGCATTCCAAATGCAAAATATCGTATATACGATCACAAAACCTCACTTCGATACCACTGTTGGTATTCGGTGCCTAAAACAAAGGCCCAGTGGAAGCGATAAAACGAAAATTAATTCGATCTGAATCCCTACGAGGATCGATCAAGCTACGTATATACGAATATAAAACGAAAACAAGGAAGATTAGAAACCATACCCTCGTAGTCCATTGATTAAATGATGTACTTCTTGAAGACGATTCCCCAAGCTTTAGATGCCCTTCCACGAATCCGATTCTTCATGCTCTTAAATGATCCAACGCCAAAATCACCGCGTCTCTATTTGCCACGCACTGAAGAAACGAACGGAACGACGATCACCCAATTAACCTCCAAGGTTACGTTTAGAATCGGATGATGAATCTATCAAATGTGAATATTATACTCCAAGTGTATAACTCACAAACTCTCAATAATCTCTCGATTTTTCTCCAAGAAAATTCAAGAACAAATGAATAAGAAGAAGAAGACTTGGAGAAAATATTTCTCTCTCTCTCTTGCTTGTTTGAACCGTGAATCAAGTGCCAAGAAGAGTGAGATGGTCTTCATTTTTTTCTTCAACTCATCTAATCAAATCACCCTTTTTAAGACAAAAGAGATTTGATATCTCTTAAGGTCATAAGTCTTCCATTATAAAAATGGAGACAAATACCAAGAGGAGTTAGATGATGGGAGGGGGGCATCTAGAAGGAAAAGTAGAGTTCGGTTCGTTTCGGACTCCCGTGAGTCCAAACAGATAAACTCCAATCCGTTCTAATTTATTTATATCTATTAATTAATCCAATTAATTAATCATATCAAATACAAAACAAAATAATTAATTTCTCCAAGAAATAATTATATTTATGAATTGTTGTTGGCTGAAATATTATCCGAAGATAGATATTGCTGAAATGGTCGAGCAATAGCAAATTGCGAGAGCACGTCCGTGGGAATGGAAATAACACAAGATTTGCCGGGTTTGTTAGGCCCGGTCTTGAATGCTCTCGCGAGATGTTATTAATAAGAATACGTTTGAGTACAAATATTGATGTAAGAATGCGATTACAATGAGTGTAAAAGATCCTATTTATCTAGCTCTTGAGCGAAGCTCTACGTGTTCTTGTTCTCATTTCTGCCGACCGTCTCAGGATTGAGAGGTGATGAGAGAGAGAAAAGCCGAGAGATAGCTGTTGCCAAGAGTAAAAAAGCCAAGTTATGAGCTGAGATTCTGAACTGGACGTGAAAAGCAGAGAGTTTTCCAAGTGTAGGCAGCCTTCTATTTATAGGAGCTGAGATGCTCTTTTACTGGCGGGCGATCGCCTTTCATGTAATATAATAAGGGGCGATCGGCTTTATGTCACATGGGCTGTCTGCCTTAAAGTCTGCGGCTGCTGCTGGCAGCCAGCTGTGCGGTCCAATGAGGAGCCTGCATGCGTCCTGAGTCGCTGTCCCGGGCGGTCCCACTGTGCACCTTTTAGCGGGTCTGTCGGTAGGTGAAAAGATGCTGACATGCTGTGGTCAACGATCCATGTCTTGCGGCGCCTTTTTTGGATCTGCACGTGGGTCCTTGCTTCGAGCTTCGGCCTTCGCCGACTGGACGGGCGATGGCTTCGCGTGGCATGAGGCGGTCGTCATTTTACGGTCCCCAGGGGGGTCGATAGCCAAATACCGAGAGACGATCGCCTTAGATGTCGATCGCTCGGCTCCGGGACTTGACCTGGGACCTCCGATCGGCCAATTTGCCTCGGATGCTAGGCTCTGGTTCGGTCGCCCGGTCTCTGACACGATCGCCTGTTGAGATGTTTAAATCTTGACACAACGATTGCCCCCCAGCTTGCTCCGATGTTGAAGACACGGGGTGAGGTGGTTCTTGTTGGTGATCGTTTAAGATACAGACGGGCGATCCGTTGAGCAGACTTTGGTCTCGGACTTGGGTGATCTGATCGATTGGCGAGCTATCTTCGGTCTTGTACCTGCAATAAACAATTTACCAATCCCTCATACAGAGCTGATTACTTTGTCGTTGAGGAATCGTGCAAAGTCGCGGAGTTCGATGGACCGACTCCATGACCATGTCTTGTGCGCGAGCGACATTGTCTGTCTCGTGACTCATTTTATTGTGAGGGTCCTCCGTTAGGCTGCGCCTCATCTCGTATTTAAACGAAGGGCGTGCAGTCTCGGTCTGGAGGAGTCCTTGCGCGGGGCATCGTCGGATTAATCGACTCTACGTCCGCGGCTAGTTAGCTCTTTTCTACCTCAGATCGTCATGTTAGATGGCAATCCTCGACGGTATACGTTGAGACAGGGGTAGGGACGCGTCGCATTGTCCGAGTTCACCATGTTAGATGATGAACCTTTGAGGTCGGGCGAGCGTGTCCACTGATTTGTTTGGAGGGTCCTTCGACTACGCCCGCCTCGTATTTAAACGAAGGGCGAGCGATCTCAGCCCAAAGGAACCTTGCATGGCCTAAGCAGTCGGTTCCATCGACCACCAAGACCATGGCTGCACTCTTCCACCTCGGATCGTCATGTTAAATGCCGACCTTCGACGGTGTACGTTGTGCGGGAGAGGTGATCACGTGCCTTAGTCCAACACGTTAGATGATGAACTGTAGATGGCGAGCGAGTCCTCCAGTTTTGGTGATGTTGCTTGATAACGGCGATCGGGTTGGAAGATTGGTGATCGTCGTTCGGCTGCCGATTGCGTTGCTCATAGGTTATAAAGTAACCTTTGCCTGGCCAGAAAGTCTGCGGTTTTAGCGCGGAAAATCGCGTAGGTCGGGGGGAGGTCCTTCGTAAGATGCCTGAACATAGGCGAAAGACTATGGAATCCCCCTAGGACCGAGTAGAGGGTGATCTCATAGCTTACGGGCTCGCCGTTGAGGATGATCTCGTCTACCCAGTCGATGTAGTCTACGTCGGACTCTTCTTCCTCTTGCCTGATCTGCATCATGCGATGGGGACCTTCCGGCCGAGCGACCTTGGTGGCGAAGTACACTATGAAGTTGTTCGCCAGTTGGTCAAAGGAATTGACGGATCGCGGCGGCAATGAGACGTACCATCTATGGGCCAGGTCGCCCAGCGTTGGCGGGAACATTCGGCACCTGGTCGCGTCGGATGCCCCACACCCGGTCATGTAGATGCGGAACTTTCTCAGGTGAGTATTGGGATATGACCTTCCCTCGTACAGAGGTGTTTGCAGAGGAGCGATCTTAGGCTGCACGGGGGCGAGCTCGATGTGGACCGCGAGTGGCTCGCTCGGCCCGGCGATCTTTCTCTTGGCGCCTGCCCTAGATTCCAGGAGCGCCTTCATGTCGTCGAGCTGGCGTTGCATCGCGGCCATTGCTGTAGCTTGGTCGCTCGTGGCTCGGCTTTCAGAGCGGGAGCCGAGGCGATCGTGTACCGATCTCCTGACTCCGCAGTCGCCGACCTCGGTTCTTCGGCGAGGAGGAGCCAGATGGATGGTCTGCCTTCTGGGAGTCGGATATGCCGAACTCCTGGTGGCAGACTCGAGCTCCGTCGTCTCGTGGCTGGGGCCGGACTGCCCCAGTCGCCATGATGGGTCGCTGCCTAGGCGGCTGAAAACAGAGGTGCCCTGGCTTGCGAGCGCCTCTTCTTGTGAATCAGGGCCTTCTGGTGATCGCTCGGTCAGTAACCCCTTGAACTTCCGTTTGGTCACGCGGCGGATGGCCGAGGGGGTTATAGCCGGCGGCGCGTCGAAAGCTCTCCGTCGCTCTCGTAGGATGGCCAGGGCTCCTTCGATCTATTCCGCGGTTCGGAACTGATCGAGCGAGAGGCTTGGGACGTCCTTTGGGGGCGGGATCGAGAGTCTTGGACCGCGGCGGCTACCTTCCTCCATAGGCTGGGGCTCGGACTGGGAAGGAAAAAGGCATATGGCGGATCGACCAGCGGCTTTCTTCGATGCAGAGGCAGACGTCATGATTCTGAAGGTTTTCTTTGAAGCACAGTGAGTGTCACTTCAAGTATATGCCCCGGAGAACAGTGAGTGTTCTTCGAGACGGTAGGAATAAAAATGAGGGTTAAGATCGCCCTCCTTCTAGCGCCAATTGTTGTTGCCCGAAATATTATCCGAAGATAGATATTGCTGGAATGGTCGAGCAACAGCAAATTGCGAGAGCATATCCGTGGGAATGGAAATAACACAAGATTTGTCGGGTTTGTTAGGCTTGGGCTTGAATGCTCTCGCGAGATGTTATTAATAAGAATACGTTTGAGTAAAAATATTAATATAAGAATGCGATTACAATGAGTGTAAAAGATCCTATTTATCTACCTCTTGAGTGAAGCTCTACGTGTTCTTGTTCTCGTTTCTGCCGACCGTCTCAGGATTGAGAGGTGCTGAGAGAGGGCAAAGCCGAGAGATAGGTGTTGCCAAGAGTAAGAAAGCCAAGTTATGAGCTGAGCTTCTGAACTGGACGTGAAAAGCAGAGAGTTTTCCAAGTGTAGGCAGCCTTCTATTTATAGGAGTTGAGATGCTCTTTTACTGGCGGGCGATCGCCTTTCATGTAATATAATAAGGGGCGATCGTCTTTATGTCACATGGGCTGTCTGCCTTAAAGTCTGCGGCTGCTGCTGGCAGCCAGCTGTGCGATCCAATGAGGAGCCTGCACGCGTCCTGAGTCGCTGTCCCGGGCGGTCCCACTGTGCACCTTTCGGCGGGTCTATCGGTAGGTGAAAAGATGCTGACAGGCTGTGGTCAACGATCTATGTCTTGCGGCGCCTTTTCAGGATCTGCACGTGGGTCCTTGCTTCGAGCTTCGGCCTTCGCCGACTGGACGGGCGATGGCTTCGCGTGGCATGAGGCGGTCGTCATTTGCAGGTCACCAGGGGGTCGATCGCCAAATACCGAGAGACGATCGCCTTAGATGTCGATCGCTCGGCACCGGGACTTGACCTGGGACCTCCGATCGGCCAATTTTCCTCGGCTGCTAGGCTCTGGTTCGGTCGCCCGGTCTCTGACACGATCGCCTGTTGAGATGTTTAAATCTTGACACAACATGAATTAAATTAATCACCCAGTAATTTATTTAATTCGATAGGCAGTAAATTAATTTATCTAATAAATTAATTTAGACATCCAATGTCCCTAAACTAATTAGACATCTAAGGTCTAATAAATTAGATATCCAGTATCCAATATTTATAAAGAGAGAATAAGCTCATTTCATTCCGTCGTTATTCCTATTGCGCGACTCGGTAGGTCCGTCTCAGTTAGCAATGGGAGGAACCAAAGAGTAGTAGCACCACCTAGCCAGCCTGGCGGCCTACACTGTACTCCAACTGAGAACGAATGATTGGGATCATTCAAGAACCATTCTATCGTGAATACCAGTATACGTATAAACCCTTCTTTCAAATGTCCCGATCAAGTTATAGGGTCACGGTCAGTCAAACCCTATCTGTACTTGACGCTATACATGAGTTAATGAAAATCGAGATCATCGAGCTCTCGTGTATCCAATACAACTAGCTCCAATGCTTTGGCAAAAGACTTATGATCTCATCTGCCAATAACCGCATAGGACATATAACTCGTTCACTAACAGGAGAAAGAATTCTATCTTGGTATTCAGTAGGACCTGCTATTTGCCCTTCAAGACACACGTCGAGGTTGACCCCCACCTTTCGGTTTTCTGGGTCGAACTACACTAATAAAAATCTTAACATCACAAGCACATCCCTACCAAATCCTCAAGTTGAAGGTTCACGAATACCTATCACAACCTTTCGAGTCCGTCATTGACTGTCCCGGAGTGAAATCCATGTGACGAATCGAGGGTGAGTTGGTTCGAATATACTAATATAATTAGCATACCTATAACATGTGCTCCCACTAACCATTAGTGTTCGATAGGCACTCTCCACGTCAAAGAAGACGTCATACAAGTCTTCGCATAAACTTAACGCCCAGTCAAGTTTCATCGACTTACGAACGATTAAGTATTTGAGCTATAAACCTTTCAAGTGTCGATCCCCTTATCCAATAAGGAGTGGAATGTTTTGCTCTCAAATACACAGACTAGTTTCTATATATATATATATATATATATATATATATATATATATATATATATATATTTACGAGTCAGGAATGCCAGTAACTGCCAGTAAATAAAGAAACAAATAATTGCCTTATGATAATGATTTACATAATAACAAGTACAATGCCCTCACTCAACATCCTCTGAGTGGCATTCGAGGGCATACTCCTAGAAATAATAATATCATCCATTTTCTACATATATTCAAATTCTCAATAATTAGTAAGGAATCGTATCTAATCATCCAACTTCATAATTGGAGTCACAAAAATTATATATTTATTAAGTATGCAATAACTAAGAAATTGAGTAAAATAGAGGTCTTCGAAAAGCCTCCGTTAGTGGGAGAGATAATAATCCATGAAGGTTGTAGTGAGCATCAACATGCTAACAAAGGTTGTCCGAATTTTCTTTTGCAATCCATAATAGCCCTGAGGTATTAATGGTGGTTCTCAATGGTGGTGTTTCACGATAGATATAATAAAAATATTAGTATTTTAACCAGATTTGAGTATGTATACCCATAAATGGATTAAGTATGTATATACCCATAAATGAATGAATGCTTACACATTATCATCCTTACACATATCATATATACTGTCTTTTATTTTATTTTGTTGTGTTTTATACAAAATTAGTTATTCTTTGATGTATACAAAATCTCGCCATGCTTGGTGATTAGTGGATAGATGATACCCAATTGTATAATCTGATGCGGGATAAATGGTTTAACTAGTTGATTGTATTAGCTATTCATGTATATATATTTAGTAAATAGATAGTTGATAGTTGTTTGATTGTGTAAAATGAAGAATAATAATATTAAAATATTTATTTGGTCAATAATTCTAATCAATATGCTGAATTTATTTAATAATAAACTAATATTATAAAAATATTAATTGTTTAAAAATTGTCATCATTCAATTTTTTTGCAAATAGATAAATATTGATAGTAGTTAAACATTAAATTAGTTGTAAATAACTTTTGTACGCAAAATGATAAATATCTTTGAAACTCTTAAGATAAGAATATAATTTTTAGTTATTTTAGAACAAAATTATCATTTTAAATTAATAACGCAAGTCTTTCTAGGTAAAAGATTCTCTACTAATTTTTTCAAATCAACATTTTGGACTCAAAAGGTTAATCTATATTTTTATTTTTCGTTTCATGTAATTAGATCTTTTACAAATTTAAAGGAGATCAGATAATAAGTATTCTTTCTAGGTAAAGAACTCATATACCTATCTTTTTCAAAATCAATATTTTGGATCAAAAAGGTTAGTCTAACATGTATTTATCGTTTCAAGTAATTAGAACGAGTTCAGATAATTAGCACGTATTACCATACGAGTTTCAGACAAAATGAGTAGTAAACTCAACTTTTAACAAGGATTGGATTGTGTACAAGTATATAACCTTTAAATGGATTTTCATAGATTGTATTATATCCAAATTAGTACTTCAAATTTGGGAAAAATGCAAAAAAAACCCTCACCTTTACCCCAATTCCGGTTCTATACCAATCCTTTTTATTTTCGCAAATTAAACTACAACCTCCCGATTGAACTTAATTTGCACCTCCGACCCAGATCCCCCAAAATTATTGCTGAGCTGGCATGAAGAACGACTCGTAATTGCCTATGTGGCAAAAAGCTCCGGCATGAAGAACGTCGTCGTATCTAAGCTTGTAAAAGGATATCGTTTTGCCTAGGGCACACTTAAATATTGCGATTTAGGGCTCATTCGAGAACCCTATTCTTCCTCTTTCTATCTCAACGAACAAAATCTTCATCTCTCATCTCCAGCATTCCACCTGACTTTCGGCAAACTCATAATAGACAAAAATGAGCTCTTCATCCGCACAATCGGGATCTTGTTTCAATCCCGGTCAGCAACTTTGCAACTGTCTTCCACCTCTACCAGCTATATGGAAGACTTCAAAAAGTGAGCAAAACTCTGAGAGGCGGTATTGGGATTGCCAAAAGAGAGGGCAGGTACGAATTTTTCAATTGTAGTCGTAAAATTTATGGGCAATGAGACTGTAATTTTAGATGAAAGATTGATTTTTATGTGGCAGAGGGGTGACTGTGATTTTTGGCTTTGGATTGATCCGGTATTGACTATTCATTACAAGGATGTTATCCAAAGACTAAAGCTTGAAAAGGAATGTATTGTGGAGCAACTACTTGGAGAGAGAAAAATGAAGAAGAAAAATGAAGAAGTGGAAGTGGAATAGGAAGAATACACACCACGTAATTCCGCTGAAAACTTGAAGGAAGTGGTGAAGCAGGTGGTGAATAATATGAAAAGTGTTGAATTCAAGATCAAGGTATTATATCTAGTTGTTGCTACTGTTGATTTGTTGGTTTTATTTTCTATGCTTCATGATTGCTGTTGTTTGTTTGTTGGGTTTTGGTGTCTGGGATTGTTAGTTGGTATTGAATGTTGTTGTTATTGTTGTTGTTGTTGTTGTGGTTATCTACTCAAATTATTGGTATTGAATGTTGCAATTGTTAACATCTTGTAGTAAATATTAGATGTTCTTGTTGGTTCATTTGATTGAGATTATATCCAAAGATAAAAAAATGACCACATATACAAAATCAGAAAATTGACAAAAGAATGCAAGAATCACAACTAAGAACACAAGTATACCAAAATCAGATTTCATTTGTTGGAAAGTAAAATACAACGGAAGCGAAGTTTGGGAAAGTTTGATAATTGTGTTTTATGTGTAACACCCCGAGATATTCGGAATAATTACAGCGCCGTAAACCCTTTAAGTAAGGATTTACAAGGCTAAATAAAAGAAATGTAAATATAAGACATCAATACCACGGGAATTCAAGTTTACAAAACCGGTTCCAACTGGTTCAACGAGTTAATTAATACAACCATATCGAAATGATATTAATAAGACACGCGTACTCGAGTACTGAAATTAAACCAAGAAGACAAATCACCAACAAAAACAAACATCACTGAACCCCTTCGTTGTCACATCGGTACTGTGGCTGTTTCCCTGCTACTCGGCTACCTGAACATCAAAACAAATGTCCACCCCCGAAGGGGTTAGCAAAACGATGCTAGTACAAGTATCATTTAAACAAATCGAATATGCATCAACAATACATAACAAGATACACCACACGGACTTCCGCTACCAGAATCCGATAATGCGAATCCAAAAGATTCCATTAACACAGCAAGGGTATTCCAATGATCCAGCGCCCTCGGCATAGATCCCAAGATGATCCCGTCGGACCAACACGTGGTGGAAATAACCCGTCCAATGATCCAGCGCCCTCAGCCTAGATCCCAAGATGATCCCGTCGGACCAACACGAGGTGGACATCCGATCCAGCGCCCTCAGCATAGATCGCACAACATACACAAACACAACTCATGCATACATATATACCAAATCACTATGTCCATCAACATGAACATACAAACACTAGATAACGAATATCATGACAATTCAACGAAATAAATCTCATGTTCAACAACATGAATAAACCACACGCATGCTCAAAAATACCAATATTAACACATTACGATACTTGCCTCGAAGATGGCAAGAACGAAACACTTCAATGATCTCAACACACTCGAAGGCCGCCTCCTTCGATCAACGTAGCAAGCTCGAACCTTAACAAAAGAAATAATATAGAATTCATCTCAAGTCGAATGATTGCCTATAAATCCGGTCTACGGCCAAAAGCTCTAAATATGCAATCTGCCTGAACCACTTAGCGTACGCTACATACTCTATGTAACGTGCGCTAAGCCTGCCTGTTAACATACGCTATCGTCTAAGTCTAGCGTACGCTAGCCATGTACTGACAGTTCTCTCTGATCAGCCGACTGACTCGACTGATAACATAACGTACGTTACGTACCAAACGTAGCGTACGTTAACTTATTCCCGATAGCGCACGTTAACTTACATATGTTAGCGTGCGCTAACCGTGCATGGCAGATTACTACTGGCAGAAAACTTGATCTAATGGTGATGAACTCATGAATTCTATGGTGATAATACATGTCATCCCCGTGCATATCATGCTCATAAGGTTTTGTGAAAGTTCTATACGGATTAAACGACTACGAGATACAAGGTTGCGCATAACCATCACAACACCATAATTCATCTTGATTATCAAGGAATATCCTAAGTTCAATCCGTTACATGTCCCAAAACGTATGATTCCTTTATGTAAAGACATAAGAACTTTGAAAATCTCCATATACTGGTCACAAATCGGTTTGAAGCTTCAGAATATGCTAGGAGTTCCAAACACTAAAAGGTTCAATGGTTTATACGATGAATAAGTACCGAAACATCGAAAATATCTTTCTAACACAAGATGTTTGACTACTTATGAATTTAACCGACTAGGTAGTCCCAAAACATGATCAAAACGTCCTTCACAATACTACTAATATTGGCGAAGAATCACCTACCTCAGAGTAGCGAAGAACACGAAGGAACTTGAAGAAAATCCAACACCGAGAGCTTGAACACCAATCCTCAATGATCTACAATCTTCAAACTCGAGCTAAGAGGATGATATGAGAGGTTTGAGGAGGGAGGAAGTAACTCTCTGAGCTCAAAAATTCAGATTTGGGGAAGTGGAAATATCTGAAAAATAAAAAAGTATGTTGTCCTATATATAGGAAATGGTTATTAGCGCGCGCTAGTCCCTATTCATAGCGTGCGCTAATGGCCATACGAAGCTTACTGACTTCACTGTACTCAGCGTTTATCATGCGTTATCAATGTATCATTAGCGTGCGCTACCGCGTTGACTTGGCTTTTTCCCGAAAGCCGTCCAGGTTCATCCCGACATGATCCGACCGAAATCCTCAGCCGATCTCACCTACCACCCTGTCGCAATCATGCTGACTACGTATAGCGTGCGCTAATGTTCATGCACAGCGTGCGCTACGGATCCAAATTAGCGTACGCTACACTTAGACGATAGCGTGCGCTACTTGCGCAGAATCACAATTTAAATCACATTCATGAAATCATGCGCTCAACAACACCGGATTATGAAATACGGAGAATAATACTCAGATCAAAATGTAATAATTACAATATCATAAGTTCCAAATACATATCAGAAATCTCGGGTATTACATCCTTCCTCCCTAAAAGAAAGTTTTGTCCCGAAACTTAAGATGAAAACAACTCTGGATATCTAGTCTTCATACTGTCCTCTGTTTCCCAAGTGGCCTCTTCAACTCCGTGCCGTGACCATTGTACTTTAACCAAGGGTATTGGTTTATTCCTCAATTGTTTGATCCGACTCTCAAGTATCATAATTGGTCTCTCCTCGAAGGTGCCATCATTAGCTATCTCGATCTCATCGAACTCAATGATATGACTGGGATCCGGTACATACTTCCGCAATTGGGATACGTGAAACACATTGTGAACGTCACTCAGTGATGGTGGTAAGTCCAACCTGTATGCTAAATCCCCAACTCTCTCGAGGATCTCAAATGGTCTGATATATCTCGGACTTAGCTTACCCTTTTTCCCAAAATGGAAAATTCATCGTGTAGGGGACACCTTCAATAGTACGTGGTCCCCAATGTCGAACTCTAGAGGGCGACGACGTACACCTGCATAAGACTTCTGTCGACTCTGGGCAGTCAACAGTCTTTCCCGAATCAAAGCTATCTTCTCTTGAGTTTGAACTATCAATTCCGGTTCCGTCCCGATCAAGTCCGAAGAATCATCCCAGCACAAGGGTGATCGGCATCTTCTCCCATACAAAGCTTCAAATGGTGCCATCTTAATAGAAGCATGCCAACTATTGTTATAGGTGAATTCAATCAATGGCAAGTGAACTTCCCAATCAGTTGACCAATCCAACGCACAAGCTCTAAGCATGTCTTCTACTGTTTGAATAGTCCTTTCTGACTGACCATCCGTTTGGGGATGATAAGCCGTGCTAAAGTTGAGCTCAGTCCCCAAAGCCCTGTGAACTGCTTCCCAGAAGTGCGACACGAAGCGACCATCTCGATCTGAAATAATGGTCTTCAGTGTCCCTTGCAATCTGACTATCTCCGCAATAAATACTCGCGCCAATCTCTCGGGTCCCCATGTGTCTTTAATTCCTAGGAAATGAGCCGACTTGGTTAGTCGATCAACTATAAACCAAATCATGTTCATTCCCGTCTTGGTTCTTGGCATTTTGGTGATGAAATCCATCGAGATATCCTCCCACTTCCACTCAGGGATCGGAAGCGGCTTTAACATTCCGGCAGGTCGCTGATGTTCAATCTTAACCTGCTGACAAGTCAAACACTTCGAAACGTACTCTGCTACGTCCTTCTTCGTATTCCCCCACCAGAAGTTTTGTTTTAAATCTTTATACATCTTACTGCTGCCCGGGTGAATAGAATAGGGCGCGCTGTGAGCTTCCTTCAGAATTGTCCGTCTCAATTCGTCATTATCGGGAACGCAAAGTCGACTCTGAAATCTCATAACTCCATCATCTTGTATCACGAATCCTGGGGCTTTTCCTTTCTGTACTTCGTCACATAACCGAAGGAGCAGAGAATCGTTCAACTGCTTAGATTTGATTTCCTCGGCTAGCGACGAAGTCAGTTCCATCACATATAGTTGCTCTTAGATTTCTGGTGCCCATACTTCAATCCCTTCGCGGATCGGGCCGTTGAATCTTTGGTTTGGGACGTAAGTGCTTCCAACACTCGAAGAGAAACAGGTTTACGGCTCAATGCATCGGCTACAACGTTTGCTTTACCCGGATGATAGAGAATTTCCAAGTCGTAATCCTTGATTAATTCCAGGCACCTTCTTTGCCTCATGTTCTTTCTGACTGAAAATGTACTTGATGCTTTTATGATCTGTAAAGATCTGACAGTGAGTACCGTATAAATAATGTCGCCAAATTTTCAAGGCAAAGACCACAGCTGCTAACTCCAGATCATGAGTCGGGTAATTTACTTCGTACGGTTTCAACTGCCGAGAGGCATAGGCAATCACCTTAACCTTTTGCATTAACACACATCCCAGACCCTGATTTGAAGCGTCGCTGTATACCACGAATCCATCAGTTCCATCTGGTAATGCTAATATAGGTGCTGTCGTCAGTCTCTTCTTAAGTTCATCAAAACCAGCCTGGCATTTCTCATTCCACATGAACTTTTGAGTTTTCTGTAACAGTTGAGTGAGCGGACGAGCAATTTTGGAAAATCCTTCTACAAAACGGTGATAATACCCAGCAAGTCCTAAGAAGCTTCAGACTTCTTTCACGTTTTTAGGAGCTTCCCATTCCAAGATTGCTTCGACTTTCTTCGGGTCCACCTGAACTCCGTCCGCTGATATCACATGCCCAAGGAAGGTTACTTCTCTAAGCCAGAACTCACATTTAGAAAGCTTCGCATAGAGCTTTTCCTTCCTCAAGATGCTCAAAACCACATGCAAATGCTCGACATGCTCCTCTGTGTCTTTCGAATAGATCAAGATGTCATCAATGAAAACGACTACAAACTTATCTAAGTATTCTAAGAATACCCGATTCATCAGTTGCATAAATACCGCAGGAGCATTGGTAAGTCCGAATGGCATCACCACGAATTCATAGTGCCCGTACCGGGATCGGAAAGTAGATTTCGGTATATCCAATTCCTTAATTCTCAACTGATGATATCCTGATCGCAAGTCAATCTTCGAGAATACCCTTGCTCCTTGCAGTTGATCAAACAAGTCATCGATCCGAGGTATATGATACTTGTTCTTGATTGTCACCTTGTTTAGTTCCCTGCAATCAATACATAACCGGAGGGATCCGTCTTTCTTTCGGACAAAGAGAACGGGCGCTCCCCAAGGAGAAATGCTAGGTTGAATATAACCCTTCTGTAATAATTCCTCCAGTTGCTTCTTTAGTTCATACATATCGGTTGGTGCCATGCGGTATGGTGCTCTAGAAATAGGAGTGGCTCCAGGCTCTAATTCGATAGTGAACTCCACTTCTCTCTGCGGAGGTAACCCAGGTAGTTCGTCAGGGAATACATCTGAAAATTCATTCACAACTGGAATAGATGAGAGTTCTACTCCTTCTTCTTTCTTCATGGCATAGCACCAAAGCCCATGACATCCTTGCTTCAGTAATTTCACAGCTTTCATCGCTTTGATCAATTTTCCCGAGCTTCTCGGTCTCCATCCTCTGAATAAGTGTTCAGATCCGTCCTCAGCAATGATAGAAATAACTTTCTTTCGATAATTCAGAATAGCTCCATAACGGTTGAGCCAATCATCTCCGAGAATTAAATCGTCACCATGAATGTCAACTACAATAAGATTCGATGGCCAGTCTCTCCCTCCTATAGACACTGGAAAATCTCTAGTTTTTAGGGTTCCCACAATTCTCTCTCCGCTCGGCAAACCCACAACATATGGTTCACAATCAAATAAGAACGATATTTTTAAACGATTAACACAGTTCAATGATATGAAAGAATGTGTAGCTCCGGAATCGAATAAGACACTAACTGGTTGCAAAAGGATCTGAATCATACCTGATGCAACAGCAGTGTTCTGATCGTCAGATTTCCTCATCTCGTACAGGCGCGGAGGAACGGACCCAGCACTGGATGTCTCTCTTTTCCCAATATTTTGCTGCTGAAATCCACTCTGCTGCGTCTGGTTCACACTTATCTCCTTTGGAACTGGCGCTGGAGTGCGAGTACCAAAAGATCTAGTAGCAACTCCACAGAAAGCCGCACGGTGCCCTTCTTGCCCACAATCGTAACAAGTCACAGAAGATGCGGGGCAATCACGTCGAATATGCCCTGCTCGACCACAATTGTAGCATTTCTTTGATGCGTCCGAAACTGCTGATGTTGTCCGGAACTTCTTTCCACCTCTAGAAGGATGTGGAGGTTTTCTAGTCGAATAAAAGGAAGACTGGCCCTTGCGGGGCCCACCACTCTTGTTTTTTGAGAAGTTGTCGGTCACTTTCTGCTTCTTTGCCTTCACTGATTTCTCCACCGCCGCCTCTTTCATGTCGTAGGCCAGCGCTTTGTCTTGATATTGTCGCAACGTAGTACACTCGAATCCGGACATGTACTGCTGAATCTCCGGCTTCATTCGCATATCGAAATGAAAAATCTTTTCTGCCTCCGTTCTGACCAAGTGTCGGACACAAGTAAGCTGATGATTAAAAGTTTTGATTATGTCTCACATGCTTGCTTCAACTCGTGGTGAGAAAAACTCTCGATTTTTGCCTCTCTAATCGGACGAGGACAATCGTGCTTCCATCATTAGTTTGAATTCCGTCCAATCCGCATTATGATTCTCGGGTCGAATAGCTTCCCACCAGTCAAAGGCCTCCCCAGTCAGAAAATACTGGGCAATGGGAACCTTCCGGTCCTCGGGACAGTTAATACCCGCGAATATTTTCTCTAACTCCTTTAGCCAATGATCCCAAGTAAGTGCCTCAGCAGATCCATCAAACTTTGGCGGGTGCAATTTGACCACCTCAGCAAGCCATCTGTCTCCCCGGTTATCCTCGTGGTGCTGCTGTCCCATCGCTGTCTGTATGCAGTCAACTACCTGAGCGAACTGGTTTATCTGATCCACCACCTGTTAAAGCACTCCCGACATGTTAGGATTTGCGTCGTCATTCGCCGATCTCTGCTGCCCTCCAGAATGGGAATCGGTTCTACTAGCCGATAATTCTGGGGTAGTTGCGGAATCCTCCTGTCTCATATTTCCACGTCCGCGTCGACGACCATGTCCGAGTCCACGACCTCCTCTCAACATACTGAAAACACAATTTCTCAATATCCAGGACAAAATTTTCAAAAAATGAAGCCCGTCAATACTCACAAAACAGAATTAAGTAAAACGGTAGTACAAGAGGTTAGGGGACTTACAACCACGATCCACATGACGACTTTTGGCTGAACAGTGATGTTACGAACGACTCGTAAATCAATAACATAAACAGACCCAACTTAAAACCCGACTGCCAAGATATCCATGAATCTTAGCTCCGATACCATATTCTGTAACACCCCGAGATATTCGGAATAATTATAGCGCCGTAAACCCTTTAAGTAAGGATTTACAAGGCTAAATAAAAGAAATGTAAATATAAGACATCAATACCATGGGAATTCAAGTTTACAAAACCGGTTCCAACTGGTTCAACGAGTTAATTAATACAACCATATCGAAATGATATTAATAAGACACGCGTTCTCGATTACTGAAATTAAACCAAGAAGACAAATCACAAACAACAACAAACATCACTGAACCCCTTCGTCGTCACATCGGTACTGTGGCTGTTTCCCTGCTCCTCGGCTACCTGAACATCAAAACAAATGTCCACCCCCGAAGGGGTTAGCAAAACGATGCTAGTACAAGTATCATTTAAACAAATCGAATATGCATCAACAATACATAACAAGATACACCACACGGACTTCTGCTACCAGAATCCGATAATGCGAATCCAAAAGATTTCATTAACACAGCAAGGGTATTCCAATGATCCAGCACCCTCAGCATAGATCCCAAGATGATCCCGTCGGACCAACACGAGGTGGAAATAACCCGTCCAATGATCCAGCGCCCTCAGCTTAGATCCCAAGATGATCCCGTCAGACCAACACGAGGTGGACATCCGATCCAGCGCCCTCAGCATAGATCGCACAACATACACAAACATAACTCATGCATACATATATGCCAAATCGCTATGTCCATCAACATGAACAAACAAACACTAGATAACGAATATCATGACAATTCAACGAAATAAATCTCATGTTCAACAACATGAATAAACCACACGCATGCTCAAAAATACCAATATTAACACATTACGATACTTGCCTCGAAGATGGCAAGAACGAAACACTTCAATGATCTCAACACACTCGAAGGCCGCCTCCTTCGATCAACATAGCAAGCTCGAACCTTAACAAAAGAAATGATATAGAATTCATCTCAAGTTGAGCGATTGCCTATCAATCCGGTCTACGGCCAAAAGCTCTAAATATGCAATCTGCCTGAACCACTTAGCGTACGCTACGTACTCTACGTAACGTGCGCTAAGCCTGCCTGTTAACGTACGCTATCGTCTAAGTCTAGCGTACGCTAGCCATGTACTGACAGTTCTCTCTGATCAGCCGACTGACTCGACTGATAACATAACGTACGTTACGTACCAAACATAGCGTACGTTAACTTATTCCCAATAGCGCACGTTAACTTACATATGTTAGCGTGCGCTAACCATGCATGGCAGATTACTACTGGCAGAAAACTTGATCTAATGGTGATGAACTCATGAATTCTATGGTGATAATACATGTCATCCCCGTGCATATCATGCTCATAAGGTTTTGTGAAATTTCTATACGGATTAAACGACTACGAGATACAAGGTTGCGCATAACCATCACAACACCATAATTCATCTTGATTATCAAGGAATATCCTAAGTTCAATCCGTTACATGTCCCAAAACGTATGATTCCTTTATGTAAAGACATAAGAACTTTGAAAATCTCCATATACTGGTCACAAATCGGTTTGAAGCTTCAGAATATGCTAGGAGTTCCAAACACTAAAAGGTTCAATGGTTTATACGATCAATAAGTACCGAAACATCGAAAATATCTTTCTAACACAAGATGTTTGACTACTTATGAATTTAACTGACTAGGTAGTCCCAAAACATGATCAAAACGTCCTTCAGAATACTACTAATATTGGCGAAGAATCACCTACCTCAAAGTAGCGAAGAACACGAAGGAACTTGAAGAAAATCCAACACCGAGAGCTTGAACACCAATCCTCAATGATCTACAATCTTCAAACTCGAGATAGGAGGATGATATGAGAGGTTTGAGGAGGGAGGAAGTAACTCTCTGAGCTCAAAAATCCGGATTTGGGGAAGTGGAAATATCTGAAAAATGAAAAAGTATGATGTCCTATATATAGGAAATGGTTATTAGCGCGCGCTAGTCCCTATTCATAGCGTGCGCTAACGGCCATACGAAGCTTACTGACTTCACTGTACTCAGTGTTTAGCGTGCGTTATCAATGTATCATTAGCGTGCGCTACCGCGTTGACTTGGCTTTTTCCCGAAAGCCGTCCAGGTTCATCCCGACATGATCCGACCGAAATCCTCAGCCGATCTCACCTACCACCCTGTCGCAATCATGCTGACTACGTATAGCGTGCGCTAATGTTCATGCACAGCGTGCGCTACGGATCCAAATTAGCGTATGCTACACTTAGACGATAGCGTGCGCTACTTGCGCAGCATCACAATTTAAATCACATTCATGAAATCATGCGCTCAACAACACCGGATTATGAAATACGGAGAATAATACTCAGATCAAAATGTAATAATTACAATATCATAAGTTCCAAATACATATCAGAAATCTCGAGTATTACATTATGCATCCACGAGCATAAGATCTATTTAGGCATGCTAATTAATTAATTACTAAGACTAATAAGCAATTTAAATATTATTTATTATTTATTAATTAAATATGTCTGTTATATAAATATCCTAATCTAGATCTAAAAGATCACAGGATATTGATAAGTGTCAGTTTTATACACTTATCTATGGTTTGTATCGATAAAATTCATCTATAATTGAGCTAGTATACTCATTTTTTGCTTTTAATTAATTAGTTTTTAATAATTTTATTTTATCGGATTATGATGTAAATCTAGTCTTAATCGGATTAAATAACTGATTTACTCAAGAAATAACATGTTTATTAAATATTCTCTTTGTTGAATTTTGATATATTCATGTTGTAGGGCTTTCCGATACGAATTCGGCAGTCTTTCCGGATTCAAAATCAGAGTTATATATCAAAAGTTATCATCCGAAGAAGATTTGGGGCAAAAACGCAAAGTCTGAGAAATTCTGGGCTGAAAACGTAACTCTCAAAGCAACCAGTGAGCAAATTGACGAAGCTAAGTTACGGCCTTAACTACAGAATGTTACGGCCGTAAGTCATCCAAGTTACGGTCGTAACTCCTTAATGTTACGGCCGTAATTCTTGACAGATTGTTAAAATTTGTCTAATTTTTTTATACTTTTTGTGTATTATTGAGGGGATGGCTGGCATTGATCCGATCTATTGTAATAATGCTGGAGTTTTGGAGCTTTTAGATGACTTTAGGTGTATAAATAGACCCCTTAGATCCTTCATCATTCATCATTCATCATATAATTTTTCACTTTTTGTAATCTTTTCTTTTTGTGTGAAGAACACACTTGTGTTCTTGAGTGATTTGTGTGAGTGTGGTATAGCATATGTTGTTCAGAGAGTTTATTGCTTCTTTCTCCTTTATCTACTAAGGGAGTGAGAATCAATTCTTTCTCTTGATTCAACTAATAATGACCACCAAAGCTTGTATTATGCATATTAAACCCTTCATGGGCTAAGTTACCTTTAGTTGGGATTATAAACAAGGTTAGTCATGTTATTTAAGTTTGTATAAAGATCTATTGTGAATTACTTATTATTGTGTGTGATTTTCATTGTTTTAACAATCTTTATTTATTTGGCCAATAAATGACGATATTTATGGTCTTCATATGTTTCGAAAGAAAATATGTTTGATTAGATCAAATGATCTTCACTCTAAGTTGTTCTAGGGGATAGAAATATACCTCTAGACCTTAGATGATTCTTTGAGTTATTTTCATAAATCCTAATGCTATGTATTGAAGCCAATCAACATAGAAATATAGTGGATTGATTCAATATGTAAGGGGCGTTTTATAGTTCGAAAGAGAAACCGTCTTTTTAAGGAAAACCGAATCTACACAACATAATAAGTAAATTCATCTTATGATCTCCTATACATCTTCTATAACTAATGACGAACTAAGTTTGTAATCCCAACTATTTCATTTTATCGTTAATCAATCTATTATTATTGCTATCTTTTTATTTTCTTATAATATTAGAACTATATTGCATTATCTTTGCAATTATTAAACCAAACTCTTTAATTGTCTGTTTCACTCATCTTAGTATCTATAAAAATAGACTAATAGTGTATAATTCAAATTATAACCAAACTTCCTCGTGGGATCGATAAACCGGACTCAAAAAGTCCACTTACTACTTGATATGATATCGTGCACTTGCGATAGTTACACTAAGAGCGTGTCAGATATTACCATTGAAAGCGAATTGGTGGCTTTCGTCTTGATCACCTTGTATTTCAACCTTTAGACCTTCTAAAGTATGATCCGTCTTAATCCGGACGTTGTGTGGGCAACGAGCTACCTGATCTTGTTTGGACAACTTTGGATCGGCCGAACCCTTTGTTTGTGATCACTCTATTTTTCTTTACTTTCTAGTAGTTTATGAACACGCTTAGCAAATTAATTGTGTTATATAAATTGTAGAATCAAAGACACAAGTATAGATTTACAATTAAACACAAGAGGAAAAAACAACCTTACAAGAGAGTACCAAATCGGCCAACCCCCTTAATGTCCTATTTATATGCTCTTGGACTACTACTAGGGATCTTAAGGAGGATTATGGAAGGACGCCCAATAAATTTCATCTTACCATATTAGGACTCTTCCTAATATAATGAATATATTAATATCAACTTAGTCCACTAAAAGGTTGATATTGCACTTCCTACCAAAATTCTAAATTATGAAATTGGGCTTCTTATTAAATATATTATTTCACGTGTTAAGATATCGAATGTCTATTAATTAATTATAAGCTACTGACAACTTTAATTAATTAATATCTTATCCAAGAGTAGTACCACTCGAACCTTATTATTATATCATAATTAAATCCACCTGCAAGGTTTAATATAATAATCATTATCGAGCTCCTCAAGGGGACATCATCAACCCGCACGAGTCGGTACACGATTTCTAGTAATAATAATTGTCATATAAATAATATTATTGCCCAAGATACGAGGCTTATTGAGTCGATCATTTTGACTCTGACCCATGGTAAATCAAATCAATAAATATTATAAATACACAATTAAATATTATATACTTAGAATTAAGAAATAATAATTATTCGAGATTTACGTTCTTCTTACAATCAGTACAGAAGACACTATCTCACCTCGATCGAGTTCAACGTATGCAAATACACTAATGCATGCTAATAGTCAATACCAACTAATCTCAAGCATACACTACAACCTTTTATATAATTTGTCTAATAATTATATAGGTTATGAACTATTATATTATTTTATAAGGTACCGATAATGTGATCTTCCGTGTGACACCAACACACCACATTAATTACATTTAATCGCATATTTTGCATATTTATTCACGTTATGGTTATGCAAATAAAATGTCTAATGTGGTGTGTTGGTGTCACACGGAAGATCACATTATCGGTGCCTTATAAAATAATATAATAGTTCACAACCTATATAATTATTATATAAATTATATAAAAGGTTGTAGTGTATGCTTGAGATTAGTTGGTCTTGACTATTAGCATACATTAGCGTATTTGCATACGTTGAACTGGATCGAAGTGAGATAGTGTCTTCTGTACTGACTGTAAGAAGAACATAAATCTCGGATAATAATTATTTCTTAATTCTAAGTATATAATATTTAATTGTGTATTTATAATACTTATTGCTTTGATTTACCATGGGTCAGAGTCAAAATGATCGACTCAATAAGCCTCGTATCTTGGACAATAATATTATTTATACGACAGTTATTATTATTACTAGAAATCGTGTCCGGACTCGTGCTGGTTGATGATCTCCCATTGAGGAGCTCTATAATCATTATTATATTAAACACTGCATGTGGATTTAATTCCGATATAATAATAAGGTTCGAGTGGTACTACTCTTGGATAAGATATTAATTAATTAAAGCTCTCAGTAGCTTATAATTAATTAATGGACATTCGATATCTTAAACACGGAAAATACTATATTTAATAAGGAGCCCAATTTTGTAATTTGGGATTTTGGTTGGAAATGCAATATCAACCTTTTAGTGGACTAAGTTGATATTAATAGATTTATTATATTAGGAAGAGTCCTAATAAGGTAAGATGAATTTATTGGGAGTCCTTCCAGAATCCTCCTTAAGATCCCTATGTAACACCCCGAGATATTCGGAATAATTACAGCGCCGTAAACCCTTTAAGTAAGGATTTACAAGGCTAATTTAAAAGAAATGTAAATATAATCCAATCGTACAACTGAAGTTCAAATACAGATTTGATTCAACCGATCAAATGAGTTAACTTATACAACCATATCGAAATGACGTTATTAAAACAGACGTACTCGAGTACTAAATGAACCAAGAAGACAAATCACAATAACAATAAACATCAACCACATCACTGAGCCATTTCATCGTCTCCGTTTGCATCGTGGTTGCTTCCCCGCTCCTCGGCTACTCGAACATCAAAACAATGTCCACTCGAAGGGGTTAGCAAAACAATGCTAGTACAAGTATCATAATACATAAATCATCGGCATCATAAAACATGCAAAACGGACTTCCGTCACGGAATCCAACGATGCGAATCCTCACGATTCCATCAACACAAGACAGGTAATCCAAATGATCCAGCGCCCTTGGTATAGATCCCCATGATGATCCCGTCGGACCAACGCATGGTGGAAAACCCGTCCAGCGATCCAGCGCCCTCAGCATAGATCCCCATGATGATCCCGTCGGACCAACGCATGGTGGACATTCGATCCAGCGCCCTCAGCATAGATCCTCATGATCCCCTCGGATCATTTATACCATAAATCAATCAATTATGCACACATATATGCATTTCAATATGTTCATCAATACGAACAATTAACAACGAATACCACGAGAAATTACAGAAATACATCTCATATTCGACAATATGAACAAAACCATAAGCATGATCAAAGTTTCAATATAAATCGAAATCGATATATGATACTTGCCTCGAAAATGGCAAGAATGGAAATACTCCAACAAATGACACGCGTCCGTATGCAACCGCCCCTCGATCATCCCCTATGCAAGGCTCGGACCTAAGAAATAATAAAGAATTCCTCTCAAGTCGTACGAACGTCTAATAATCCGGTTTACGACCGCAAGCTCAAAAAATGAATTCTGCCTGAACTTCTTAGCGCGCGCTATGTACTATACGTAACATGCGCTAAGCCTGCCCGTTAACGTACGCAAATAACCAGGTTTAGCGTGCGCTTAGCCGTGGTAATCGATACCTTCTTCAATAAATGATCGCCTCGCCGATGATATAACGTACGTTACGTATCCAACGTAGCGTACGTTACTCGTTCCCGATAGCGCACGTTAATATATACATCTTAGCGTGCGCTAATCGTGCATGGCAGTCACTACTGGGTAAAACTTGAGCTAAAGGTGATGAAAACTCATGAAATCCTCAGTGATAATACATGCCAACTCCGTGCATATCATGCTCATACGGTTTATGAAAGACCTTTATGGATTAAATGACTACGAGACACAAGGATACGTATCATCATTACTACACCATAATTCATCTTGATCTTCAAGAAAATATTCTAAGTTCCGTTCATTCCAAGTCCCAAAACATATGATTCCTTACGTAAAACATACGAACCAGGTAATCTTCATATACTGGTCATGATTGGTTTTGAAGATACATAATATGCTAAGGAGTCCACATACTAAAAAGGTTCAATGGGTCATTCGATGAATAAGTGCCGAAACGTCGAAAATATCCTTCTAACACATGATGTTCGACTATTAACGAATCTAACTGACTAAATAAACATGATCAGACGTCCTTCAGAACACTACTAATATTGGTGAAGAATCACCTACCTCAAAGTAGTGAAGAACAAGGAGGAAATCGAAGCAATCCAACGTCGAAGGCTTGAACACCAATCCACAATGGTCTACAATCTTCAACACGAGCTAGGATGCTGATATGAAGTGTTTAGGATGTAGAGAGTAATACTCTAAGTATAAGGATTCGGATGCGGAAAGAGAAAAGACTGAAAATACGAAAAGGATGATGTCCTATTTATAGAAAATGGTTATTAGCGCGCGCTAGTCCATACTCTTAGCGTGCGCTAATGGCTTACTGACTTCACTGTACTCAGAACTTAGCGTGCGCTATTCTCATACAGTAGCGTGCGCTATTCTCATACAGTAGCGTGCGCTAAGGCATTGACTTGGCTTTTCCCGAAAGCCGTCCAGGTTCATCCCGACACAATCCGACCAAGATCCCCGGCCTGATCTCACCTACCACACGTCTCAATCATATTGACCACGTATAGCGTGCGCTAATGTTCCTTTGTAGCATGCGCTATGGATCCATGTTAGCGTACGCTACACATAGACGATAGCGTGCGCTACATGCGCAGAATCACAATCTTAAATCACATTCATGAAATCATACGCTCAACAACACCGGACTATGAGATACGGAGAATAATATTCAGATTAAAGTGAAACAATTACAATATCACAAGTTCCAAATACATATCAGAAATCTCGGGTATTACATCCTTCCTCCCTAAAAAGAAGTTTCGTCCCGAAACTTAAGATGAAAACAACTCTGGATATCTAGCCTTCATACTATCCTCTGTTTCCCAAGTGGCCTCTTCAGCTCCGTGTCGTGACCATTGTACTTTAACCAAGTGTATTGGTTTATTCCTCAATTGTTTGATCCGACTCTCAAGTATCTTGATTGGTCTCTCTTCGAAGGTGCCATCATTAGCTATCTCGATCTCATCAAAATCAATGACGTGACTGGGGTCCGGTACATACTTCCGCAATTGGGATACGTGAAACCCATTGTGAACGTGACTCAGTGATGGTGGTAAAGCCAACCTATATGCTAAATCCCCAACTCTCTCTAGGACCTCAAATGGCCCGATATATCTCGGACTTAGCTTATCTCTCCTCCCAAAACGGAAAATACCTCGTGTAGGAGACACCTTCAATAGTACATGGTCCCCGGCGTCGAACTCTAGAGGGCGAGGACGTACGTCTGCATAAGACTTCTGTCGACTCTGGGTAGTCAACAGTCTTTCCCGAATCAAAGCTATCTTCTCTTGAGTCTGAACTATCAATTCCGGTTCTGTCCCAATCAAGTCCGAAGAATCATCCCAGCACAGGGGTGATCGACATCTTCTCCCGTACAAAGCTTCAAATGGTGCCATCTTAATAGAAGCATGCCAACTATTATTGTAGGTGAATTCAATCAATGGCAAATGGACTTCCCAATCAGTTGACCAATTCAAAGCACAGGCTCTAAGCATGTCTTCTACTGTTTGTATAGTCCTTTCGGACTGACCGTCCGTTTGGGGATGATAAGCCGTGCTAAAGTTGAGCTCAGTCCCCAAAGCCCTGTGAACTGCCTTCCGTATGCGACACGAAGCGACCATCTCGATCCGAAATAATGGTCTTCGGCGTCCCATGCAATCTAACTATCTCCGCAATAAATACTCGCGCCAATCTCTCGGGTCCCCATGTATCTTTAATTCCTAGGAAATGATCCGACTTGGTTAGTCGATCAACTATAACCCAAATCATGTTCATTCCCGTTCTAGTCCTTGGCATACTGGTGATGAAATCCATCGAGATATCCTCCCACTTCCACTCAGGGATCGGAAGCGGCTTTAACATTCCGGCAGGTCGCTGATGTTCAATCTTAACCTGCTGACAAGTAAAACACTTCGAAACGTACTCTGCTACATCCTTCTTCGTATTCCCCCACCAGAAGTTTTGTTTTAAATCTTTATACATCTTACTGCTGCCCGGGTGAATAGAATAGGGCGTGCTGTGAGCTTCCTTCAGAATTGTCCGTCTCAATTCGTCATTATCGGGAACGCAAAGTCGACTCTGAAATCTCATAACTCCATCATCTTGTATCACGAATCCTGGGGCTTTTCCTTTCTTTACTTCGTCACATAACCGAAGGATCAGAGAATCATTCAACTGCTTAGATTTGATCTCCTCGACTAGTGATGAAGTCAGTTCCATCACATATAGTTGCCCTTGGATCCTGGTGCCCATACTTCAATCCCTTCGCGGATCAGTTCCCGCTGAATGCTGGTTTGGGATGTAAGTGCTTCCAACACTCGAAGAGAAACAGGCTTACGGCTCAAAGCATCGGCTACTACGTTCGCTTTCCCCGGATGATAGAGAATCTCCAAGTCGTAATCCTTGATCAATTCCAGTCACCTTCTCTGCCTCATGTTTAATTCTTTCTGACTGAAAATGTACTTGAGGCTCTTATGATCTGTAAAGATCTGGCAACGAGTGCCGTACAAATAATGTCGCCAAATTTTCAAGACAAAGACCACAACTGCTAGCTCCAGATCATGAGTCGGGTAATTAACCTCATACGGTTTCAATTGCCGAGAAGCATAGGCAATCACCTTATCCTTTTGCATCAACACACATCCCAGACCCTGATTTGAAGCGTCGCTGTATACCCTGAATCTATCAGTTCCATCTGGTAATGCTAATATAGGTGCTGTTGTCAGTCTCTTCTTAAGTTCATCAAAACCAGTCTGTCATTTCTCATCCCACGTAAACTTTTGAGTTTTCTGCAACAGCTGAGTGAGCGGACGAGCAATTTTGGAAAATCCCTCTACAAAGCGGTGATAATATCCAGCAAGTCCTAGGAAACTCCGGACTTCTTTCACGTTACTAGGAACTTCCCATTCTAAGATTGCTTCGACTTTCTTCGGGTCCACCTGAACTCCGTCAGCTGATATCACATGCCCAAGGAAAGTTACTTCCCTAAGCCAGAACTCGCATTTGGAAAGCTTTGCATACAACTGTTCCTTCCTCAAGGTGCTCAAAACCACACGCAAATGTTCGGCATGCTCCTCTGCGTCCTTCGAATATATCAAGATGTCATCAATGAAGACGACCACAAATTTATCCAAGTATTCTAAGAATACCCGATTCATCAATTGCATGAATACTGCAGGAGCATTGGTAAGTCCAAATGGCATTACTACAAATTCATAATGCCTGCATCGACCCAAAGCAGACTTCGGTACATCTGATTCCTTAATTCTCAACTGATGGTATCCTGATCGCAAGTCAATCTTCGGGAATATCCTTGCCCCTTGCAGTTGATCAAACAAGTCGTCGATCCGAGGTATAGGATACTTATTCTTGATCGTCATCTTGTTGAGCTCCCTGTAATCAATACACAGTCGGAGGGATCCATCTTTCTTCCGGACAAAGAGAACGGGCGCTCCCCACGGAGAAACGCTAGGTTGAATATAACCCTTTTGTGATAATTCCTCCAGTTTCTTCTTTAGTTCATACATCTCGGTTGGTGCCATGCGGTATGGTGCTCTGGAAATAGGAGCGGCTCCACGCTCTAATTCGATAGTGAACTCCACTTCTCTCTGCAGAGGTAACCCAGGTAGTTCGTCAGGAAATACGTCGGAGAATTCATTCACAACTAGAATTGATGAGAGCTCTATTCCTTCCTCTTTCCTCATGGCATAACACCAAAGTCCATGACATCCCTGCTTCAGTAATTTCACGGCTTTCATTGCTTTGATCAATTTTCCCGAGCTTCCCGGTCTCCATCCTCGGAATAAGTGTCCAGATCCGTCATCAGCAATGATAGAAATAACTCTCTCTCGGTAATTTAGAATAGCTCCATAACGTTTGAGCCAATCGTCTCCGAGAATTAAATCGTCACCGTAGATGTCAACTACAATAAGATTCGATAGCCAATCTCTCCCTCCTATAGACACTGGAAAATCCCTAGCTTCTAGGGTTCCCACAATTTTTTCTCCGCTCGGTAAACCCACAACATAAGGTTCACAATTATACAAGCACGAGATTTTCAAACGATTAACACAGTTCAAAGATATAAAAGAATGCGTAGCTCCCGAATCGAACAAGACACTAACTGGTTGCAAAAGGATCTGAATCGTACCTGATGCAACAGCTGTGTTTTGATCATCCTTCTTCATCTCGTAAATACGCGGAGGAACGGAATCAGTGCTGGATGCCTCTCTCTTCCCAACATTCTGCTGCGGGAAACCGCTCTGCTGCGTCTGGTTTACACTAGTGTCCTTCGGAACCGGTACAGGAGTGCGAGTGCCAAAAGATCTAGTCGCATTCCCACAAAATGTTGCGCGATGTCCTTCCTGTCCACACTCGAAATAGGTCACAGCAGGCGCGAAACAGTCACGTCGAATATGCCCCGCTTTGCCATAGTTATAACATTTCTTCCCTGCGTCTGAAACGGTTGGTGCTGCCCGGAACTTCTTTCCTCCTCGAGAAGGATGCGGAGGCCTCCTGGATGAATGAAAAGAGGACTGGCCCCTGCGAGGCCCACTACTCTTATTCTCCGTGAAGTTGCCGGCCACTCTCTGCTTCTTCGCTTCCGTCGATTTCTCTACTGCTGCCTCCTTCATATCATAGGCCAACGCCTTGTCCTGATACTGTCGCAAAATGGTACATTCAATTCCGAACATATATTGCTGAATTTTCGGCTTCATTCGCATGTCAAAATGGAAAATCCTTTCCGCCTCGGTCCTGACCAAGTGGTGCACGTAAGTCAGCTGGTGATTAAAAGTCTTAATCACGTCCATCACAGATGCTTCTGAATTTTGTGGTGAGAAAAACTCCCGAACTCGGGCCTCTCTAACTGGGCGAGGACAATACTGCACTTCCATCATTAATTTGAATTCCGTCCAGTCAACAATATGCTCCTCCGGTCGAATGGCCTCCCACCAGTCGAAAGCCTCCCCTGTCAGAAGATACTGGGCGACCGGAACCTTTCTGTCGTTGGGACAATTAATCCCCGCAAAAATCTTTTCTAATTCCTTCAGCTAGTGATCCCAAGAAAGCGTCTCAGCAGAACCGTCAAATTTCGGAGGATGCAATTTGATCACCTCAGTAAGCCATTTATCTCCTCGATTATCCACGTTATGCTGCTGTCCCATCGCCGTCTGCATGCGATCCACAACTTGAGCAAACTGGTTTATCTGGGCAACCACCTGCTGAATCACTCCCGGCACGTTAGGATCTACATTATTATTTGCTGATCCCTGTTGTCCCCCGGAATGGGAATCCGTTCGGCTAGCGGTTATTTCTGGGGTAGACACAGAATCTTCTTGTCTCGCGTTTCCACGTCTGCGTCCACGACCGCGTCCGCGTCCACGACCTCCTCTCAACATACTGTAAACACAAATACTCAATATCCAGGGCAAACTTTCTAAAAGTACATCCATCAATGTTCACAAACATGAATTAAATAAAACGGTAGTATTTGAGATTTAGGAAACTTACAACCACGGTCCACACGACGATGCTGGCTCAGCAGTGATGTTACGAACGACCAATAATCAAATAATGTAAACAGACCCAACTAACCCGACTGCCAAGATATCCATGAATCTTAGCTCTGATACCATATTCTGTAACACCCATAGATATTTGGAATAATTACAGCGCCGTAAACCCTTTAAGTAAGGATTTACAAGGCTAATTTAAAAGAAATGTAAATATAATCCAATCGTAAAACTGAAGTTCAAATACAGATTTGATTCAACCGATCAAATGAGTTAACTTATACAACCATATCGAAATGACGTTATTAAAACAGACGTACTCGAGTACTAAATGAACCAAGAAGACAAATCACAATAACAATAAACATCAACCACATCACTGAGCCATTTCATCGTCTCCGTGATCGTGGTTGCTTCCCCGCTCCTCGGCTACCTGAACATCAAAACAATGTCCACCCCCGAAGGGGTTAGCAAAACAATGCTAGTACAAGTATCATAATACATAAATCATCAGTGCATCATAAAACATGCAAAATGGACTTCCGTCACCGGAATCCAACGATGCGAATCCTCACGATTCCATCAACATAGTACAGGGTAATCCAGCGATCCAGCGCCCTTGGTATAGATCCCCATGATCATCCCGTCGGACCAACGCATGGTGGAAAACCCGTCCAGTGATCCAGCGCCCTCAGCATAGATCCCCATGATGATCCCGTCGGACCAACGTATGGTGGACATTCGATCCAGCGCCCTCAGCATAGATCCTCATGATCCCCTCGGATCATTTATACCATAAATCAATCAATTATGCACACATATATGCATTTCAATATGTTCATCAATACGAACAATTAACAACGAATACTACGAGAAATTATAGAAATACATCTCGTATTCGACAATATGAACAAAACCATAAGCATGATCAAAGTTTCAATATAAATCGAAATCGATATATGATACTTGCCTCGAAAATGGCAAGAATGGAAATACTCCAACAAATGACACGCGTCCGTATGCAACCGCCCCTCGATCGTCCCCTATGCAAGGCTCGAACCTAAGAAATAATAAAGAATTCCTCTCAAGTCGTACGAACGTATAATAATCCGGTTTACGACCGCAAGCTCAAAAAATGAATTCTGCCTGAACTTTTTAGCGCGCGCTACGTACTATACGTAACGTGCGCTAAGCCTGCCCGTTAATGTACGCAAATGACTAGGTTTAGCGTGCGCTAGCCGTGGTAATCGACCTTCTTCAATGTACCGATCGCCTGCTGATGATATAACGTACGTTACGTATCCAACGTAGCGCACGTTACTCGTTCCCGATAGCGCACGTTAATATATACATCTTAGCGTGCGCTAATCGTGCATGGCAGTCACTACTGGGTAAAACTTGAGCTAAAGGTGATGAAAACTCATGAAATCCTCAGTGATAATACATGCCAACTCCGTGCATATCATGCTCATACGGTTTATGAAAGACCTTTATCGATTAAATGACTACGAGACACAAGGATACGTATCATCATTACTACACCATAATTCATCTTGATCTTCAAGAAAATATTCTAAGTTCCGTTCATTCCAAGTCCCAAAACATATGATTCCTTACGTAAAACATACGAACCAGGTAATCTTCATATACTGGTCATGATTGGTTTTGAAGATACATAATATGCTAAGGAGTCCACATACTAAAAAGGTTCAATGGGTCATTCGATGAATAAGTGCCGAAACGTCGAAAATATCCTTCTAACACATGATGTTCGACTATTAACGAATCTAACTGAGTAGATAAACATGATCAAACGTCCTTTAGAACACTACTAATATTGGTGAAGAATCACCTACCTCAAAGTAGTGAAGAACAAGGAGGAAATCGAAGCAATCCAACGTCGAAGGCTTGAACACCAATCCTCAATGATCTACAATCTTCAACACGAGCTAGGATGCTGATATGAAGTGTTTAGGATATAGAGAGTAATACTCTAAGTATAAGGATTCGGATGCGAGAAGATAAAAGACTGAAAATACGAAAAGGATGTTGTCCTATTTATAGAAAATGGTTATTAGCGCGCGCTAGTCCATACTCTTAGCGTGCGCTAATGGCTTACTGACTTCACTGTACTCAGCACTTAGCGTGCGCTATTCTCATACAGTAGCGTGCGCTAAGGCATTGACTTGGCTTTTCCCGAAAGCCGTCCAGGTTCATCCCGACACAATCCGACCAAGATCCCCGACCTGATCTCACCTACCACACGTCTCAATCATATTAACCACGTATAGCGTGCGCTAATGTTCCTTTGTAGCGTGCGCTATGGATCCATGTTAGCGTACGCTACACATAGACGATAGCATGCGCTACATGCGCAGAATCACAATCTTAAATCACATTCATGAAATCATACGCTCAACAACACCGGACTATGAGATACGGAGAATAATATTTAGATTAAAGTGCAACAATTACAATATCACAAGTTCCAAATACATATCAGAAATCTCGGGTATTACACCCTAGTAGTAGTCCAAGAGCTTATATATAGGACTTATGGGTTTTGGCCGATTTTGCATTATTCATGTAATATCCGCAATTACAGATTTCCGGTAATTCTCTTTTTTAGGCGCAGGTCCATTTTGACGACTCACTTGGGACCGTTTCATCATTTTGAGAATGATTAATTCTGCACTTTTTGTCATCCGAGTTCGTTTCGGTATTGTTTGGTTGAGTCCCGTGTTTCTTAACGACTTTTCCGCACTGGAGTTCGATTCTTGTGAATCTCGTCCGAAATTACTGTTTCGAGTTTCCCGTAAGTCCGTTTAACTTTGTTAGACGTGTTGTGAACTTCGGTTTGGTTATTCGATCACGTATCGTGATTTTCGGACGTTTTGGGCCATTTTCGTAATATCCCAAAGTTTGGGGTAATTACCTTCCGTTGTCGAATTTCGAGCCTTCGGGTGGTCGGAATCATGTGTTCTCTTAGCTCTTAGATTTTTCTTTGCGAGTACTTCGTAACCGTATATTCGATTCGTATTCAGGTTCGGGTTTTGGTGTCGTTTTCTTGAGTTAAGTGTTATTAAACGACTTTTCCTAGTGTGAGTTCGACTTTCTAAAATCACCATAAATTGTTGGAAACTCCAAAGATTTTGAATCTTTTCAATATTATAGAGCATCAAGTTAGCTTTCCAATGGTTCAAACGGTGAGTCAATCGGAGTCCGGACGAGAGAGTTATGGTCGAAATAGCTCAGACACTCATTTTCCAGTTTTGGCCGAGCAGCCTGTACTGTGAGCCGCGGCACACTTCTGGGCCGCGGCACACAGGGCAGATTAGCCTATTTCTGCGGATTTTGTGAGATGAATGCTCATTTCATCTCTTCCTTCATTCCTCCTTCTTTTGGGCGATCTTGTGGGCGATTTTTGGGCGGTTTGGCATCATCAATCCTAGAGAACTTCATATTCTTCAAGTTCTTGGTATGGATTAACAACACCAACAATTGTTATTCATCATTAATCCAAGGTAAATTCTTGAAACCTTACTTCTGGGTGAATTGAGGGTTTTTGTTCGTTTTGTCCGATTTGACCGTAATAACTTAGAGTTGTGATGTATTGATGATTAATTAGATGTATACTATCATTTCCCTTGTTATTCCATGGTTGGATCGTTTCGATTCGTTGTTTTGGTCGAGTTCTTAGTCAACGCCTTGAAGGTGTCCGACAAAAGGTCTTAAAGGGGTTTTCGGGCGTTCTACGATTATTCTTCCTCGTATGATCGATGATTTATTGATTATATGTTGTTAGGGTCGAGTTTCTTGTGAAGAACTCGAGTCGGAACCCTTCCGTTCGTTGCCTTCTTTGGGGTTCGAGCTTCCCAGTCGAACCGTGTTCTTCGGAGCGTTCGGTAGCGGTTATTAAGGCAAGTAACTTACTATACGACTTGTATCTTGCGACTAGTAATTACATATGAGATGTATGATGATTTTGCTTGCCTTCGTAATTATGTTCCGTTTGAGTTGGTTGTGTTTTCCGTAATTTGAAGACTTTGCGATAATAGTGTTATATCAGTATACGTGTTAGGTGTTGTGCCATTTGTGCAGGAATGCGACGTACATATGGGATGGTTGTACACTTGGTTGTGCAATGTATTGTGTACCGAACGTGTGTTATGTTGGTTATGTGTCGTGGATTGACGAAAGTTGTTGCAAGTGTTGAGATTGTGTTATGTGCATGTGATGTACAATTTTGTGGTGATCAATGTGATTGATTAATTGTACTCATTGTTGTATGTAATGTGAATGTGAATATGTATATGTGTGTGACCGCTAAGTTCACTCGTGTTGGTTCGACGGGACCTACGAGGATTCGTGGCAGTGGACTACGGGGTCAGAACTTAGTGAGGTACTGAGGTCCAATCGTGCTGGTCTGACGAGGCCTACGATAACGCATGGCAGTGGACCATGAGTTTCGGACACAGTACGTCCAACCGGGTGAGCTCGATGGGGCTTACGGTGACACATGGCAGTGGACTACGGTGTCAGGACTGTGTGTGTGATTGTTGTGATTGATATAGTCCGTGCGGGTTGTTAAGCCTACGGAGACACGTGACAGTGGATCACGGTGTCGGAATTGGTTACGTCTGGTTAATAGTCCGTGCGGGTTGTTGAACCTACGGAGACACGTGACAGTGGATCACGGTGTTGGAATTGATTATGTTTGTTTAATTGTACGTGGTGTAGTCCGTGCGGGTTGTTGAACCTACGGAGACACGTGACAGTGGATCACGGTATCATGAGCATGATTATTTTCAAATCAATGTTTTGAAAGGAAAAGTTTTATGAAAATGAATGTTTGACCGAGTCCTAAGCTTGAATAAATATTTCCCGTATTGTAAACTGCTGAGTTATGAAACAAGATTTGGGTTAAGATCCTAAGATTTCGAAAGGTTTTGAAATTCTAAAAATTCCCGAGATGATAATCTTATTTTCGAGTGCTTCATAGCTTATCTTCCCTTGTGAAAACCTCCCGGGAATATTTGATACTTGATTATTATATTTGATTAACGATTATTAATTGCTTGTTACATTTCGTATGATTTGATACTTACACTAGTAAAACAGTGGAGTTTTACTAACCCCCGAGTAATCGGGGGGTGGATGTCTGTTTTGCGTCCAGGTACATGCAGATTCAGGGGACCAGTCACAGGATTGGCACAAGAGGATGACGAGTTGCGATACTAATCATGAGTCGAGAGTTGTTTTGATTTTTGTTGTGTTGTCAGAGTTGATTTCAGTCTTCCGCTGTATTGTATTTCGACCCCTGTGTGGGTAATGTCGTTTAAGTCAGTTTTGTTGATTAGGTTGTGTGACCTCATCGGTCTGTGTATTCACGTGTAAGTGACCATAACGGTCTGTATTATTTTATTGTTTGACCCTGGTCGGGCAAGCATTTGGTTGTTTATGGATGTTTAGCCTGGTAGATCCTTGTGGAAAGGGTCTGCGGCGTGTAATATTCCCATATGGTTTTGGGGGTGTTACAATTCATACACAAGAAATTTTGATTTTTCTTCTAAGTGTTTAATTGTGGATCTTGACTTGTGTCTTTGATTCCACAATTGAGAGAACACTTTAATTCTTGCTACATATCGGAATTACTTAAAGAAAAGAAAATCGAGAATTGTGAGGGATAAAATTTCGGCCGATCCAAAGTTGTCCAAACAAGATCCGGTAGCTCGTTGCCCACACAACGTCCGGGTTAAGGCGGATCATACTCTAGAAGGTCTAAAGGTAGAAATACAAGGTGATCAAGACGAAAGCAACCAATACTCTTCAAATGTAATATCCTATGATCTTTGGATCTAGATTAGGATATTTTAGTAACCAACATATTTAATTAATAAATAATAAATAATATTTTAATTGCTTATTAGTCTTAGTAATTAATTAATTAGCATGCCTAAATAGATCTTATGCTCGTGGATGCGTAAAACGTGTTTATCCAAATTTCCCAAACTTCGCTTCCGCTGCATTTTCACTTCCAACAATTGGTATCGGAGCCGAATTTTTAGGCTTTTTGCTATTTTAATTAATTTTGGTGATTAATTGATAGCAATTTAAATATTCATATATTTTGATGTTGGGATATTTTGCTAGATGTATTCTTGCAGGTGATATGATCCAATTATCATGGTTTATGTGAATGGTTTATTTATTTATTTTTATTATTTATGCAATTGTTGGTTTGGCCCCGTTTTGAGGCATGTAATGGTTTTTCCCGTGAGAAAATCCGCGGGTAGTTCTAGGTGTTTTATTTTTCGTGTAATCTTGCTGTAATTTCGATGTATTTTATTTTTGTATAAAATTGTAATCGAATTCGGAAAAGACGGGATCACGAAGAAATAGAGCAGAACCGGATCACGGCCGGCCAAAGCAATGACGAGCGCTTCCGAGCAATGCCAGAGCCGCGGCACTAGTCCTAGCTTATTTGGTTCGGGCCGGTCGTCCGCTTTTGATCTGATCATTTCGCCGTTGCTGTTGCGTCCGCTGGAGAGTCGGATTTAAAATTAAATTTTTTTATGTAATTAATTTTGCATAAAAGTGAAATTTTAATTTTGGAAATCCACGGCCCGGCCGGGGAGGAGCGTCGAGATGCTTGATTCAGTGGGAGAGATCGAGTCGAAGATTTTCTTGGGTTCAACTCAAGGAAGAAGACCATGATAATTGGATAATTTTATTATCCATGCTTTATTTTTGGTTTTTATTGTTTTGATGTGTGGCATGTATGAATGTATGCGTGATATGTTTTTTGCATGTTAGGACGAGAAAATTAAAAATCTGAAGGCTAAAATAACTAAGTGATTAAATTGATTTATTTTTAAAATAAAATCAAATTGGCCTCCATAATTAATTTAAATTGTGAAGTAATTAGCATGCGCATTGACATTAGGGTCTTCCTCCATATCGGATGTGCTAATTATAGGTTCACTAGTTTTAAATTTCAAAATGATAACATAAGGTAAATATTACTTTTTATGATACGACCTCTCCATCTGTAGGACTATTATTTAAAAGATAATAGTTTAAGAATGTTAAATTATGGTGTTCACTTAGGTGTATTGATTAATAAGCTCTCCATCAGAATCTATATTAATTAATGCATGGCCAAGAGGACCAACTATTAATTTTACTTGTCATAACCTAAGTTCACTAGATAGTAAATTTAAAGACGTAAAACTCTACTTGAAAAATGTGTGTGTAAACGTCCACACGATCATGGCTTGCATATGTAGATTTTTCGAGGTGTTGGTTGCTAGCATATATATTGTGTTTTGAGATTTTTTTCGATATATTTTGCTATGCAATATGTGATGGATGTTTTTAGTTTTTATCCCAGATGTCTTTCAATCCACTAGCCGTTATTCTCAAAGAAAATAAACTTGATGGCACTAACTTTGCCGATTGGAAAAGAAATGTTGGCCACTAAGTATACAAAATACAGTTTGGAGAATGTTTTAAACAACAAACTGTACGATATTCAAATCTGAGTGCGTAGCGGAAGTCTTGTTAAAGTGAGTTGCTGTAAATACAACAACTAGATATGAAGTGTATACTTAAAGATAATCACAAATAATAAAACACTAAATGCAAAATGTAAAAGACACGGTAATTAAAGTGGTTCAAGGTAAACCCCTCTACGTCAACTAGTCCTCCACACATGAGTGAAAATGTTTATTATAAATACTACGTACACAACTACTTATTTATAATCAAACCTAATCAATATATCGTTCACACAGATTGATATAATGATCTTAGCCTTCAACCGTTCACACAGATTGGTTTAAGCTATCACTTGACTGACTTCTTCACACACAGTTTCGTAGCTTCATCTCTTCAATGCAAGTCCTTCACACACAATTCAGGAATGGCAAGGTTTCTTAGTCCACACAGGGCTGATGGGTTTTGTTCAAGGGTAGAACAATGATTGAACAACAGCTTTGACTTTCTGAACTTTCAGCTGATGATGTGTTGTTCACGGTATTGAGCACTTGTATATCTCTTCTTTTGGAAATAGCAGTATGCTTTGGGAGATATGATTGCTCATATGTATATTTCCTTGTGTACTCTGTATTCTCCTACGGGTAGAAACACCAGCATAAATGTTTCCAATGATCAGCTCTTGTGGGTGATCTTTCAACCATCTTCTGCCGGGTTCTAATTCGGGGTCCCGTACTATATCGTGAGTTGTTGAAGTTTCGGCTTCAGCTTGTACAGCATCGACTTCATCTACGTTGGTTCTTACAGCTGTGGGGTTGATTTCTAGGTCAACGATGGGTTTGATAGGAGTTGGTGGATCTATGATGGAAAGTTGTTGGATGTTCTGAGAAATGTCTTCTACTCCTGTAGGGTCATGGTGAGGTTCGTCGAAGACTACATGAACTGATTCCTCAATTGTTAGCTTCCTTTTGTTGAAGATCCTGTAAGCTTTGCTAACAGAGGAATATTACAAATATCCCTTCATCCGATTTCTCATCGAAGGTTCTAAGTTGATCCTTACCGTTGTTCAAAATGTAACATCTGCATCCAAATATGTGAAAGTACGTAACTAACGGAGTTTTGTTGTTCCATACCTCGTATGCTGTTTTGTTGTGATGCTTGTTGACGATACAGCGGTTTTGAGTGTAGCACGCTGTATTGGTGGCGTTGCCCCAGAAATGCTGTGGCAACTTGCTTGCGGCAATCATTGTCCTTGTTGCTTCCTTCAGCGTCCTGTTCTTTCGCTCGGCAACACCATTTTGTTGAGGGTACGGGCAGCTGAGTATTCGTGCTGTATCCCATTTCCAAACTGTATTGCTTTATAAAGCGATTAGTGAATTCTGTTCCTCTGTTGGAGCGAATGGACACGATACTCAACCCTTTTTCATTTTGAATCTTTCTCAGGTGCTCGGGGAGCTTTGATGTTGTTTCCTTTTTCTTGCTTAGGAAAATTGTCCAAGCATACCTGGAATAATCATCAACAATAACGAGACAGTATTTCTTACCTCCCAAACTTACCGGGTCTATAGGACCATAGAGATCCATATGTAGCATTTCCAACACTCTGTGGGTTGAAAGGTAGGATTTGCTTTTCAGGGTGGACTTGATTTGCTTACCTTTATGACATGGTCCACAAACGATGTCTTTCTGGAATGAAACGTTTGGCAATCCTCTAACCATTGCCTGTCTGGAGAGTTTGTTGATGGTCTTGAAGTTGACGTGAGACATCCTCTTATGCCATAGCCATCTTAGATCTGTAGTGCCTTTGGCAACAAAACAAGGGATTGTGGAGCTCGTAGGCATCCAGTCAGCAATATACATATTACCTGATCTGCTTTCTGTGAGCACAACCTATTTGGTTAGGATGTTATTGACTCTATAGTGATCTATATAGAACTTCACCGAGAACTGTTTGTCACAGAACTGGCTAATGCTAAGTAGATTGTACTGTAAGCCTTCAACATAAGCTACGTCGGTGACTTTGAATTTTCCTACAAGTAGGGTTCCCTTCCCTCTTGTTCCTCCTTTAGATTTATCACCGAAGCGCAGTTTTGGACCGCGACCTTCTACGAAATCTGATAACTTGCTTTTATCTCCTGTCATGTGCCGGAAACATCCGCTGTCGAAGTACCATATGTCCTTCTCCAAAATGTCCTATAGCAAACAAATTAGGTTGATTTAGGTCCCCTTTGATTTTTGGGTCCATGGATGTTAGTGACTTTAGGTACCCAGATTTTTTTCACAGCAATAGGTTTACTGTAGGATAGTTTAGGTCCGTAATTGCGATTTCTACGTGGGGCATATACGTAGTTGCTATAACCATGATAGTTATTATGCATGTAAAATTCAGGGTTATTATTAGTCCAGTACAAATGCCGTCTTGGAGGTGGAGCTATTTTCTTTGACCTAACAGCTTGCCTTCTGGGTCTCCAGTTGGATTCCCAACGCTATTGTTGATACTGTGCGGAAACTTGCTGTCGCGAGAAATGACGAGGCTCCTGTATCCAATATCTAGCCGTGCTGTACTGAAAGTACTGCCATGCGGGCCTTTGATATTTGGATACATCCTTCTTTCTGAACGGCTGTTGGCGCTGTTGATATGCTCGGGGTAGAGATGTTAAACGGGCTAGCCCTAGCGGTTTCGGGATAGCCCTAGCGGGCTTCGGGCTAAACGGTCCGGGCCAAAAAGCCCGAATTTAAACGGGCTAGGAAATATCGGCCCTAACCCTAACGGGTTTCGGGCTAAACGGGCTAAATATTTAAAAAATCTATTTTTTATTTTATTATAAGTCATAAACAAAAAAAAAAACAGTAATAATATATTTTATATATATAGTAACAACTATACTATAATAAATATAACACAAAATACACTTTTATGTATATACATATATATATATATACACACTATATTAACAAATACAGTAATAATATATATTATATATAATATTAATATATATTACATATATAATATTAATATATGTTATATAAATATAGTATTACTGTAAGTTGAAATTAATATATATATATCGGGCTTCGGGCTAGCCTAGCGGAGCTTGGGCTACTAGCAGCTTCAAGCAACTGTTCGGGCCAAAAAAGTCCGGATTTAAACGGGCTAGGAAATATCGGCCCTAACCCGGTTTTTTGGCGGGTTAAACGGGCCAGCCCTACAGGCCCGAGCCTGTTTAACATCTCTAGCTCGGGGAGCATCCTGTTGAATACGCCTTACAGGTCTGATTGGTTGGTGATTCCGCTGTCTGGAATAGGACTGAGGTGGCGGAATAGCAGCTTTTGCTGTTCGCGGTGCAACGGGTTCCTTCACATGACTCAGAACTTCTTCCGATACGGGAATGGGTTCCACACCCGTGACGAACACAGTACAAGTTTTCCCTTTGTTGGAAAATGAGCTGTATCCTAAGCCACTTTTATCATGAGCATGTTGCCCAGTGCTTAGAATTTCTTCTATTCTTTTAGATGATTTCTCGAAAGATTTCAGAATGGTCTCAAGTTCTCCTTCTCGTTTTTCGAGAGTTTTTACTTTGGCTTGAAGCAGAACAAAATCATTTGTATTGCTTTCACTATGAGATTTAGTCTCATTTAGTTCATGAGCAAATTGATGATTGCTCTCCATGAGTTTTTCAAACTCGACTTTGCTGTTTTCACAATGAACAGACATATTTTCATAATTTACTTTCAGCAAGTCGTTTTCTTCTTTCAGCTCTAAGTTAGAAAGTTGGAGCTGCATATTTTCATTTTTCAATGTCTCATGGGCCATTTGAATGTTCTTAAACTCATTCATCATGTTTGCAAAAGTATGCGATGCATTGGTAGGAATAGCTGAGGTTGAGCTTACCCCATCATCGCTATCTTCATCTTCCAGAATGTCCTTTGCCATAAAGCACATATAGGCTTTATCTTCGAAATTATCATCAGATGAATCAGTGACTACCTGACGACATTCTTCGGATTTTGATGGAGCGGGGGCGGCTTCTGATTCGCCAATCACGGCCTTGAGCTTATTTTTCCAAGCACATCTTCTTTCATCCTTTTCTTGTTGCTCGGCTTCCAGCAACCTTTGAACTTTGGGATGAGGACATTTATTTGCATAATGTCCAGGTTTCCTACAATTATAACACAGGTTAGCATCACCAGAGGAGGTTTCGGTGCTTACCTTGTTAATGGGCTTTGGCCTGTAGGGAGTTTTTCCCGATTGCTTGATGAACTTCTTGAACTTATGCATGTGGAGCGCCATTTCGTCTTGCGATAGGATGTTGTCGTCACTGTCAGCACTCTTATGAATGGGCTTTGATGAGCTCGGCATGCTGTGTCGTCGGTTAGATATAGCGGCTAAGGTCGTAGTCCTGGCGGGAGATTCTTCAGCTTTCTCTCTCCTGTCTATATCGTACTCAAATGCTTTAAGGTCAGAAAAGAGATCAAAAGTAGATATTTCACTAAGATTGCATGACACACGCATAGATGTGGTCTTAATGTCCCATCGGGCAGGGAGAGATCTGGAAATCTTTAGGTTTTTCTCTCTTTGAGTATAAATTTTGCCCAAAACTTTAAGTTCACCAACAATGCCAGTGAATCTGAGATCAAGTTCCTTAAGTGTTTCAGTTGGTTTCATTTCAAAAGATTCGAATTGTTGAGTTAATTTTGAAATCTTGTTTTCTTTTGAGAGCTCAGTTCCCTCACAAATTAACTTGAGTTTATCCGAGATATCCTTAGCTGATTTACAGATCTTTACCTTATAGAATGTGCCTTTGTCAAGAGTGACAAATAGCATATTCTTCGCGACATTGTCGAGGTTGGCGCGCTTTCTTTCGTCAGAAGTCCATTGTTCGCGCTCTTTCTCGAGCATCACTGCATGAGCCTGGCCTTCAATTCTTGGGGCCGGATTTACCTTCATAATCTTTATGGGGCCATCCTATATAACAAAAATCATCTCTTCGTGCATTACTGCAAGATGAGCCTCCATCCTAATTCTCCAATCATCAAATTCATTAATAGAAAACATAGGAACTTTATTGATCAATGATGAATCCATATGAGAGTATAGGGAAGAAAAAAAGACTGTTTTACAAAAATAAGTGATTTAAGGATCTGATTCAATTAAAAATACGACTGATTCTTTTTAGAATCAACCGCTCCGATACCACTTGTTGGCCACTAAGTATACAAAATACAGTTTGGAGAATGTTTTAAACAATAAACTGTACGATATTCAAATCTGAGTGCGTAGCAGAAGTCCTGTTAAAGTGAGTTGCTGTAAATACAGCAACTAGATATGAAGTGTATATTTAAAGATAATCACAAATAATAAAACAGTAAATGCAAAAGGTAAAAAACACGGTAATTAAAGTGGTTCGAGGTAAACCCCTCTACGTCCACTGATCCTCCACACAGGAGTGAAAGTGTTTATTATAAATACTACGTACACAACTACGTATTTATAATCAAACCTAATCAATATATCGTTCACACAAATTGATATAATGATCTTAGCCTTCAACCATTCACACAGATTGGTTTAAGCTATCACTTGACTGACTTCTTCACACATAGTTCCGAAGCTTCATCTCTTCAATGCAAGTCCTTCACACACAGTTCAGGAGTGGCAAGGTTTCTCAGTCCACACAGGGCTGATGGGTTTTGTTCAAGGGTAGAACAATGATTGAACAACAGCTTTGACTTCCGAACTTTCAGCTGATGATGTGTTGTTCACGGTATTGAGCACTTGTATTTCTCTTCTTTCGAAAATAGCAGTATGCCTTGGGAGATATGTTTGCTCAGATGTATATGATAATAACTTTGTTGTAGTTGATTTCGTCAGTATTATACTTGTGTGTTTGATCTTCAAACTCTGGAGATATATATGGCCTTCTTTGAATATATCCATTGAGATAGATTTGTTGAGCAAGATTCCGTTCCAACGGGATGATGTGTTTGAATAAAACACAATCCGAATTTTGCGCTAGATTGAAGATCTCTGACGGCTTGATATTTAAATACTTTATCCTTTAGTATTTAAATATATATTCTTAAACGGGACTTTGACTTTAGCGGATAACAAAGATTCCTTCTTGTCCTGTTTAGATACAGTATGGAATGATAGCTGTATTGTCGATTCGAGACAACTTCCATACTTAGTCTTTATGAGACTTCTTTGCTGTATGATAGATTCACTATATGTTGGGGCTACGAGAAGTCTTAGATACAGGATGGCATCTTTGATCATCTTTTCGATACAACTGCTTGCTGTATGCTGGATTGGCATATTGTCAAAACATTCTATCATGATCTTTCGATACAAAGATTGTTTATCCTAACAATTTCGATACAGGGTTTTGTTATCTCAATAAGAAATGCTGACATTGTCCTGACTGCTGAGGGGCATAAATTTTTCTTAATTGAGGAGAGCCCTCTAGAACCAAAACCGGATGCCACTCCTGAAGAGTTGGCTGAATTCCGAAAATGGAAAAAGTCTGATGAGATGGCTCGCTGTTACATTTTTACTTCACTGACAAATGTATTGCAGCATCAGCATCAGACGATGGGCTCGGCCGCGGAAATGATGAAAAGTCTCACCGAGATGTTTGGTCATCAGAACCGGGTGGCTAGACAAAATACAATGAGGGTGTTGATGACAACCCAAATGTATGAAGGGACACCAGTAAGGGATCATGTTCTGAATATGATGCCTCATTTGAACGAACTAAGCATACTAGGGGCTACTATCGATGCGGAAATGCAGGTCGATATTATCTTAGGCAGCTTACCAAAAAGCTTTGAGCAGTTCCGCCATAACTACAATATGAACTGTAGGACATATAGTTTGGCGGAACTTCTGACAGAGCTTCAATCGGCTGAAGGTCTCTTCAAACAAGGTTATCATCAGATTCTTGCGGCAGCCGGTGCTACTTCTTACAAACCCAAATGGGGAAAGAAGAAAAAGTAGGTTGGCCAAAAGCAAGTGGCAACCCTCAAGGTGAAAATCAAGGCTCCCCACCCCTAGGCGAACAAAAAGCCAAAGGGAAAGTGCTACAAATGCGGTCAGAAAGGACATTTTAAAGCGGACTGCCCTGCTCTTAAGAAAGGTATGTCTCATGCACTAGCAGTCAAAACATATTTGGCAGCTTGTTCTTCCACTTCGTGGATAGTTGATTTAGGCTCCACTGATCATGTTTGCTTTGACTCGCATTGTTTTCAGGTAACCAAGCAGCTTAGTGCGAGCAAGATTACCATCAACCGGGGTGATTATTCCAGGCTTATGGCCGTTGCAGTGGGAGTCGTGCAGTTGAAGATTAATGATAAATTATTAGTCCTCAATAATGTATTATTAGTATCGGATTTTAGAATGAATTTAATTTCGGTTTCTGAATTAAAATACGATGGTTATTCAGTTTATTTTGATGATGATGCCATTATTAGGAAAAGAAACGGTGAATATATTTGCAAAGGTATTTTTAATGATGGACTATATATCGTTAATACTGCACAGACTCATATGCATAAATCACTTAACTCTTTGTCTAAACCTAAAAAGAGAAAAGAACCTTCAAGCATGAACCAAACATATTTGTGGAATTTACGGTTAGGGCATGTAAACCTTTGGAGAATTCAAAGATTGGTAGATGATGGCCCATTGGATGATCTCCAAGTTGAGTCATTTCCAATTTGTGAATCCTGTCTGGAAGGTAAGATGACCAAAAGGGTTTTTAAAACCAAGGGAAACCGTGCTCAGAATGTGTTAGAATTGGTTCATTCGGATGTATGTGGTCCAATGAATATCCAGGCTAGAGGTGGTTTCGAATACTTCATCACGTTTATAGATGATTATTTGAGACATGGATACATCTATTTGATGCGACATAAGTCTGAAGCCTTTGACAAGTTTAGAGACTTCAAGGGAGAAACGGAGAAGCGTCATGAGAAGAGTATCAAGTCACTACGATCTGATCGTGATGGCAAATACCTTAGTGGAGAGTTTTTAGATTTCTTGGCGAATGAGGGGATTTCATTCCAGTTCACCGCGCTGGGAACTCCACAACAAAATGGTGTGGCTGAAAGAAAGAATAGGACTCTTTTGGAAATGGTTAGATCAATGATGAGTTATTCAGATTTACCTATTTCGTTTTGGGGACACGCCTTAGAAACAGCAGCGTACATTCTAAACCTGGTGCCTTCGAAATCAGTTCCAAAAACACCCACAGAACTGTGGAGTGGGCGTAAGCCCAGTCTAGGACATGTTCGGATTTGGGGTACTCCAGCACATGTGCTGAATAAGGAAGCTGATAAGTTGGCATCTCGTACAGAAGTGCGAGTGTTTGTAGAATATTCTAAGGGAACGAAGGGTGTCTTGTTCTATAGTCCCCAAGATCAGAAGGTCATTCTTAGCACCGATGCCCGATTCCTAGAGGAGGATTATATGATTAGTCACAAACCCATGAGCGAGATAATTCTAAAAGAGCTGAGGGGCGAGACTCCGTATATACCAATCGTGCAAGCGCCAACTAACACTACACCACGTATCGATTCTGAAACTTTTACACCAACTCAGGATTTGCCTCGTCGTAGTGGGAGGGTTGTTCATCAGCTAGAATGATTCATAGGCGTGGGAAAGTCTTCAGACTCAATCCCAGATGAAGATGAATCAGATCCCCGGACCTACAAAGAGGCAATCCAAGATAAAGATGCTGCCTCCTGGCAAGTAGCAATAGAATCAGAAATGAGATCTATGGATTTCAATCAAGTGTGGAAGCTAGTAGAGCTGCCTGATGGTGTACAAGCCATTGGGAGTAAATGGGTCTATAAGCGAAAGAAAGGAGGTGACGGGAAGGTTGAAACCTTCAAAGCGAGGCTTGTTGCAAAAGGTTATCAGAAAGAGGGCATCGATTATGATGAAACCTTTTCGCCGGTAGCCATGCTTAAGTCAATCCGGATTCTTTTAGCTATAGCTGCGCATTTAGATCTAGAGATTTGGCAAATGGATGTCAAAACTGCATTCTTGAATGGGAGTTTAGATAAGGAAATCTATATGCGCCAACTAGAGGGATTCATTGCTGAAGGAGAAGTGCACTTGGTGTGCAAGCTTAAGAGATCCATTTATGGACTTAAGCAAGCATCTAGATATTGGAACACTTGTTTTTGCGAAGTTGTCCAGTCATATGGATTCGTCCAATGTCTGAGTGAGAGTTGTGTGTATAAGAAATGCGATGGAAACGTGTTGGTGTTTATTGTACTGTATGTAGACGTTATCCTTCTGATCGGAAACAATGTGAAGGAATTTTCGGACGTACGGGTATGGCTATCTGAGAAGTTCGATATGAAGGATCTAGGAGAAGCAGGACATATCCTTGGAATCAGGATCTTTCGTGATCGGAATAAAAGGATGTTGTGCTTATCCCAGGCATCCTATATCGATACAGTGCTAAAGCGGTTTAGCATGGAGAATTCCAAGAAAGGTTTTCTACCTTGCAGACATGGAATTCAACTATCTAAGGATATGTGTCCTAAGACACAAAAGGAGATAGATGACATGAAGATGGTCCCTTATGCATCTGTTGTGGGAAGTCTCATGTATGTTATGCTTTGCACTAGACCAGATATCTATCATGTCGTAGGCATGGCTGCTAGATATCAGTCAAACCCAGGACCAGGACACTGGATTGATGTCAAGCACATACTCAAGTACCTGAGAAGGACTACGGAGTACATACTTGTATATCAATCAGACGACCTATTTCCAGTAGGTTACACTGACTCAGATTTTTCACCGGACAAAGAAAAGTCCAAGTCTACTTTGGGTTATGTGTTTAGCCTAGGAGGTGGAGCCATTAGTTGGAGGAGTGTGAAGCAGAAATGCATCTCGGACTCTACCATGGAAGCCGAGTACGTGGCAGCCTCTGAGGCAGCCAAGGAGGCAGTGTGGCTCAAGTACTTCCTGCAGGACTTAGATGTGATTCCTGATTTGCCATAGGGTATTACACTTTATTGTGATAATACTGGTGCAGTTGCAAATTCGAGGGAACCATGAGCCCACAAGGCAAGTAAACATATCAACCACAAGTACCACATCATACGACACTTCGTAAAGGAAGGAGACATATTTGTAGCCAGGGTTGCATTGGAAGATAATCTTGCTGACCCTTTCACGAAAGGCCTACCCTCAAATGTTTTTGAAAGGCTTGTCGAAGGAATGAGATTACGGTGTATGGCAGCATTGCTTTGAGTATAAGTGGGAGAAATGAGAGACTATGTAATAGAGTAGTATACTTAAAAGCATGCTTTGAGTATAAGTGGGAGATTGTTAGGATTGTATACTGCAAAGCATACTTTATACTTGTATTACCTAATTTCCCTCTTACTACCTATGAGAATATTAATTATATTTAATCACATGTTTTGCATATTTATTCATGTTTTGGTTATGCAAATGAAATGTCTAATTATTTTATATTGTAGATAATGCGGTGTGTTGGTGTCACACGGAAGATCAAATTATAGGTGCCTTCACTACGCCATAAGTGCTCATATGCAACACATATTCCCAGTGTTGCAAGGAAAAATATTGCAATAGCCCTCTGATCTTTGGTCTTTTGCAATACTACTCAATTAGTATTGCATTAGACCTGAATGCACTGTTGCAAAAGACATTAATGCAACACCAACCTAATGTGTTGGATTATATGTGAATTTAAAAGTGTTGCAATAGACTAAATCATCTTAACAATTACGAAAAATATTTTAAATATTTAAAAAAAAATCGTCAGATTTAAATTTTTACACTAAAACAAAATAAATTATTTGAATTTTTTAATCATTTTATAACGGATTTTTTATAGGAGCACATATAGTTTTTAACTTAAAAAAATTTCAGGTTAAAATTAATACATTTAAAAAATATTAAAAAAGAAAATAATTCCTTAAAATTATAATAAATAAAATATATTATATGAATACATATATTTTTCTTTTAAAAATTAAAATCTAAAATTAAAATAAAAAATTGAATTTATACATTCAACGCTTTAAAATATAATAAGAAATGTAGATTAAAATTTATTTATATTAATATTATAAAAAATACTCGGCCTGAAGAGGGCATTGGCCCAATTGGATGAAATATTTAATCGGCCAAATCCCTCTTCCACGGGCATAAGGCACTTGTCTCACTATTCTTTACATCCCCTCCACCAAAAACTCGATTAGCCTCCCCCACTTTCTTACCATCTGCAAGTCGACCGACCTTCTTCCTCAAAACCGATGGGTAAACACGCGCACATAAATCGTGGCGGCGGTGATGGTGATTTCAAGCTGACGGCGATGGGTGACCGATCGGGGCTAGGATTTGAGGGTTTTGTAGCCTTGCCATGAATTAGGAGGCAATGGCTAGGGTTAAGAAGCCGACTGGAAGGGAAAGAATTTGGGGCGGCGGCGGCAGGATGGTGGATGAGGACTGGAGTTTATCGCGGCCGAGGAGAATTTTTCAGGTTTATTTCTGTTCTAAATGAAAAATGGATTTTTGGTATTGAATGATTTTGGGAAATTGGGTTCCTGTTTCTGATTTTTTTGTGTGATTGTTTGAAGATGAATTGATTGGGCTGAAGACCGGCATTTTTCCGGCGACGACCTCAGTTGAGGAAAGTGAATATGGGAGACGAATTTTCTGTGAGAAATGAGATAATAGGCGTGCATGTGTATGTGTTTACTCTTTGCAGTATGAGTTATGTACTGAGATTTTATATGTTGTAATTTGGGTAACTCATGATGTATAACTTCTCTCCTCCACTAAGCTAACCCATCTTCATATTTCTACTGCTTGATCTTGATTTATAATTGCTAATTTTGGTTGTTTTTATTTTTATCTTCATATTTCTACTGCAATAATTGATTATCGTTTGGTTGTGCTTATAATTAAAAATGTAAGAGTTTGTAATATGAATTTTTATGACTGTGGCTTTAGTATTTTTTTATACTCATAAATTTCTTACTTGAGATTTAAATTGCTTGATAGAACACCATGATATTTTTTCTTATCGTGATTGAACGAAATATCAGCCAATTGATTTGTAGTATCTCTTGTGTAAGTTAGTGCGATTGTCATGATTGACGAGAGTTGAAATTATTTACTTTTTGTTTATTGAAGAGGGATCTTTCTGTTCTCAATTGAATATATTTGTTTCTTGCTACGAAGTAAGGGAATCATGGACCAAGTTGTTTTATGTGCACAACCCATTGATCTTTTTAGGTTTGAGTATCTAAGATCTTTTACATTCTCCATGATAGTGGAAAGCTTCTCTGGTATGAACTTCCTAAACTTCATACTATTAGCCATGTAATTTATTTGACAATGTTTTCCGCAAAGTCTCTTAAGGAACATCCACATTCCAATTCAAATTTAATTCTGTGGGATTCTGCTCTAATTTTTCTTCTGTTTGGCACATAGCTTAAAACAAACTTTCTTGTGGTTGATTAAGATATGAAATCGGATCTTGGAATAAAACTCAATTTTTCTTCACTACAGAGGGCTTTAATAAATTTCAAAATTTAGAAATCTCAACTGGTGGCCTTCATATTAGTCCTCTTTGAAATATACATTTGATCCTGCAGCTCTCTGTTGCTGTTGGATTTCTTACAGTTTTTTTTTATCTTATCTGATACAGATAATTTCATTTGGAAGCAATCGGTGTGCTCAATTTTCTACCACTTGGAAGAGAATTGGTGAGTTGATTTCCGGTAGTGTAGAGTATTGGGATTTAGAATTTGTATCCAATATTTTGAGGCCTAGCATAAACATGCCAAAGGTTGCAGTAAATCTTAGATTATGGATGATCCAGTTGAGCAATACTTAAGAATTCAGGTTGATTCCATGTTTTCTTTGGGCAAGTACTTCTTAAATATCCTTCCAGTAACGCTGTTCTTCATATTCGAGTGATTATATTTGCTTCTTATCCTGAATATTGCATGTTTCTTAGTTGCATGACAGAACCTAAATGAAGCTCACAGCAGCCCTCGTTTGCATCTTGCCGCAATGGACGGGTCTCGTAAGATTGCGCAACTTTGGTAGGCCATATTAACACATCATAAAGTTATGAACCATCAGTTGCTCTTTCTTATTCTAATAACTTTGATAAGTATCAGTTATATTTTGTTCATTACATGGACTCTAGAATGGATGTTCCTCATGGGTATGAATTTCATTGCTGGAGTTAGAATTATCGGATTTGATGAATCTTTGAGGAGTGGTGAAAGAATGAATCTAACTTGGTAGATGCACCCCAATGTGGTATTCTAAAACTCGGATCCTTGGGTAAAGGGGCAATGGAATAAAGAGAAGACGTTTGCATGAATTGAACTTGTTAGGTCATTCACACTGTAACTGGCCATACTATGATGCTTGGGAAATATTATCCACAAATTTCAGCATATTAAACTAGCCATACTATGATGCTTGGAAAATATTATCCACAAATTTGACCATATGAAACAATTGGAATAACATTGTCCTGAGTAAAATATGACTTATTAGGTAGACATCTATATGCCTTAGTAAGATTAATTATAAAATTGTCCTGATTCGGTGATTTATATTCTCACCTTTATAGGGTAGATCACGAACAGGGATGGCAAAAGTTACTTGACTGATTCATATTTAGATGTAGTCACTATTTTTTTTACTTAATGCTGGAGTGTGTTGGAAATTGCAGGAGGGTTATACATACGGTTGGTCCTAAGTATGCTGTAAAATATCATACGGCTGCAAAGAATGCCCTTAGTCATTGCTATCGGTCTTGCCTTGAACTACTCATTGATAATAGACTCGGAGGTGGTTCAATAACCAAACATTGAATCCAATTATTTATTCTCCATTCTGTCCTGTATTAATCTGTAAAATTCTGGCATCAAATCTTTCACAACGTGAATGCAGCATTGCTACAGGCTGTTTATATACAGAGGCCAAAAATTACCCAAGAGAACCAGCTGCGCATGTGGCCATAAGTATGCATTTCTATATGATTTTAAATTTATTGATGATGTCTTTCTTGTTCCTGATTAAACAGCCTTATCCAGGTGTTTTCATATATAATTTCCTCGGTCATCTGTTTGTTTGAGAATGTCTTCACCTATCATGTTTTTTGCACTATTCTCTGATTCTATCTTTGATATTCAAATTAGTTTCTTTGGTTAGGAACCATAAGACGATTTCTTGAGAAACAGAGGGATAAAATAGATGCAGTTATATTTTGTACTACAACGGCACCAGATACAGAGATATAATTTATTTAGCAAAAGAAATGTAATTTTGTTTATTTCTTCAGTTTCTTTCTTCGGTTTATTTCAGGAAGTTGTAGTAGTTTAAGGCGGCATGTAGCTGCACAACTAATGCAGCATAATCGCAAGGCTGAGACGAGCAATCATGATATGCATCCTGCAAGTTATGGTAGTTAAGGAAGAATTGGAAGACGAGAGGAAGTTAAGGAACGGTCTGAAACCCTGCACAGAAAGTTGGCTAGAGAGCTTCATGACGTTAAGTTGGCCCCTGCTAGTGTTTCTAAAGGGGCGGAGAAGGAAAGGAGGTCCCGCAGTATTTTGGAATATCTTTGCGATGAGTTTGCATTTGGAATAAGGGATCACGAAAAGGAACTGCATGCAATTATGAACTTTGTCCAACCTTGTCAAGTGAACAAGATGACAACGGCACACCTGTGATACAAGGTGGCACTTCTATGTAGAAATCGAGATATTTAATTATGTCTAGTATTTAGAACTTTTGGCACTTGGTACTCTTGAATTAGACTTGGTAATTTGGTTTTAAATTAGACACTAGTTATGGTATTACGTGTCGAATTGTTAGTATAAGACTTGTTGGATAGTAGTTGGAGTTGGTATTTTGCGACTGTTTGTTGGGATGTTGGTATTTAGTACCGACTGTTTGTTGGGATGTTGGTATTTGGTACTGAATTGCAGGGTGTGAATTTTAGACGGTATTTTATTTGTATGGAATGATGTACGTAGGAAATGGTTATTACGAAATTTTTATTTAAAATGTTGCATTTATCTTTCAGTTATTGTTGCATTTATCTTCGGTAGTGTTGCATATTTTCAAATTAGTGTTGCATATAATAACCATGTTACTCTTGGATATAAGAATGGAAGTGTTGCATTATGTCTGGTTCCGCTGACGTGGCAAAAAAGCCCACTACTGACGTGGGACCCATTGCTCACATGGAGAAAGGGCCCATTGCTGACGTGGATGAAAGTGGGACCCAATGCCGACGTGATGAAAGTAGGACCCACTGCTGACGTGGATGAAATCAGACCCACTGCTGACGTGGCCAAAGGGCCCACCGCTGACGTGTCGTTGGTTGTGGGCACCACTTTTTTGAACTGTATTCTCCTCTAAGCCAACACTGTTTTCTGTTGCATATATTTTGTTTTGTGTTGCACTATGTAGATAATGCAATACTTTCCCTCTGTTGCATTAGAAAGGAAAAGTATTGGATTAGAGGTTAAATGCCATGCGATCAAATGCAACACCCACAAAGTGTTAGATATATCAATTTCGGGCCTAAGGCAACAGAAAATGAGGCATAATGCAATAATAGGAAGCATTGTATATGAGCACTTATGGCGTAGTGCTTATAAAATAATATAATAGTTCACAACCTATATAATTATTAGACAAATTATATAAAAAGTTGTAGTGTATGCTTGAGATTAGTTGGTCTTGACTATTAGCATACTTTAGCATATTTGCATACGTTGAACTGCATCGAAGTGAGATAGTGTCTTCTGTACTGATTGTAAGAAGAACGTAAATCTCGAATAATTATTATTTCTTAATTCTAAGTATATAATATTTAATTGTGTATTTATAATATTTATTGCTTTGTTTACTATGGGTGAGAGTCAAAATGATCGACTCAGTAAGCCTCGTATCTTGGGCAATAATATTATTTATACGACAATTATTATTATTACTAGAAATCATGTCCCGACTCGTGCGGGTTGATGATGTCCCCTTGAGGAGCTCGATAATGATTATTATATTAAACCCTGCAGGTGGATTTAATTCTGATATAGTAATAAGGTTCGAGTGGTACTACTCTTGGATAAGATATTAATTAATTAAAGCTGTCAGTAGCTTATAATTAATTAATGGACATTCAATATCTTAAATATGGGAAATAATATATTTAATAAGGAGCCCAATTTCGTAATTTGGGATTTTGATAGGAAGTGCAATATCAACCTTTTAATGGACTAAGTTGATATTAATAGATTCATTATATTAGGAAGAGTCCTAATAAGGTAAGATGAATTTATTGGGAATCCTTCCATAATCATCCTTAAAATCCCTAGTAGTAGTCCAAGAGCCTATATATAGGACTTATGGGTGTTGGCCGATTTTGCATTATTCATACACAAGAAATTTCGATTTTTCTTCTAAGTTTTAATTGTGGATCTTGACTTGTGTCTTTGATTCCACAATTGAGAGAACACTTTAATTCTTGCTACATATTGGAATTACTTGAAGAAAAGAAAATCGAGAATTGTGAGGGATAAAATTTCAGCCGATCCAAAGTTGTCCAAACAAGATCTGGTAGCTCGTTGCCCACACAACGTCCGGGTTAAGGCGGATCATACTCTAGAAGGTCTAAAAGTAGAAATACAAGGTGATCAAGACGAAAGCAACCAATACTCTTCAAAGGTAATATCATATGATCTTTGGATCTAGATTAGGATATTTTAGTAACCAACATATTTAATTAATAAATAATAAATAATATTTAAATTGCTTATTAGTCTTAGTAATTAATTAATTAGCATACCTAAATAGATCTTATGCTCGTGGATGCGTAAAACGCATTTATCCAAATTTCCCAAACTTCGCTTCCGCTGCGTTTTCACTTCCAATAGTTACAAGGAAATTAGGTAATACAAACATAAAGTATGCTTTGCAGTATACAATCCTGACATCATTAACATTGAATTATCAACACCAAAGGCATTGTAACAAGTCTGTATTCAGTCACAAAATACAACCAACCAAAACACTGTAGTTATGTCACAAACCAACCTAAATCACAACTGAATTTCCCACTAGTCATAATCATCCAAAGAGAGCAGTGTACTGGATTCACATAGTCACAAAAAGGGCCAAGTCTACATGTCAATTCAGATTTACAAAAAAAAGGCCAAAATGATAATCAAATGCCTAGTTAGCCCCAAATGGAACCCTGCTTTCTTGTGTTGAAGGACCTCCATTTCTGGTCACAGTGCTCTGTGTAGAGGGCTGAGCAACTTTCTTCCTTGGTCGTACCCTTCCCCTTCCACTACCCACTGCCATAGAGGTTAATGTCTGCCCTTGTTCTTCAGAAGGTGGTTGAGCTGGATGCTTTCTTGGTCTTCCTCTTTTTAACTATTTCATTAAAGTTGAAGAAACATGCTCAAATACCAACTCAAAGAATGCAAAAGGCAGAAATGAAGACTCAAACATACATAATTCACATTTGGTATTGATGGTGCCTTTGGATTTGAAAAAGTCTTGTAGTTGTGGCCCTCCTGTTTGCAATTTGAACATGTCATGACAAGCCCAAATATCTTTAGTTTGTGTGTATTTTTTGGATCCTCCTCAGGGTCTATTTTCCTGTTCTTCTTTGGTCTACCTGACAATTTTCTAATTTTTGGAGGCTTGACAACATAGCCCTCTGCCTCAGGCCATATCTGCTCAGAAACCACAGGCTCAATAGCATGTTTATAGCCTTCTAGATACCCGTCAACAGTGTAATAGGGGTGTACAAAGGCCACTGGCTCCTCACCTTTGAACCCAATTGCAGCACAAGCATGGGTACATGGAATACCAGTCAAATCCCATCTTCTACATGTACAAGTTGCATCTGTAGAATACCCTCCATCTCATCATCTGTGGAATCTGAGCACACCTCACCTTCAGAACTTGCATAATCTGACTCAGCATGCTCAAGTACATGATTAAACCCATCCTAGTCTGCTGCTTCTCATCAAGTACAGAAAATATATCATGTTTTGTCTTCACTTCCTGTCTTGCTTGCACATATTTTTCATCATCAGAAGCAAGCTCACGATCATCTAACTCATCATCAGATTCTTCACCCCTAATAGGCGCAAAATCTGAATCCTCACTCTGCTCATCTTCAAACTCATTACAGCCTCATCTTCATGCTCATTATCAGCCTCATCTTCATGCTCATTATCAGCATTATCTTCAATCTCAGTGTTAATATCACCCTTAACCCCACTGCCACCCTCAACATTAGCCTTAGACTTTCTCCCATTCTCATCTCTCTCACAACCATCTATATACAAATGAATTACTCTAGAACTTGGTGTAAGAAATGCCAACATTTGCATAACATCCCTATCATTTGTCAGCACCCTAAAGGAAGACTCAGTCCTAGGAATTTTAAACCAGATTTTCTCCCAACTAACATACCCTAATTTCTCAACTAACTCTTCAGCATCAAAATAGCCAAACTTATCTGGATCTAAGTGAAATATTCCCTCACTTTCACCTCCAAGGTAGACATCTGTTCCCTCTAACTCAATAAACTTGCCACCATGATGAACATGTGCAGCAAATAAGAAGTTGAAAATAGCAATAAAACACATGATATATCAGGATCCTATATGAATAATTTTCTCCGGTCCCAAATGAATAATTTCACCAAATGAATAATTTTCTCCGGTCCCAACTCTTTATAACATGTTCAATTTTCTTTCGATAAATGAATAATTTCACCAAATAAATATTTTTCTCCGGTTCCGATCATATTCATTTATCGATGTTTTGCTGTACATGAGTTTAAAACACAAGTCGGTAGTAAGTATTACTATATGGTATTACTATCTGGTGGCCGAATCATAACTTTATTATTTCGATTCATCGCCGCTCATCAAAGTAAACGATTTCAAATGACTAAATATTTATTTATTTATTAATACTTATAAATTATAATAATGTAGTGTGATTTCCCAACGATTTTTTAGGACTTGGACACTGCACTAGTTTATCCCCAAGTTTATTCCCATTGCAATTGACACGTGACCTATGCTTGACCTATTAGCTCGACCTCCATTCGTTCGTACCCAGTAAATTGAACCGTCTGTTTTTTACTACGGTGCAACATTTCTCTGCGACTCTGAGCTGTTGTTTACTGTTGATACTGCAATTCCATTTCTGGGTTATCTGGAATCTCTAGTCAAGGTAGTTTCGGTTTATTGATTCTGTTATCCGATTCCTTTACGTATACCGATTTGATTTTATTATTCGATTCATTTTCTCCTTTAATTTCGCTAATTATGCAAATTAACGTGGTCTCTCTTATTTTTGTCGATTGCTTTGGTCCTTAATGATTTCATGAATTACCGGGTTTTGTTCTTACAATGATCTAATGAAGGAAAAAGAGGGGAATTATGGCCACGGTTGATGTGATCAAATGTTGCCTCGATTCCATCAGACAGGTAAGTTAATTTGCTCATATGACAGTTAGTTTATGATTTCTGTTTGAAATGAAATTGGTAGATATGTTGTTGTGTAATCATTTTCCAGGAATTCATGTTAGGAAAGGCTGTTTGAAAGGAACTCCGTTGATTTTCTTCAACTGTTGTAAGTTGAATGTTTGAGGTTTGGCTTGTCCAAGAAGTGGCGGGACTAGGAATTCGAGTTGGGTGGGACCTGAATTTGCATACAAAAAAATTAAAAATAACCTCAATAATCATTCAATCGTATCACAAATTAAAGAAGGTATACAATCATCTTCATTACAATACAAAATATTGATGCAAACTAAGCACAACACCTAAATTTGACTCTACTAGTACCTGAAGCCTGGGTTTTTTCTATGACAAAATCATTACTAATATAATCACCATATCCTTCTCAATGTGAGGAGAATCACCTCTTTCCATCTTATTTCTAAGCTTATTCTTGAAATTCACGGTTCACAATGCTCTATCGGCGTTTGTTGCTATATATACTGGAAGAGTCAAAACTAGACAGATCAATCCCTGAAGCATGGGAAAAGGGTTTAATTTCCTAGTTTGAACTAATAATGGACATTTAATTGTTTTTTTGGGTCGTTGACGTCATGGTTGTCACAGTGGTCTGTCAAGTTGCAGCACTGTCAGACCGCCTGGCGCCTAGGCGACTAGGATCCCGCCTAGATGACGTCCAGGCAACTAGTCTTATATATAATATATATAGTATTATATAATATATAATATATGAATTATTCTTAAAATATGATAAGGTAGATAATAAATAACATTCATTCAACTCAGCAAAAGTTACAAAACACACCATAAATAAGAATAACAACTAGAGTTTCATATTCAATTCCTCATTTCCAATAAGTCACATCTCAAATATTATCAAACAAGTTATCAATAAGCCCCTCATTTTTTATTAATAAAAGGTATTTATAAATAAATGGATCGACTCGTGGGTCAGATCGTCGGATAGTCGACCAAGGTGTCGATTATTATGCTTGTGCGACGCCTTACACCAAAAGGCGAGGCGACCAGGCCAGACGGCATAGTAGTCAATAGCGATTAGCGGCCCGTAGCGGTCACGTGCCCGTTTAGCTATATAGCGATAGCGGTACAATAGCGGCCGCTAAATGCAAATATAGCGACAAGTTTGTAAAAAAGTGACATATATATATATATATATATATATATATATAACAAGTAAGACAATAACTAAATTCATTAAAGTGAAAACAAAGTCTAGGTCATTAATCGTCATCAAAGATGAAACGTCAAATGAAAATCGATTACTAGAATAAAAAACATTAAGAGCAAACAAAGTCTAGTTCAAATGTTCAATTAAATTTAATTATCTAAAATATTGATGCCAAAGTCATCATCATCGGAATCGGATTCGTCAGTATCACAAGCTTTGTAGGCTTCGGCATCTTTTTCTTCTTCACTTTCCTCATCAAAATCGAAATCTCCTTCATCTATCAGTTGCGTTTTCCCCTTCCCTTTGGGCTTTGATGTAGATGAACTTCCCTTCTCATTCCCTTTGGACTTTGATGTAGATGAATCTTGTGATTTTCTTAAGTTATACAAAGGCTCATTCACACCACTAGCTCTTGCAACATCACCCCATGTCAAATCATCTCCATCATGAACCGGAGCATCCTCCTCTTCATCGTCAAATATTCCTGCCAACCATTCATTGGGATCCACCACACTTGTTTCATTAAGAATTATTGGATCAATTGTGTCCCGACAATCATACCGACGTCGCAAAGCTCGATTATACTTTATATATACCAAATCATTGAGCTTTTGCTGCTCTAATCTATTTCTTTTTTTCGAATGAAGCTGCACAAATGCAATACTTATTAGCTACATACATTTTGTTAAGTTAAAATACTTGTAAGCTTAATTACTTACATGTTCAAACACGCTCCAATTTCTTTCACAACCAGAAGAGCTACAAGTAAGACTGAGCACTTTAATGGCGAATTTTTGTAATGTTGGCGCTGAAGTTCCATATTGACTCCACCAATCTTACAAACAAAAAAGAAAAAAAATCTTTTAGATAGCAAATAGTTTACGTTTTTTTGGTGTTTGTGTTCCACAACGAAAAAACAAACTTTAAATTTTTTTACCTGGCGCATACGTGTTTCTCATATTGATTGCCATATGAATTCCAAAAAGCTTAAGTGCTTTTGTATAAAGAACTAGCTCGTTGTGTATCGTCACGGGACAATCTTTTGATACACGAGAATAATCCTTCTTTGACCTCTGCATCTTTCTCAACCTCCCCATTCTCATAATAATAAGCAGGGTTTAAGTAATACCCGACTACATGGAGTGGCCTGTGAAGTTGATAATTCCACCTATTATCAATTGTGTTGAAGGTCTCTATGCATATGTCTTCATTATTTCCAAATGCGGCGGCAATTTCTTCCTTCGCTCGATCCATGGCCTCATAAATATACCCCATTGGTTTTTTTTCTCCCCATCCACTAAACGAAGCACATGTATCAGTGGGCTAGCCACTTTAACAGCATACACAACCGAATTCCAAAAAGAAGGCATCATAATGATACTAACAACTTGTTTGCCTCCAACTTCTTTTGCAAATTTGCTTTTCGTCCAAATATCAGGAGTGAACATACTTCTTAAATTTTTCTTTTGTTTGTGAAAATGACTCAATGTGAGAAAAGCTGTAGCAAAGCGTGTCGTGGCAGGCCTCACCATGTCTCGATGGCCTGTGAAATCCCGCATCATATTGAACACCATGGTCCGATTGTAGATATATGTATAATTTTGACGGCTCGCTCAAATGTTCTCTTTAAGTCGGGCAATTTGAAGATGTCTTCAAATATCAAGTCGAGACAATGAGCTGCGCATGGTGTCCAATATAAATGTGGATACTTATCCTCCAAAAGCTTGCCGGCTAGAACGTTGTTGCTTGCACTATCTGTGACCACTTCGACCACGTCATCCGGCCCCACTTTTTGAATGAAATGATCAAGCAATTCAAACATTTTTTGCTCTGAAGCATCTACCGACTCGACAAACATGCTCCCCCGAGGCGTATTTATCAAAAAATTGACCAAAGACCTTCCTTTTCTATCTCTCCATCCATCAGCCATTAAAGAACATCCATAGATAGATTTTTCTTCTTCATTATCTTTCAACAGTAATTTAGTGTGCTTTATTTCTTCCTTTAACATTGGCACTCTCGCCTCGTGATAAGTAGGAGGTTTCATTCCAGAACCATACACACCAATTGCTTCAATTGCTGGTCCCAAACTATCATATCTAAGGGCATTAAATGGAATACCTGCATCATACATCCACCGACAGAACTTCCTAACAGCATCAAATCTCAATTTTTTTTGAGCTTCATTAAATTGTGAGCTCCCAACTTGATTCCCTCTTTTCTTTCCGATTGGTTGTCCAGATGGTTGAAAGTATAGATTAATGGGCCCCAATTGTTTAGATTTTTTGCTCAATTGTTGACTAGGATTAACAATCGGTCTCTTTCCATGCTCGTTCTCCTCATCTTGTTCTTGCTCTTCTAAAACACTTTCGTCAAAATGAGGTAGACTCCATAGATTCTTTGACCCTTTTTTTCATCGCAAAATGCTCAATAAATGCCTGCTTAACAAATTCTGGAACTTTTGTACATTTTGCTACATCCCGATTATCTCCAGCAAGATGATGCTTATGCCTTGTGATTCCACCCCTTGTAATTTTAGAACAATAATTGCATCGAATTCCTGCACCGAGATGTTTCTCATCAACTAATTTACCATGGCTCCATCCCGGATCCACCTCTTTTTCGGAATTTTTACTTGCCATGACAAAAAAATTATCTGCAAGTCAAAAAGATTGAAGTTAGACTGAGTTAAGGAAATAAATTAAATGTGTACAAAAAAACTGCATGCTACAATTTATGCGAAAAAACTCCTCTGCCCAGATAATTAATGCAATCAAAATGAAAACTACCTGCAAAATAAAAAAATAAAAAACAGAATGCTAAGGTAAAAAAATAAAAAACAGAATGCTAAAATAACAATACTAGTGAAAAAAGGAAACAACAAAAAAAAACCTACAATACTATCTGGGCAGTGGGCAGAGGAGGAGAAAAAAAAAGAAACAAGAAAAAAAAAAACTACAATACTGGGAGTGGGTAGCATAGTTGTTAGAGGCGCGCCCGAGGCGCGAGGCGCTAGGGGCGCCAAGAGCAGCGCCTCCTGGAAGGCGAGGCGGGCGCGGGGAGGGAGGCGGGCGCCTTTGTGCGCCTAGCGCGCCTCCTAGGGTGCGCCTCAGGCGCGCCTCAGGCGCGCCTCTCTCCCATCTTCATTTTCAACCTTCAAAATTAGGGTTTATTGGTAAGTTTTGGCTATTTTTTATTTTTATTTCAGTTTTCTTTTTGGCAACTTATTGTAAAATATAATATGTAATATGATTTATCATATTTACAGCTTTGTGTATCTAAAGATTATATTTTCTGTTTTTATGTTTATTTTTCTGTTTTTTTTTCATTATTTTTAATTTCTCATTTGATTAATATGTGATATGATTTATCATATTTTCAGCTTTTTTGTATCTAAAGATTATATTTTCCGTTTTTATGTTTATTTTTCTGTTTTTTTCATTATTTTTTAATTTCACATTTGATTAATATGTGATATGATTTATCATATTTTTAGTTTTTTTGTATCTAAAGATTATATTTTCTGTTTTTATGTTTATTTTTCTGTTTTTTTCATTATTTTTTAATTTCTCATTTGATTAATATTGTTATCTATATTTAACTTATATCTCTTTCTTTCTTATAATGCATTTCTTATAGTATTTTATGTCTCTTTTATGTTGTTTTTATTAAATTTTCTGTTTTATTTTAATTATTTGTCATTTATCTCTTTAAGAAGTGTTGAACCTAAACATGTCTTTTGTGTGTTGGTTTTTGTTGGTTATGTGTTGATTTTTGTTGATTATATGATTTATTATTGAAGTTGAAGTTAAACTTTATGTTTTGGGATTCTTAGACTTGATTACATGAATTCTGTTTTCTTATTAATTTTTAATTAATTTTGCACCTCTGTTCAAGAGGCGCGCGCCTCGGGCGCGCCTCTCGCCTCGGGCGCTAGGGCAGTCTTTGCGCCTCTGTGCGCCTCTCTCCTCTAACAACTATGGTGGGTAGAGGAGGTGAAGAAAAAGAAACAAGGAAAAAAAACTACAATACTATCACAGAGGAGGAGAAAAAAAAGAAACAAGAAAAAAAAAACTTACTTCAAAAAGCAGAGGAGGAGGCGGCTGAGGCACTGGGCGGCGGCGGCGAGGAGGGCTGAGGCGCTGGGTGACGGCGGCGAGGGGGAGAGATGAGCGGCGGCGGCGCAAAGGAAAATACTTAGAATGAAAAAGAAAGAAAAAAACCGGGAGTCGGGAGGTTTAAGTAGGGTTGGGCTTTATTATTTCAAAAAAAAAGAAATAAAAGAAAGAAAAAAAACGGGGGAGTCGTCGGGAGAGTAGCCCTCTATTATTTTAAAAAAAAAAATTTAGCGGCCGCTAAGGCCGCCATCGCTAAACTGAGTTAGTGATAATAGCGGCGGTTCGCGGCCGCTACTCATAAACACCTAGCGAAAAGCGGCCGGTAGCGATAGGTGGCCGCTTCGCGTCGCTAACCGCTATAGCGGCCGTCGCGGCCGCTATTGACTACTATGCCAGACGGTCCCCCAAAAACCGCCTGGACGCCTAGGTAGCGATTAGGCGATGCTTTGACAACAATGGTTGACGGCATAGTTGTGAATAGCGGATAGCGCCAAATAGCGACAAGGTCCCCGATGGCTATAGCGCATAGCGATGCCAATAGCGAGGGCTATTTGAAAATAAAGCGCTAGAAGTATATAAATACATAATATATGACATATATTAAAAATAATTCAGACTTCATGCATAAATTGAAAAATAAAACAAATACAAGTTCAAAACACAACATAACAGTATTTCGAATACTACAAAAACAATAATATAAAAATCATTATTCATCTTCTTCATAAAGATCAAGATCATCTTCTTCATTTGGAAGTGCATAACCCTCGATATCATTCTCTTCTTCACTTTCTTCATCAAAATTGAATTCCTCGTCCTCTTCCTCCTCTTCATCAATAAGGGTGAGTGTAGAAGCTGCTGAAACTTTCTTTTTTCCTTTGGACTTGGATGTTGCTGCCTTAGAGCTCGTAGCATTTGAAGACTGAGATGATGTAGGGGCTGCCTTCGACACCCCTTTGGATTTTCTGAATGTATATGAAGCTTCTTCAGCCCCGGCAGCATCGACAACAACTTGCCAAGTCAAATCTTCCCCATCATGAACCAAGTCAGACACTTTATCCTCCAACCTCCCAACAAACCATTCATTGCCATCATCTACTTCAGTCAGTATGATAGGATCAAGGGTGTCTCGCATGTCATATCTACGCCTCAAAGCTCTGTTGTACTTAATGAACACCAAGTCATTTAATCGTTTTTGTGCCAGCCTATTCCTTTTTTTGGAATGAAGCTGCAAAAGTTTAAAATTTAAATAAATTTGTCATGAATTGAGGCACGCAACGGGGCAAACTTTGTAGAAATAGAAAAAATAAACAACAAAAAATTAAAATCATTTACATGGTCAAACACACTCCAGTTGCACTCACAACCGAAAGAGCTACAAGTGAGATTGAGTATCTTCTCGGCGAGTCTTTGCAACTTTTGTGTCGAAGATCCATATGAGTTCCACCACATAGCTAGATGAACAACATAATTATATTGTTATTTTAATATATTCACATTGAATTTATCCCATAATCATATTCTAATATTTTCAGTTTAATTTAAAGTTTAAACATAACAATTAACATTATACCTGGTGATACGACATTTCTCATTTTGACTGCGACTTCCATCCCAAAAAGCCCTTCAACTTGCTTGTATTTTGACAACTCCTTATGAATTGTAGTCTCTGTCTGAGGATTAGTAGTCAGCCTGGTAATGGTTTTGTACAACCCCGTAATAACCTCCTCATCATGTTCTATCTCAGGATTAGAATAGAAGAAATGAAGATTCAAGAAATAACCGGCTGCATGCAATTCTTGATGGAGCTGGAACTGCCACCTATTGTCAATAATTCCAAACACATCTTTATACCTTTCTTCATTACTATCAAATGCTTTTGCTATTTTCTCCTTAGCCCTATCCATTGCCTCATATATATATCCCATGGCAGGCCTCTTCTCCCCATCCACCAATCAAAGCACCTCCAATAGTGGGCCACCAATTTTCATAGCATAAACAATTGAATTCCAAAATGAAGGCATCATCATGACTTTCAGTGCTTGCTTACCACCTAGTTCCTTTGCAAACTTGCTTTTGCTCCAATTTTCTGAAGTAAACATCATTCTCAAATTTGATTTTTGCTGCTGAAAGCTTCTCATAGTCAAGAAAGCAGTGGCAAACCTAGTCTTGGCAGGCCGGACGAGGTCTTTTTGGCCTGTGAATTCTCTCATCATGTTCAGCAACAAAGTGCGATTGTAAATATATCCACTAACATTGATTGCCCGCTCAAGTGTTCTCTTCAACTCTGGCATTTTGAATATATCCTCAAACATCAAATCTACGCAGTGTGCTGCACATGGGGTCTAATACAAGTTTGAATATTTCTCCATCAATTTGTTCCCTGTAAGAACAAGGAGAGCATCTAGTAATTAATAAACCATTTTAATTAAAAAAACATACAATATGCTGATGAACAAGAGCAGTCTAGAAATAAACATGAAAAATATTGTAAGTTAATATGTTAGATTTTCTTATCGGCATAAACATTATTTGACGCACTGTCAGTAACCACTTGAACAGCATTATTCACCCTAACTTTCTGAACAAACTTGTCTAGTAGTTCAAACATTTTCTCTCCCGTGTGAGAGTAACTGGATGCATCAACGGATTCAATAAACATGATGCCTTTAGGGGTATTCACCAAGAAATTGAAAAGTGACCTCCCTCTTTTGTCTCTCCAACCATCAGCCATTAAAGTACAACCATTCTTCGCCATCTCCTCTTCATTTCGTTTCATAAGCATCTTTGTGTGTTTGATCTCCTCCTTCAATAAAGGCTCCCTAACCTCATGGTAACTAGGTGGTTTCATCCCATGACCATATTGTCCAATTGCTTCAATCATTGGCTTGAAGCTATCATAATTGACCGCATTGAATGCGATTCCCACATCGTACATCCACCTCGCAAATTTTTGTACTGCATCAGCCCTTAATTTTTTCTGAACTTCATTATACCCCGGTGCTTTACCGCCTTGATTCTTGGCTTCTAACTTAAAGAATGCATTCAAGGGACCTAATTGCCGTGGTTTTTTGGGCTGCAACTTTGACGAGGCAGAAGAAACAGTTGTAGTACGCTTTCCATGAGCTGAATCCCCACTTGGATCAGTATCATCTCCGTTGTCATAAACATCATCAAAATGAGGAGTGGTCTCCCCAAGAGTTTTTTGAGCAAACCTTTCTTCAAAGTGATCTTTCATTTCTTGCTTCACACATTCTGGAACTTTTGAACAATTCTTTACATTTTTATAACCTCCAGCAAGATGTTGGTTATGCCTTGTTATACCACCCTTTGTAATTGGTTTGCAATAGTTGCATATTATTCCATCAGTAACCTTGTTCGGATTTATCATCCTTCTATAGTTCCATCCGATCTCTTTTCTTTTCATCTTGTGAATTTTCCATCTCTAGAAATCTGAAAATTTAATGAAAAAAAAAGTTCTGCCTCAGTGAGATTCTCAGTGAAATAAAAATATCTGACTTCAAGTTTCAACTTTCAATCAACAAGTATCAAAGAACTGAAATGTGAAAGAGAGAGAGAGAGAGAGAGAGAGAGAGAGAGAAGACATACTGAATCGGAGGAGAGAAGAGGCCGCTCCGGCGAAGTGAGCCGAGCGCCGCCGACGTGAATAGATGCGCGAGGTGAAGCCGGTGGCGCCTTCGGATGGAAATCGAGGAGTGTTGAAGCTTCGGTCTCCGCAGCAGTTGAAGGTGGTTAATCGCAACGGTGAAAGAATAGCAATGTGAAAGAAATGTAGGGTTTGACCAAAAAAAAAGTTCAAGTAATAGAAACACGTTTTGCCCAAAAACGTGTAAAAAATAATGGGCAGTACATGAAATAACGCCGCTATAAGGCACTATGTCAAGTCGCGCTATCGCGACAATAGCGAAAATAGCGGGCGCTATTGTAAAGGCCATAGCTCATCGCGCCTAATAGCGACTGCCCGCCGCATCGCGCCGCTACTCACTATAGCGCTCGCTACGAGCGTTATTCACAACTATGGTTGACGGTTTCAAAGGATGATTCATGTTAGCCGACCTCAAATCATTTTGGAATTAACAAGCTCACAGATATAAGTCAAATTCTGAAATTTATGTACCTAAACAAGTTATCAAGGTAACTGTTTGATATACGTGTTCGACACAAACTAGCTGTTGAAATAATAAAATAAATAAATAAAATAATATTTTAGAGCTAAATTTGGTAGCTTTTGTCAAACTCCATTCCAGAAATTAATTTTATTAGCTTTTATGAAACACTAATTCAAAGTCCACAACTAGTTTACCAAAAACCATTATTTTTAATTAGTAGTGTTCTGTAAACCCAATTAGTCAATTACCAAATATATATATATATATAGATTCAGGATCATATGAGAATGATTTTTATGTTGTGAATTGAGAATAAATCCGAATCATTGATCTGTGTGATGTACGGTCCATATTGGCTTATGCATGCAATATATGCATTTCGTGCATCAAATTTGCAATGCATAAAAACTCAGCATTATATGCATCAAAATATCGATGCACTAGAATATTACATTCTATGCATACGTTTTTGTGAGAATAAATCTAGGCCATCCATTTAATCAAGATATGTGGATCAAATTCATTCTTATTTTTTAACTTAAGCATCATTCTCACCAGAACCCATCCTCTATATATATATATTATATATATATATATATATATATATATATATATATAGAAATGGTTGGGACTTTAGTCCCACTTTAACCTCAATTCCGCCACTGTTTCTAAGATCTGCTTTTTTTTGGTTTTCAGGTATCCGAGAACATTAAAGATGCAGTTGTATACTTGGATGCTGGAAGTACAGAGAGTTTCCAGTTCATAGGTGCATTCCCTGTATTGCTGGAGCTAGGGGCCCGTGCTGTCTGTAGCTTGGAGAACATTCCGTCTCTCGAGAAGGTAAGACCTACTGTTACCACAGACATCCTGATTTCACCCATGCATACTTCTGAATGATTCGTTTCTCCTTTTCTGAATTCGAAGTTTAGGGATCCATGATAATTCTTGTACATTATGGAGACAACCTATGGAATAACATATACTCTTAATACATAGTGACCTCTCATCATTACTATTAGGATAAGATCGTGCAACAACACTTTTAAGTTTCTCTTATGAAATTGTTTTGTCCACCATTGTGTCTCTTTGTTTATAGTGGCATCTATTCACCTTTAAAGAATAGAATAACATAATATAACCCCTCAAAATAAATCTGGTAGGTAATAATTGGGGTCACTTTCCGAGTAGTTTTGTATTGTTTGTTGTGCTTGTTAAGATTGTGATGGATATCTAGCTTAATCAGTTAGGCATTAATTTATTATTCTCTCACCCTTGTTCTCAATAGTTTCTTATTGCCCCTATTGTCTAGGTTGTTGACTGGAATACCAGTTCTCATCTTGCAAGGAAGATTGTGATTGTCACATCACGTTTTCTGAGTGATGCACATCGATATATTTTACGATGCCTGAGTACGCTTGGAACTGTTCACCAATGTGCTATATATACGTCAATCTCAGAGGTGTTCATTTAAATATTTTTTGTTTTGTTAAATTTTTCTTTTAAATTTTATTTTTTGAGTTTTACTTGACCACTCCTGTGGAAACTCATTACTGTGTAGTATTGCTTATTGTGATTTGTTGAGTTCTTTATTCGTAATGATTATGAGTGCATTCCTACTTGGTATTTCAATGGTGCACTGTTCACACATTTTTATCACAAGATGGCTTGTTAAGTTCTAGCGAGTAGGCTTGGGTATCAGGCCGTCATTGTTAGCATTAATGCCCAAGTAAATGTGTCTATGCGGAATGAACTCATGATAAAATATTGTGAAATTTGAATGGAAAACTATTACAACAACAACAACATTTAAGCCTTAGTCCCAAAATTATTTGGGGTCGGCTAACATGAATCAAACTTTGAAACCGTCAATAATCGTTACATCAATAACATAAAAGGAAAAAAGAGGGAAAAAAGTAGAGAACAAAGCAAATAAAAAAAGAGAATGAATGTTAAAAAAAAAAGAAAAAAAAAGAAAAAAAATGAAAAATCCTGAAAAATTAATTAAAAGATAACATGGAATAAAAGAAAATAGGAATAAAAATACAGATTAAAAAAAAAAAAGGAATCAGATTCCATCCACCATCCGCATTCTTTCCCGCCACATTTGCCTCTCCATCGTCATACTTTCTCCAATGAATGGAAAACTATTACAACAAAAAAAGACCGAGGATGAAGTTGCGCCAAAATTAGTCCCTAATGAGTTATGAGATTAACAAAATTCATAGTTGACTCTTTTAACTTGCTTGCTTAAAGTGTTTAGGGATACACGTTGAATGCATTCTGACTAGTGCTAACGGGTCAGTCAGAGTTGGGTATCGCCATACCCAGTTCGGCATTGGTTTAGTGTTGGGTCGGGCATCTGCCGAACCCTTAAAGGAATCAGGTAGTTAGGACCGGGACCGGCTCGTTAAGGAATCGAGCGGGTACCGGACCCGATATTTGAAACGGGTTGTCGGGCGGGTACCGAGTGGTTATTGAAATTGTGTGTTATATGCTTAGGATTTAGGTTAACTATAGCCATTTATGGCTTATATTTGTTCATATGCTTAGGACTTAGATTAAGTATAGCTGTTTATGGCTTATGTTTGTTTGGTACTTTGATGGTGCATATGTATTCCACTTAAGAATCAAACCAAGTGGGTAAGGACCATTAATACTTGGGATTCAATCAATTTAAGAAATGAACTGGGTATTTATCTGGCATACCAGGTTTCACTATCGGGTAACAAGTCATGCCCGGGACCGGCTTGTTAAGGAATCGGGTGGTTCATCGAACCGGGTGTTCGAGCCGGGTCGTCGGGCGGGTAGCGGATAGTTCGGCTCATTTAACAACCCCAGTTCTGACAGTGCTAGTTTCTAGAGCATGGGACTTTCGTAATTAAAATGTTTGCTATACTTTCACTGTGATATGCCCTACTGGATTCCTAAGTTTGATCTGTACTCTTATTCTTATTTGGTGAGTGAGTTTGTAGCCAGGTTACATGTACATATTAACACTTGTGGATATAGTTATTTTTTCGGATTTGGATAACTTTCTCTAAGGTCGGATGGGAATTCAATATATTTTTTATTCCTTGCATCAGATCTGATAATCATATATGATATGATCCTTCATTCCAGTTTTGATGTGATCCTTGCATTTTGTTTTCTAGCTTTTATTTATTATATCTTGTAATCAGATTGGTTGGAGTATCTCTAACTGTTGCTCCCTATTTATGCTGTTATGCACGCATTGTAACCCATTGTAAATCAAGGAATAAGAATTTTTTCCCCCTGAATTACATGGTATCAAAGCTTCACGGCCTGATCGAGGAATTGTTTCAGAATGGTAAAGATGGGTATGACCAAAGACCGGGAAAAGATTGGGGGAAGGCAGAAGGGTTTCAAACAATACCATAACTTCCGCAGCGGTATCAAATTGCAGGAATTTAATCTCTTCTACTGTGGCCTATGTTCGCCTTCAAGTTTTAGCTTGCAATTTATTGAGAAGCTGAACATGAAGAATTACTTAGATTGGTCACAGTCAGACCAGCTAGCTTATCAGTTGTCTGATTTTGAAAATGAGTGGCAGAAAAGTATCTCTGGGCCGGCTCCATTCGCAAAAAGAACAATTAGAGTACTTGTACAAATTATTTTCTACAAAGCTTTCAGTTACTCTATCCTTTTCTTTAGCTCAAAAAGGTATTCATCTGTCCACTACTTTCCAACGAACCCTAATGTTCCACGGATCGTTGATTCTGGAGCTACTGACCACATGACAGATTGTCCAACTTTGTTTTATTTTTATAGTCCTTGTGCTGGTAATAAAAGACTTTGTTGCACATGTTTTTTTGTGCTATAGCCGGTGTTGACTCAACCCCTGTTTCAAGTTCTATCACTCTACATAACACCCTACCCGTCCCGAATTTATCATTCAACCTACGAAGCACGGACTCGTCACGCCACATGACACGCTTTTATGTTTCTAGTAAAAAATATATAGAAAAAGTTAATGTACTTGAGAATTCATAAAAGATTACCATAAACATAATTCCTAGTTAGTCTTTTTTATTTTAACAAAGCCCCAATGGACCTCTTTTTTAGAAAAAAAATCCCAGCTTAATATAAACCATTCTTTATTTGAAAAGTCCACTTTTAATATAGGTTAGTATAAACTCAGCTGCCTCCACTTGTCATAATTTATTCAATATTAAATGAAACAAAATTCTAGCTGCTTCCTTTCCTGTTTTACCCAGCCGCCTCCTGACTTCTCACCTTTCCCTCTCAGCTCTCATACTCTTCCTTCTGGAGAAGCAAAATTGAGTCTGCCAGCTGGCTTGCTTTCTTGCTCTTCCTCACAACCGCGCTCGTCTTCTATAACTCAGACCTCAGCAAGTTTCTACAACAAGTATTATATCGACGAAGGCGAAGAATATGGCGCTGGAGAAGAGATCGGCGAAGAAAGAACAGACCCGAGCGTGTCTACTCGCGTGTCTTCCCGTCAGGGTCGGCCCAACATCTACGGAGGCCTAAAGCGAACTCTCAAGTGAGGCCATGAGTTAAAAAAATGCAAACTTAGGTGTACGGATGAGGTATTTTTCCGGGTAATGTAATTTTGGAGAAGAATTGAAATAGTTTAAAATATTTTGAGTGCCTCCAAAAATTACATTATTACGTAAAAATACTTCATCCAAATATATATTTAATGTCTCATTCAATATAACTTTAACCCTATTTTCAGAGTTTAATGGAAACAAGTTGGAGATCGTAATAGCAACAAGCTAATGCAAATAAAATCCATGCTCCATTAAATATATATATATATATATAAACACCTATTGGAATAGTTTAAATGAATAATTTAAATTAGATAAAAATAAATAAATATTTTAATACCTATCACATGTTACGAAATTTGAACAAGAGTCTTCCATTTGATTTAATGTAGTGTAAATAAATATTTTAATACCTATCACATATTACCAAATTAAGGTTTATTCTGATGATGCCGTACGGTAAATCAATTTAAAAAACAAACAAAAGTACCTATGTGAAAATCGAACGGCACACTTCAGCATAAAATGCATAGCTTCAGTCTCTTGGGCTATAGCTGTATTTTCCCATTCCCGTCATCGACGAATTGTTAGATGAATTGTGGGGGGCAGCTGTATTTTCTAAGTTGGATTTAAAATCCGGCTATCACCAAATTAGGATGAAGGAGTGTGATACTCATAAAACCGCATTTAGAACACATGAGGGACATTACGAGTACCTAGTAATGCCTTTTGGTTTGACAAATGCTCCGTCTACATTTCAAGCTCTTATGAATGACATTTTCAAACCATATTTGAGGAAGTTTGTATTGGTATTTTTGATGATATATTGGTGTTGGAGCAATTTCGGTATTAGCGCCGTTGTGCGGAAGCGTAAATTAAATATGCAGAAATTAAATGACACACGGATTTATAGACGTTCGGCCAAATGTGCCTACGTCCTCTTTCGTTATCTTTTTCTATAGGCTTAAGATATAAACCTCTGCACCTCTCTTCTATCGGTCGAGGGATTACCGTTACAAGCTCGTCTTCTATCGGCCCGAGTAAACCGTTCTCTTACTTGTCTTTTTGTCGGTCCAAGTTAAACCGTTTTCCTTTTCTATTAGACAAGGAATCAACCACTCTAGCTTTCTATCGGTACTAGATAAACCTCACTAACATAGCGATTGTGATTCTAACAATGCCTGATCCTTGATCCTAATAACACCGAATCCAATCGTATCTTTTCTTTTACCTCTCGTGTATGTGTTGAATGTATAAACACTCAAACTAACAATATAAGCTCAATATCACAACAACAATACAATGTATATGAATATCAGATCAATGTCTTGATTGCTTGAAGTTGTTGTAAGATGAATAACTTGAAGTGGTATTTATAGCCTTCTCCATCAAACTAGCCGTTGGCCTGTTTTGACTTATTAGCGTACGCTAGGCTTCTTCCTTAGCGTGCGCTATCGCACATTGTTGCCTGTTACGTACGTTATGTACTGCATGTAGCGTACGTTAACGTCTTGTAGCTTCAGTCCAGTGGCTACTGTCCGTGACAGTTAGCGTGCGCTAAAATTTCCTTGTAGCGTGCGCTAATCTTCCATCATTGCATGCGTCATATATCCGTTTATACTTTTTGACTTTGCTTCAGAATCTTTCCAACGAATTGATTGACTTGAATTCAAAATGCTATTTAGCGCGCGCTAAATATCATCAGTAGCGTGCGCTATGTTTTACTTCACTGCATACGTCATTCTGTGTTTGAATGTCTTCACAACGGTAAAATAGCCTTCGATAGTGTGCGTTAGTTATCATGAGTAGCGTGCGCTATCTTCATCAGATGACTTGACTTCAGGTAATTTTGAACTCGTCTGATATGCAGCCAGGTATCGTTAGCGTGCGCTAACATTTTGTGTCTAGCGTGCGCTAGTTTTGTATTTTGTCCAGCTTTTTGCGTCTTCGTCTGCTTCGTTGTTTTACTTCGCCTCTTTGTTGTTTTGGTTTGTTTAGCAACTTAATCATCAATACACTATTTCTGAATATGTGGAATAAATATTCCAACAATTGGTGTATAGTAGTGATCCACAAACTCATTTACACCATCTCAAGAATGTGTTGAAGGTGCTAGGAACACATGTTCTCAAGGTGAATGCTAAGAAATGTTGTTTTGGAATGGCACAATTGGAGTATTTGGGTCACATTATTTCTTCAAAGGGGATTGCAGCTGATCCGGAAAAAATCTAAGTTATGGAAGAGTGGCCTTTACCAAAAAACCTTAAAGGATTGAGGGGTTTCCTTGGGTTGACTGGTTATTATAGGAGATTTGTTCAAGGATATGGGCTGATAGCTAGGCCGTTGACACAGATGCTGAAGAAAGACAGCTTTCAATGGAGTGATGAAGCACGTCAAGCTTTTGAGACATTGAAGGGGAAGATGGCGGAGTTACCTTTGCTGAATATGCCAAATTTCCAAATTCCATTCGAAATCGAAACTGATGCGTCCGGTATTGGGTTAGGGGCAGTCTTGATGCAGCAGGGCAGACCCTTAGTGTTTCTGAGTCAAGCTTTATCTGACAGAGGAAGACTCAAATCTGTGTACGAACGTGAATTGATGGCCATTGTGTTAGCTGTGCAGAAGTGGAGGCATTATTTGATGGGTAGCCACTTCATTATAAGAACTGATCAAAGAAGCTTGAAATATTTGCTGGAGCAAAGGTTGTTAGATGGGGAACAACAAAAGTGGGTGGCAAAACTGATGGGGTATGATTTTGAGATTCATTATAAGGAGGGGAAGGAGAATAGAGTAGCGGATGCTCTGTCACGTGTTGTTGACATAAAGGCTATTTCCATGGTGAGTACGGTAGATTGGAGTATTATTGTGGAGGAAACAACTCAAGATGAACAACTTCAGAAGTTGATCCAAGAACTAGTGGTTGATCCGAAGTTTCATCCTTCTTTTGAATTTAAAAATGGGTGCTTATGGCATAAGGGGAGGGGGGGTTTTATCGTCCAAGTCCAGTAAAATACCAGTTATTTTGGAAGAGTTCCATGCATCATTGTTGGGGGGGTGGGGGGCACTCGGGAGGGTTGAGAACATTTAAAAGGATTGCAAATGTTTTTTTTTTGGAAGAATATGAAGAGGGATGTAGAGGAGTATGTGAAGAAATGTGGGGTGTGCCAAAATAATAAGTATCAAGCTTTGAAGCTAGCTGGACTGTTACAACCAATTGCTGTTCCGGATCAAATTTGGGAGGAGTTGACCATGGATTTTATTGGCGGACTGCCAAAGGCTAAGGGCAAGGACACTATATTAGTAGTGGTTGACAGATTGACAAAGGCTGCACATTTCATGCCGTTACAACATCCTTACACGGCTAAAGATGTGGCAGATATTTTTATTACTGAAGTGGTCCGGCTACACGGTTTTCCCTCTTCTATCATTTCGGATAGAGACAGGGTGTTTATGAGCCTGTTTTGGAAGGAGCTATTCAAAAGGCCAGGGTCCAAATTGAAGTACAGTTCTGCATATCATCCTCAAACGGATGGTCAATCGGAGATGACAAATCGAACCTTGGAAGCATACTTAAGATGTTTTGTGAATGGATATCCGAAAAGTTGGATTAAGTGGTTGTCATGGGCTGAATTTTGGTTTAATTATTCTTTCAACGTGTCAATTGGTATGAGTCCTTTTAAGGCGGTGTATGGTAGGGAAGCACCCACTGTCAGTAAATATGCTAAGGAAGGGTCTAGAGTTCATGAAGTGGATCAGTTGCTGTGGGAAAGGGATACTATTTTGGAAGAGTTAAAGGAGCAGTTGGGAAAGGCCCAGAATAGCATGAAACAATGTGCAGATAAGAAGAGAAGACACATTGAGTTTGAGGTGGGAGATAAGGTCTATTTGAAGGCTCAACCATACCGGTTCAAGTCACTAGCGAGGAGGCCAAATGAAAAGCTTACTCCTAGGTATTATGGTCCTTTTGAAATGTTAGAAAGGATAGGACAGACTGCTTATAGGTTGTCTCTGCCTGTGCATTCAAAAATTCATCCCGTTTTTCATGTGTCGCAATTAAAGAAGGCTGTTGGCAGTGTTGTTGCGAGTCAACCTCTACCTCAAACGCTGAATGATGACTGGGAATTACAGGTACAACCGAAGGAGGTACTGATAGAGCAGCACCGACAGGATTGAAGGTTTATTCGCGGCACAAGTACCAGGCAGTAGCAGTTTAGTTTGGAGGCAGTATTTAGTTATTGCTTATTATTAATTATCTTGTTTATTAAGTATTCTGTTTTCATGGATCGGGCCTTTTTTGCCCTAAGCATGGGCCTTAGTAGGAATATATTATATATATATATATTAGTTTCCTGCGTAAATTAGGGTTATCTTGGGATCTTTGGATTTTCAGCTTACGCTGTGGCAGAGCAGTTGCTCTGGGACCTCGTTTTTGAGGGTTTATCGTTCTAATTCAGTTTTTTTCCTTCTTCACCACCTTCACTCTATCAATTTGGTCCGACCTTGCCGGTTTATGCCCAGGACTCGCAGCCAGACGAAGATAGAGAAGATGGTTGAGCAGGAATCGCTGTCAGCACTGGAATCTAGGGTTTCTGCTATGGAGGAAGGGTTAATTTCCGTGGAGAAATCCCTAGGTCGTCAGGACACTCAGTTTAAGGCAATAATGAACGAACTGAGAGCCATCACTTCCGCGTTGACGCTCCACACTGACAACAGCCATAAGGAAGACGAGGCATCACACAAGACAGGAGAGACCAATTCGGGGTCGTTTGCCACACCGCAGGGCAGCGAAATTTCGTTGATGGCAGGTGCACCACGGATTGATCTACCATTGTTCGATGGGACAGATCCAATCTCATGGTTGGCACAAGCAGGCCAATATTTTCTGGTTCACCGAACACCGATGGCTGATCGGGTTCAGTTGGCGCTCATCGTCATGTCAGGCCGATCTATGTTCTGGGCGCAATGGGTATTGCGTCGTTCGCCTACAATAACATGGAAACAGTTCGCGCAAGAGTTACTGGGTCGTTTTGGCGACAGTTCCACCCTTAATGCATATGAAGCCATGCAACTAACTCGACAGACAGATTCGTTGGAGGATTTTGTGTCGTCGTTTGAAGAGCGAATAGCGCAATTGCCCTCTCTACTTCCAGAGCACCAGCTGGGAATGTTTTTGGGGGGCTTACAACCGTCAATTCGTGATCAGATACCAGATTCAGATTGTAGCAATGTCGATTCCGCAGTTCGGGCAGCTCGACGAATTGCTCGATCGGGCAGGTCTCCTGCTGTACAAAATAGGCCCGCATTTACCACGGGAGCCTTCACGCGACCCACGTCGACCTATCAGTCTTCGGCGCAGAAGCCCAGCAATCTACAAACAACCAGTTCAGCTATACGTCCTCAGTACTCGTCAACAGCGTCGTCGGGCTCCCGCATAACGGAAGCAGAAGCACGGGAAGACCGTGCCAAGGGGAAGTGCTATCGCTGTGGGTTGGCATACAGCCCCTTACACAAATGCCAAGCTAAATCATTGGCAATTATTCTGGACCCCGAAGAAGATGATCTGGAAGAAGAGATAGAGGAGCAAGCACAGGAGCAAGTGGCGGGTTCAGTTACGGAGGAACCAGACCCTGCAGTCGAGCTGAAGCAGTTACAACTCTCTCGGATGTCATCCCATGGGTTTGATGGAGCTCAAACTTTAAAATTGTTTAGCCGGGTGGAAGGTCGACACCTGTTGACAATGATAGATAGCGGAGCTAGTCATTGTTTTATCACTGAACATGTGGTTCAGGCCTTGGGTTTGAAGGTGGATGCAACGGAGACTTTTGCAGTTGTATTGGGGGATGGAACGAGAGTCAACACCCAAGGAGTTTGTAAGGCAGTTCCCTTCATCATATCTGATCATTTATTTTATATTACCTGCTATATGTTTCCTCTCCGCAGCGTCGATGTCATTTTGGGGGTCTCCTGGCTTGCCCAATTGGGCGATGTGACTGCCAACTGGGCTACTCTTTCCATGAAGTTCCATGTAGATAACAAGGAGATCAGATTGCAGGGGAACCCTAGCTTGGCTCGGCGAGCTTGCGTACGCGCTGATCTCTGCTCTTTTGAGTTGGGAGATGAAGCATGGTTGTTGTGGACAATGGATGAAGACAAATTAGCAGCTTATGGCACTGCTCCGTCGCTTACAACCACACAGCGTCAGGAATTGGAGACGCTGATATCAGGCTTTGACGTCATAACTCAGATGCCGACTATCCTGCCCCCACCGCGGAGTAGTGACCACCGTATTGTGTTGCACGAAGGCACCTCGCCGGTTTCTGTCCGACCATACAGGTACAATCACTTACAGAAAGATGAGATGGAGAAGTTAGTAGCTGAGATGCTCGCGGCCGGGATTATTCAGCCAAGTACCAGCCCTTATTCCAGCCCGGTGTTGTTGGTTCGTAAGAATGATGGATCATGGAGATTTTGTGTGGATTATCGTGCTCTAAACAAGGTCACGGTGGCGGATAAATATCCTATACCGGTGATCCAAGAGCTACTGGATGAGTTGCATGGCGCGAAGTGGTTCAGTAAGCTTGATTTACGCGCCGGGTACCATCAGATTCGCATCAGATCCTCCTTTTCTTCCAGCTGCGGTAGTTAAGCGTCGTTCCTTGCAGTGAAATGGTGTGGTTGTGGAACAGGTGTTGGTTCAATGGCAGGGATTGGGAGTTGAGGAGAGTTCATGGGTTGATGTTGCTGAAATGCGTGGCCAGTTTCCAGAGTTCAGCCTTGAGGACAAGGCTGTTTCGTCTTCGGGAGCAATTGATAGAGCAGCACCGACTGGATTGAAGGTTTATTCGCGGCGCAAGTACCAGGCAGTAGCAGTTTAGTTTGGAGGCAGTATTTAGTTATTGCTTATTATTAATTATCTTGTTTATTAAGTATTCTGCTTTCATGGATCTGGCCTTTTTTGCCTTAAGCATGGGCCTTAGTAGGAATATATTATATATATATATTAGTTTCCTGCGTAAATTAGGGTTATCTTGGGATCTTTGGATTTTTAGCTTACGCTGTGGCAGAGCAGTTGCTCTGGGACCTCGTTTTTGAGGGTTTATCGTTCTAATTCAGTTTTCTTCCTTCTTCACCACCTTCACTCTATCAGGTACAAGGGGTGAGGAGATTGTTAAATGGAATTTATAGTCTCTTGCTATCAGTAGGGATATTCTCTTATGAGGATATTAGTAGTATTCTCCATTTATCATCTTGTAAGGAGTTAATCTCCATCCACGTTCATACTATTTCCTTTGTAAGAAGCCAGTCTTTTATATCTCTACACATATAATCAAATATATTCCTTATCTTACATTCATCATATATAGTATTACTGCTACATCGTATTAAAGAGATAGTAGGTTAATCAAGACCATGAAGTCTCATGTTCTCAAGTGTATTCTGCTGTTTTTTCAGAAATTCCTGGATTATCCCATTTCTCCGGCATCCTAGTAAAACTTCCATTTTTACCAAGGTATCTTTCTCACCTTCCGATGCCTATGTTGAAATAGTGAATCATTGGATTCCTCCAGCTCCGCATTGTGCGATCTTTCTTTATAACTTAGGAATCTGGTACTTTCTTTTGGAAATAGGTTAGGCAAGACTAGAGCACTATGTCTATGTAGTGATACTGGTTTCCGTTTTCATTTTTGTCTTTGTTAATTGGCAATTTGGGGTGGTTTGTGTAAGCTGGATTCTGATTGTTAAATCGATTATTAAAGAATTAGTATAAAGCTGGTGTAATACACGGGAGTTGCATAAAGTAAACACATTTTAATTAATTTAACATAATAATTTTAACCTACATGTGAGCACTTCCTTGTTTCTGTATTGTATATCATTATATTTTTTAAATAGGTCACACGTGTAGCTAAAGTGACCGGCGGCGGCGTGTCCAGGAAAAAGAAGTGCAATAATTGTAAAAAGAAAACTTGCTAGCGAAGATGGTGGCTTGCGGTCATTGACTGCCGGCATTGTGCACACACAATATATAAAAAAACGCGGTCGGCGGCTGTCGGCTAGTGGAAAAATAATTGCCGGCGGTGGTCGGCCTGACTATGGTGGTCGGAGTTGTTGACTTTTATTCTAATTTTAGGGTTCGTATATTGATTGAAAGTAGATTTAATTATTATGTTTTCAAATTAAGTATAATGTCTCAAATATAAATGGTTTAATCAGTGGGAGTTTTGATTGGCCAATTAAAAAGAAATGGACACACCCTACCTAATGTCTTGAATATGTGTCAAATTGGTTTCGGAAGTAGTATATAGGGGGCGACTGACCTGTGAACATGTAATGGAGACTATTTGATATAGCTGGTAGGTTACGACTTTTATGTGCAATAATTTGTGCGAAGCATTTTTTTTTGGATACAGATGACATCCATAATATGGAAAATCCACGTCCTTAATTCTTCTATGGCCCAAATAAACAGAAAGACCTGGTTATTGATCACTTCCATAAAATGTGCATAACAGATAATGCTTTAGATTATGTATCTTCAACCACTAATGAGTTGTCCTTTTCCGTATAAATTGCAACAAACAACACTAAAGTTATAAATTGCAACAAACAACACTAAAGTCCTGCTCATGCTATTGTATATTACTATATTTCCTGGCTGCTCTAGTTGATTCAAAAATAGATAGCCATACTATCACATTGAAAGCATCTCCTCGTCATATGTATTTTACCTAATGTAGGTGGCTCACTCATCATATCCTGATTCTCCTCTGGGCCCAGATGCTTTTCATGAATATGAATCTTTGCTCAAGCAAGATTATGAGGAGCTTGTTAAGAAACACGAAACAGACAGCATAATGTCAGGCAACAACTTTTCGGAGGAAGGTAGGGCTGCTGAAGATGAAGGATGCTCACAAGTAACCTCCTCTGAAGATGATATTTCCAGATTTAATGACATCTCCAGTGCAAAACTACGACAAGAAGATAACTTCACTGGCTACTCGGAAGATGTAGGAGAAAAATTGTTGATTTCAGTGCATCACTTTCCTTTGATTTTGTGTCCCTTTTCACCCAGAGTCTTCGTCTTACCTTCAGAAGGATCTGTTGCTGAAGCAAGCTTCTGTACTGAGCATGAGAATTCTATAAGCTCTGGTTTGCCTCCATTAAGTACTGGGAGGCTTGCTGACACCGGGGACATCAGTCCTGGGGCAACTCTTACTGCTCAGTTTCTTTATCATTTGGCATTGAAGGTGATAAAGCTTTTCCTTCTGTGGATTTCTTTTCCAAACCAACTTTTTAAATATAATTTGGCATTGACTAATTTCATTTTCTCTGTACCCAACTATTTTACATTCTCTTTTTACTTTGAGGAATTTGATCGCCTGAAAATTGAAATATATTTTACTCAAAGGAACTAATAGGCCTGGCCTGCAGTTAATAATGCATAGAGGATAAGACTCTTGATAATGTTAATCATAGAGGTAACCGTGCATCGCGGAGCATGCCTCCCGGGCTTGTGCAAGTGCAGATGATGACATACATTGACGATATATTGAACCATATTATGTGGATTCAAGTCATACTCTCATTCTTTACTTTTAGTTTTAGAATTATCTTAGCAATGACGGCGCTCTGCCGTAGAGTTTTATTTGTGGCTCAAAACACAATTTCCTTTCTTTTCCATAAAAAGTTTTGGTCATCTTTATTTTTCTGAAGTAGTGTATTTACTTTATTGAGTCATGTTCCATGATGTATGTGTTGATTTTACAATATCAATCACGTATTGTGACCATGGTTATCACGGCGCCAAGGCGAGGCGAGGCGCTCGGCTACCGCCCGGACGCCTAGGCGCCCGCCTAGGCGACAATTAGGCGTTAAATAAAAAATATATTTAATAAATAATAATAATTAATATTTCACTATTAAAATTAATAAACAACATTATATTAAGTCCACATTTTATAATTAAAGCCATAAAATTCAACACAAATAAATAAAGGGTACGAAGTTCACATAAGTAGCAAATACAATAACATAAAACACAAGCTCTCATCTCTCAAATATCATCAAAAATCAAATCATTAGCATATCCTTCATTGCCCTCATTCTCACTATCATGAGCATTGGTAGTCTCTTGGCCATAATCATCATCAAGATCAACATCATCATCGGAAAACCATCATCTTCTTCTCCATCTTCTTCATCACGTAATCTAGAATTAGTACTAGTTCTACCACGCCGAGCATAAATTAGTACTTCACCACCACGCGAACCCCTGCTCTCATCAAATTGAGAGTCTAAATGAGATCTCCTAGAAAGATTACGGCCTTGGAGATTATTCGATGCACTGTTGCTTCATCAACATGGCTCCATAAAAGATTATCGCCGGATGAACAACCTCATTGTCGACCCATTCATTATCCCATGGAAATCTTCTATGATCAATGGATTGAAACTAGCCCCTTCTTCACGACGCTTTTGGAATCGATTGGCAATCTTCCGATTATATTGAATATACACCAAATCATTGAGTCTTTGATGCTCAAGCCTATTTCTCTTTTTGGTGTGGATCTAAAAAAAAATAATAAATTAAAATTCAAAATTTATTTATTTATTCGATGCACAAGGCGTCGCCTTTCTCGCCTAGGCGTCGCCTAGGCGACGCCGCGCTCGCCTAGCTCAAATCTAGGCGAGGCGATGGATTCAGGCGGCCTGGCCGGACCGCCTTGCCGCCTAGGCGTCGCCTAGGCGACGCCGTGATAACCATGATTGTGACATGACAATAGCAATTATCTCAAACTCATCGCCGTCTCATGATATTTTCCATATAAATGGAAAAAACTATGATGTTGACGGTTTTGGAATTTCGTTCTATTTCTCCTTCATATGAAGGTTGCGACAGGAAGGGCATCCGGCATAAAACTTTGCCACTTTGTTATTTGCATGAGTTATGGTGTTAAACTAATTTTAGACAATTAAACGACACTATAATCTTCATGCCACCGACCCCAACATAGTTGGGATTAAGGTGCTGTTGATGATGATTGATGATGAGTGTATTTACTTTATTACAGATAATGTGACTGCATATTGAAGGGGCGAAAGTCTCAATAATTTTTGACTTGTTCTGATGGATGTTAAAACTTCCTCACTTTCATAATGCTAGATATATTTTTGTATATCTTGCAGATGGATCTGAAACTTGAAATATTTTCTCTTGGTGATCTGTCGAAAAATGTAGGAAAGCTTTTGACTGATATGTCTAGTCTTTATGATGTTGGTCGGCGTAAAAAAACAGCAGGGCTACTTCTCGTTGATCGTACACTTGATCTTCTTACTCCTTGCTGTCATGGGGACTCTCTTGTCGATCGGATGTTTTCATGTCTGCCTCGTAGGCAACGAATAACATCCTCAAGCCACACGAAAGGCTCCCAAAGCCAACTCAAAAATGGCCCTGTTAAATTAGAACATGCTCCTCTTTCTGTTCAGATTCCACTTGAAAAGTTCATCACTGGAGAAGATTCAAAGTGTAGTTCTCAGCTTTTGGAAAGTATTGAATCATTTTTATATGGGTGGAATACTATCAGCTCGGATGCTCAAAGTGTTGAGTTGATGAAATTCAGTAAGAAACTAGATGATAAGAGTTGGTTTCAGCATAATGAGGGTGCACTTCTGCATGGGTCCTTTGTCTCTACAGATAATTTTCGTGGAGCACCTTACCTGGAAGCATTACTTGAGCGGAGGACGAGAGATGGGGCCATGCTGATCAAAAAGTGGCTCCAAGAAAGCTTGCGTCAAGAGAATATACCGTTTGATGTGAAAATTCGTCCTGGTTTTGCTTCTAAATTTGACTTGCAGTCCTTGGTTAAGGCGATATCCAAAAGTCAGTCCACTTTTGTCAAAAACAAAGGAATCATTCAGTTAGCAGCAGCCGCATTAAATGCTTTAGATGAATTACATTCTGCTAACTGGGATGCATTTAGTTGCGCTGAGAAGATTCTACATGTAAATGCTGCAGACACGAGCCAAAATCTTTCTGCTCAAATCAGTGACCTCATTAATAAGACCACTTTAGTGGCTTCGCATGTCCAAAAGCACAATAAAGTCGATAAATTGCGGGGACTATTTACTCTTCAAGATGCTCTGCTCTTGACAGTTGTTGGGTATGTATTGGCTGGTGAGAATTTTCCAACCTCTGGTTCTGGTGGTCCATTTTCATGGCAGGAGGAGCATTTCATGAAAGAAGGTATTGTGGATGCCATTCTCGAGAGCCCTGCAGTCTCAAAACTAAAGTTTCTCCAGGGTTTGTCTGAAGAGCTTGACAGCAACTTAAAGAAATCAAAATCTAACGAGAAAAAAGAGGGTTCTTCGGTTCAGTTGGATGGTATGGATTATGATGATGATCAATGGGGTAGTTGGGGAGATGAAGGTGCTGGTAAAGATGCGAGCAAAGAGGAAGTGTACTGCGACATGCAGCTAAAGCTAGAGTTACGGGACAGGGTGGATAATCTTTTCAAATTCCTTCATAAACTACCAGGCATGAAAAGAAACGCAGCACTGAGAGCAGGAACGCTGGCCTCGGAAAATAGACGCAGTGATGATCCATTTTCAAGCAAAGGGTTGCTCTATAGGCTTCTCACAAGTATTTTAGACAAGCACGATGTTCCTGGGCTGGAGTATCATTCGTCCACTGTAGGTCGCCTTTTTAAAAGTGGATTTGGAAGATTTGGTCTTGGACAGGTATCTGTTTGTTTAACCAGGAATGTATTACTTCTTTTAAAGGTCTATCAGATCAGTACTTGGTTTTTCTAATTGCATAGTGCAGGTGAAACCTAGTCTTCTCGAGCAGAATGTCATCCTGGTTTTTGTAATTGGAGGCATCAACGGGGTGGAGGTTTGCTTTATTTTAACTCTTGGTATTTTGGTTTTCGTCCTATTAATCTTCTTCTTCCAAGGAAAAACCTAAATGAGCCTCAGCTGGATGTAATTGTGTTATGCTGCTGATGTCAAACTTCTGTGCTTCCAAAGCATTGTTAGTTATGATTATTTCTTGTTGCATTTCAAGGTACGGGAAGTCCAGGAGGCTTTGACTGGCAGCAGCAGGCCAGATATTGAACTAATACTCGGTGGAACAACTTTTCTGACCCCAGACGACATGCGTGAGTTACTTTTGGGTGATTATTCTCATATTTAAGTGAAACCTTAATATCGATTTTAGATGGAGATAGATTAGAACATCGATATGGGAAATGCAGTTTTAAATGTTTGTAACCTTGTTTTCCCACACGACAATGCTTCAATTTTCATCATGTGTACGTAGTGAATGCAAGGGATTTTGAGATGAACCTGGATTTTCTTCAATAATAAAAAACTAGCGTTCAACATCACCCAAATGAAGTATAAATACTAGGGTTTACATGGAGAGTAAAGCCCATAACGAAATAAACTAGCTAAATAAAAGTAAAGCTCATAGACGAATTAAACTAGCTAAATATGAAATAAAGCTCAATTAAATAAATAAACAAGAATAAATCATAATCAAGCCTTCAATTTGCGATTTCTTCTCCATCATTCCCTCCCCCCATCAGAACGATTCGTCCTTGAATCGGAGTGTCTCTTCTCCATGAGAATACGGGATCGAATAATTGATGTTGAAGACGTGTGAGGTGCACATGTTGGGGGGAAGGCGCAAGCAAGCATTAGTGTTCATCTTCTCCACCACTTCACCAATTCAACAGGTTTAATCTTTCGAGATGCCAGGTGGTTGTACTCGTGAGTTGGAAGTGGTTGTACTCACGATCCTTGGTAAGGACAGCCCAAAGCAAATCTCCAATGACACAGGAGATAATTTGCAGAAGACAAACGCTCTTCGTACGATAGAATAAGATAAATTTCTTAATATCTGAATGTTGAAATCTTGATACATTCTCAATCATATGATCACCTATTTATAGGTGTAGGTACATAATAGGATGAAAAGTCATTCAAACTTGTAATAATGAACATGCAGAAAATTAATAAAATAGTCAAAAAGGACTGGTCAAACTTTAGAATAGTAAAAATACTATTTAATCTTTAGAATTCTGAACCCTATGAGTAGTAATTTGTCCCACATCAGCCCCTCCCACCCGAAAAGAACTCGCCCTCGAGTGATTCAGATAGAGAGATGGTTCGGTAGGAAAATAACGAGACAAATCTGCCACGTTGAATGTTTTCGAGATACCCATCGACTCAGGCAAGTCCACCACATAAGCATTATCATTAATCTTATGCACAATCTTGTAAGGACCATATTTCTTTTGCTTTAACTTATGATAATGCCCAACTGGTTAACGCTCACGACGAAAGAAAACCATCACCTCGTTGCCAACCTCGAACAAATTAACTTGACGATGTTTATCAACAGCTTCTTTGAATTTCTGATTAGTTTCCAACAACTTCTGTCGAACCTCTGTTTGAATATCAAGTGACTCTTTAGCCAAATTTGCAGCAGCTGTATTTTTTCTAGCAGCTTGTGGCAATTTCACCAAATCTACAGCATGTCGTGGTGGCTTTTGACAAACGACGGCGAAAGGTGATCTTCTCGTCGAACTATGAATAGCATTATTGAAGGCAAATTTTGCTTGTGGCAAAGCATGATCCCACTGTTTTGGTCGATCCTCGCAAATACAACGAATCAGGTTCCCAAGGGTTCGGTTGACAACTTCTGTGTGCCCATCGGTCTGCGGGTGTGCTGTGCTACTGAAATTTAGAGAAGTATCAAACATACGCCACAAAGTAACCCAAAAATGGCTGAGATACTTAGTATCTCGATCGGAGGTAATGGATTTAGGCACCCCATGCAGACGAACCACATCTCGAAAGAACAATCGAGCAATGTGTGAAGCATCTGATGTCTTCTTGCAAGGAATAAAATGCACCATTTTGGAAAATCTGTCAACCACCACGAAGACAGAATCAACTCCGCGTTGAGTCCGGGGTAGACCAAGGACGAAATCCATGGACAGGTCTTTTCAGATAGCTTCAGGAACAGGTAAAGGAGTATAAAGGCCAGTGTTTTGTGCCTGCCCCTTAGCCGTTTGGCAGACGTAACATCGGCTAACAAAACGCCCCATTTCTCTCTTCAATTGTGGCCAATAATACCGCTCCTCCAAACTAGCGATAGTCTTCTCTCGATCCAGGTGTCCGCTCAGCCCACCACCATGAAGATCTCGAATTAGTTTATCCCTCAATGAAGTACGCGGAATACACAAATGATTTCCACGAAAGAGATACCCTTCATGTTCATAGTATTCTTCAAAAGGAAGCTTGCCCATATCTCACTGAAATCATCATCTTTATATAATTCACGAAGAATTTCAAAACCTGTGACTTCTTGGCTCATTGTAATTAACAAAGCCGTACGTCTACTTAACGCGTCAGCAGGTTTATTTTGAACACCGGACTTGTGCTTCAAAGTGAATGGGAACTGCTGCAAGTAGGCGACCCACCTGGCATGCATTTTACTGATGTTCTCTGGCTATTCACATACTTCAAAGCTTGGTGGTCAGTATACAAAACAAACTGATCTTGAAGACGGCAGTGCTCCCTGTTGTGTCGAGATTTATACACCTCAACAGGCGATCGGCACAAATACCGGGCGACCGAACCAGAGCCAAATAGACCAAGGCAGACTTGCCGATCAAGTGACCCAGAACAGGACCCAGCGCCGAGCGATCGACTGCCAAGGCGATCGCCTCCTGGCAACTAGCGATCGTCCAAAGTGCCCGATCATGGACGACCGCCTCATGCCACGTGAAACTAACATCCGCCAAGCCTGCGAAGGCCGAAACTCGGGATAGAGACCCACGTGCAGATCCGGAAAAGGCGCCGCAGGATAAGGCCCTTTGACCCCAGCCTGTCACCATCTTCTTACCTACCGACAGATCCGTCGAAAGGTCCAAGTTGGGACCTCCCGAGACAGAGACAAGAGATGTTGTATTCTCATTGGTTCGCATAGCTGGCTGCCAGCAGCAGTCGCGGATTTTAAGGCAATCAGCCCATGTGCTAAAGACGATCGCCCCCTTATAATAATACAAGAAAGGCGATCGGCCGTCAGGATTAAGACATCCCAACTCCTCCTATAAATAGAAGGTTTCCTGTACTTGGAAATCTCTCTGCTTTCCTGGCTGCTTTTCTCGCTGCTTCGCTCTTGGTTTTGCTTCTCTATCTTGGCCACGCTATAAACTTCGGACATCTTTCTGTCTCTCACGCTGAAAACCTCTTAACCCAAAGACGGTCGGCAGAAACGAGAATAAGAACTCACAGAGCTTCATCTCTGGTTCTTCCGGCAATCATCAGCACTCAAGAGCTAGATAACTAGGGTCTTTTACACTCATTGTAATTGTACCATTACATTAATATTTGTACTCCAACGTATTCGTATTAATAACATCTCGCGAGAGCATTCAAGCCCGGGCCTAACAAACCCGACAAATCTTGTGTTATTTACTTCCCCACGGACGTGCTCTCGTATTTTGTTTGTTACTCATCCATTCCAGCAATATCATCTCCAGATAATATTTTGGGTAACAACACTCCCAATGCTTTAAGGCTCTGAAGACAGCATAGAATTCTTGCTCATAGGTCGACCACTTCTGTTGCGGTGCACTCAATTTCTCACTGAAATAAGCGATTGGTCTTCCTTCTTGAGATAACACAGCGCCAATTTCCACACCACATGCATCACACTCCACCACAAATAGCTTCTCAAAGTTGGGAAGTGCAAGTACTGGGGCTGTGCAAAGTTTCTCCTTAATTAACTCGAAACTCTCCGTTTGCTTCGATCCCCATCGAAATTTTCCTTTCTTCAAGCAGTCAGTCAAGGGTGCCACAATTGTACTGAAATTCCGAATGAATCGTCTGTAGAAAGTAGCTAGCCCGTGGAAGCTACAAATTTCTGTTACGGACTTTGGGATTGGCCACTCCCGAATCGCCGTAACCTTTTCTTGGTCCACACAAATCCCTTCACCACTAATAACGAAGCCCAAGAAAACAAGGCTGGTCTGTAGGAAGCTGGACTTCTTTTGGTTGATATAAAGTTTATTAACCTGCAATACCACCAAGACCTGCCGCAAATGCTCCATGTGCTCAAGTTCGTTAGCACTATAAATCAAGATATCATCAAAATAGACCACAACGAATTTGCCCGTAAAAGGTTTCAATACCTCATTCATCAATCGCATGAAGGTACTGGGAGCATTTGATAACCCGAAAGGCATAACAAGCCACTCGTATAATCCCTTATTTGTTTTGAAAGCGGTCTTCCACTCGTCCCCCGGTCTTATGCGGATTTGATGATAACCGCTCCACAAATCAATCTTACTGAAAATCTTTGCGCCCGATAAGTTATCCAGCATATCTTCAAGTCGCGGTATGGGGAACCTGTATCGCACAGTAATTTTATTTATCGCCCGGCTATCTACGCACATGCATCACGACCCGTCTTTCTTTGGAGTAAGTAGTGCTGGAACAGCACAAGGGCTCATGCTCTCTTGGATTAGACAATTGTGTATTAACTCCTCCACCATTTCCTGTAATATCTCACTCTCCTTTGGGCTCATTCGATAATGCGGTAGATTTGATAAGGTGGCTCCAGGAACCAAATCAATTGCATGTTGAATATTTCTCATTGGTGGTAATTCGATAGGGAGCTCCTCCGGCACCAGATCCTGGAATTCCTTGAGCAATTCACGTACAACATCGTGAACTGACCACTGACTCACCACTGCAAAAACACCGCCTTCATCACTAAGGCATGAAGCTCCTTGGTACGACGTGCATCCGCTACCGGATCCGATCCAGATCGTGTAAGGGTCAAGAAACTCATTGCCTCATGTTGCTCGATGCCTTCTTGAAACCTAATGGTAGCAATGTTATTTTCTTACCATCTTTGAAAATCGATAAATATTCTTCCGCCCGTCATGAGTAATTCCCGGATCAAATCGCCAAGGCACGCCAAATAGCAACTGACAAGCATCCATATCTACCACATCACAAATAACCTCATCCTTATAGTATTTACCAATGGATAGGGGAACACGACACCTCTCTTTCACCTTAATTCCCCCCGCCCCCTTCGTAACCCAGACAATACTATAAGGTTCAGGGTGTTTCTCAAAAGGTAGTTTCAACTCATTAACCAGATTTCGAGAAATAATATTTTTGCAACTACCACTATCGATAATCAGTTCGAAAATACGATTAGAAATCGTGCACCTGGTTCGGAATAACGCATTCCTCTGTGAATGATTGATTCTTGGCGAGAGTAAGACCTTTCGAACCACTAAGGCTTGTTACACATCGTCCTCATTCCCATCTGGTTCACAAATCCCCTCCTCATCGTTGTACTCACCGGCTTCATTATCAAAATCTGCCATATTAACGGGGCGACGTTTTGGGCAATTATTTGATCGATGTCCATTCTCCTGACATCTGTAGCACTTATCTCCGATTGTTCTCGCATGTGGATTATTGTTTGGCTTTTTAACGGGCTCTTTCTCTACCATCACACGTTTACCAAGATTGGAAGTGTTTTCAGTATTAGGCTTAGGATTAGGATTAGGATTTACCCTTTCAGAACTGCTCCTGCGAGCCTCTTCTCGCCCATAACGTTGAAACCCCACGGTTTCTGCTCGTTATGCCATATTCTGAGCCTCACTAAGGGTAAGGATAATTTGGCATCCGATCTTATCACGAATAGCTGGCCTCAACCCATGAACGTACCTTGCAACTTGTTGCCCCTCGGTCTCCATCAGATTGTTACGTGAGGAAAGGCGTAAAAATTCTGTAGTATACTCAGAAACTGATTTTTGTCCTTGCATCAACGTCTGGTACTGGTGGAATAAGAATTGATCATAATCTGGAGGAAGGAACCTGGCCATCAACATCCTTTTCAACTTTGTCCATAATCTGATCGGCTGTTTTCCCAAACGTCGTCGTTGGGCCTGATTTTGTTCCCACCACGATGACACACCTCCTTTTAAACGATAATCCACCAACTTCACTTGCTTGTCTTCATGTATTTCAGCATAATCGAAAAACCTTTCAACTTCTGCCATCCAATCCAGAAATTCTTCAATATTGAAATTCCCGTTGAAGGAAGGAAGATCCGTCTTCAACCGAAATTCATTTTGCCGACACGATCGATTTCCTCTATGATTAGGATTCCCACAAAAGATTTCTGCCACTTCTTCACCAGATGATTCATCCTCATAGGCCTGAAATCCCTGTGGTTGTTGTGGAGCCCCATGATAGATTTGGTCGGCGTGAGCAACTCTCCTGCCTCCAGTTCTGCCATTCGGGTTACCCCGGGCAGCTTGCAAATCTGCCTCTGTGCGTTCAACACGAACTGATAGTGTTTGAAGTGCTGTTGCAATTCTTTGAACCTCTCTGATCACGTCAGCAAGGGAAGGTTCTCTGTCGCCAGCCATTCCCAAGGAGAAACCTAAGTTCTCGATACCAACTGACACGGGAGATAATTTGTAGAAGATAAACGCTCTTCGTACGATAGAATAAGGTAAATTTCTTAATATCTGAAAATTCTCAATCATATAATCACCTATGTATAGGTGTAGGTACATAATAGGATGAAAGTCATTCAAACTTGTAATAATGAACATGCAGAAAATTAGTAAAATGGTAAAAAAGGACTGGTCAAACTTTAGAATAGTCAAAAGACTATTCAATCTTTAGAATCCTATGAGTAGTAATTTGTCCCACATCATGCAACCCCGAACTCAAGATGGCGCTGCTTCAAATCAGCGTGGACCTTATAACGGCCATTGCTTGCCTCCAAACGAGCATGAGTGGTGTCATGAATATGCATCAACTCATCCCAATAGTCCACAACTTGTGAATCCACATGCGAGCCGGATGGTGAGACCATCAAGTCCACGGGGTCTCGGGGGACCCGACCGTAGACTATCCGGTGTTGTGCTTCGTTGCCTAAAATGAAGGCGCAACGGAAGCATAACCCCAAAACGGACTGATCATGCAACATATATATGAATATAAATGGACAAGAGTAAAATAATCAAAATATACCTTTGTAGTCCTCTGATTAAATGTTGATGAAGAGTTTGCCACAAATCAAATTCTGTAAGCCTTCTTGAAAAATTTCCAAGCACCGAAAACACCGTGCCTCCACTAGCCACGCGCTAGAAGATGACTGGAAAAATTCTATATTTTCTTGTTCTCTTAGAACACGATTAGAAGAAAATATATTTAGCTTATTATAATTTTACAAACACTTTAAGTGATGTAAAATATTTTTCTCTCAATTTTTCTCTTCATTTTTCTCTTAGAAATGATGAAGAACTTGAAGAAGAAAACTCTCTTTTTTTCTTGTTATTGTCGTGATGTTGTTGATTTGCGTAGGTTGTAGAATGATGGTGGTGGTGGAGATATAAAAAGAAAAGTGCACACACAATGCCAAAACCTATACAAAAAACACCAAGTGTATATATTCCCAACTCCACCAGTATAATCATATCTCATTAAAAATAAATATAAATATATATTAGGGGGGGGGGGGGGGCAACAAGAAATAATGGAGGAGATGGTTCTTTTCGGTCCGTGAAATGGACCGTCGTGTATCGAGTTCGATAGATACACATTGGTACGTTTCAAATAAAATTAATACAATTAATTAATATAATTTATTAACTATATTCAAAAATATTATTTCTCCAAGAAATAATTATTTATATATTAAATTAACTACCCAGTAATTTATTTAATTCATCGCACCGATTTAATTTATCCAATAAATTAAATTGGACATCTAATGTCTAAATTTAATTAAGAGAGAATAAGCTCAAATTAATCCGTCGTCTCCCTAATGCACGCGACTCGGTAGGTCCGTCTCAGTAAGCAATGAGAGGAACCAAAGAGTTATAGCATTACCTAACCAGCTTGGCAACCTACACTGTAACCTTACTGAGAACGAATGATAGGGATCATTCAAGAACCATTATGTCGTGAATACCAGTATACGTATAAACCCTTCTTTCATATGTCTAGATCAAATCATAGGGTCACAGCTAGTCAAATCCTATTTGTATTTTGATGCTATGCTTGAGTTGATACAAATCGAGATCACCGAGCTCTTGTGTATCCAGTACAACTAGCTCCAATTCTTTGGTCAAAGACTTATAATTTCATCTGCCAATAACTGCAACATATAACTGTTCACTTATAGGAGAAAGAATCCTATCTTGGTATTTAGTAGAGCTTGCTATTTGTCCGTCAAGATGCACGTTGATGTTGACCTCCACCTTTTGGTTTTCTGGGTCGAACTAGTCTAGTGAAAATCTTAACGTCACAAGCACATCCCTACAAAATCCTCAAGTCGAAGGTTCACGAATAGCTATCACAACCTTTCGATTTCGTCATTGACTGCCCCGGAGTGAAACCCTTGTGACGAATCGAGGGCGAGTCAGTTCGAATATACTAATCCAATTAGCATACCTACAACGTGTGCTCCCACTAACCATTAGTGACGACAGGCACTCTCCAAGTCAAAGAACACGTCATACAAGTCTTCACATAAACTTAACGCCTAGTCAAGGTTCATCGACTTGCGAACGGTTAAGTATTTGAGCCATAAACTTTTCCAGTGCCGATCCCCTTATCTAATAAGGAGTGAAATGTTTTCTCTCAAATACGTGGACTAGTTTCTCTATATATATATTTACGAGTCAGGAATGCAGTGACTTTCAGTAAATAAACAAACAAACAATTGACTTCTGAATAGAATTTACATAATAACAAACACAATGCCCTTTCTCATGCATCATCTGAGTGGCATCCAAGGGCATATTCCTAATAATTTCCCACTGCACTCAATGCCACACACTATGGTATCTAATAACCATGTTCTGCAGATGACGCGCTTATCTGAGAAAGTGGCTTGGTTAGTGTATCAGCGAAGAGGGAAGACCATGCAGGCAGTGCACATCCCAGAAGTAGAGCTGCGTCACATGGATATCATCGATAGTCCATTTACATGGGATAAAGTGAAACATCTTGCTGAACCGATCAACCAAGACAAAGGTGGAATCAAAGCCTCGCTGAGTACGAGGAAGCCCAAAGATGAAATCCATGCTTACCCCGAGCCAAAGAGCATTCTGTACAGGGAGGGGTCGATATAAACCGGCATTCATAGCTGTCCCCATCGACACCTAGCAGGTGTGACACCGGGCAACGAAGCGTGTCACATTACGCTATAAGGCAGGCCAAAAGTAGCGCTGCTGCAAAAGGACCAGGGTGCGCCCGCGGCCCACATGGCCGACTTGATGCAATTCTGTGATGAGCTTGAGGCGCAAGCTGCACTGTGGAATGCACAAGCGGGCACCGAAAAATAAAAAACCCTCAACGAGTAGAAAGTCCGACTCCGTACGTAAAGCCAACTGAGACAAGGTCTGGGAAAAATATGGGTCCTCGGCATAGAGCTTGGAAAAACTATCAAACCCTGAAATTGTGACCCGCATATCGATGAGTGACGAGTGTTGACAACCTATTAGCAGAGCCAGAGGTATGACGAAGCACAAAGGTGAACTGCTGTAAGTATGCAGCCCATGAAGCATGTTGAGTCGAAACACTATCCTGACTGGCGGTGTACTTAAGAGAATCATTACCAGTGAACAAAAACTCACGTTGAAATAGATAATGTCGCCAATGTCGCACATCACAAACCACGACATAGAAATCGACATCATATGCAGAATAACATGAATGAGATCCAGTGAGTTTCTCACTAAAATAAGCAACTAGTGGACCATCCTGACTAAGAACCGCGCTGATACCCACCTTCGAGGCGTCACAGTGTAGCTCAAATGGAACAGAGAAGTTCGACAGGATCAATATAGGAGCGATCGTCAACTTCTGTTTAATCAAAGCAAAAGCATTCCCTGCTGCTGCTGTCCATACGAAGGTTATGCCCGTCATACAATCTGTAGTTGGGGCCATAATAGAGCTGAAGTGCGGAATAGAATGCTGATAGAAAGAAGCCAGCCCATGAAAGCTCCGCATGGCAGTGATGGAAGTGGGTAGAGGCTGTTGTTGCCCAAAATATTTATCCGAAGATTAATACTGCTGGAAGGCGGACAACAAACAACAATTGCGGGAGCACTTCCGAGAGAAGATAAATAATACAAGATTTGCCGGGTTTGTTAGGCCCGGGCTTGAATGCTCTCGCGAGATGATATTAATACGAATATTCGTGGATACAAGTATTAATGAGAGAAATCTAAATACAATGAGTGTAAAAAGACTCTGTTAATCCGGCTCTTGAGCGAAGCTCGGTGTTCTTCGTCCCTTCCGATCGTCTTCTTGATGAGAGAGGCCGGGAGAAGTAAGACCGAATGATAGCTGTTGCCAAGAGTTGGAGATAGCCAAGTGCTGAGTATTGATTCTGTCTAGTGTGCTGAAATCGCGATAATGCCAGAGAGTGTTTTGTGTGCCAAAATCTCGGTCCCTTGGACAAGTGTAGGGAGCCGTGTATTTATAGTGGCAGCCGGGTCCTGTCCTTTTGTGAGCGATCGCCTTCCGACCATTATAATAATGGGGCGATCGTCCGCCGACCGATATTATAATGGGGCGATCACCCGGGCTGCCGGGCAAAAGTCCAAGGAAGAGGCTGGCAGTCTTCCTAAAGTCCAAAGCTCCAACAGTACCAATCAAGGGCCCAATGCGCGTCCGAGTCGGCCACATGCGGCCCTACCGATGGCTTTCGGCGGCTTGTCGGTGGTGGAGAGATTCTCGCCAGTGTGGTCAATGACCCGAGATTCGCGGATCTTGTCTCGCTCTTGCACGTGGTGCCGCTTGAGGCTCGGCCTTTGCCGACCGGATGGCCATCAGCCGATCGACATGAGGCGGCTGCCTCTAGCCGGTCGCCGAGGTCGCCATCGGCCGATTCCGAGGGTCGGCATTCGACGGTCACCAAGGGCCTGGCCGGCAGATGCCGAGAGAGGATCGCCCGCTTGACGGCCGCCAGAGTCGGCCGCCGAGTACCGAGTGACGATCGTATCCGAGGTCCATCGCTCGGCACCGGACTTGTCCTGACCTTGGCCGGGCCGATTTAGCTTGTCCGCCGGGTTAAGGCTCGCCGCCCGGTCGCCGGCTACAGATTCGCTGCCTCGGCAGCGTGACTTGCCGCCCGACCTCCGAGGCGATCGCCGGCCGAGAGTGTTAATTCTTGACACAACATTGCTCCCCGACTTGCTCCTATGTTGAAGACATGGGGCGAGGTGGTTCTTCTTGCCGCGATCGTGTAAGGATGAGGACGGCGATCTTCTTGGTGACTTAGGATTCGGACTTGGGCTATCATGGTTGATTGGCTAGCTATCTTTCGGTCTTGTACCGCAAAAACAACATTGGCGATCCCCCACGAAACTTGGTGGTTTCGCTTTGTTTGAGAATCGTGCACGATCGCGGAGATCGATGGACCGACTCCATGACCGTGTCTTGGTGCGCGAAGACATTGAGTGTCTCGTGACTCACTTTATTATGAGGGTCCTCTGTTAGCCGCGCCTCGCCTCGTATTTAAACGAAGGCGTGCGGTCTCGGTCCTAGAGGAGTCCTTGCGCGCGCGGCGTCGGATGAATCAACTCCACGCCCGCGGCTTGTTAGCTCTGCTTCCACCTCGGCCAGCCATGGAGATGGCCGACCTCGACGGTGTACGTTGAGACGGGGGTTGTGGCACGTGTCCACTGATTAATGTTGGAGAGCCCTTAGACTACGCCGGCCTCGTATTTAAACGAAGGGCGGGCGATCTCGGCCGAAAGGGACCTTGCATGGCCGAAGCAGCCGGTTCCATCGACTGCCAGGACCACGGCTTTATGATGTGCGGCGGAGGCGATCGCGAGCCTTAGTCCCTCATGTTAAATGCTGGATAGTAGATGGCGATCGTGTCCTCCGGGTTGCTGATGATGTAGCGTGATGATCGGCGATCGGGCCGGAAGACTGGCGATCGTCGCTCGGCAGCCGATCGCTTTATTCGTAGGTCGATATCGGCGATCGGGCGGGAGTTAGTCCCTCATTTAAAATGGTGGATCAGAGGCGGTGAGCGAGTCCTCCGGCCTCGCTGGATAGTAGCGATCGGGCCGAGATCGGAGGTCGTCGCGCGGGCGCCGATCGCTCTACTCCTAGGCTAAGAAGAAACCTCTGCCTGGACAGGAAATCTGCGGCTCTAGCCCGGAAGGCTGCGTAGGTCGTCGGTTGGGTCTTCGTGAGATGCCTGAACATAGGCGAAAAACCCTGAAAACCTCCTAGGACCGCGTATAGAGCGGTCTCATCGTTTACGGGCTCGCCGTTGAGGATGATCACGTCTACCCGGTCGATGTAGTCCGAGTCGGACTCCTCTTCTCCCTGCTTGATTTGCATCATGCGAAGGCGACCTTCTGGCCGGACGACCCTGGTGGCGAAGTGTTCCGTGAAGACGTGCGCCAGCTCGTTAAAGGAGCCAATGGACCGAGGTGGCAATGAGGTGTACCACCGGTGGGCGAGGTCGTCCAGCGTCAGAGGGAACATTCGGCACCGGGTCGCGTTCGATGCCCCACACCCGGTCATGTAGATGTTGAACTTCCTCAGGTGCGTCTGGGGGTCCGATCGCCCCTCGTACACGGGTGTTTGCGGGAGAGCGATCCTGTGCTGCACGGGGGCGAGCTCGATGTCGATCGCGAGCGGCTCTCTTGGCTCGGCGATCGTCTTCATGGCGCCTGCCCTGGATTGCAGGAGCGCCTTCACGTCGTCGAGCTGACGTTGCAATGCGGCACCGCCGTGGCCTTGCTGCTCGCCGACGGCTTTGGGAGCGGAGCCGAGGCGATCGTGTACCGATCTCCGGACTCGCCGCCGCCGACCTCGGCAATTTGGCGAGCGGAGCCGACGGCTGGGCCGCCTTCCGGGAGCCGGTAGCGAGCTCCCGGTGATGACTCAAACTCCGCTGCCTCGTGGCCGGGCCGGATCGCCCGGCCGCTGTGTCGGGTCACCGCCAGCGATCGAAGATAGAGGTGCCCACGCGAGCGCCTCTTCTTGTGGGACGAGCCTCAGCGATCGCTCGCCGCAACGCCTTGAGTTTCCACTGACTTCCGGCGGCGCCGAGGGGGTGATAGAGGGAGGCGTGAGAGCACTCCGTCGTTCTGAAGGGCGGCATGGCCTCTTCGATCCGCTCATCGTTCGAATCGATCGAGCGAGAGGCTTGGGCCGCCGTCCGTGGACGGATCGAGCGCCTCTCGATCATGCGGCTACCTTCCACCATCGGCGTGGCTCTGACCGGGACGGAACAGGGGTCCGCCGGCCGTCCGGCTTTCTTCGACGCGGAGGCGGAAGACATGATTTATGAAAGATTTCTTTGAAGTGCAGTGAGTGTCACTTCAAGTATCTGCCCCGAGAACAGTGAGTGTTCTTCGGGACGGTAGGTATAAAAATTTGAGGGTTGGATGCCCTTCCTCTAGCGCCAATTGTTGTTGCCCAAAATATTTATCCGAAGATTAATACTGCTGGAAGGCGGACAACAAACAACAATTGCGGGAGCACTTCCGAGAGAAGATAAATAATACAAGATTTGCCGGGTTTGTTAGGCCCGGGCTTGAATGCTCTCGCGAGATGATATTAATACGAATATTCGTGGATACAAGTATTAATGAGAGAAATCTAAATACAATGAGTGTAAAAAGACTCTGTTAATCCGGCTCTTGAGCGAAGCTCGGTGTTCTTCGTCCCTTCCGATCGTCTTCTTGATGAGAGAGGCCGGGAGAAGTAAGACCGAATGATAGCTGTTGCCAAGAGTTGGAGATAGCCAAGTGCTGAGTATTGATTCTGTCTAGTGTGCTGAAATCGCGATAATGCGTAGAGTGTTTTGTGTGCCAAAATCTCGGTCCTTTGGACAAGTGTAGGAGCCGTGTATTTATAGTGGCAAATGTCTGTCCTTTTGTGGGCGATCGCCTTCCGCCATTATAATAATGGGCGATCGTCCGCCGGCCGATATTATAATGGGGCGATCACCCGGCCGTCGGCAAAAGTCCAAGGAAGAGGTCAGGCGCTTCCTAAAGTCCAAAGCTCCAAAGAGGTACCACTGGCGGTCAATGAGGGGCCAACACGCGTCCGAGTCGGGCCACATGCGGCCCTACCGACAGCCTTTCGGCGGCTTGTCACCGGGTGGAGAGATTCGCCAGCCGTGGTCAATGACCCGAGATTCGCGGATCTTGTCTCGGCTCTTGCACGTGGTGCCGCCTTGAGGCTCGGCCTTTGCCGACTGGATGGCCATCGGCCGATCGACATGAGGCGGCTGCCTCTAGCCGGGTCGCCGAGGTCGCCATCGCCGATTCCGAGGGTTGGCATTCTATTGGCCACCAAGGGCCTGGTCGGCAGATGCCGAGAGAGGATCGCCCGCTGACGGCCGCCAGAGTTTGGCCGCCGAGTACCGAGTGACGATCGTATCTGAGGTCGATCGCTTGGCACCGGGACTTGTCCTGGGACCTTCGGTTGGCCGATTTAGCTTGTCCGCTGGGTTAAGGCTCGGCCGCCTGGTCGCTGGTCGGCAGATCTGCCTTGGCCGTTCGGCAGTGACTCGGTTGCCCGACCTCCGAGGCGATCGCCGGTCGGAGAGTGTTAATTCTTGACACAACAGAGGCCAATCCCGAATAACGGCAATCTTAGCATCATCCACACTGACACCAACTGAGGAGATACAAAACCCCAAGAACAAAACAGAGTCGATGAAAAAGACACATTTATGACCCATAAATTTCTCTGACTGGATAATGTGAAGGACGACACGTAAGTGATCAATATGAGCAGACCCTGACTGACTGCAGATAAAGATATCGTCGAAGTAAACAACACATATTCCAATAAGAGTTCGAAGGGCCTGGTTCATGACACACATGAAAGTGCTCAGGGCATTTGAGAGACTGAAAGGCATGACAAGCCACTCGAAGAGGCCCTCCCGGGTCTTGAAGGCAGTCGTCCCCAAGATGAATCCGTATCTGGTGGTATCTACTGCAGAGATCAAGCTTAGAGAAGACGGTAGACCCACTGAGATGACCCAACAAATCATCAAGGCGAGGAATATGGAACCTGTACCGGACAGTGATTTTGTTGATAGCCCGGCTATCAACACACATATGCCAAGAACCGCCTTCTTGGGTGTGAGAAGGGCAGGTACAACACAAGGGCTTAAGCTCTCGCGAACAAGGCCACGATGTAACAAGTCCTCAATCTGTCTCCAGAGCTCAGCATGCTCAGATGAGCTCATCTTGTAGTGGGGTCTGCTGGGCAGAGAAGTGCCAGACACTAAATCGATATGATGCTGAATATCCCGAAGAGGGGGAAGATCGGCAAGTAACTCAGAGGAAAATACATTGGAAAATTCCTGCAAGAGAGGTTGAGCCACAGGGGAAACAGTAGAGACATCGGACGTATCATGGGGAAATAATAAGAAGCACGGAGAGCCTGACAAGATCTCACTCTCAAAATCAGAGGCGAGAAAGCATAACAACCTGCACAGAGGATAATGGCAAAGGTGCAGGCACGCATGAACAATGCAAAACAAACTTAGAACCATCCACGGTAAATGAATAAATGTTAATAAACCCATCATGCATAACCCGACGATCATACTGCCAAGGACACCCCAACAAAAGGTGGCATGCGTCCATGGGAACCACATCACACCAAACAGTGTCAGTATTGACCACCAGTAGAAAAGGTAACTTGCACATGATCAGTCACAACAATCATAGTATCATGATTCAACCAACCACGATATACGGGTGGGGGTGGGTAGAAGTAACTAATGACAATTTAGCAACAGCGGCACCAGGAATAACATTCTCACATGCCCCAGAATTAATATACTTATAGCTTTGCCATTAATCATGCAGGTAGACTGGAAGATGCAGTAGCATTGTGCAATGGAGTCGTCGACCTTAGGCGGACAAAAGGTATGGCGAAGCATAAGTAAAGGCCCCACATCACTCTAGAGGTGTGTATCGGGCGATTCAGGCATAAGTTCCTCATCATAAATAGCTGGAGAGTCATACATATCGTCAAAATCCCCTTCAAGTAGGAAGGTACGGGAACTAGGGGGTGAGGATAGGCTGCCATACAGTGTCCCGGATCCCCGCAATTAAAACGACCCTGCATGGTCGGGCGAGGGCAAACATCAGGAGGGGCGAATGGCTTGGTGGCGGCAGCGCCGATTTTCAGACCTGAAAGGCCCGACGGGGCGACCAAAGGAGGACGAGCAGGTTGTACGAACAACGGAGGGGCTGAAGGCCATCTTTTGGGTGTAAGAGTGGCCGTGGGAAGCTGTCGAGATAGCTGGGATTCCAAGGCTATCACATGTTGGTGAGCATCCGCAAGCATTGCGGGACATATGAGATTTAACGTGTCTTGAAAAGCCAAGCGAAGACCACCAACATACAAGGATACAATCTGATGCGGTGTCTCACGACAATCAGTTCGGGTTAAGAGTTGATAGAAGTCCACGGTGTACTCATCAATTGTCCGAGGTCCCTGGCGAAGGTTTTGGAATTCTTGAAACAAGGTGCTTTCATAATGGAGAGGCAAAAATTCTTTGGACATTTTTTTGTAGAACTTTGCCACTGCACTACGTCCGACTTCCCCAAACGGCGCCGCGAAGATTTCAGTTGGCGCCACCAAGCCGCGGCATGCAAGCGCAACCGGGTCGTGATTAGCGCAACGCGACGTTTTGGTGGGACGGATTTGAACTCTAATAAGTCTTCAGTCGTATGGAACCAATCGAGAAATTCCTCCGGAGAATCATCGTCGGTTCCGGCACTTCAAGGCGTAGACCCGCCTCCCAGCGGGTATTAGGCAGAGGCGGTGGACGGTTGTCACACCCGAGGGGTGCAAAAGGGTTTTCCATGGTCACGGTATTTTCGTCGTTGGTGGATGGCACAGAATCAAAAGCGTCATCACGAGGTGGTGGAGGGGCGGTTGGCGGGCGCCGACTATCAAGGGCGACGTCATCTAGGTGGGTCAAAATCTCCATTTGTTATGTATGCATCGTCGTCAATGCATGCACGAGGGCAGTAACTTGGACGCGGAGGGATGCGATTTCTTGACGATCATCACGTTTGGGCGGCATCGTGTGGTTCCAGATCTCTGTTCCGATACCAACTGATGCAGCGATAACATTATTGAATGCAAGGGATTTTGGGATGAACCCGGATTTTCTTCAATAATCAAAAACTAGCGTTCAACATCACCCGAAGAAAGTTTAAATACAAGGGTTTGCATGTAGAGTAAAGCCCATAAACGAATTAAACTAGCTAAATACGAAATAAAGCCCAATTAAATAAATAAACAAGAATTAATCGTGATCAAATCTTCGATGTGCGATCTCTTCTCCATCAATAGCTATAAGATTATGCACAAAATGTGAAAAGCACTATGGCTGTCAAAATATGCCGAAAAAACGGTATACCTCACTTATCGTACCGATAAATACCGGAGAATACCGAATATAAGGTATATCGAATTTTTCGGTAAGGTAACCATACCGAACTTTTTGGTACGGTAAAGGTATCACTTTTTCAAATACTGAGGTGTACCAGTGTATACTGTACTGCGGTATATACCGAAAAATGATATATACCCGTGCTTCGGTATATACTGTCATACCGGTACCGCGGTATATACCGAAAAAGCGGTATATATTGTACTATCGGTACCGTGGTATATACGAAACAACCGTATATGCCGTTTTTCCGGTATATGCCGTCATAACGGTATATATCATATATATTTATATATATTCAATCAGTTTCAATTTTTTAAAAAAATTATTTATCCATAAATTATGAATCATATTATAAAAACTAGTGACAAATTATAAGATGTATGAGTTTATTGATAATTGAAATATGAACAAGAACTTGTAATTATTAATAAAAACAATAATTATAATTATAGTAATATTTTTATGTTACATAACTAATTAATTATGAAATAATCACGGTCTACTAAATTATTTTTTAAAACTAGCATATCAATCAAATAATTATAAAATATGCACTAATACATGTATGAACTACATATATGTATTTCGTATAATTATGATTAATATTGTAAAATAAGTTACATTTAATGATTTAACTTATATAACTAATTCTAAATAAGATAAAGGTTATTATAATCTAAAAATAAACTTGGATAAATAAATACAAGTGTATGATATGATTAATTGATTATATGGCTTCATGTATTTTACTTTTTAATATAATAAAATTTATAATATATACTTCATAAAAACATCCATAATTTGTTATAATATATCATATATGACTAAATTAACAATGTTATGATATCATCGTACATCTAATCTAGTTAGTATATAACCATATAATACTAATATAGTTAGTTAGTCTATATTTTACATAACTAATTAATCATGAGATAAAGATTATTATAATGTATCAAAACTAAATGAGACTATTTTATGACGATATAATATTACTGTAGTTATTTAATCTAACCATAAAAATACTAATATAGTTAGTTAAAATTGTTGGTCACAGTATACACTATAAACAACTTAGAAGAGGTTGAATATACTGTATCTTTTTCGAAGTTTGTTTGCGTAGTGAAAGTCTAAGATTAAGTTGTTGTAAATACAGGAACTGAATGATCTCCTGTTAGCTTGATGCGTACATGGTTTTTATGAACAGTATGTCACACCCCCAGAATCTGACCGGAAATATTACACGCCGCAGGCCCTCTCCATGAAGATCTGCCACGCTAGACACCGAAACAACATAATACATTACATGCCGACGTAACAAAATAACGAACCAATAGACCGATTTGGTCTTACATCATTATCATACAACTCTAATATACATAACTCTGTCTGGACTCATACCCCTGTACGTAACACCCCAAACTAGACGGCTATCACAGTGCCCACAGTGCCGTGGACCCCCAACTGGGACCCACCAGGCGAATGAAATACAATAATTTAAATAATATAACTGTAGTACCAAACCACATTATATTATCAATTACTCCGATGAGGAGTTTCAAGTACAATACACCCAGGAATATAGAATACGTATATATTTCATTATGAAATATATAACACTGAATAAAATGAAAGTCCAAACGGAAACAGCAGCGGAAAATACACATGAATGAAACATGAACAATTGAGAAGACTGGGCCCCCCTACTAGTATCAGTGGGACTCCTCGCCATCGCCGTGCTCTTCCCGTGCTTTTGCCTTGCCATGACCTAAAAACAACATCCCAACGGGGTCAGTTACACAAAACAACAATCCTCAAGAGTTGAACAAATATGATAATCACATGACCTAGTTATGAAATCAAGTTTGAAAGAGGGTCATCATAGTACGCCCGAATGGGATGTGCAAGTACACAAGTCGCCGAGTGTTCGGAAAACCCGCATAAACACACGGACTTGTGCCTAATTAGTCTCACGGAGGCACGTTACCGTGTGCACGGTCTAATGTGCCGGATTACCCGCATAACACATGACCATAGTGTGCCCGACTAAAAATTCCACATATACCACCCGGCAACGCAATACGATCCCGGAAGGTCACAAGAACAAAAGCGATCATAATGAATGATAATGAATAGAAATCTGACAAGGGCCAAGAATGACTCACCGTGGTGAATTAATAACGCAATGTGTGATAGCTCAAACGAAATGATTGGAACTGTCGTTCCTCGTGAATTAAGTGATTAGTTTGATAATTACAAGCCTCAACATGATTGATATACTATGAATGAATTATATATATGAATGAACAACTATGAAATGAATGATCATCCTTTTAATTGAGCAAGAATTAACTTGCCTGGAATGAGAGGAAAGGGTACGAACGACGAGGTACTGCGGTTGAAGGAATCGACAACTCTGAACCTAGACAAGTTCGTAATCAACTATCAATAACCCATCGGTAGGAAAATAAGTTGGAATCCACCCAAAAATACTACCCACGATACATGTATTCCGGTAAGAAAACCTCTAGATGGTGAATCACACTCGACCACCCCAAATACTCAATAATTTCGGAAAATACACCAATAAATCCGTAGGAACATATGTATCCAAGGTAGATAATCCATACTCAACATATTCCAACACATTAGCAAGCTAACTCGAAGAGATCGGAAGGAAAACCCCCAAATCCCGAAATTTTAAGGTTATACAAAGTTGAATAATCCGAACTAGAAGCTTGAAGATGTTGATAGATGATAGTAGCTCGAAAAGATCTTCACAAATTGCCCAAAATCGCCCAAGGAAGGAGGACAAATGAAAAAAAATGACGAAATGGGGCTGAAATGTCCTATATATACTAAACCCAGCTTAGCGTGCGCTAGATTCTGAGAATAGCGCGCGCTATCGGGTTCACCGGGCCGTCCAGTGAACTTTGCCTGCATCGTTAGCGTGCGCTACGTAAGTTGTAGCGTGCGCTAACGCCTTACTCTTAGTGTACGTTAACCGGGTTTAACACGCGCTACCTGATAGTTGGTGTCCATAATATCAGAGTCCAGAACCTACTGTCCTCCGCCTGATCAAGCCTTAGCGCGCACTACTACGATGACTTAGCGTGCGCTACTAATACAACTAGCGTACGCTATTTCCCACTCATAGCGTGCACTACAAATTCTCCATTTCGGTCCAGTACCTACTGGAGTGTCTGCCTCAAATACACTAGCGTGCACTATTGTTGAACAATAGCGTGCGATACCAGTTCTCAATTAGCGTGCGCTATAAAGAGTACGTAGCGTGCGCTTCACCCCACACACAGGCTACCAAAAACGATGATATGATAATATTCTCGTATCGATTCTCAAACAGGGTTGAAAGACGAATGATAACTGATACACGGTTCAAAATACGCCGAACGGTGAACACAATGAATGAATATGAATGATGAATGATTATTATAGAGTGAAAATTACTGAGTGAAAATTACTGAATGATAATAAATGAATTCGCAATCGGGTATTACATACTCCCCCCTTAAAAAGAGTTCCGTCCTCGACACTAAGGGTCAAACAATTAGGGATAACTCTCCCGCATAATATCCTCGATTTCCCAGGTAGCCTCTTCGACTCCGTGTCTAGACCACTGAATTTTTACCAAAGGAATCGCCTTGTTCCTCAACTGTTTGACTCGTCGCTGTAGGACTCGCACAGGACGCTCCGCATACGTATGATCATCCGCAATCTCGATTTCATCGAACTGAAGTATGTGACTCGGGTCGGCCACATACTTCCGCAACTGAGAGACGTGAAACACATTATGAACTCGGCTCAAAGCCGGAGGTAAAGCCAATCGATAAGCCAGATTGCCTACTCGATCCAAAATCTCAAATGGTCTAATGAATCTTGGACTCAACTTTCCCCTCTTCCCGAAATGGAAAGTACCTCGACTCGGGGATACCTTGACCAAAACGTGGTCACCTGCCTCGAACTCTAATGGTCGACGACGATTATCTGTATATGATTTTTGTCGACTCTGAGCGGTCAACAAACGACTCCTGAGCAGCGCTACCTCTCGCGGGCGGCTATTAGCATATCGGGTTCAGTGTCGATTAATTCTGATAAGTCATCCCAACACAAGGGAGACCGACAATGGCGATCGTATTAGGCCTCGTAAGGTGCCATCTTAATCGAAGCATGCCAACTATTGTTATACGTGAACTCGATCAACGGTAGTTGGGCTTCCCAATCATCTTTCCAATCGAGAACACATGCCCTCAACATGTCCTCCAACGTCTGAATAGTTCGCTCTGATTGTCCGTCGAACTGAGGGTGAAAAGCTGTGCTGAGATTTAGCTGAGTTCCCATGGCACGATGCAGGGATTTCCAAAAATGTGACAAGAATCGCCCGTCACGATCAGAAATGATACTCTTAGGAGTACCGTGAAATCTCACGATCTCTTTAATGAACAACTAGGCAAGTCTCTCGGGACCCCACATATCCTTAATCTCAAGAAAATGAGCTGAGTTGGTTAGACGGTCCATAATTACCCAAATCGTATTCATGCCACGACGACTCGTTGGCAAACTCGTGATGAAGTCCATTGAAATGTCCTCCAACTTTCACTCTGGAATAGGGAGTGGTTTTAGCATACCCGCCGGTAGCTGATGTTCTATCTTGACTTGCTGACATGTCAAACATCTCGAAACAAATTCTGCGACCTCTCGCTTCATATTACTCCACCGATAATTTTGTTTCAAGTCTTTGTACATTTTGCTAGACCCCGAATGGATCGAATAAGAGGTAGCATGAGGCTCTCTCAAAATAGAGCTTTTCAACTCATCATCCGCCGTAATGCATAATCGGTTCTTAAATCGCAAAAGTCCATCCTCGTGGACCACAAATCCAGGGGCTTTCCCCTAAGCCACATCATCTCGAATGCGCAACAAAAATGGGTCTAAACCCTGTTTCGTTCTGACCGCCTCCTCTAGTGGCGGTGAAATCTCTAACATACAAAGTTGCCCTTGTACTCGCTGTAACCAGACCTCGATCTCAGGCCTTAGGAATTCTTGTTGAAGTTCCTTCTGAGCAGTCAAACGAGCAAGCATTTGATCTTGAACGGACTTACGACTCAAGGCGTCGGCGACGACGTTCGCCTTACCCGAGTGGTATTGTATCTCAATATCATAATCTTTAATCAGCTCCAACCACCCTCTCTGTCGCTTGTTTAACTCCTTCTGAGTAAATATATACTTTAAAATCTTATGATCGGTGAAAATCTGACAAGTGACGCCATAAAGGTAATGACGCCAAATCTTCAATGCAGAAACCACGACCGCTAGCTCCAGGTCGTGGGTCGGATAATTGACCTCATAAGGCCTTAGTTGCCGCAAAGCATAAGCAATTACCTTCCCGTTCCGCATTAATACACATCCAAGACCGTGTCCGGACGCGTCACTATAAACCACGAATTCTTCCGTCCCTTGTGGTAAAGAAAAGACAGGCGCTGAAATTAAACGGCTCTTGAGTTCCTCAAAACTCTGGTGACACGCGTCAGACCACGTGTATTTCTTATCCTTCCGCAAAAGGTTCGTCATAGGTTGAGCGATTTTAGAAAATCCTTCCACAAATCGCCGGTAATAACCTGCTAATACGAGAAAGCTTCGGATTTCTTTAACATTCTTCGGAAGTTTCCAATCTCGGATAGCCTCCGTCTTCTGAGGGTCGACACGAACCCCATCTGATGAAATCACATGCTCGAGAAACATTACTTCGGACATCCAGAACTCGCATTTGGAAATTTTCCATAGAGTTGCTCTCGTCTCAACACGTCGAGGACCTGACGAAGGTGAAGTTCGTGCTCCTCTTGGTCACGAGAATAAATCAAAATGTCATATATGAAAACAACCACGAACTGATCTAAATAGTCGATGAAAACTCGGTTCATCAACTCCATGAATGCTGCAGGTGCAGTAGTTAACCCAAACGGCATCACTACAAACTCGTAGTGCCCATAACGTGTTTGAAACGCCGTTCCTGCGATATCCGACTCCCGAATTCGCAACTGATGATACCCAGATCTTAAATCGATCTTGGAAAATACTGAAGCTCCCTCCAGTTGATCTAAGAGATCATCGATGCGGGGTAGGGGATATTTATTCTTGATCGTCACCCTGTTCAGTTCCCGATAATCAATGCACAAGCGAAATGAACCATCTTTCTTCGTGACAAATAACACTGGTGCTCCCCACGGGGATGCACTCGGTCGGATATAACCTTTCTCGATCAATTCCTCCAGTTGATTCTTTAGTTTCTGCATTTCGGTCGGGGCCATACGATATGGTGCTTTCGATATTAGGGACGTACCAGGCTCCAACTGTATCGTGAATTCCACATCTCTCTGTGGAGGTAAACCAGATAACTCGTCTGGAAACACATCGGCGTAGTCTCTCACTACAGGTATATCCGCCAACGTCACTGATGATTTCTCGGTCTTCGTCATATAGCACCAATAACCGACACACCCCTGATTGAGTAACTTCACTGCTTTCATCATATTAATAACTCTCCCGGAACGGATAGGGTTACCCCCTGAAATACACACTCGACTCCATCGTCTGAAATGATAGTGACCATACGCTTACGGACACTAAGGATGGCATCATGACGATCCATCCAATCAATACCCAAGATTACATCATCTTTAGGTAAGTCTAGCACGATTAGGTCTGCCAGCCGTTCACGGCCCTCGAGCTGAATCGGACAGTTCTTAACTTCATGATTTCCGATAATTCTTCTACCATCTGGTAGACCAATGACATAAGGTTCGCAACTAGTAGCACTATCCAGGTGTAGTCTACTCAAACATGACTCTGAAATGAATGAATGCGATGCGCCAGTATAAAAAAGGATACACAGAGGTTGAGATAGAATTTTGAGTGTACTTGAGATCATTCCGGCCTCCGGATCGTCGGTCCTCTTCATCTCGTAAATTCGGGGCTTACCAGTCCCTGAACCGGATGCTCCTGTATGATAATTATGGGCTCCGCCTTTATTTGCTCCCGTCGTCTTAAACGATGCGGACTGAGTAGCCTGATTATGTACAGCCGACTGCTTCGTTGTCTGAGATGCCGTCGGAGCAGGTCTGGAATCTCTTCGGCAGAAACGGACCTTTTGCCCGGCAATCCCACAGACGTTACACGTGACCGTCTGTCTCGAACATTTAGTGCTGTAATGACCCTGTTCTCCACAGTTGAAACAGGTGATGGCCGAATTGGCTGCTCGGGACTGAGATTCCGCAGGTTTAGGCGCCATAGGAGGTCGCTCAGAAAAAGTAGAGCCCGTACGAGGCTTCTTGAAGGTTGCCCGACTGCCCTCGGACTGATTATGATTCTGCGATTTCTTGCCAGCAGATGAAGATTGTTGCTTAGCAATTTCCTTAGCGGTAAGCTCATAAGCAAGAGCTTTCTCGATGAATTCGGCCAGGGTGGCACAATGTTGATTAAGCAATTGCGTCCGCATACGAGGTTTCAACCTCTTACTAAAGTACTTGATTTTATCCACTTCGGAGTGAACAACGGATGAGGCAAAGGGAAGTAGCTCCTAAAACTTATCGGCGATGGCGAGAACATCTTCTTCCGCTGAGGGGTCGGGAATGAGCAATTCCGATAACTTGGCCTCCCTGAGTGGGGCCGGATAGTATCTTTCCAACATGAGGGTCTTAAACTGGTCCCAAGTGCAAGATCCGTCGGTGGGCTTCAAAGATAGCCACCATGAGTGAGCGCTCTTACCCAGATAGTAAGCCGAAACTGAAACTTTGTGCCCTTCGGGGCACTCCACCATAGCAAATAGCTTTTCGAAATGCTGAAGCCAGTGAATAATATCTGCTGGCTCAGATGAGCCCTCAAATGTAGGTGGCCTTTGGCGAGAGATGTCGCCGATTATACTGCTCACACTCCTCTCTTGCCTCTGAGGTGACGGCGGAGGAGCCTGCTGAGTCTGAGTGGTTGAATTCTGCATCGTCTCCATCAGACGTGCATCTGAGTCATTTGGGCCATCATGCCCTGCATAAATATGAATCGGTCAACCCAAACACCTTCCGATTGGGCTGCATCTCGGGTAGGACTCCCTGACAGTGAATGATTATCTCCCAGTGAATGAGTAGCATCGTCAGCTGAGTTGGCATCATCGCTGCCTGTTGAACTAACGACATCCCTCGCGTTCGCGCGGGTATTCACACGAGCTCCCGAGTCCTCTTCCCATGCGTCCTCTGACAGCTCTATCCATACTAAAGTAGGAAAGTCACATGATAATTATAGATCTCGCATGAATATCACATTATGATTACGTTATGGAATGATAATAGTGAGCATACACGCTCTAACACAATGAATGCCTTAATAATGCAGTAAAATGATTGTCGACATTATGCCGAAATATGATGAGATCGCATGAAAGATCAACTGCGGTGACATGATTATCTGATGAAATTCCTGAAATGATTATCCTGAACAAATTAACCAGATTGATAATACGATCCACAAAATCAACAACTGAGCAATGAGATTGAGTGATTAATGAGTTAACATGATCGACAAGATCCAAAAGAAAATGATGATTGAGGATTGGTGTATGATGAATGATGAATGATGAATGAGTTGATTCTTATAGCTAGAAATTATACCATGGCGTAAGAAATCATACCGTTCTTGGTCTGAGGGGCTTGGCGCTTGCACAGGTCACACGTGACGCGAAAGTCCAATGATACTAGTCTGATGAACGATGATTCTCAATGAGACATGACTCAGATAAGTAGTATTCAAAACCACGCTTCGAGACCAACTCTGTAACACCCCAAACTAGGCGGCTATCACAGTGCCGTGGACCCCCAACTGGGACCCACCGGGCGAATGAAATACAATGATTTAAATAATATAACTGTAGTACCAAACCACATTATATTACCAATTACTCTGATGAGGAGTTTCAAGTATAATACACCCAGGAATACAAAATACGTATATATTTCATATGAAGACGAAATATATAACACTAAATAAAATGAAAGTCCAAACGGAAACTGCAGCGGAAAATACACATGAATGAAACATGAACAATTGAGAAGACTGGGGCCCCCTACTAGTATTACCGGGACTCCTCGCCATCGCCGTGCTCTTCCCGCGCTTTTGCCTTGCCATGACCTAAAAACAACATCCCCAACGGGGTCAGTTACACAAAACAACAATCCTCAAGAGTTGAACAAATACAATAATCACATGACTTAGTTATGAAATCAAGTTTGAAAGAGGGGCATCATAGTACGCCCGAATGGGATGTGCAAGTACACAAGTCGCCGAGTGTTTGGAAAACCCACATAAACACATAGACTTGTGCCTAATTAGTGTCACAGAGGCACGTTACCGTGTGCACAGTCCAATTTGCCGGATTACCCGCAAAACACATGACCATAGTGTGCCCGACTAAAAATTCCACACATATACCACCCGACAACGCAATACGATCCCCGAAGGTCACAAGAACAAAAGTGACCATAAGAGACTAAGTCTCGGAATGATACAACACATTCATACACATATATGATAACATTAATCTCATTGACTAGTACAAGTATAAAACTTGCCTCAAACAGAAGGTGAGAAAGTCCTTCCACGATCAACGTCCTTAATTGAAATACCGGCCGCTCGAACAACCTTGAATAACACAAGTACCAATAATTCGCTTAATATATGAATCAATCATGATTACAACCAACTCAAAAGCCGATACAACACTACCCAAACTCATTGGGGGCAATTTAACAAACACGTTGTAAACAATCTCCCATTCTTTACAACCAGTCCCAATTATACCGAGAACCAACCTCCAATTAGTGATTCAATCCAACAAAACGTCATTAATACCATAAATATTCCAATAGGAATACTCCATTCGAGATTACGACCACATCTAGTCGAAACCCACAAAATTTCAAAGTCAACACCCAAGGTGTTCTTGAACAAATCCCCAAATGTTCAAAAATTCCGAAAATTACATCAATGAATCCGTAAGAATACAAGTATCCAAGGTAGATAATCCATATTCAACATATTCCAACATGATAGCAAGCTAACTCGAAGAGATCGGGAAGAAAACCCTCAAATCCCGAAATTCAAGATTCAATGAAAAGTTACCTTGATTAGGAGTGATGGAGCGGATTAAATGTTGATTAATCTAAAATAGGAGCTTGAAGATGATGCTTGATGATTGCAGCCTGAAAAGATCTTCATGAATCGCCCAAGATCGTCCAGAATGGTTGAGAAATGAAGAAATGACGAAGTGAAGAGTGAAATGTCCTATTTATACAAATCCCAGCTTAGCGCGCGCTATCTGATGTGATTAGCGTGCGCTAGCGGGTTCACCGAGTAATCCAGTACCCACTGCCTGTATAGTTAGCGTGCGCTACATACTTGGTAGCGTGCGCCAATGCCTCCTTTTTAGCATACGTTAACCTTACGTTAGCATGCGCTACCTGATAGTTGATGTCCAGTATATTGGAGTCCAGAACCCACTGTCCTCCGCCTGCTCGCGTTAGCGTGCGCTACACCTGTAACTTAGCGTGCGCTACCAGTACAATTAACGTACGCTATTATCCACTTATAGCGTGCGCTACGAATTTCCAATTTCAGTCCAGTACCTACTGGACTGTCTGCCTCAATTGCGCTAGCGTGCGCTAATGCTGATGCATAGCGTGCGCTACCTATACTCCATTAGCACGCGCTAACAGGAGTACGTAGCGTGCGTTATTTCACACACAGACTACCAAAATATGATGATGACAATATTCTCGTCTCGATCTCAAACAGTGATGAATGGCGAATAATAACTGATACTCGATTCTAAAGTACGCCGACCGGTGAACACAATTGAATGAATATGAATGGTGAATGATTATTACTGAGTAAAAAACTTCTGAGTGACAATTACTGAATGATAATCAATGAATTCACAATCGGGTATTACATAATCCTTCCTTAAAAAGAGTTTCGTCCCCGAAACTAAGGGTACATAGCTCGAGATATGAACTATCCATCAGGATCTGAAAACAACATCTCCAGGAATACTCCTCAACGCGAAACTCTCCACCGGAGGCCAGCCAGAAAGTCGTACCAACCGCATGATTCGAAACACTGGCGTACACATCCCGAGGGAGCCGCTCATTGTACATGTCTACAATCCATCAGTGTACACTTCCACGTCCTCATTGGCGTCAGATGCCCATGCAAGCACTGACTCGCGCCTCAAAACAAAAGCAACAACGCACATATAGTCCTCAGGATCATAACAATCGTACTCCAAAGTTCTCATGACTTGACGTCTCGAATCACAATGAACAATTACTCAGATTATCACGAAATCTCGGGTACAACACCAAAGGGAAGAAATCTCAACAAATAACCCAAATATCAAGATTCCCAATTACCATAGTTACAAGATAAATTGACAACAAATGGTTCACAACCACAATACTACGATGCAGATTAAGTTAAACAGTAATCCGGAAAACAAGGCTACATCTCAAATGTACCCAACATCGATATCCTCGAAATCATCGATCCCCTCGATCTCATCGATTCAAGGAAGACCCAAATCTGAACTCACCGCTTAATATGATCCTGGAAGGTCACAAGAACGAGAGTGACTATGATGAATGATAAATGACTTGAAATCCGACAAGGATCAAGAATGACTCACCGAGGTGAACTAATAACGCAATGAGTGATAGCTCAAATGAAGTGATTGGAACCGTTGTTCCTCGTGAATTGAATGATTAGTTTGATAATTACAAGTCTCAACATGACTGATGTATGATGAATGAATTATATGAACGAATGAACGACAATGAAATGAATGATTATCCTATTACCGAGCAAGAATTAACTTGTTCAAAACCGATGATGAATGTCCTTATCTCTGGCTCTCGAAGCGTGATAGGACCCCTTGGATGATGTATGGGCTGGAGTAATAAAATCCCTCGAGGTTTGCGAGCTCTCTCGAGATCTACTGGCACTAGAACTCCAGTAGTATTTCTGAAGGTGTCCCTGCCTCCCACACAGAAAACAAACAATGGCCTGCATCGAGCACCGGGTACTGCGATATCCTATTATATCATAGTTAAAGCAAACAACAGTCGAACTCGTCGTCTGAGATGAAGATGATTTCTCAGCATCAAGACGACTAGAAAACGACCTCTTGGACATCGGAGCTCGATGTCCATTAAAACGAACCGCATCCTAGTCCTCCAACTGGAAGAAACTGAAGGGTGCTTCCGAGCAAGCTCCCTAATCAAAAGCTCTGCTCCAAGAGCCTTCTTGATGAACTCACTAAGCTAATTACAATTGTGATTGAACAACTGCATCCTTAACTGCAGATTTAGCCTTCTAAAATACTTAATCTTATCCGCCTCAGTACGGATAATAGACGAAGCAAACTGAAGAAGTCCCTAAAACTTCTCAGCAATGATAATAACACCCTCGTCCTCGACGGGTTCGGGATTTAAAACCTCTGATAACTTGGCTTCACAAAGTGGAGCCGGATAATACCTCTCTAACATGAGAGTCTTGAACTCACTCCAAACACAATCACGATCGGTGGGTTTCACAGAAAGCCACCACGAATAAGCGCCCTTACTCAAGTAGTAAGCCGCTACTGCCACCTTACTCTCTTCTGGACACTGAACCATGTCAAAGAGTTTATCAAAATGCTCAAGCCAATGAACAATATCAGCTGGTTCCGACGAACCCTCAAAAGTAAGCGGTCTCTGACGAGAGATATCGCCAACAATCTGAGTCACTCCTCCAGTCTGTCCATGAAATGGCACCTGGAATCCCTACTGTGGTGGACCGCGAACCATCGAGGTCTGCATGGTCTCCATCAGTCGCGTCATCTGAGTCATCTGGGCCATCATGCCCTGCATGCATATGAATGGGTACACCCGAACACCTTCCGATTGAGCTGCATCTCGGCTACGACTCCCTGACAGTGAATGATTATCTGACAGTGAATGAGTAGCATCGCTAACTGTTGAACTTGTAATATCCGCAATTTCTACTACTATTGTTTAATGTTATTTTAACCGAGTTATGCTATACCGCGTGGAATCTGTACAGTATGGATAAAATAAATAAAGGACTGCGACATCGGTATTGGTATAATTACTGTACTTTGTCGACAATTTCAGTTGAGGATATTGTGTATCGTATAAGAATATTATTGGAAGTAGTATGTGTATTTGGTATGCCGTATGTTCGTATTCTGTATGTTGAGACGTTGGACAAGAATAGCTGAAAATGACTAAGTGTAGCATTATTAGCACACGCTAATATACATGCCTAGCGCACACTAAACCTGCACGATAGCACGCTATCATGCAGGTTTAGCGCACGCTATCGTCCAGGTTTAGCACACGCTAATGGTAAAGGATAGCGCACGCTAGTACGAATCAGATCAGAAGGAATCTATGTGTGGACCCGGCCACTTTCGGCGCATGTGCTGACAAGGTCAACGGATGTTTGTTGTGAAGGATTAGCGCACGCTAATGTATATTGTTAGCGCATGCTAATCAGATCGGACCAAAGGAATCTTGGCTTTGTCAGGTTACTTTCGGCATGTGGGGACACGGGGGTAGGTGCAGACTGTAGCAAGTCAACTATGAGTAGCGCACGCTATGGATGAAAGTTTGCGTATGCTAAATAAGAGGCCTTTACGTACGCTATTGCATGGGCATTGCGTACGTAAATCATTTCATGCAGTAAGGCAGTGGCATCTGGATTGCGATAACGCACGCACGCTAAGCGTGTAACGTACGTTAAATGAAGATGTTAGCGTACGTTAATAATGTACAGTATATATATGAGTGCAGTTGGCCATTATTCGTCATTTCGATCCATTTCTTCATGTGAACCAATAGAGAGCCTTGAGAGGTATTTGAGGTTCCCAAACACTGAGAGATGATGATCTTTAACAAGATTAAGGTGGAGAGCATGGATTAAAGCCTTGTTCTTGAAGTTATTCACGATTCTTGGAAAGGAGTTCAACTGTTCTTCTTCTTGGTTCATCTATACAAGGTAATTACATATCCCTTTGATAGTGGTTCGTTTTTAAGGAGGATTACTTGTGAGGGAGCAAGTTGGATTATCTTGTGATGATGTTATTTGAGATTTAATTAGATTTTGATAAGAGTTTTCGGATGTAATTAAGATACTCCATACCTTAAGAATTGTGTTTCGTTTAACCCGATGAAAGATGGATTTCTGAATTATGTTGATTTCATATGAATCATGATATGAGGTTGTATTCCAGATTAAGTATGATATGATCCTTGTTATCGGGTTGGTCTGATTATTGATGTTGTTGTTGAAATCTTCTTCATGATGATATATACATCGGGCTACGTAGTTTTGAACGTGATTTCGGATATTTCATGTTCTTGAAGAACTCTTGAATGATATGATATGATGATTATGTATATGAGGTATTGGTGTTTTGGATATGAATATGGGACATTCGTATCTAGAGCTAAGATATGTGTTTTGATATAATATTCGTATAAGAACACGAATATGATTTCGAGTGTGATGATGAGATTGAATTTGGAAAAGTTATTGTTAATATTGGAGCATGATTTCCTTTTCATTCGTATTCGTAGTCGCAAGGTGTTAGTCGATGCTTGGAATGCATGCATCTGTACAGCATTAGCGCACGCTAAGCTTACTGGCTAGCGCACACTAACGGGAGCGACTTAGCGCACGCTACTGTATATGATTAACGTGCGCTAAGTAGGCATACAGTGCAGTATTTTCGTGTTGTGGTTGTGAATTCGTGCTGGTTTGAGTTGGATTGATCAACCTAGTGGTTAATCGAGATATTGTTGAGCCGTTGAGTTTGTGAATTGGTTTTATTGATAGTTGATTGTTATCGAACTTGTTGTTTGTCGATTATTGTAATAGGTTGAGATTATTGATCGGTGATTAGAACCATGTGTTTCGGTCGTGTTCGAGAATGTTCGTGAATTGAATGGATCAGGGCCGAGGGACTTGTAGATGACGGCAAGGGATTTGGTAACGGTTTCATCGTCGTGTTGGTATCGAGGCAAGTTATTACTTACTCAGTTTATAATATTTAATGAATGGTTTCCGTTTCATTCGTTTATAATTCGTATAGCAATGTTTATAATCGTAATCACAGGAGATTTGGGATTATAAGTTGTATTCTAGTTTTGGGAATTAAATCATAATGTATATGATTTACATTTGTTATTAGTATACTTAATATTGAGGATACATTGTAGTATAGACGAAGACGTAAATTATCTACCGTCCGTGATATTTTGGATCGTCGAATATTCAGAATAATGGTTCGTGATGGTTTAGATACCGAGATTGCACTCGAAGGACTCAGAGCAAGTATTTTAATCATCTTTGTCATTTGTGTCGATCATGTTGTGATATATTCGTGTATCGTTGTTGTCATGCATTTGTGTATTGTTGTTGTCGTCCATAGTGTACTGTTGTTTTGTGCAGTTGTGCATTGTTGTGATATGTCCACCATGCGTTGGTCCGACGGGATCAACATGGGATATCTATAGCTGTGTGCGCTGGATCGTTGGACAGGTAATGCCACCATGCGTTGGTCCGACAGGATCATCATGGGGATCTATAGTTGTGTGCGTTGGATCGTTGGATTACCATATGTGTTGTTATGTGTTGTTGCCCAAAATATTTATCCGAAGATTAAATACTGCTGGAAGACGGACAACAAACAACAATTTGTGGGAGCACTTCCGAGAGGATATGAATAAACACAAGATTTGCCGGGTTTGTTAGGCCCGGGCTTGAATGCTCTCGCGAGATGTTATTAATACAAATATTCGTGGATACAAGTATTAATGTGAGAAATCTAGATACAATGAGTGTAAAAAGACTCTGTTAATCCGGCTCTTGAGCGAAGCTCGGTGTTCTTCATCCCTGCCGATCGTCTGCTTGATGAGAGAGGCCGAGAGAAGTAAGTACCGAAAGATAGCTGTTGCCAAGAGTTGGAGAAAGCCAAGTGCTGTGTGAAATCTCGTGGGAAATGAAGTACTTCCGTGTGTTCTCAAGAATTTCGGATCCCTTGGACAAGTGCAGGCTGCCTGCTATATATAGGGGCTGAGGTGCCCTGAGTGCTGGCGGGCGATCGTCTTCCGGCCATTATAATAATGGGGCGATCGTCTGCCGGCCATTACTATAATAGGGCGACCGTCCTTAAGTCACACGGGCTGTCGGCCTAAAGTCCAAGATAGATGCTGGCAGCCAGCTGTGCGGTCCAATGAGGAGCCAGCACGCGTCCGGGGTCTCTGTCACATGCGGCCCTACTGACAACTTTCGGCGGGCCTGTCGGCTGGTGGACGGATGCTGACAGGCTGTGGTCAACGATCCGTGATATGCGGATCTTGTCTCGGCTCTGCACGTGGGCTCAGTCCAGGGGCTCGGCCATTGCCGACTGGATGACTATCGGCATGATGCGGTCTTCTATAGCTGGTCAATGAGGGTCGGCATAGGCCAGTCGCTGAAGGTCGGCATCGGTCGGTCACCAAGGGTCGGTCGGCAAGTGCCGAGAGATGATCGTCCGATAGTCGGTCGCCAGGAGTCGGTCGCCAAGTACCGAGAGACGATCGTATTTGATGTCGATTGCTCGGCACCGGGACTTGTCCTGGGACCTTCGGTTGGCCAATTCATCTTGTCTGCGGGGCTAAGGCAAGGCCGCCTGGTCACTGGTCGGCAGTTCTGCCTCGGCTGCTCGGCAGTGGCTAGGTCGCCCGATCTCCGAGGTGATCGCCGGTCGGAGAGTATAATTCTCGACACAACAATTGCCCCCCAGCTTGCTCCTATGTTGAAGACATGGGGCGAGGTGGTTCTTGCTGGCGATCGTGTAAGATGAGGACGGGCGATCTTGTTGAGCTGACTTAGGATTAGGACTTGGGCTATCATGGTCGATTGGCTAGCTATCTTTCGGTCTTGTACCTGCAAAAAACAACATTGGCCAATCCCCCTCAGAAACTTGATGGTTTCGTTTGTTTGAGGAATCGTGCACAGTCGCGGAATTCGATGGACCGACTCCATGACCGTGTCTTGGTGCGCGAAGACATTGAGTGTCTCGTGACTCACTTTATTATGAGGGTCCTCTGTTAGGCTGCGCCTCGCCTCGTATTTAAACGAAGGGTGTGCGGTCTCGGTCTAGAGGAGTCCTTGCGCGGGGCAGCGTCGGATGAATCAACTCCACCTCCGCGGCTTGTTAGCTCTGCTTCCACCTCGGCCTGCCATGGAGATGGCGAACCTCGACGGTGTACGTTGAGACGGGGGTTGTGGCACGTGTCGCATTGTCTGGGTTCACCATGTTAGATGATGATCCTTTGAGGGCGCGCGATCGTGTCCACTGATTAATTTTGGAGGGCCCTCAAACTACGTCGGCCTCGTATTTAAACGAAGGGCGGGCGATCTCGGCCGAAAGGGACCTTGCATGGCTGAAGTAGCCGGTTCCATCGACTACCAGGACCATGGCTTTATGATGTGTGGTGGAGGCGATCGCGAGCCTTAGTCCATCATGTTAAATGGTGGACTGTAGATGGCGAGCGAGTCCTCTGGTTCTGTTGGTGTAGCTTGATAATAGCGATCGGGCTGGAAGACCGGAGATCGTCGCTCGGGTGCCGATCGCGCTACTCCTAGGCTAAGAAGAAGCCTTTGCCTGGCTAGAAAGTCTGCGGCTCTTGCTCGGAAGGCCGCGTAGGTCGTGGGTTGGCTCTTCGTAAGATGCCTGAACATAGGCGAAAAGTCATTGAATCCTGCTAGGACCGTGTGGAGGGCGAGCTCATCGCTTACGGGCTCGCCGTTGAGGATGATCACGTCTACTCGGTCGATGTAGTCCAAGTCGGACTCTTCTTCTCCCTGCTTGATTTGCATCATGCGAAGGGGACCTTCTGGCCGAGCGACCCTGGTGGCGAAGTACTCCGTGAAGACGTGCGCCAGCTGGTTAAAGGAGCCAATGGACCGAGGTGGCAATGAGGTGTACCACTGGTAGGCGAGGTCGTCCAGCGTCATAGGGAACATTCAGCACCTGGTCGCGTCTGATGCCCCACACCCGGTCATGTAGATGTTGAACTTGCTCAGGTGCATTTGGGGGTCTGATCTCCCCTCGTACAAAGGTGTTTGCGGAGGAGCGATCTTGTGCTGCACGGGGGCGAGCTCGATGTCGATCGCGAGCGGCTCGCTTGGCTCGGCGATCGTCTTCTTGGCGCCTGCCCTGGATTCCAGGAGCGCCTTCATGTCGTCGATCTGACGTTGCATCGCAGCCATCGCCGTGGCTCGGTCGCTTGATGATCGGCTTTGGGTGCGGGAGCCGAGGCGATCGTGTGCGATCTCGGACTCGGTACTGCCGACCTCGGCTATTTGGCGAGGGAGGGATCAGGCCGCCTTCTGGGAGTCGGGTAGGCCGAGCTCCTGGTGACGGACTCAAACTCCGTCGTCTCGTAGCTGGGGCCGGACTGCCCCGGTCGCCAAGACGGGTCGTTCCCCAGGCGATCGAAAACAGAGGTGCCCCGGCTGGCGAGCGCCTCTTCTTGCGGACGAGAGCCTCCTGGCGATCGCTCGGCCAGTAACGCCTTGAGCTTCCGCTTGGACTTCCGGCAGACGGCCGAGGGGGTGATAGCGGGAGGCGCGTGGAGAGCACTCCGTCGCTCCTGTAGGACGGCTATGGCCTCTTCGATCTGTTCCTTGGTTCGGAACTGATCGAGCGAGAGGCTTGGGCCGCCGTCCAGGGACGGGATCGAGCGTCTCTGACCGCGGCGGCTACCTTCCACCATCGGCTGTGGCTCGGACTGGGACGGAACGAGGCGTCTGGCCGGCTGGCCAGCGGCTTTCTTCGATGCGGAGGCGGAAGACATGATTTCTGAAGGATTTCTTTGAAGCGCAGTGAGTGTCACTTCAAGTATATGCCCCGAGAACAGTGAGTGTTCTTCGAGACGGTAGGAATAAAAATTTGAGGGTTAGATGCCCTTCCTCTAGCGCCAATTGTTGTTGCCCAAAATATTTATCCGAAGATTAAATACTGCTGGAAGACGGACAACAAACAACAATTTGTGGGAGCACTTCCGAGAGGATATGAATAAACACAAGATTTGCCGGGTTTGTTAGGCCCGGGCTTGAATGCTCTCGCGAGATGTTATTAATACAAATATTCGTGGATACAAGTATTAATGTGAGAAATCTAGATACAATGAGTGTAAAAAAACTCTGTTAATCCGGCTCTTGAGCGAAGCTCTATGTTCTTCGTCCCTGCCGATCGTCTGCTTGATGAGAGAGGCCGAGAGAAGTAAGTACCGAAAGATAGCTGTTGCCAAGAGTTGGAGAAAGCCAAGTGCTGTGTGAAATCTCGTGGGAAATGAAGTACTTCCGTGTGTTCTCAAGAATTTCGGATCCCTTGGACAAGTGCAGGCTGCTATATATAGAAGTGAGGTGCCACGAGTCTTTGTGGGCGATCGTCTTCCGGCCATTATAATAATGGGGCGATCGTCTGCCGGCCAATACTATAATGGGGCGACCGTCCTTAAGTCACACGGGCTGTCGGCCTAAAGTCCAAGATAGATGCTGGCTGCCAGCTGTGCGGTCCAATGAGGAGCCAGCACGCGTCCGGGGTCTCTGTCACATGCGGCCCTACTGACAACTTTCGGCGGGCCTGTCGGCTGGTGGACGGATGCTGACAGGCTGTGGTCAACGATCCGTGATATGCGGATCTTGTATCGGCTCTGCACGTGGGATCAGTCTAGGGGCTCGGCCTTTGCCGACTGGATGACTATCGGCATGATGCGGTCGTCTATAGCTGGTCACTGAGGGTCGGCATAGGCCAGTCGCTGAAGGTCGGCATCGGTTGGTCACCAAGGGTCGGTCGGCAAGTGTCGAGAGATGATCGTCCGATAGTCGGTCGCCAGGAGTCGGTCGCCAAGTACCGAGAGACGATCATATTTGATGTCGATCGCTCGGCACCAGGACTTGTCCTGGGACCTTCGGTTGGCTGATTCATCTTGTCTGCGGGGCTAAGGCAAGGCCGCCTGGTCGCTGGTCGGCAGTTTTGCCTCGGCTACTCGACAGTGGCTAGGTCGCCCGATCTCCGAGGCGATCGCCGGTCGGAGAGTATAATTCTCGACCCAACATTATGCATATGTATATTATGGGTTTGCCATAAGTATACAATGTTGTTATTGATGTGAGCATATTGACGTTGTCATATGAGTATGCATTTGTAGGTCTTGTGTTAGGACCGTGCCCGTATGTTGTGTTGATCTGATCTTGGATTAGACTGACGTGATTTGGTCGTGGCATTTCATATCTTGAGGTATGTTCCATATTTCATTTGGTATTTGTCTTTGATGGACAATCAATTATCGTGTTGAGATGTGATGATGTTACCCGACGAATTGGGTTGGACAGAGTTAGTAGATTTCGTAACAGTGAGTTATGATAATGTTTTGAGAACCTTGGGTATTGTTGAGATACAATACAGATATTTCCGTATGAGCTTATTGTGTTGTCGAAAGGATACGAGATGTGAACTTTGGTAATTATTATCACGAGTTGGTAAAGTTATGGCGGTAAGATTACATTGGTCGTACTCTTACTTAGTGTTTTTCATTGGTATGTAATTATTAACGTGATGTGATGATTATCATTGTTGGATATTATGGCTGACCCCGTCGTGGGCTTTCTTTTTAGGTTCTTGGATTATCAAGCTTGTAGCGGTCGTGAAGAGATGAGCTTCCCGGAGGATACTGGCTAGAGCATGTATTTGTGTTTTGAGTTTCCTGACCAGTTCTTGTATTCCGCTGCTAGAGTATTTTAATTGTTTGTTTTTTCCACTGCGTGAGTATTTTTAAATGGTGTTTTGGTATCTGGTAACTTAGGTTACTTTGGCAATCGTTTTCTAAAAACTATTTTGTCGGTACGTGTAAGCGATAGCTTAACATATGTTTTTAAATTGTTGAGCTTTGGCATTTCGGGCCTTGTGATTTCAAATGATATTTTACGATGGTTTTGATAAACGAGTTTCATAAATTCTTCGAATGTTTTAAATAGATAATACCGTCGTTAGCCTCTTGGGCGTTTGTAAATGTTTGCGAAAATTTCCTCCAGCCTTGTGGGTTCCATCTCGGGGCCCACGACGCTATAATATTCCTGGATGGCTCTGGGGGTGTTACAGAATATGGTATAGGAGCTTAGGTTGAGAAAACGTAGGCAGTCGTGTCGAGTTGGGTCGTACTTTTGTCGTGTCGTTCGAGTTGTCGGTTGACAAGTGTTTGAGCTATGGTTTTTGTTGTTCGCTCGGGCTTATGCGTTATGTTGATTTACCAGTGTGGTACTGGGGTTGTTGTAAACTTTTCCAAATTTTGTCAACGTGCTTCTTCAGATAGAGCTGTGTTGTGTCCTCGAGTTGAACTGAGTTTGAAAAATGTGTGTTTTGTGAATATCTGTGTCGAGTATTTTCTTGAGTCGAGACGTGTGCCAGTATCACGGGGAATCGTCGGCTTCACGATCTGTAAGTATTTGGATTCTTGAATTGTATTGAGATTTATTGCCGTTCTAAGTTGACATGCTTTGAGATTCAGCAGAATATTAATCGTTACAGTATACTGTGACATAGTTGGGACAGGATTGATGATCTTGAAAAGTTATGGTTTTGTAAATCAATATGTCGGTTAAATTTTGGAAACGGAGTTGTGTATACGGGAGAGGGACTGTGGATTTTTGAGAAGAACATGTAGTCATGTTAGTACATTTTGAGATATAACTGTTTTTGAGCATTTGAAAATGATACTTTTCAAAATGAATGTTTTACGGATGTTTTACGGAAAATGATTTTGGGCCGAGACGCAATTAATTTTGAAATAGTTTTATAACTCAGGACTTGAGGTCCGAAAAAAGGTTTTTTTTATACTTTTTAAACTTCTTGTAATGCGGAACGAGGTACGGGCTGAGACCCTAATGTTTCTTAAAACTCCCGAGATTTGTAAAACACTTTATCAATCGTTTATCTATTTCGTTTCTGCCTTTCACGGTTTTGATTTACTTGTTCAAATGAAACTTCTCGGGAATTCTTTCGTTGTGTTGATTTGTTTCAATGTTTTGTCATAGCCTAGTTGAGGTGATCCAGAATGGGATGATGGTCGACGTTGCGAGCCATATGAGGAAAAAGGAGTTTTTAACGGAATTTATATATTGAGATTTTGAAACTCTATCGTGTGGTTTTCCCGATGGAATATCAGTGGATATTGGTGACGAGCCGAATTGGTATACGGGAGTATGGACGTGGTCAATCATTTGCATAGTTTTCATTTTAAACTTCGAAATCGTGTGGATTCGAAGGAAACTGTTATCGAATACTTGGCACCAACGAGCTAATTTAATTTTTCAAAATTGATTTTGTGGTCTTACCAAAATTTGGGTTTTGAGCTTTGAAATTTTTGAAAGAACTTTCGAAAATTTATCTTCTTGACAAGATTATATGATTTCGAACTGGTTTTGAAATTGTGATTGATATACATACGCATTTAGTGCATAGTGCATATCATGGTGAAGTTATGAGTGTGACTCACGAACTGGATAAGACATCAGTATGGAACTATGAATAGAGATTCGAACTTCAGTATGATAGTTTGTTATCCCGGGACGATCGGTTCATTGATCAGATATGAGAAATATACTGCGTGTTGTAGATTCATGCGCAAGATGTAATTTTGGAACTTTGGACTTTGTGAAACCGGGACATATGTGCTATGTGATTCTATTGGTATGGTAGTAGCGCGATTTTACCATAGTGATTTTTGAATGATTTCTTTGTAAGTATAGGTTTGGGGATGGTGACCCCATGCTGGTTGTTTTGGGTATTGAGTGGTCGTTCCCACTCCAGGTATGATTTGGTATGTTTGACGATTTGCGATTGGTTGTTCGTATGCCGAGGGGTATGTTCATCAGTCGGTTGTGTTACGTTGAGATCCACTGTATGTGATTGGTGTGCTGTTTTGAGAACTTTATTCGTTCGTATATCGGTTTTTGTGGTTCTGTGTTGATCGTGTTGGAGTTTACTGTGTGAAGGTATTCTCGATTATCGTTGATCGTTCGTTGGTTATATTGGAGTTTATCACGTTGATGGTATTCTCGATTGTGTTTTGACCTTTGGTTGGTCATATTGGAGTTTATCATGATGATGATATTCTCGGTTAATTTATTGGTTGATCACTGCCGGTGATCATCTGAGCGTTTAGATTTTGTATCAATGTTTTGGGATTCGTTGCCATTGTGTTGAGCAGTTGTTTCACATATGGATCATGCATTATTGATTGTATCAGAATTGGGACTTGATTGTGCGATCAGGCAGACAGGATTTGACACGGATAGATTATTTCATCCAGAGATGATATATTCTGTTGGGACTCATGGAATTGTGATTGTAAGCGTATTGATGCTTTACAGTAAAGTCACTTGTTAGTATCTCATGAGATCGTCGACTTGGCGCATATGTAAGTGTACTGTTTGGTTATTCGTTATTGATGATGATTAATCATTGTTGTGATGGTTTTAGAATATTTTGGTTGAATGGTTTGTTGGTTTTTCTATGATGGATTACAAGTATCGAGGACGAAACTTATTTTAAGTGATGTAGTATGTAATATCCAAAATTTCTACTACTATTGTTTAATGTTATTTTATCCGAGTTATGCTGTATTGCATGGAATCTGTACAATATGGATAAAATAAATGAAGGACTGAGACATCGATATTGGTATAATTACTGTACTTGGTCGATAATTTCAGTTGAGGATATTGTGTATTGTATGAGAATATTATTGGAAGGAGTATGTGTATTTGGTATGCCGTATGTTCGTATTCTGTATGTTGAGACATTGGACAAGAATAGCTGAAAATGGCTATGTGTAGCATTATTAGTGCACGCTAATATACATGCCTAGCGCATGCTATCGTGCAGGTTTAGCGCACGCTAATGGTAAAGGATAGCGCATGCTAGTACAAACTAGATCGGAAGGAATCTATGTGTGAACCCGGCCACTTTCGGCTCATGTGCCGACAAGGTTAACGAATGTTTGTTGTGAAGGATTAGCGCACGCTAATATATATTGTTAGCGCACGCTAATCAGATCGGACCAAAGGAATCTTGGCTTTGTCAGGTTACTTTCGGCATGTGGGGACACGGGGGTAGGTGCAGACTGTACAAGTGAACTATGAGTAGCGCACGCTATGGATGAAAGTTTACGTACGCTAAATAAGAGGCCTTTACGTACGCTATTGCATGGGCATTGCGTACGTTAATCATTTCATGCAGTAAGGCAGTAGCCTATGGACTGCGATAGCGCACGCTAACAAAGACAGTTAGCGTACGCTAAGCGTGTAACATACGTTAAATGAAGATATTAGCGTACATTAATAATGAACATTATATATATATGAGTGCAGTTGGCCATTATTCGTCATTTCGATCCATTTCTTCATGTGAACCAATAGAGAGAGCCTTGAGAGGTATTTGAGGTTCCCAAATACTGAGAGATGATGATCTTTAACAAGATTAAGGTGGAGAGCATGGATTAAAGCCTTGTTCTTGAAGTTATTCACGATTCTTGGAAAGGAGTTCAACTGTTCTTCTTCTTGGTTCATCTATACAAGGTAATTTCGTATCCCTTGTGAGGGAGCAAGTTGGATTATCTTGCGATGATGTTATATGAGATTTAATGAGATTTTGATAAGAGTTTTCGGATGTTATTTAAGATACTCCATACCTTAAGAATTGTGTTTCGTTTAACCCGATGAAAGGTGGATTTCTGAATTCTGTTGATTTCATATGAATCATGATATGAGGTTGTATTCCAGATTAAGTATGATATGATCCTTGTTATCGGGTTGTTCTGATTATTGATGTTTTTGTTGAAATCTTCTTCATGGCGATATATACATCGAGCTACGTAGTTTTGAACGTGATTTCGGATATTTCATGTTCTTGAAGAACTCTTAAGTGATATAATATGATGATTATGTGTAGGAGGTATTGGTGTTTTGGATATGAATATGGTATATTCGTATCTAGAACTAAGATATGTGCTTTGATATAATATTCGTATAAGAGCACAAATATGATTTCGAGTATGATGATGAGATTGAATTTGGAAAAGTTACTGTTAATCTTGGAGCGTGATTTCCTTTTCATTCGTATTGGTAGTCGCAAGGTGTTAGTCGATGCTTGTAATGCATGCATCTGTACAGCATTAGCACATGCTAAGCTTATTGGCTAGCGCACGCTAACGGGAGCGACTTAGCGCACGCTACTGTATATGATTAACGTGCGCTAAGTAGGCAGACATTGCAGTATTTTCGTGTTGTGGTTGTGAATTCGTGCTGGTTTGAGTTGGATTGATCAACCTAGTGGTTAATCGAGATATTGTTGAGCCGTTGGGTTTGTGAATTGGTTTTATTGATAGTTGATCGTTATCGAACTTGTTGTTTATCGATTATTGTAATAGGTTGAGATTATTGATTGGTGATTAGAACCATGCATTGTGGTCGTGTTCGAGAATGTTCGTGAATTGCATGGATCAGGGCCGAGGGACTTGTAGATGACGGCAATGGATTTGGTAACGATTTCATCGTCGTGTTGGTATCGAGGCAAGTTATTACTTGCTCAGTTTATAATATTTAATGAATGGTTTCCATTTCATTAGTTTATAATTCGTATAGCAATGTTTATAATAATCACGGGAGATTTGGGATTATAAGTTGTATTCGAGTTTTGGGAATTAAATCATAATGTATATGATTTACATTTGTTATTAGTATACTTGGTATCGAGGATACATTGTAGTAGAGATGAATACGTGAATTATCTACGGTCCGTGATATTTTGGATCGTCGAATATTCAGAATAATGGTTCGGGATGGTTTAGACATCGAGATTGCTCTCGAAGGACTCAGAGCATGTATTTTAATCATCTTTGTCATTTGTGTCGATCATGTTGTGATGCATTCGTGCATCGTTGTTGTCATGCATTTATGTATTGTTGTTGTCGTGCATTGTGTACTGTTGTTTTGTGCAGTTATGCATTGTTGTGATATGTCCACCATGTGTTGGTCCGACGGGATCAACATGGGATATCTATAGCTGTGTGCGCTGGATCATTGGACATGTAATGCCACCATGCTTTGGTCCGAAGGGATCATGATGTGGATCTATAGCTGTGTGCGCTGGATCGTTGGATTACCATATGTGTTGTTGTGCATATGTATATTATGGGTTTGCCATAAGTATACAATGTTGTTATTGATGTGAGCATATTGAAATTGTCACATAAGTATGCATTTGTAGGTCTTGTGTTAGGACCGTGTCCGTATGTTGTGTGGATCTGAGCTTGGATTAGACTGACGTGATTTCGTCGTGGCATGTCATATCTTGAGTTATGTTCCGTATTTCCTTTGGTATTTGTCTTTGATGGACAATCAATTATCGTGTTGAGATGTGATGATGTTACCCGATGGATTGGGTTGGACAGAGATAGTAGATTTCATAACAGTGAGTTATGATAATGTTTTGAGAACCTTGTGAATTGTTGAGATACAATACAGATATTTTCGTATGAGCTTATTGTGTTGTCGAAAGGATACGAGATGTGAACTTTGGTAATTATTATCACGAGTTGGTAAAGTTATGGCGGTAAGATTACATTGGTCGTATTCTTACTTAGTGTTTTTCATTGGTATGTAATTATTGACGTGATGTGATGGTTATCATTGTTGGATATTATGGCTGACCCCGTCGTGGGCTTTCTTTTTAGGTTCTTGGATTATCAAGTTTGTAGCGGTCGTGAAGAGATGAGCTTCCCGGAGGATACTGGCTAGGGCATGTATTTGTGTTTTGAGTTCCTGATCAGTTCTTGTATTCCGCTGCTAGAGTATTTTAATTATTTGTCTTTTTTCGCTGCGTGAGTATTTTTAAATGGCCTTTTGGTATCTGGTAACTTAGGTTACTTTGGCAATCATTTTCTAAAAACTATTTTTTCGGTACGTGTAAGCTATAGCTTAACGTATGTTTTTAAATTGTTGAGCTTTGGCATTACGGGCCTTGTGGTTTCAAATGAGATTTTACGACGACTTTGATAAATGAGTTTTATAAAGTCTTCGAATGTTTTAAATAGATAATACCGTCGTTATCCTCTTGGGCATTTGTAAATGTTCGCGAAAATTTCCTCCAGCCTTGTGGGTTCCATCTCGGGGCCCACGATGCTGTAATATTCCTGGATGGCTCTGGGGGTGTTACAGAACCAACGTTATCACTCGCGCTCGTGGGGGCATTCACACGAGATCCCGGGTTTTGGCCCGCAAAGCGGCCTCTGACAGCTCTATCCATACTGAAGCTGGAAGGTCACATGATAATTATAGATCCCGCATGAATATCACATTATGATTATATTACGGAATGATAATGAGTCTACACGTTCTAACACAATGAATGCATTGATAATGCAATAAAATGATCATCAACATGACGCCGGAATATGATAAGATTGCATGAAAGATCAAGTGAGGTGACATGATTATCTCATGAAATTCCTGAAATGATTATCTTGAACAAGTTAACAAGGTTGATAATTCGATCCACAAGATCACAATTGAGCAATGAGATTGACTGAGTGATTAATAAATTAACATGATCAACAAGATCAAAAATGATGATTGAGAATTATTGACTGATGAATGAGTTGATCCTTATTGCTTGCACAGGTCACACGTGCTCCGAAACAATTAGTCATGAATCAATCGTAACACTAATATCATATATAGGTTTCAACAAAGCATGTATAATTAATGACATGATGAATGTATGAACATAAAGAGAATCGAGTCCTTATACAGCTCATACGAAGCTTCGAGGTCTCGCGATACTAGTCTTCACTAACGACGACTCGATGAATGAATGACTCGTGCAGTCGTACAAATTTCACGACTCACAAAACCCGACCGTCTAGATTGTCATAACCTGACAGTTCCACTACTAGCGCGTCGGTAGAGCCACATAACTCACATATCAGGGTATCTCACAACCCAAAGCGCTCTGATACCATCTTCTCTAACACCCCCAAATCCTATTGGGTTATTATAGTGCCGTGGACCCCACATCAGGAGATCCACCAGGCGAAAACGACTAAAAATACATCAAACTAACCAACAAGGGAAATCACAGTCCCGACTCTGATATCTGACATAATATTCCGATGAGGAATTTCAACGACAACGATGGGCCTACATGGCCAAAATAAAAATACAACAACATCCGCGAGCATCTGCTCGGGTAATACATAATGACAATGACTGACCAACTGGAGAACACTCCAACTGACTGACCAATATGAACAACTCTGACTAGTATCGCTCGAAAGCCGATACAATACTACCCAAACTCATTGGGGCAATTTAACAAACAAGTTGTAAACAATCTCCCATTGTTTACAACCAATCCTAATTATACCGAAAACCAACCTCCAATGAGTGATTCAATCCAACAAAACATCATTAATACCATCAATAATCCAATAGGAATACTCCATTCGAGATTACGACCACATCTAGTCGAAACCCAGAAAATTCCAAAGAGGTGTTCTTGAACAAATCCCCAAATGTTCAAAATTCCGAAAATTACATCAATGAATCCGTAAGAATACAAGTATCTAAGGTAGATAATCCATATTCAACATATTCCAACATGATAGCAAGCTAACTCGAAGAGATCGGGAAGAAAAACCTCAAATCCCGAAATTCAAGATTCAATGAAAAGTTACTTTGATTAGGAGTGATGGAGCGGATCAAATGTTGATTAATCTGAAATAGGAGCTTAAAGATGATGCTTGATGATTGCAGCCTGAAAAGATCTTCCCGAATCGCCCAAGATCGTCCAGAATGGTTGAGAAATGAAGAAATGACGAAGTGAAGAGTGAAATGTCATATTTATACAAATCCCAGCTTAGCTCGCGCTATCTCATGTGATTAGCGTGCGCTAGAGGGTTCACCGAGTAATCCAGTACCCACTGCCTGTATAGTTAGCGTGCGCTACATACTTGGTAGCGTGCGCTAATGCCTCCTTTTTAGCGTACGTTAACCTTACGTTAGCGTGCGCTACCTGATAGTTGATGTCCAATATATTGGAGTCCAGACCCCACTGTCCTCCGCCTGCTCGCGTCAGCGTGCGCTACACCTGTAACTTAGCGTGCGCTACCAGTACAATTAGCATATGCTATTATCCACTTATAGCGTGCGCTATGTAATACCCGTACTTTTTATTGACTGTTTGACCTTGCCGTTTCTCTTATGTTGTCGCTCTGTAAACGCTTGGAGATGTTGTTGATATTTTTATTGAGTTTCGTATCTTGTTTGGGTCTTGATCGTGTTGTTTTAGACCTTGCGGAAGTGTTCTGGGCCAGAGAAATAGCGCACGCTAGGCCTAGGCTAACGCACGCTAATTCTGCTTGATTAGCGCACGCTAGCTTTGAGCCGTAGCGCGCGCTAAGGGGATCAGTCAGGTCAGAACCAGTAACTCGGACTGCTCTCTGGACTAGCGGATTAATGCACGCTAGAGTTGTTAGCGCGCACTATTCGTGGTTAGTAGCGCACGCTAACATCCATCCGTAGCGCACGCTACCGGGCTGGTCGGCAGAGGCAGTGAGGTTGCCAGGTTTTCTGGACTATCAGGTAGCGTACGCTAGGCTTCGGCTAGCGCATGCTAAAGATGTTGCATAATGCACGCTAAGCCATAGCGGTAGTGCACGCTAAGGTTTAAGCAGGACAAAGACAGTAGGTTCTGGACTCCAGTACTGGATGCCACATTTTGGGCTAGCGCACGCTAGAGATAGACGATTAGCGCACGCTAACGGGACCGGCAGAAGCCACTGGACTACCCGGTGACTTCGCTAGCGCACACTAATGAAGGAGGCGTAGCGTGCGCTAGACTGGGTAGATATAAATATGACAGTTGACTTCCATTTTCGTCATTTTCATCTTCTTCACTCCTTTTCGATGGGAATAGCTTGGGAGAGGCGATTTTGGGCGATTGGAAGCGATCTTCCTTCTAATAACAACATATTTGGTTGGAGAACAAGGATTTCACAACATCTAATCCATCCTATCGTTCGAATCAAGGTAAAAATCCTTAGAACCCTACTTTTTGGGAATTTTGGGGTTTTTCGTAGATTCGTCCGATTTATCTATTTTGAAGCTTGAGAACCTTGAGATTATGATGTATCTATACCGTATGCATGCTTTTCCTATGATTTTACGGATTGGATTGTGCCGTTTTCGGACTTGTGAGAGTTTGGACGATTTTCCAACCTCTAGGTGTTTATCCGTGTATTTTCATGAATCGTAGACGGGTTTCGGGGGTTTCTTCATGTAATTTGAGTATGGGTAATTAATTATCATTTTCCTTGCGAATTGTTTAGGTGACGGAAACGCGTTCTTGGACTTACCGAACTCATACCCTTTTTCCGTTCGATTTCTCGATGTCTCAAAGGCATGTATATATTTATGAATGTGCGTTCTCGACTTTGAAAGTATGAAATATTAATGGCATGATTATTTCTATCCACTCTGGGGCGGGCCGACAGGTCCCCTGAGGGTTTCGTAGCCTCTGGTGCGATTCCACGGATGATATGAACGAACCACTCTGGGGCGGGCCGATAGGTCCCCTGAGGGTTCCATAGCCTCTGGTGCGGTTCCACCGTATTCATATATGGATTGATGCGATGCCATGAGATTTAGTTATTCCGGAATACTAGTCTTGAATTGATGAATTGACGGTTACATTTACTTTATTGTCGAGAAGTATTGTGTTTCATACTTGATATACTTGCACTAGCTATTCGACGGCTAACCCCTTATGGGGGAAATACTTTTTATGTATTTCAGGTTCCAGGAGAGCGGACAGGCAGGTATCGGGTCGGCATGAAGATGGTGGGCAAGAGTGATACTGTGTCTTTCCTCCGGTTATGTTTTTGAGTTTTCCATTCAGTGTTGTTGTACTGGAATGGTTATTGAATACTCGAGTATTGTTTTCCATTTTTCTTGATGTTCCGGCTTGTGTTTGCCGAGGTATTGATTTGTGTTGTGATGTCTTTGGATACATGGGTTATGTTTTGAATACCCTTTATATTGTTCTTCCTTCCATTGTATGTAGACCTTATCGGGCAAAATTTATAGTTCCGCATATGTTTAGCCTTGTGGGTCCCACGGCGGGGCTTACGGCGGTGTAATATTCCCTGAATAACTTGGGGGTGTTACAGAATATGGTATCGGAGCTTAGGTCTATGGATACCTAGGCTGTCGGTCTTTTGGGTCGATCGAGTCGTCATTTGTCCACAGTATCACTACTCTGCCATCATCACAGTGCGACCGGTACTTGTAAGACCTCTTACTCTTCTGGTGTTTTCTTATTGGTTTTGCTTCCTTTTATTGGTATTCGTGAGAATCGGTCACTTTGATGACGTGTGATTGAATTGTGCTTACGTGACTTGTGTGTTCTTCAGTATGTCAGCTGGTAGGGGCTGTGGCCGTAGTCGTGGCCGTGGACGTGGAAGAGGTCGTGGCGCGGCCGTTTCCATCAGTTCTATTGCGGGGTCAACCAACCCCAGTTTGTCAAACTCGGTGCATCCTGACACTGAAAGTCAGCACGACCAGTCGAATGGCCAGGGGAACAACGCGGACGTTGGAGTTGCGAATGTACTTCAACAATTGGCTACCCAGATGACCATTTTAGCCCAAACTGTTCAGCTGAATAATCCGAACCCGAACACGGATGCCTTGCTTTAGAATGTAATTCGTATGCACCCTCCACAATTTGGCGGTGCGACAGATCCATTGGGATGGGAAGATTGGCTAGCAGAATTGGAAAAGATTTTCGAAGCGGTTGATTGCCCCAAAGTGAGGAAAGTACCGATTGCTCAGTATTTCCTTACCAAGGAGGCCGCTACGTGGTGGAAAGTCATCAAGCCACAGGATCGTGTTGCCACGTGGGGTGAATTTAAAGAACTTTTGGAGGCCGAGTTTGTCCTTGTCCGGTACGAGAAGGCCGAATCCGCACCTTTTTCGAGGCTAAACCACAGAATATTCCTGTTTCGCAGGCGATCGTGGAGTACAACCAACAATTGATCCATGTGAAGGGTCAAGTGCGTAACGAGCGTGACAAGATCCGTTACTTTGATATGCGTATGAATATGGACTTACGGCGATACATGGTCGGATTTGCTTGCACCACACTGAAGGAATACCAGGACAGAGCTTTAGCCCATGATATGTTGAGCCCCGACAACGATACCGTGGAAGAATCGAAGAAGCAGAAAGTCGCGGGGAATTTTTCTAACTCTAAGAGTGGCAACTTTCAGAGGTCTCAGACGACTAACCGTTCTGCCGGACAGTCGTCACGTTCTACTAAAGGAAAGAGGGGTTACCGTTCTACTCCGGGTACCACAAATCGCATGGTGACTTGCTATAATTGTGGCCGTTCAGGCCACGTTAATTTGGAATGCAACTTTCCACCATTGAAGTGTCACACGTGCGGACAGATGGGACATAGAACGGCTTATTATTCCTAACCGAATCATACTTTGGACACTCAGGATTCTGCCCCAGCACCACTTGATCAAGGTATAAATCAGCGACAATCTTTTGGTCAACCTCAACAGAATTTTGGCAGGGGCCGGGGACAGGGTCAGAACGCTGGAGGGGGAAACTCTAGCATCGGTTCGGTACAACCACAGGTTTATGAAATGCGTCGAACAGACGAACCCGACGCGGCGGTGGCTTCCGGTACCATTCATATTTTATCTCATCCAGTCCGTGTACTTTTTGATTCGGGTGCTACACATTCTTTTATTTCTTTGGAGTGTGTACGCCGTTTGAATATAACTTGTTTGACTGCTTGCGATCCCTTCATCGTGAAACTTCCTAGCGGGGATAGAATTGTGGGGAACCGGGATATTAGAGATTTTCCGGTGACTATATCCGGTATGGAATGGTCGTCGAATCTGATTGTAGTTGATATGGAAGGCGAGGACGTGATCCTCGGCGAGGATTGGTTTGATAGTCATCAAGCGATTATGAACTACCGTACCAAGGTTATCACCATGATGACTAAAGACGGATCTGAGTACTCATTTTTGGGGCGTAAGTCGGGACTATCCAAGTTACTTCTCAGTGCCATGAAGGCCGTAAAACTTTTCAATAAAGGTTGTACGGGCTATTGGTGTTATGCCTTGAAAACGGAAGAAGACGAAGTCGAATTCTCTTCGATTCCGGTTGTTAATGAGTATCCCGATGTTTTTCCGGATGACCTCTCGGGATTACCGCCAGATCGAGAGATAGAATTTACCGTGGACTTAGAGCCAGATGCGGCTCCGATTTCTAAAGCACCTTACCGGATGGCACCTTCCGAGATGCAAGAATTGAAAAATCAATTGGGAGAACTTCTGGAAAAAGGGTATATCAGACCGAGCGCTTCGCCTTGGGGCGCGCCTGTTCTTTTCGTAAGGAAGAAGGATGGTTCACTACGTTTGTGCATCGACTACCGTGAGCTGAACAAAGTAACCATCAAGAACAAGTATCCTTTACCTCGTATAGATGATTTATTTGATCAATTACAAGGGGCTGCAGTTTTCTCAAAGATTCATTTAAGATCCGGGTATTATCAACTCAGGGTGAAGGAGTCCGACGTTCCGAAGACGGCGTTTCGGATGAGATATGGGCATTATGAATTTGTAGTTATGCCTTTTGGGTTGACTAATGCACCGGCAATATTCATGCAATTAATGAATAAGATATTCATCGAGTACCTCGACAGATGTGTAGTCGTCTTTATTGACGACATCTTGATCTATTCTCGGAATAAGGAGGAACATGCCCGACACTTGCGTTTGATTTTAGACATTTTGAGAACCGAGCACCTCTATGCAAAATTCTCGAAATGTGAGTTTTGGTTGGAAGAAGTTATGTTTCTCGGCCATGTGATTTCGGCCGAGGGGGTTCGTGTAGACCCGCAGAAAATTGAGGCAGTGCTGAATTGGGCACCGCCTAAAAATGTTAAGGAAGTTCGTAGCTTTTTGGGCCTTGCTGGTTATTACCGTCAGTTTGTCAAGGGGTTCTCGAAACTCGCTCGGCCGCTTACGAAATTACTCCAGAAGACCGAAAAATTTGTTTGGACGGATGAGAGACAACAGAGCTTCGATGAACTGAAGAGACGATTGACTTCAGCGCCGATTTTAACTTTACCACATGGTAGCGAGGGCTTTGCAGTTTATAGTGACGCTTCGGGTCAAGGCCTGGGTTGTGTACTTATGCAGCATGATAAGACGATAGCTTTTGCATCACGACAATTAAAGCCTTATGAGATGAATTATCCTACTCACGATTTAGAATTGGCCGCAATTGTCTTCGCACTCAAAATATGGCGGCATTATTTGTATGGTTCACCATGTCGGATTTATACCGATCACAAGAGCCTGAAGTATATTTTCAGTCAGAAGGAGCTAAATATGAGACAGAGACGTTGGTTAGAGTTGATAAAGGATTATGATTTGGAAATTCTTTACCACCCCGAAAAAGCCAATGTCGTTGCGGATGCTTTGAGCCGCAAATCGGCATCTCTTCAAATGCTCGAGATTTTTACATCTCAGACGAAAATTCGTCAGGATTTAATTGAGCAAGGGATAGAAGTTTGGCTTCAACGAGTACAAGGACAGTTGTGTACTCTCGAAATTACTTCGTCCTTGGTTGATGATATCAAAGGGAAGCAGTGGAGTGACCCGATGATTTCTCAACTGAAAGAAGATGTAATTAAAGGAAAAGCTCATGGCTTTATGGTTCACGAGGATAGTATTCTGAGATTTCAGGGCAGGCTTTGTGTTCCGAACGATTTAGAGTTGAGGCAGAGAATTCTCCGAGAAGCTCATGCTACACCTTACTCAATCCACCCCGGGACGAGTAAGATGTACAAAGATTTGAAGCGTAATTTTTGGTGGAATAATATGAATAAGGATGTTACGGAGTTTGTACTACGGTGCTTGACGTGTCACCAAGTCAAGATCGAACATCAACGACCGGCGGGGTTGTTGAAACCGCTTCCCATTCCCGAGTGGAAGTGGGAAGACATCTCTATGGATTTCATCACTCGTATGCCGAGAACTCGGGCCGGAATGAATATGATTTGGGTAATTGTCGATCGGTTGACCAAGTCTGCACACTTCTTGGGTATTAAGGATACTTGGGGACCGGATAGACTGGCTCGAACTTTTATTGCTGAGATCGTGAGATTACACGGTGCCCCCAAGACTATTGTTTCTGATCGAGATGGCCGTTTCGTATCGCATTTTTGGCAGGCCGTTCATCAGGCTTTGGGTAATGAGTTGAGATTGAGCACTTCCTTTCATCCTCAGTCGAACGGTCAGACAGAGAGGACGATTCAGACGTTGGAAGATATGTTGCGGGCTTGTGCTTTACACTGGAGTAATGATTGGGAGCTTCACTTGCCGTTGATCGAGTTTGCTTACAATAATAGTTGGCATGCGTCGATCAAAATGGCACCCTTCGAGGCACTTTATGGTAGGCGATGTAGGTCGCCATTGTGTTGGGACGAGGCTTCTGAGCTAATTGGAACGGAACCGGATATGTTGATGGAGACTAAGGAAAAAATTTCTATTATCCCGGACCGATTGCTGACAGCCCAGAGTCGTCAGAAATCTTATGCTGATACTCGTCGTCGACCCTTGGAGTTTGAAGTGGGGGATCATGTTTTGCTCAAGGTGTCGCCGACCAGAGGAGTCTTCCGCTTCGTGAAAAAGGGGAAACTTAGTCCGAGGTATGTCAGACCTTTCGAGATTTTGGACAGAGTTGGAGATTTGGCTTATCGCTTGGCGTTGCCTCCAGCTTTGAGTCACGTCCATAGTGTTTTTCATGTGTCTCAGTTGAGAAAGTACGTACCGGATCCGAGCCACATTATCGACTACAGTGAGATTGACGTAGCCGAGGATATTACCTTTCCGGAGAAACCCGTGAAGATCCTTGAGCGTCGCGAGAAACAACTTCGGCATAAGACCATTCCACTGGTTAAAGTGCAATGGTCGAGACATGGAGTCGAGGAGGCGACTTGGGAGACGGAAGAGAAGATGCGGGTGGAATACCCCGAACTATTTATTTCTTATGTTTCGGGACGAAACTTCTTTTTAGAGGGGGAGAATGTAATACCCGTACTTTTTATTGACTATTTGACCTTGCCGTTTCTCTTATGTTGCCGCTCTGTAAATGCTTGGAGATGTTGTTGATATTTTTATTGAGTTTCGTATCTTGTTTGGGTCTTGATCGTGTTGTTTTAGACCTTACGGAAGTGTTCTGGGCCAGAGAAATAGCGCACGCTAGGCCTAGGCTAATGCACGCTAATTCTGCTTGATTAGCGCACGCTAGCTTTGAGCCGTAGCGCGCGCTAAGGGGATCAGCCAGGTCAGAACCAGTAACTCGGACTGCTCTCTGCACTGGCGGATTAACGCACGCTAGGAGTTGTTAGCGCGCGCTATTCGTGGTTAGTAGCGGACGCTAACATCCGTCCGTAGCGCACGCTACCGGGTTGGTCGGCAGAGGCAGTGAGGTTGCCAGGTTTTCTGGACTATCAGGTAGCGTACGCTAGGCTTCGGCTAGCGCACGCTAAAGCTGTTGCATAACGCACGCTAAGCCATAGCGGTAGCGCACGCTAAGGTTTGAGCAGGACAGAGACAGTAGGTTCTGGACTCCAGTACTGGATGCCACATTTTGGGCTAGCGCACGCTAGAGATAGACGATTAGCGCACGCTAACGGGACCGGCAGAAGCCACTGGACTACCTGGTGACTTCGCTAGCGCACGCTAATGAAGGAGGCGTAGCGTGCGCTAGACTGGGTAGATATAAATATGACAGTTGACTTCCATTTTCGTCATTTTCATCTTCTTCACTCCTTTTCGGGCGATTGAAATCGATCTTCCTTCTAATAACAACATATTTGGTTGGAGAACAAGGATTTCACAACATCTAATCCATCCTATCGTTCGAATCAAGGTAAAAATCCTTAGAACTCTACTTTTTGGGAATTTTGGGGTTTTTCGTAGATTCGTCCGATTTATCCATTTTGAAGCTTGAGAACCTTGAGATTATGATGTATCTATATCGTTTGCATGCTTTTCCTACGATTTTACGGATTGGATTGTGCCGTTTTCGGACTTGTGATAGTTTGGACGATTTTCCAACCTCTAGGTGTTTATCCGTGTATTTTCATGAATCATAGACGGGTTTCGTGAGTTTCTTCGTGTAATTTGAGTATGGGTAATTAATTATCATTTTCCTTGCGAATTTTTTAAGTGCCGGAAACGCGTTCTTGGACCTACCGAACTCATACCCTTTTTCCGTTCGATTTCTCGATGTCTCAAAGGCAAGTATATATTTATGAATGTGCGTTCTCGACTTTGAAAGTATGAAATATTAATGGCATGATTATTTCTATCTACTCTGGGGAGGGCCGACGGGTCCCCTGAGGGTTTCGTAGCCTCTGGTGCGATTCCACGGATGATATGAACGAACCACTCTCGGGAGGGCCGATAGGTCCCCTGAGGGTTCCGTAGCCTCTGGTGCGGTTCCACGGTATTCATATATGTATTGATGCGATGCCATGAGATTTAGTTATTCCGGAATACTAGTCTTGAATTGATGAATTGACGGTTACATTTACCTTATTATCGAGAAGTATTGTGTTTGATACTTGATATACTTGCACTAGCTATTCGACGGCTAACCCCTTATGGGGGAAATACTTTTTATGTATTTTAGGTTCCAGGAGAGCGGACAGGCAGGTATCGGGTCGGCATGAAGATGGTGGGCAAGAGTGATACTGTGTCTTTCCTCCGGTTATGTTTTTGAGTTTTCCATTCAGTGTTGTTGTACTGGAATGGTTATTGAATACTCGAGTATTGTTTTCCATTTTTCTTGATGTTCCGGCTTGTGTTTGCCGAGGTATTGATTTGTGTTGTGATGTCTTTGGATACATGGGTTATGTTTTGAATACCCTTTCTATTGTTCTTCCTTCCATTGTATGTAGACCTTATCGGGCAAAATTTATAGTTCCGAGTATGTTTAGCCTTGTGGGTCCCACGGCGGGGCTTACAGCGCTGTAATATTCCCTGAATAACTTGGGGGTGTTACATGCTACGAATTTCCAATTTCAGTCCAGTACCTACTGGAATGTCTGCCTCAATTGCGCTAGCGTGCGCTAATGCTGATGCATAGCGTGCGCTACCTATACCCCATTAGTGCGGGCTAACAGGAGTTAGTAGTGTGCGCTATCTCACACACAGACTATCAAAATATGATGATGATGACAATATTCTCGTCTCGATCTCAAACAGCGATGAATGGCAAATAACAACTGATACTCGATTCTAAAGTACGCCGAACGGTGAACACATTTGAATGAATATGAATGGTGAATGGTTATTACTGAGTGAAAAATTTCCGAGTGACAATTACTGAATGATAATCAATGAATTCACAACCGGGTATTACACCGCGAAGGTTCAAGCCCCAAACTTACCCATCGAGCACTAGCCGAGACTAGCCTCCAAATACCATTAATCACAACCGGCAACGATCACAAAATTACCGAATCACAAGAATGATAGTGTGCTGCCTTGAGTCGGCCAACACGACAAGAATAACTCCTGGATGGGTACCGTCCTCGGTGGTCCCAATTCAAATACCTCAATTGCCTTTAGAACGGATAATCGATAACAACGACTCAATGTATGGGATCCATCCTCGACAGTCCCAATTCAATACCTCAACTGTCTTAGAACGACCAATCGATAACAACGATACAATGGATGGGAAATGTCTTCGACGGTCCCAATTCAATACATCGATTACCTTAGAATGGTCAATCGACAACAACGGCACAAAAGATGGGAATTATCCTCGATAATACCAATTCAATACCTCGATTGCCTTAGAATGGCCAATCGATAACAATGACACAACGGATGGGAATCATCTTCGATAATTCCAATTCAATACGTCGATTACCTTAGAACGGTCAATTGATAAACAATGATACAACGGATGGGAATTATTATCGATAATCCCAATTCACTACCTCGATTGCCTTAGAATAGCCAATAGATAACAACGAAATGATTAGAACAGATGTCCCAGTGCCTTTAATCGGTTACCGACGACGGAGATGATAATCGAACACGCCAATGCCTTCACTCGGCCAATTACAGCATCAATAGCAAAATACCAATATCAATAATAATGATCATAACAATTTCTTAAACCGACATCAATATTAACAACAACAACCGATACATCGATACCGCGAACCGGATATCGACAATAACATCAACAACGAGTATCTCAAAGCCCTGAACAGCTTTTATCGGACAACAACAACATTTGGCATAATTTCCCGAAGGGTATCATATCAAACAATCCCCTACTATAAACTAAATCATAGAGAGACCAATTCTCGAAATGATACAACACATTCATACACATACATGATAACATTAATCTCATTAACTAGTACAAGTATAAAACTTGCCTCAAACCAAAGGCGAGAAAGTCCTTCCACGATCAATATCCTCCCACGAAACGATGAACGGCGCCTTCCGACGATTACAAACACTTGTATAACCTTGAATGAAATACAATTCATTCAATAACACAAAATAAATAGAAAACAACACCAAGGACAACCCGATTCGATCACGAATCGATTAAACTCCACAAACGAATACCATAGCTCTCAACTATGAATTCTAACTTCCTTCAATCCTCCTCAATGATCAAATAACATGATCATCATGTTCTTAACACTTGTGAAAACAATTCAACAAGAATCACTTAAGAAAAACATTATACTAATCATCCGAAAATGATAATCTCACCAATATTAACACTATCACCTCAAGAACATCACCAAAACAACAAACATGATATCTACACTATAACCAATCACCAATTCATCATGAATTCGGATTAATCAACAAGATTAAATCAACCATTTCAAAATTATGATAATCATTACATAATTCATCATAATTCCTTACTAAAATGGTTAAAATCTCCCAAAGAAACACAAACAACAACATCAATCATATCAAGACTATGTTAATCATATAACAATCATAACATTATCCTTCCTCGACATGATTATAACCTCCAAACATCCTTAAACATCGAGTACAACTCCTCCTCAAGACATAATCCTCATGTTCTTCTTCACAAGTTATAAAAACTCATCAAGAATCATGATATACTCCCACAATGAATCAATACACTAAGTAAACGACAACGACAACAACAACAACATACTCGGAAATCAATTGAAGAACAAGATATCAAGAAAACTTACCCAAGAAGAACAAGATGAACTCTCCAAACACCAAAGGAGTAAGAAAATCTTCCAACCTCAAGCCTCAATCCAAGCTAGGATGATCAAAATCACATTGAAAGAGTCTCAATATGAAGAACAAGTCCAGGGGGACGATTCCAGGAAGAGGAACTTGATTTTAGTTTGCGAAGAAATGAAATACGAAACCAAAATATATAATCTGACAAGAACATTACGACCGCTAACCACAACGCATAACGTACGTTAAGCCACCTTACGTACGCTACCGTCCCTGCATAGCGTACGCTACGCCAAGTCAGAACTTACTGACTCGAAATGGGACCTTCATTACGTACGTAATCATGAATCTCTAACGTACGTTATCTAGCCTAACGTATGTAAACCCCAACACAGCGTATGTAACCCCCGTTGACTGCAATAGTGAGATCCAAACAAAAGATACCCGGCCCAACTAGCCGAAAGTTGACCACGAGGAAGGTTCCCCCTGTCTGTGCCCCTTTACGTACGTAACATGACAACCATAATGTTCGTAAGCTTAGAAGATTAACGTACGTTAAGGAATACTCGTAGCGTGCGTAAGTAACACAGACAACACAAGGAAGTCCAACACATTCAACCGAATGAACAAACACGATCCAAGCACCTACACGAATGACATAATACAACAACATTTGTACAATTCCAAATGAATATGTACAACTCAACAGGGAAACGAAAGACAGAAAAAAATTACCCTCGGATATTACATACTCCTCCCCTTAAAAAGAGTTTCATCCCCGAAACTCAGGGTGCACAACTCGGGGTACGAACTATCTATCAGGATCTGAAAACAACATCTCCAGTAATACTCCTCACTGCGAACCACTTCGCCTGAGTAACAAGGCCAATTCCACGGGTCCCTCGCGTCTCCTTTGCCTGGACACGGCGAAAGTCAAGTGATAAAAACACTCAACCAAGTGCGTACCACCCGCATGACTCATAACACCGGCGTACACACCCCGCAGGAGCCGCCCATTGTACATGTCTACAATCATCAGTGTACACTTCCCTGTTCTCGTCGGCATCAGATGCCCATGCAAATATTGACTCACGCCACCCAAAGATAATAACAACACAGACAGTCCTCGGGACCATATCAATCGCACGCCCAAGTCCTCACGACTTGACATCTCGAATCACAATGAACAATTACCAGATTATCACGAAATCTCGGGTACAACACCAAAAGGAAAGAAAAACACATTAGACGACCTCAAATCTCAAGATTCTCAAAAGCTATCATTACAGGATAGATCAACAACAAATGGTTCACAACCACAATATTATAATACATATTAAGTTCAACATTAATCCGAAAAACAATAGGAAGGGAAAATACAAATCAAGGCTACGTCTCAAATGTACCGCACAACGATATCCTCCAGATCGTCTATCTCCTCGATCTCGTCGACTCTAGGGAGACCCAAATCTGAACTCGTTGCTCCTCCTCGGTTGTCCTTACCTCTGGCTCCCGAAGCTTGATAGGACCCCTTGGATGAAGTACGGACTGGAGTAATAAAATCTCTCGAGACCTGTGAGCTCTCTCGAGACCTACTGGCACTAGAACTCCTGCAGTATTTCTGAAGGTGTCCCGGCCTCTCACATGAACGACAAACAAAAGCCGGCACTATACAACGAGTACTAACGTGCCCCGCTCAATCACAGTTAAAGCATACAACAGTGGAACTCGTCATCTGAGAAGAAGATGCTCTACCAGCATAAAGACGACTAGAAGACGACCTCTTAAACATGAGAGCCTGATGTCCCTCTGAACGAACCGGCATCCTAGTCCTCTCACCAGAAGAAACTGAAGGGTTCTTCCGAGCAATCTCCTTGATCAAAAGCTCTGCTTAAAGAGCCTTCTCGATGAATTCACCAAGTGAATTACAATTATGATTGAGCAACTGCATCCTCAACCGCGGGTTTAGCCTCTTGCTAAAATACTTGATCTTATTATCCACTTCAGTACAGATAACAGATGAAGCAAACTGAAGAAGTCCTTGAAACTTCTAAGCAATAACAATAACGCCCTCGTCTTCGACGGATTCGGGGTTCAAAACCTATGACAACTTGGCTTCACGAAGTGGAGCCGGATAATACCTCTCTAACATGAGAGTCTTGAACTTACTCCAAACACAGTCACGATCGGTGGGCTTCACAGAAAGCCACCATGAATAAGCACCCTTACTCAAATAGTAAGCCGCTACTGCCACCTTACTATCTTCCGGACACTGAACCATGTCGAAGAGTTTATCAAAATGTTCAAGCCAATGAACAATGTCAGATGGTTCCAGCGAACCCTCAAAAGCAGGCGGCCTCTGACGAGAGATGTCGCCGACAATCTGACTCACTCTCCCGGCCTATCCATAAAACGGCACCTGGAGTCCCTGCTGCGGTGTACCACGAACCATCGAGGCCTGCATGGTCATCACTATCTGGGTCATCTGAGTCATCTGGGTCATCATGCCCCTCATAAGCAAGAAAGGGTCGATGTCAGTCTGATCGACTTCTCGGGTATGACGTCCTGAAGGGATATCGGTAGCGTAAGTCACACCTCCGGCCGAACTCTGATCCATATCGGCATCCGCACACGTATAAGTATGAGATTCTAGGTTCTGGCTCGATCTGCAGCCCTTACGCCATACGTCACGTCCTCGGATTCCTCTTTCCATACTGAAAGAATAACGTTCGATCATGATCATAACTCAAATACGTCTCAACGGCCAAATCAGAATGCTAAGTCAATATCCAAACACGAGTATACATACTCAACACAGTCACATCAGTCATGCTAATCATAGCTAATACGGAGCCCACACGCTCCAAAACAAATAATCATGAATCAATCGTAACACGAATGTTACATACAGGTTTCAACAAAACATATATAATCAATGACTCAAGAATATATGAACATAATGAGAATCGAGCCCTTACACAAGTCATACGAAGCTTCGAGGTCTTGCGATACTAGTCTTCACTGACGACTCGATGAAAGAATGACTCATACAGTCGTCCAACTATCACGACTCACAAAACCTGACTGTCCAGATTGTTATAACCTGACAGCCCCACTACTACCGCGTCGGTAGAGCCACATAACTCACATATCAGGGTATCTCACAACCCAATGCTCGATACTATCTTCTGTAACTCCCCCAAATCCCATTGGGTTATTACAGTGCCATGGACTACACACCAGGAGATCCACCAGGCGAACACGACTAAAATACAACAAACTAACCAAAAGGGGAAATCACAGACCCTACTATGATATCCGACATACTATTCCGATATGGATTTTCAACGACAAGAATGGGCCTACATGGCCAAAATAAAATAAAACAACATCCACGATATGAATCACAATGCCCGAAGGGTCCAACGTAAATACCAATACATCACAATGGCCTAAAAGTCCCTCAGCCGAAGCTGCCAGAATATCACAATGGTCTGAAAACCATTCAGCCGAAGCTGCCAATTATCACAATGGCCCAAAGCCAAAACCGCCCGAAGCTGTATCACATGAGGGCCGAAGCCACGGCACGAGGCCATATCACAATAAGGGCCGAAGCGACGACACGAAGCCGTATCATAATGAGGGCTGAAGCTACGGACGGAGCCGTATCACAATGAGGGCCGAAGCCACGACACGAAGCCGTATCACAATGAGGGCCGAAGCCACGGCACGAATCCGTATCACAATGAGGGCCGAAGCCACGACAAGAAGCCGTATCACAATGAGGCCATCCAATGACCCAGACCTACTGAACTGTAGGTGTTGGGAAACAAACCGCGAAGGTTCAAGCCCCAAACTTACCCACATTGAGATCACCCCGTGACCGTGACCTACTGAACTGTAGGTGTTGGGAAACCAACCGCGAAGGTTCAAGCCCCAAACTTACCCATCGAGCACTAGCCGAGACTAGCCTCCAAATACCATTAATCACCACCGGCAACGATCACAAAATTACCGAATTCACAAGAATGATAGTGTGCTGCCTTGAGTCGGCCAACACGACAACAATAACTCCCGGATGGGTACTGTCCTCGGTGGTCCCAATTCAAATACCTCGATTGCCTTTAGAACGGCTAATCGATAACAACGACTCAACGGATGGGATCCATCCTCGATAGTCCCAATTCAATACCTCAATTGTCTTAGAATGACCAATCGATAACAACAATACAACAGATGGGAAATGTCTTCGACGGTCCTAATTCAATACATCGATTACCTTAGAATGGTCAATCGACAACAACGGCACAATGTATGGGAATTATCCTCGATAATCCCAATTCAATACCTAGATTGCCTTAGAATGGCCAATCGATAACAACGACACAACGGATGGGAATCATCTTCGATAATACCAATTCAATACGTCGATTACCTTAGAACGGTCAATCGATAAACAATGATACAACGGATGGGAATTATTCTCGATAATCCCAATTCAATACCTCGATTGCCTTAGAATAGCCAATCGATAATAACGAAACGATTAGAACAGATGTCCTGGTGCCTTTAATCGGTTACCGACGACGGAGATGATAATCGAACACGTCAATGCCTTCACTCAGCCAATTACAGCATCAATAGCAAAATACCAATATCAATAACAATGTCTTAATCCGACATCAATATCAACAACAACAACTGATACATCGATACTGCGAACCGGCTATCGACAATAACATCAATAACGAGCATCTCAAATCCCTGAACGGCTTTTATTGGACAACAACAACATTTGGCATAATTTGCCGAAGGGTATCGTATCAAACAATCCCCTGATATCAACAAAATCATAGAGAGACCAAGTCTCGAAATGATACAACACATTCATACACATACATGATAACATTAATCTCATTAACTAGTACAAGTATAAAACTTGCCTCAAACTGAAGGCGAGAAAGTCCTTCCATGATCAACGTCCTCCCACGAAACGATGAACGGCGCCTTCCGATGATCACAAACACTTGTACAACCTTGAATGATATACAATTCATTCAATAACACAAAATCAATAGAAAATAACACCAAGGACAACCCGATTCGATCACGAATCGATTAAACTCCACAAACGAATACCATAGCTCTCAACTATGAATTCTAACTGCCTCCAATCCTCCTCAATTATCAAATAACATGATCATGATGTTCTTAACACTTGTGAAAACAATTCAACAAGAATCACTTAATAAAAACATTATACTAATCATCCCAAAATGATAATCTCACTAATATTAACACTATCACCTCAAGAACATTACCAAAACAACAAACATGATATCTACACGATAACCAATCACCAATTCATCATGAATTCGGATTAATCAACAAGATTAAATCAACCATTTCAAAATTATGATAATCATTGCATAATTCATCATAATTCCTTACTAAAATGGTTAAAATCTCCCCACAAAACACAAACAAGAACATCAATCATATCAAGACTATGTTAATCATATAACAATCTTAACATAATCCTTCCTAGACATGATTATAACCTCCAAACATCCTAAAACATCGAGTACAACTCCTCCTCAAGTCATAATCCTCATGTTCTTCTTCACAAGTTATAAAAACTCATCAAGAATCATGATATACTCCCACAATGAATCATTACACTAAGTAAACGACGACAACAACATACTCGGAAATCACTTGAAAAACAAAAGATTAAGAAAACTTACCCAAGAAGAACAAGATGAACTCTCCAAACACCAAAGGATTAAGAAAATCTTCCAACCTCAAGCCTCAATCCAAGCTAGGATGATCAAAATCACATTGCAAGAGTCTCAATATGAAGAACAAGTCCAGGGGGACGATTTTAGGGAGAGGAACTCGATTTTGGTTCGTGAAGAAATGAAATATGAAACCAAAATATATAATTTGATAAGCACATTACGGCCGCTAACCAAAATGCGTAACATACGTTAAGCCACCTTACGTACGCTACCATCCCTGCATAGCGTACGCTACGCCAAGTCAGAAGTCACTGACTCGAAATGGGACCTGCATTACGTACGTAATCGTGAATCTCTAACGTACGTTATCTAGCCTAACGTACGTTAACCCAAACACATAGTGTACGTAACCCCCGTTGACTGCAATAGTGAGATCCAAACAAAAGATACCCAACCCTACTAGCCGAAAGTTGACCACGAGGAAGGTTCCGCCTGTCTGTGCCCCTTTACGTACGTAACATGACAACCATAACGTACGTAAGCTTAGAAGCTTAATGTACGTTAATGAATACTCGTAGCGTACGTAAGTAACACAGACAACACCAAGGAAGTTCCAACACGTTCAACCGAATGAACGAACACGATCCAAGCACCTCAACAAACATGAATGAAATAATACAACAACATTTGTACAATTCTAAATGAATATGTACAACTCAACAGGGAAACGAAAGAGAGAAAAAAATTACCCCCGGATATTACAGATATGACCATTTCGGTAAGGTATACCGTACTGTGCCAACCCTAAAAAGCACAACCTCACCTGCATCCCTTTGTTCAACACAGTAAGTATACTTTGCGGTTGATTCACCAAGAAATTACAAGGGAATATTTTTATTCTTTCGGACTTTACCCTCTTTAGTTTATTAATAGAATTTCATATGACAAGAAATAGTTGAAGCTGGGTGATTTCACTTCCTTTTGATGTTTAATTTCAAAAGGATAACCTCCGTATTGATTTTTTTATAACGGAAAATTAGTTGGTTAGACTCCTGAGTTAGTATGTCCAAAGCCCAGGTTCCAACCTGGGACACTACACCCAGAGGGAGAACCCTCTACGAACCAGGCTAGCCCCAGTTGGCACCTCCATATTGATAAGATAACTTTTTAGTTTTTGAATGCCAAACTTTGACCATGAATAACTTTTTATCTATATCGTAGAAAAATATCAATAAATTATATTATAATATATTTTTAAACATGACTCCAATGATAAAATTTTTATATTTATAGGTGTAAGGGCTGAGAATCGGGATGGGACCGGGATCCCGTCCCGAAGTCCCGAAGTCCCGGTCCCGAAAAATGCCAGTTTGACAGTCCCGGTCCCGGTCCCGGTCCCGAGTGGGAAATCGGGAGCCCCCATCCCGAAATGGAATATAAAGTAGTCGTGGTCCCAGTCCCGGCCAAATACGTCTCATGCGGGTGGTACAACTTTCTGTCGAATCATGACTCCTCCACCAGAGACTAGCCAGAAAGTCGTACCACCCGCATGACTCGTAACACCGGCGTACACACCCCGCAGGAGCCGCCCATTGTACATGTCTACAATCATCAGTGTACACTTCCCTGTTCTCGTCGGCATCAGATGCCCATGCAAATACTGACTCACGCCACCCAAAGATAATAACAACACAGACAGTCCTCGGGACCATATCAATCGCACGCCCAAGTCCTCACGACTTGACATCTCGAATCACAATGAACAATTACCAGATTATCACGAAATCTTGGGTACAACACCAAAAGGAAAGAAAAACGCATTAGACAACCTCAAATCTCAAGATTCTCAAAAGCTATCATTACAAGATAGATCAACAACAAATGGTTCACAACCACAATACTATAATACATATTAAGTTCAACATTAATCCGAAAAACAATAGGAAGGGAAAATACAAATCAAGGCTACGTCTCAAATGTACCGCACAACGATATCCTCCAGATCGTCTATCTCCTCGATCTCGTCGACTCTAGGGAGACCCAAATCTGAACTCGTTGCTCCTCCTCGGTTGTCCTTACCTCTGGCTCCCGAAGCTTGATAGGACCCCTTGGATGAAGTACGGACTGGAGTAATATAATCTCTCGAGACATGTGAGCTCTCTCGAGACCTACTGGCACTAGAACTCCTGCAGTATTTCTGAAGGTGTCCCGGCCTCCCACATGAACGACAAACAAAAGCTGGCACTATACAACGAGTACTAACGTGCCCCGCTCAATCACAGTTAAAGCATACAACAGTGGAACTCGTCGTCTGAGAAGAAGATGCTCTACCAGCATGAAGATGACTAGAAGACGACCTCTTAAACATCAGAGCCTGATGTCCCTCTGAACGAACCGATATCCTAGTCCTCTAACCAGAAGAAACTGAAGGGTTCTTCCGAGCAATCTCCTTGATCAAAAGCTCTGCTTAAAGAGCCTTCTCGATGAATTCACCAAGTGAATTACAATTATGATTGAGCAACTGCATCCTCAACCACGGGTTTAGCCTCTTGCTAAAATACTTGATCTTATTATCCACTTCAGTACAGATAACAGATGAAGCAAACTGAAGAAGTCCTTGAAACTTCTCAGCAATAACAATAACGCCCTCGTCTTCGATGGATTCGGGGTTCAAAACCTATGACAACTTGGCTTCACGAAGTGGAGCCGGATAATCCCTCTCTAACATGAGAGTCTTGAACTTACTCCAAACACAGTCACGATCGGTGGGCTTCACAGAAAGCCACCATGAATAAGCACCCTTACTCAAATAGTAAGCCGCTACTGCCACCTTACTCTCTTCCGGACACTGAACCATGTCGAAGAGTTTATCAAAATGTTCAAGCCAATGAACAATGTCAGATGGTTCCATCGAACCCTCAAAAGTAGGCGGCCTCTGACGAGAGATGTCGCCGACAATCTGACTCACTCTCCCGGCCTATCCATAAAACGGCACCTGGAGTCCCTGCTGCGGTGTACCTCGAACCATCGAGGCCTGCATGGTCATCACTATCTGGGTCATCTGAGTCATCTGGGTCATCATGCCCCTCATAAGCAATAAAGGGTCGATGTCAGTCTGATCGACTTCTCGGGTATGACGTCCTGAAGGGATATCGGTAGCGTAAGTCACACCTCCGGCCGAACTCTGATCCATATCGGCATCCGCACGCGTATAAGTATGAGATTCTAGGTTCTGGCTCGATCTGCAGCCCTTACGCCATACGTCACGTCCTCGGATTCCTCTTTCCATACTGAAAGAATAACGTTCGATCATGATCATAACTCAAATACGTCTCAACGGCCAAATCAGAATGCTAAGTCAATATCCAAACACGAGTATACATACTCAACACAGTCACATTAGTCATGCTAATCATAGCTAATACGGAGCCCACACGCTCCAAAACAAATAATCATGAATCAATCGTAACACGAATGTTACATACAGGTTTCAACAAAACATATATAATCAATGACTCAAGAATGTATGAACATAATGAGAATCGAGCCCTTACACAAGTCATACGAAGCTTCGAGGTCTTGCGATACTAGTCTTCACTGACGACTCGATGAAAGAATGACTCATACAGTCATCCAACTATCACGACTCACAAAACCTGACTGTCCAGATTGTTATAACCTGACAGCCCCACTACTACCGCGTCGGTAGAGCCACATAACTCACATATCAGGGTATCTCACAACCCAATGCTCGATACTATCTTTTGTAACTCCCCCAAATCCCATTGGGTTATTACAGTGCCATGGACTACACACCAGGAGATCCACCAGGCGAACACGACTAAAATACAACAAACTAACCAAAAGGGGAAATCACAGACCCTACTATGATATCCGACATACTATTCCGATATGGATTTTCAACGACAAGAATGGGCCTACATGGCCAAAATAAAATAAAACAACATCCACGATATGAATCACAATGCCCGAAGGCTCCAACGGAAATACCAATACATCACAATGGCCTAAAAGTCCCTCAGCCGAAGCTGCCAGAATATCACAATGGTTTGAAAACCATTCAGCCGAAGCTGCCAATTATCACAATGGCCCAAAGCCAAAACCGCCCGAAGCTGTATCACATGAGGGCCGAAGCCACGACACGAGGCCATATCACAATAAGGGCCGAAGCGACGACACGAAGCCGTATCATAATGAGGGTTGAAGCTACGGACGAAGCCGTATCACAATGAGGGCCGAAGCAACGACACGAAGCCGTATCACAATGAGGGCCGAAGCCACGGCACGAATCTGTATCACAATGAGGGCCGAAGCCACGACACAAAGCCGTATCACAATGAGGCCATCCAATGACCCAGACCTACTGAACTGTAGGTGTTGGGAAACAAACGGCGAAGGTTCAAGCCCCAAACTTACCCACATTGATATCACCCCGTGATCGTGACCTACTGAACTGTAGGTGTTGGGAAACCAACCGCGAAGGTTCAAGCCCCAAACTTACCCATCGAGCACTAGCCGAGACTAGCCTCCAAATACCATTAATCACCACCGGCAACGATCACAAAATTACCGAATTCACAAGAATGATAGTGTGCTGCCTTGAGTCGGCCAACACGACAACAATAACTCCCGGATGGGTACTGTCCTCGGTGGTCCCAATTCAAATACCTCGATTGCCTTTAGAACGGCTAATCGATAACAACGACTCAACGGATGGGATCCATCCTCGATAGTCCCAATTCAATACCTCAATTGTCTTAGAATGACCAATCGATAACAACAATACAACAGATGGGAAATGTCTTCGACGGTCCTAATTCAATACATCGATTACCTTAGAATGGTCAATCGACAACAACGGCACAATGTATGGGAATTATCCTCGATAATCCCAATTCAATACCTAGATTGCCTTAGAATGGCCAATCGATAACAACGACACAACGGATGGGAATCCTCTTCGATAATACCAATTCAATACGTCGATTACCTTAGAACGGTCAATCGATAAACAATGATACAACGGATGGGAATTATTCTCGATAATCCCAATTCAATACCTCGATTGCCTTAGAATAGCCAATCGATAATAACGAAACGATTAGAACAGATGTCCCGGTGCCTTTAATCGGTTACCGACGACGGAGATGATAATCGAACACGTCAACGCCTTCACTCAGCCAATTACAGCATCAATAGCAAAATACCAATATCAATAACAATGTCTTAATCCGACATCAATATCAACAACAACAACCGATACATCGATACTGCGAACCGGCTATCGACAATAACATCAATAACGAGCATCTCAAATCCCTGACGGCTTTTATTGGACAACAACAACATTTGGCATAATTTGCCGAAGGGTATCGTATCAAACAATCCCCTGATATCAACAAAATCATAGAGAGACCAAGTCTCGAAATGATACAACACATTCATACACATACATGATAACATTAATCTCATTAACTAGTACAAGTATAAAACTTGCCTCAAACTGAAGGCGAGAAAGTCCTTCCATGATCAACGTCCTCCCACGAAACGATGAACGGCGCCTTCCGATGATCACAAACACTTGTACAACCTTGAATGATATACAATTCATTCAATAACACAAAATCAATAGAAAATAACACCAAGGACAACCCGATTCGATCACGAATCGATTAAACTCCACAAACGAATACCATAGCTCTCAACTATGAATTCTAACTTCCTCCAATCCTCCTCAATTATCAAATAACATGATCATGATGTTCTTAACACTTGTGAAAACAATTCAACAAGAATCACTTAATAAAAACATTATACTAATCATCCCAAAATGATAATCTCACCAATATTAACACTATCACCTCAAGAACATCACCAAAACAACAAACATGATATCTACACGATAACCAATCACCAATTCATCATGAATTCGGATTAATCAACAAGATTAAATCAACCATTTCAAAATTATGATAATCATTACATAATTCATCATAATTCCTTACTAAAATGGTTAAAATCTCCCCACAAAACACAAACAAGAACATCAATCATATCAAGACTATGTTAATCATATAACAATCTTAACATAATCCTTCCTAGACATGATTATAACCTCCAAACATCCTAAAACATCGAGTACAACTCCTCCTCAAGACATAATCCTCATGTTCTTCTTCACAAGTTATAAAAACTCATCAAGAATCATGATATACTCCCACAATGAATCATTACACTAAGTAAACGACGACAACAACAACATACTCAGAAATCACTTGAAAAACAAAAGATTAAGAAAACTTACCCAAGAAGAACAAGATGAACTCTCCAAACACCAAAGGAGTAAGAAAATCTTCCAACCTCAAGCCTCAATCCAAGCTAGGATGATCAAAATCACATTGCAAGAGTCTCAATATGAAGAACAAGTCGAGGGGGACGATTTTAGGGAGATGAACTCGATTTTGGTTCGTGAAGAAATGAAATATGAAACCAAAATATATAATTTGATAAGCACATTACGGCCGCTAACCACAATGCGTAACATACGTTAAGCCACCTTACGTACGCTACCATCCCTGCATAGCGTACGCTACGCCAAGTCAGAAGTCACTGACTCGAAATGGGACCTGCATTACGTACGTAATCGTGAATCTCTAACGTACGTTATCTAGCCTAACGTACGTTAACCCAAACACATAGTGTACGTAACCCCCGTTGACTGCAATAGTGAGATCCAAACAAAAGATACCCAACCCTACTAGCCGAAAGTTGACCACGAGGAAGGTTCCGCCTGTCTGTGCCCCTTTACGTACGTAACATGACAACCATAACGTACGTAAGCTTAGAAGCTTAATGTACGTTAATGAATACTCGTAGCGTACGTAAGTAACACAGACAACACCAAGGAAGTTCCAACACGTTCAACCGAATGAACGAACACGATCCAAGCACCTCAACAAACACGAATGAAATAATACAACAACATTTGTACAATTCTAAATGAATATGTACAACTCAACAGGGAAACGAAAGAGAGAAAAAAATTACCCCCGGATATTACAGATATGACCATTTCGGTAAGGTATACCGTACTGTGCCAACCCTAAAAAGCACAACCTCACCTGCATCCCTTTGTTCAACACAGTAAGTATACTTTGCGGTTGATTCACCAAGAAATTACAAGGGAATATTTTTATTCTTTCGGACTTTACCCTCTTTAGTTTATTAATAGAATTTCATATGACAAGAAATAGTTGAAGCTGGGTGATTTCACTTCCTTTTGATGTTTAATTTCAAAAGGATAACCTCCGTATTGATTTTTTTATAACGGCAAATTAGTTGGTTAGACTCCTAAGTTAGTATGTCCAAAGCCCAGGTTCCAACCTGGGACACTACACCCAGAGGGAGAACCCTCTACGAACCAGGCTAGCCCCAGTTGGCACCTCCTTATTGATAAGATAACTTTTTAGTTTTTGAATGCCAAACTTTGACCATGAATAACTTTTTATCTATATCGTAGAAAAATATCAATAAATTATATTATAATATATTTTTAAACATGACTCCAATGATAAAATTTTTATATTTATAGGTGTAAGGGATGAGAATCGGGATGGGACCGGGATCCCGTCCCGAAGTCCCGAAGTCCCGGTCCCGAAAAATGCCAGTTTGACAGTCCCGGTCCCGGTCCCGGTCCCGAGTGGGAAATCGGGAGCCCCCATCCCGAAATGGAATATAAAGTAGTCCTGGTCCCAGTCCCGGTCCCTATCTACAGTTTCCCGAAATGTCCCGAAATTCCGAAATGTCCCGATCGGGACAATACCCGAAATTAGAAAAAAATGGCATTATTTCGTCCGTTTTGTTGATTAGCTTGTTTCAAATTACAGAAATCATAATTCATCAACAACTGACGACGTAAACAAACCACGCAAATCCTAGTTATCACTAAATCTAAATTCATCAGAAAATCCCAAAAATCCTAAAAATTTAAACATAATTCCATCACCAGCATCAACATTCAACAGGCTTTCTAATTCTACTCAATAAAACACCAACAAAACAAGAAACCACCAACAAATGTCAATGGCAGTCACTATGCATGACTCGCATGAGCATTGTCTATGTCCAATCCCATCCTCGTTTGATCGCCGGGCACAATATCGATGCATTCTCTAACTCGACCACCAATCCCAAGTTCAACCACAACTGAAAAAAATAAGAAGAAACAAGTTAAATATTTACTATTTATATGCTATAAACGTAACACCCCCAATCCGCTCAGGGATATTACATGCCGTAGAACCTCTCCTCAAGGATCTACCAGGCTGGTAACAACGTTTAACATCTCAACAATGCCTTTAAGGCTAAAATGACTCAGTAGACCAATTTGGTCTTTCAATAAAATACGTGCAACTCAATCCCAAAACATGCCCACGTAGGGGTCGAGTACAACACACTCCCATACAACGGGGAAAGAATACTGCAGCAGAAATAAAATACAACTAAACCAATACAAAAATAAACGGGTCCTCGTGTGATTATTATTGATCATCTTTCATCATCTTCATGACCCTGTGTTACGCTCCCAAAACCTGAATGCAAAAACAGACATCCACCCCCGATTACTCGGGGGTTAGCAAAATTCCTCTATTTTGCTAGTACAAGTACAAAGTGCAAATACGAGCCATACAATTCAAGTTCCAAGAACAGTAATAACTGGGAATCCTCAAAGGTTCAAATACGACGAAAACAAAATACTTCCCGAGGCAAGAGTTTGAGTAAAACTTTCCAAATCCGAAAGATCGTAAATAACGAGGACGGTTTGTAAAATAGTTTAAAATGTCCTCAGGAGTTTTAATAGAAAACAACTTAGGATTATTGAATCCTTCTGTTTTCAAATCAGCAGGGGGTCACAGCCCAAAGGTTTTGTTTTAACAAATAAAACCAACTACAGTTCACAAGTTTAAAACCTTCGTCACGTGTCCTCGACGTACATAAAATCAACACCAACTCGTGAAGTTTTACTCGTGAATCCAGGGCGAAACCATTGGACTCCCTCCGTGGCCCTGTCGAACCCTCCCGAGGTGAGCAAAATACGTTCACAAAACATACACACCAACTCGTGAAGTTTATACTCGTGAATCCAGGGCGAAACCATTGGACTCCCTCCGTGGCCCCGTCGAACCCTCCCCAGGTGAGCAAAATACATTCACAAAACATACACACCAACTCCTGAGGTTTATACTCGTGAATCCAGGGCGAAACCATTGGACTCCCTCCGTGGCCCCGTCGAACCCTCCCGAGGTGAGCAAAATACATTCACAAAACATACACACCAACTCGTGAAGTTTTTACTCTTGAATCCAGGGCGAAACCATTGGACTCCCTCCGTGGCCCCATCGAACCCTCCCGAGGTGGGAAAAATACATTCACAAAACAGACACACCAACTCGTGAAGTTTTTACTCGTGAATCCAAGGCGAAACCATTGGACTCCCTCCGTGGCCCCGTCGAACCCTCCCGAGGTGAGAAAAATACATTTACAAAACATACACAACACTCGTGAATCCAGGGCAAAACCATTGGACTCCCTCGTGGCCCCGTCGAACCCTCTCGGGGTGAGCAAAATACATTCACAAATCACACAATCAACATGTCACACCAAGGATATCCAAGCAATTTACCCAAAGGCAACAAACACAAAGCACGACACAATTGTCGAATCACAACATACCGAAATGAGATAATATATGCATATATTATCAAAACACAACAACAACACCAAGCATATTCATGGGGTTCACTTAATCAATCACGAGACACAACATTCACTAAACACACGCGTTTTGAAAGCGAGCCTTTGATGAGGCTAAATCGAATCTTTTAAAAGTTCATTTCAAAACAACCAAACAAACACATTTAGACGATCACCGATCATTATTTTCACAAAACATAGAAATATATGGATAGAGTACTTGCCTTGGATAACCACAACGCGGAGAATTGGCCGAGGTAGGATGGCACGAACTGACTACGAACCCGCTGACTCCACCGAACGACAACCCGCGACAATAAACTACGAACAACAACAATAACAATGAGAATGACTTCCAAAGTACAACCCAAAGCCACTGAATTCAAGGAACAACGACGAAGTTCAAGGGTTTCCCCCAAAACGGCCAAGAATATGAATCGACCCGACAAAAACATGAAAATGGAATTCCCAACCGAAATATGGATGTTCAATCCATAGGATATGTTTAACAACATCATTTAACAACAATCTATTCATCAAAAACGGATGGAAAATGAAATCAAGAACCAATCCCCAAAAAAGTCAAACCGAAGGAAAATCAAGAAATATACCTTGATTCGGCAAAAAACAATGGATTAAATGATGTTAAACACATGAATAATACTAAGATTAATCATACCCATCATGGATTAATCAACAATACGGAACGAATCGGACAAAAACCCAAAAACCCAAAAATTTCCCAAATATAGGGTTCTAGAAAATTTAACCTTGATTCGCTGGATCAAAGGATGTTATAGGATGATTAATCAATGATATGAACTCCCAAACTTCGTGGATTAATTGCTTGACAACATCTCTCCTTGACCACAAAGCCTCCAGCCACGGAAATGAGAAGATGGAAATGAAAAACGGATGAAAATATGATTGCTCGGCCATATTTATACTGGCGCGGCCTAGCGTGCGCTAGCCTTCCGGCAGTAGCGTGCGCTATCAGCCAGTATCGCCCAGAACTCTCGACTGGGGCCCGCATGACCCGTCACTGTTGACCCGACTGCTGGCCGGGACCTGCCTGCCCGACCCCGATAGCGTGCGCTACGCGGAGGCTAGCGCGCGCTAGCCGACCTGTCCAGAACCCTCTGGGCCAAACTGCTCGGCCAGGTAACGTACGCTAGTCGGCTGGCAGCATGCGCTACACATTCTGATTAGCGCGTGCCACGACCGACAGTGTGCGCTACACTTGGATTAGTACAGATGAATTATAATGTCAAAAACGAAACATATTTAAGAAAGCAATTAAATATACAAAACAGAAGTAGAATAAAATTAGAAAAGAGATATAGAGGGTGTGTTAAGAACAAACAACCTTGGCTCGAGAAGGCTCGGTTAACATAATGTGATCCAGAAAAAATTATCGCCGGGGGATACGTTGAGATGAATTAGATTTCTAGACCAGATTCCCCGAGCTAGTTTCTTCGAATCATTAGTTCAATCTTTTACTCCCTTCATTTTCGAGATTTCCCGAGCTAGTTTCTTTGAATCGCAAGTTGAATCTTTTACTCCCTTCATTTTCGAGATTCCCCGAGCTAGTATCATTGAATCGTTAGTTGAATCATTTACTCCCTTCATTTTCGAGATTCCCTGAGCTAGTTTTCTTCGACTCGTTTAGTTGAATCTTTTACTCCCTTCATTAAAACGTTTTTGAAACTAGGCATCAGCATTATAATTATCTGCACCAAACATATAAAATAAAAAAGCATTAACTTGACAAAGGTTGCAATAAGAAAACTAATGAAAAAGAAAAAAGCATTTCACTGCTTGGGGTAACATCTCTATCAGTGTATCAGCATGGCTACTGTAGTCTACATATGAATACTACTCATGAAGTAAAACTGATACCATAATAAGGTATCAGCATACCTCCTTTTTTCTTTTCTCTTGCTTTTTTCCAACATTCTACCCTATCAATCTCCTCTTCCTCTTTGCCGGTTTCTTCTATCTAAAAAAGTTAAAAGAAAAAGTTAAAAAGCATCAACATAAGCAATAAAAAAGTTAACATAAGCAATAAATTACATACTATCTCAGAAATGAGTCCGGCATATCCCTTTCGGCTCAAACGATGGTTGTACTTATTACGTGAACGGTTAGCTGAAGCCTTTTGACTTATGTCCTGCATAAGTATATATTAACATGTTAGTAACTGTTTTTGTGATAAATAACTATTTTTGGAAACTTAAACAAATACCTCAAACGAAGTCTTAGTTCTTTGTGATACGAAAAGTTTCCAGTCTTTTTTTTTCACGGACGGATACTTTGCAGGAGGAGTATATAATTTATTCCTGGCCTCCTTAGACTTATCATCTTTTAGTGGCTTAATGAACATCTTATAAAGATAATGTTTGAAGTTTTTCCACTTTGTCCCGATTGATTGGAGAACTTGCTTCCGACTCTTTTGGTGAAGTTCAAAATGTGTCTGAAACGTAAAAAATGAATCAAAACATAGTTAAAATAAAATACTAAAACTAAAACATAGTTAGATATAAATAATAAAATATTTACCTTAACATATTGCCAACAAGCTTCCTTTGTTTCGTTATCTACGTGCAACCAAGAATCATAGGGTATGAGAACTATAGATCTTGCCACCAATACCTCAAAAGTAGACAGTTTTTTTGCTCCCAGTCCAGTTGGCACACCTCTTTTATTATAAGTAATAACTGTTTTTTTATTCGCCTTCGCTTTTATTGTCGGGCCTCTATGCGATTTGGAATCTAATTCGGCATCCAAATTCTGATCAGAACCAGAACCCGCATTATCTTCGCGGTCCGAATCAGAAATCGAGGCCATCTTTTATTACCAAAAAGCAACCTGTTTAAAATAAACAAAATAAACAGTTATTTTCATACCAACAACTTTAAATAATCAATAATGCTTGACAGACTTTAACAAATAAATAGTTATTTCATACCAAAACTAATGATCTAAAACGAATATGCCCTCGTCATCCGAGCGCGTACACTTAAAATCATCGTCTAGGTCTATTAAAGACAGGTTCATATCTTGTGTAACATGAAATTCAAACACATCATCAGTTTCACCATTATTATCTCCATACTTATGCATCCTATGTGGTGTGAAGCCAACAACAGACAGGTTCCTATCTTGTTGGTCCTGAACATAAAAAACTTCTCTTGCTTGACTAGGTAATGTGAAGGGTTCAGACCCATGACCAAGCCTATCAAAGTTAACCACCGTGAATCCTAAATCATCTTTTTTTACTCCACGACTATCTACCCACTCACACATGAAAACAGGAACCGTAAATGTACGATAATCAAGATCCCATATTTCCAATATACGACCGAAGTAGGTAACAGCGCCGTATACCGGATTGGAGTCTTTTGCACTAGCAATCTGCATAGCATTTGCAACTATAGATACTCCACTACCTTGAGTGGTTTTAGATTCATCACGCTCTTTTGTATGGAATTGATACTCATTTACGGCAAACCCGGTATATTTACTAGCAGCAAAATCAGGGCCTTTTGCCAACCAACGAACACTATCACCGGTATTTTCCCCGTTAGCCAAACGCTTTTCAACCTCGTTCTTAAACCAGTCAATAAACGTCCGACTATGTTGGCTCTGCAACCATGTATTATTTCGATGCGGGTTAAGATCCTTCAGTTCTAACATATGCTGCTTTATGTATGGTTCAACGTCGGTGGAGTTTCCTAATACATAAAGATGAGCTTGATCAAGTAACTTAGAATCCACAGCACGGATGGTAGCCTACGATAAAGGTTTACCAGTGCGGTTTCTTTCATCAGCACGATCATGAGGATTGCCAATTGATTTCATGTTTTCCAAGTAATAGGAACAGAATTCTAATGCTTCCTCTGCCACATAACATTCTGCCATGCAGCCCTCGGGTCGATAATGATTTCGTACATAACCTTTTAGTGTAACGGATACATCCACCTAAAGTGGACTGGGCTACATAACCTGACCTCTCTGACTAAATGCACCATCAAGTGAATCATGACATCGAAAAACGAAGGCGGAAAATACTTCTCTAGTAAACACAAAGTTACTACGATGTCACTTTGCAGCTTGCCTAGCTTACTAACATCAACTACTTTACTACACAGCTCATTGAAGAAGTGACACAAGCTTATAATAGTCTTCCTAACTTTCACGTCTAACACCCCCTTTATTGCAAAAGGAAGAATCTGTTGCATTAGTACGTGACAGTCGTTGGACTTCAATCCATTCATCTTCGAATTATCATCGGACACGAGATTCTTGAAATTGGAGGAATACCCATCGGGCACTTTTATGTTAGACAGCGTGTCATAAAGCATGCGTTTCTCCGTGCTATTTAATGTGTATATGGCAGGCGGCAGATAATGACCCTTCCCTTTTGGTTGACTTATTAACTCAGGCTTAATCCCTAACTCCTCGAGATCTTGTCGTGCCTTTAAAGCGTCCTTCGTCTTGCCTTTCAAATTCAGTAACGTCCCATAAACACTCTCACATACATTCTTTTCTATATGCATAACATCTAACTGATGACGAACAAGCAAATGCTTCCAGTACTCTAGTTCAAAAAAGATTGATTTTTTACGCCAAACTTTCGATCTCGCATCGATAGTTTCTTTTTTCTTTTTTGGCCTTCTCCGCTGATGTGGCATTTTCTTCTTTGATTTTTTCTTCTCTAACGCCCTCCAGATAACTTCCTTCTTTGCCTTTTTCTGCTTCCCCCATTTAGTCATAAAACCTTCCAGATAGTCGTAAACTTGTTCACCCGATCTCGGTTTTTTCATCACACCGCTCTCTTGTTCATTATTGAAATCTTTTTTTCTTTTGCGAAAGGGATGTGTAAGTGGGAGGAATCTTCTATGCCCGAGGAAGCATACTTTTTTGGATTTTGGCAACCACTGTGAGTAGGTATCCTGTGAGCATACTGGACACGCGTTATAACCTTTGGTAACACACCCCGACAGGTCACCATACGCGGGAAAGTCATTTATAGTCCAAAGTAAGACTGCTTTTAGATTGAAGAACTGTTTCTTATAAGCATCATACGTCTTAACGCCGAGTTCCCACAATCAAGCTTTCGAATCTGCTATTAGTGGTGCCAAGCGGTACATCAATATTACCAGGTTGCCTTGGACCTGATATCAGTAAAGTCAACATCATGAACTTTCTTGACATACACAAATAAGAAGGCAGATTGTATATTGCTAGGGTAACCGGCCAACAACTATACTTTGCACTTAATGACTTATGAGGGTTTATACCATCTGCGGACAAGGTTAATCTCAGATTCCTATATTCCTTTCCAAATTCTTTCCACTTGTCGTCAACAAGCTTCCAAGATGGGGAATCACAAGGATGTCTTAGCTTGCCATCACTGACCCGACCTTGCGCGTGCCAAGTTAGGTCATAGGCAGTTTCTGGTGACGAGAACATTCTTCTAAATCTAGGAATGGGCGGGAAATACCAAACAACTTTTCTCGGCACCGTCTTGCTATTCTCCTTCCACCGAGAAGTGCCACAAGTTGGACATTGAGAAGCATCCTTGTGCTCATCCCAGAACAAGACACAATCATTCTCACAAGCATGATACTTAATGTATTCTATGCTTATTCCTTTTAGCAACTTCTTGGCCTCGTATATCGACTTAGGGATTGTATTATTTGAAGGCAAAACATCATTTAGCTCGCCCAATAAAGCATCAAAGCTTGTATCAGACCAGCCAAATTGACCCTTCAAATGTTGGAATTTCAGCAATCCATTTAGTGCATTATACTTAGACCCTTCATACAGTGGCTTGTCGTATTCTTCGAGAAGTGACTTCAATAAACTAGGTTCATTCTCTGCATATGTGAAGGCCTCATGTAGCATCTCCTTTGTGTAATCGAACTCGGGAGGTCTAGACTCATTAGGGCATTGAGCTTCATCCTTAGATGAATTTTCTCCATGGAAGGACCAATCACTATAATTCTCATCGAAACCGTGTTTAAACAGGTGATAACGCACGTTGGAGATGGAAGTGTGACACAAATTGATACAATTTACACAAGGACACGGAATGGCGGTGGAATTTGGGTTATTGCATTGTGCAAACTCTAAAAAGGCATTCACACCTTCCTCGTATGCGATTGATAATCGATCGGACAAAATCCAAGATTTATCCATTACCTAAATGTCGAGTAAGTGTATAACAGAATCAGAACCCAGCTAATCAGACTATGTATGTTTACAAATATTCAAGTATTTTAATTCTTAGTTACACAGATAATCAGAGTTCAAGAGGGGCACACAACTAATGGTTCTGTATGCTGTGAACTAATAGTCCCTAATAAACACTCACTATAAACAAAAACTCTACAACAGATAACAACTAACATAAACAAATAGGAACTGAAAATACGTTCAATATTTCAACCCTTTAAATTCGTAATGATAACAAAGTTTTACCTGGTGGGTGGCGACGGTGACGGTGATGGAGTGGCGACGGTGACGGTGACGGAGTGGCGGCGGTGGATGGTTGCAATCGGTGAAGATGAATAGATTAGGGCAAGGTGAGTGTTTTATGTGTGTGTGTTCTGGTCGATTGAAAGTGAAGATGAATAATTGAATATAGGCGCTTGTATTTTTCACTTCCCCGTTTAACTGATTATGACTCATATGTTATGACGCTTCTGAAAACGAGTCATCCCCAATAGAAAAATGACTCTTATTTTATGACGCTCATTTTTGAGCGTCATCTTGTAGCGAACGTCATAAAATGCGCGTCAAGGATAGCCCTTTTTCTAGTAGTGGTGGGTACAGGATACAGGGATTCACCAAAGCATAATTGATAACACGCACATACAGAGTACAAACATAATACACGCACATATGACTCTAAATTAAAGAGAATAAAAAGGGCAAACACATAATTCTAATATGAAAACAAACGGCAAGAACTCCAGAAGCATAGATGTATGTGTTTGTCTGTTGTATATGTATATCCGTATATGTGTATGTATATATATATATATATGTATATATATATATATGTGTGTGTATAGATCGATGTATACAGAGGAAAAGAAGAACAAGACTTACAGGAAGAAGAAGAAAAAGTCGGAGTCACCGTCGCGGTCGCGTTCGCCAGAGAGATTGAATCGCCGTAGGAGATGGAATCGCCGGAGGGAAAAGGAGGCGATCTATAGATCGATGTATACAGAGGAGGCGTAAAGGATTGAGAAAAGCCCAAAGAATTAATAATTAATGTCCTATATAGTACAATATTAGGAGGATATTTTGCTAATATTATAAGTTATTTATAAATCAGTCAGAAATTATGTGTACTTTTTTTACTACTTATAAGTCATTTTAAGTTTAGCCAAACGCTCTTAAATATTGGCTCCAAGCACAACGTAAATATATAATATTTTCGCTATCATCAGATAATAAATAATTAATTATTTCCAATCCACAACTTTACCGAATTTTAAATAATTAATTGCATATCAATTATTTTTTAACTCTAAGTTTCTGATCATAAACAAGAAAAAATACGTCACTAACTTATTTAATATCATTATACATATATAATTAGTTGACTGTAAAATAGAGACATGGTTCCTGAAGGTTCGACGCGGGTTCAGACTCCGGCGATGCATCTCATCGATCCGAAACCACCTGATGGAGGCACAACGCCTTCTCCTACTTCAACATCAGACAATTTGATCCCAAAAACTTTCCTAGAGGCGCTCCAACTCCATTGCAACAAGAACTCCGTGACAGAAACAAGAAATTCGGCTTCGGAGAACTCGAGGGCTTTGGGCGAGCGGATACATTCAAAGGTGTGCCGTACATCCAGTTCTCCAACGAAGAAACCGAGGAGATGGCCAAGATCTGTGAATTTACCCTTATTGGGAAATTCTCGCAAGGGACTCCGAATTTACGTACGATTCAAGCAAAATTCCGAAGATTTGGATTTAAGGGACCTATTTCGGTTGGTGTTATCAACGTAAAGCATATTATGATCCGTTTCACCAACGAGGATGATTATCTCTGGATGCGAATTAAACAAATAGTTCCAATTGATACCTACCTTATGCGCTTGTTCAAGTGGACTCCGGATTTTTCGCCTAAGACGGAATCATCGCTCGTACCGGTGTGGATTTCATTCCCTGAACTGCCCCTTCATTTTTATCATAAGAAGGGCTTATATGGTTTGGCAAGATTGGTTGGGAACCCGCTCAAGGTGGATGATGGAACAGCGAATCGCACGCGACCAGGCCTGGCTTGTGTGTGCGTTGAACTGGATTTGATGAAACCTATCTACGAAGAAATTCTGATTAGTTTCCATGGGCATATGATCACACAAAAGGTGGTGTACGAGGATCTCCCAGACTATTGTTCTAAGTGTTATCACTTGGGGCATAATATTGCTAGATGCTTTGATGAAGCATACAAAAAACGGATGGAGAAGAAAGATAATAAACAAAAGGAAGAGATAAGCAAGAGGGAGGAGGTTCGACGTGGGAAAAAGAAAGTTGGGGAAAGAAAGGCTCCTGAGGAGCAGCTGCTAACAAAATGGCAATCAAGGGGTGTTGGCAAATCAAAGGGTGTGGTGATCAATGAGAAACCTGTTAACAAGGATAACGGCGAAAGAGGAACTGGTCTAGCGAACAGATTCGACACTCTTAATGATGATGAAGATGTTCTGTTGGAGGAACGCATGGAGAAAGGGAGAGCTGATGATCAAGGTAGAAATGAGACCGTGGTGGAGGAGTTATACGTCGATACTTCAGAAAGTCACAAAGATACTTCCGGGACTGATGGGCTGAAGATGATGGTTGTCAAGGAAGATAACATCCAGGAAACAAATTTGGTACTTGAGACTGATGGACATCAGGGGACGGATATTTCCCTTGAGGACGAAGGACACCAGGCTACGGATAGAAATACGGTGGAGGAAGGAATTGGTAACAGGTCGGAATCTGGGGTGGAGGAGCGGCTGCCGATCGTCCCGGTGGATAAGGTTTTAGAGGATGCAAGAGAGCATGCCAGCATGACTACATCAAAATCTTGTGAAAACTTGTGCTTGGAGGACGCACCAAGAAAACAAAAAGGTAAAAATAATGCTCCGAATCCCTCGCGTATTTTAACACAAACTTCGGCAAAGATGTCTGAGAATCCTAACCCCCAGAGTTCCTGAGGGAGTGTCTTGTTTGGAATATCCGGGGTATTGGGAATGATTCCACTCATAAAAAAAGGAAGCCAGAAATTATTGCAATTTTCGAACCAAGAATTGATTTAAATATTGTTGAGATGCGGTGAATTACGGGGTATCAGAATGTTTTGGCAGCACGATCGAACCGGGTTTGGGTTTTCTGGAATGCTGGAACAGAACTTTCAATTGTCAATCAAGAGGAGCAATTCCTTGATTGTAGAATTGTTTCACCGCAGGTCTCGAAGCCTGTATTCATTACTTTCGTGCACGCTGTGTACTAGGGCAGGGCGTCAGGGGCTTTGGGATCAATTGAGAGAAAGCAGGCATGAGGGGGACCCATGGATGGTGGTGGGCGATTTTAATATTATCCTGTTGGCTGAGGAGAAACGTGGAGGAGGAGCGCTTAAAATTCGCTCGATGGAGGATTTTAGCGAGTTTCTTATGGATTGTGGATTGGAAGATTGTGGCTTCCAGGGGGTGAAATTTACTTGGGAGGCTAATTGAGTCAAAGAGAGATTGGACAAAGCAGTAGTGAATTCGGCGTGGTTGGACCTTTTCTCCTCGGTAAGTGTGCATCATTTACTTAAGCACACGTCGGATCATTGCCCACTTTTTATTTCTAATAAGGTTGAGGAGGAGGTTTGCCCGTCACCATTCCGTTTTCTGGACTGTTGGACATCTCATCACACTTTTTTGGAGGTGGTACGGGAGGCATGGCCGGTAGATACATTTTCTACGGGCATGCTTAATCTGAAACTTAAACTTAAGAACGTTAAATTTGCTCTCAAAGCATGGAACAGGGAAGTGTTTGGTATGGTTCATGATAGAGTGTCGGGATCAGAGAAGTAGCTCCGTGCTCAGGAGGAGGCATATGAAGCAGAAGATACGGTGGAAAATCTTGTTAAACTGAAGGAATGCCAAGCAAAACTCACATTTGCGTTAAGTATCGAGGAACGGTTTTGGAAACAAAAATCAGCATGCAAATGGTTGGTTGACGGAGAACGGGGCACATCGTACTTTCATAACTTGGCTAAAAAGAAAAAGATAAAGGGCCGAATTCATGTCATCCAGAGTGGAGCCCAAGCATTCAATTCCTCAGCGGATATTCGGCGATCAGGTGTTGAGTTTTTTGAACAGATGTTTTCAGGGGGGCAGGTTGTTTTCTTTGATAATGATCTCGCCTGCATTCCTTCCATTTTATCGCAGAAAGACCGAGATGGGCTGGATGGTGAGACGAGCCTGGAAGAAGTAAAAGATGTCGTTTTTAGCCTCTCTGCGGATAGCGTTGCCGGACCGGATGGATTCACAGCGCATTTTTTCCAATTTTGTTGGGATTTGATTGGACAGGATGTTCTCGCCGCTTGTAGGGATTTTTTTTCTTGGTAATCCAATGCCAATAAGCTTCACTGCTACGTCGATCATTTTAATCCCAAAAGTGGCGGGTGCGAGGGAGTGGTCTCAATTTCGAACAATTAGTCTGTGTAATGTCACCAACAAGGTGATGTCGAAGCTCTTGACTAGGCGGTTATCGCATATCCTCCCCAAAATTATTTCGCCTAGTCAGAGTGGATTTATGCCCGGAAGAAATATTTGTGATAATATATTGCTCGCCCAGGAACTTGCACAAGCGATTGACACGAAATGTCTTGAGGGCAATGCAATGGTCAAATTGGATATGTCCAAGGCGTATGACAGGGTTCAATGGAATTTTCTTTGTGCGGTTCTTCGGAAATTTGTCTTCTCAGTAAGATGGATTAATCTGGTTTGGAATCCATTGCGAATAATTGGTTTTCAGTTATCATTAACGGGAAAGCGGCTGGATTCTTTCACTCTTCCAGAGGAATCCGACAGGGGGATCCATTATCACCAGCCTTATTTGTGATAGCAGCAGAGGTCCTCTCCAGGGGTATAAATGAGCTTTTTGAGAACAATCGACGTATGTGGTTTTGTGATGGGGAAGGTGGATTGGTTAGTCATCTTGCCTATGCGGATGACTGTATGGTGTTCATAAAGGCTTATGACGGTGGCTTTGCAAAGTTAAAAAATTTTCTCCTCCGATATGAGGAAGTTTCGGGGCTGCTCATTAATCAGAGTAAGAGTAGACGGGTGCCTGAAGAAAAAATAAATAGGCTGAGAGAGATGACATGCTTCATGGTGAAAAGTCTTCCCTTAACATACATGGGCGTTCCATTGTGCAAAGGATGGCGTAAGGGGGATTTGTTTGAGGGAATTGTGGGAAAAATCCGGGCGGCTATTTCGGGATGGGATAAAACCTTCTTATCATATGGTGGACAATTGCAACTTGCTCAGAGTGTCCTACTGGCCATGCCAATATATCTCTTATGAAGGCGCCAAAATATGTTTTTGAGAGGGTTGAACGATTATTTAATCACTTTTTATGGGGCTCGACTCACGAGCAAAGACGATTTCATTGGGTGGCCTGGACAAAAATTTGCTTGCCCAAGGAGGAAGGCGGGTTTGGGGTTCGAAGATTGGTGGATTTATTGGAGGCTTTTCAATTTAAATTGTGGTGGAAACTTCGCACGGAAAACTCGCTTTGGAGCAAATTTATGTTCCGAAAATACGCTAAGAATTCGCATATTATGGTGGCTCCATGTTACAGTTATCATTCCCCCATTTGGAGAGGTTTATGTAAAATCAGAGAAAGGGCGGCTGAATATATTTTCTGGGATGTCTGCAATGGTGAAGCGTCATTTTGGTATGATCACTGGATCGGTGACTGTCCTCTTGCTCATCTTTGTGTTGGCGAATTGCTGGTTCCAACGGCTAGAGTTAAGGATCTTTGGGGTGGGTCAGAAGGTTGGAGAGTTTTTTGGCTTACTAATTTACTTCCTCAGGGAAGTATTCACAATATTATTAATTTTTCTTTGGAGCCAGAGAAGTCGGATCGGGCGAGGTGGAAGCTATCAATGGATGGCTCATTTTCTACCACGTCGGCTTGGGAGGAGATTCGACAAAAGGATGAGCCTTCGCTGATTTTTTGTGCTATTTGGAACAAATTAATCACCCCGTCATTCTCTATTTTCCTTTGGAGGCTTCTGAAAAACAAACTTCCGCTTGAACTCAAAATGAAGGAGAAGGGATTTTCTTTGGCGTCTAAATGACTGTGTTGTGGGCAATCCGAATAGAGTTTGCGGCATTTGTTCCTAGAGGGACCAGTGGCGCGCGAGGTCTGGGATTTTTTTCTCTGGGAATTTCGGATGAGGCGACCTGGTACAACTGTTATTCGCCTTTGGTTGGGCTGTTGGGGAGGCGGAACTCTTTCAAAAATGCAGGCGAAGTTCGGAGTGTGCCTGCTCGTGCTTATATTTCTGTGGAGGTGCCGCAATGCTGCAAAACACCAGGGAATTCTGGTGACAGCTGGTCGAGTCATTAGCCTGGTTTTTGATCATTTGAGGAAGGCTGATTTCATGAATATTTTGGATGTTCATTTTTGGAGGGGAGAACGACTGGTATGCGATCGGTGGGGGCTGAGAAGAAGAGCCGCGAGGGTGCCACAAACAAGATTGGTTATTTGGCGTTGTCCGGAAGTTGGTTGGGCAAAATTAAATTGCGATGGTGCGGCTCGGGGTAATCCGGGAGTTGCCGGGTCGGGCTATATTATCAGAGATTGGCAGGGTTCACTGGTGGCGGCAGGTTTTGGTTTTCTTGGAAATCAAACAAATGTCTTTGCCGAACTCGATGCGGTTGTCCGGGGTTTGAAGCGGTGCCAAGACCTGGGCATCCATAAAATTTGGCTTGAAGTTGATGCTCAAGTTGTTGTCGCTATGTTCACGTCATTAAAAGGCAATTAGAAGTGTCACGGTTGCTTGGGATTATTCGCCTAGATGCCTTGGAGTTTCCAAATGTTAGAATTGGTTAGAAGTTGGAGGGAGGCCACGATGAAGATAGCTATATATGGTTCATTTTGGAAGAACTGAGTAATTTGCCGAGATTGTGCTTGCTGGATCGATCAAAGGAGTTTGTGGTCTTGGGGACGGACATTTGAGTTTTCTAACGCAAAGGGTACCGAGGCCTGTAGATTTATCAGCGGTTGTAGGCTTCAGGGTTATCAAATCGAGTTCGCGGGGTGATGACAAAAAACCGGAGGAGTTAGTGGATTCTGCGCGTGGAAAGGTGCTGTTACGCAGAAGTCTCAGACTGAAATACAAAGGAAAATCTCTGAGGGAGGGCAGCAATTCTACGAGTTATAAAAATAGATTGCAATTGTCCGGCAAAGAGCCTGGTCTGAAGCTGACGTTCAATATTCAGACATGTCTTCCTTGGAAGCAGATAGCAGAAACCGTTTTATGCGATTACAACAAGAAAAACGGAACTGACTTGGAGTTTGTGAGGCTCTTGGATGGCAAGGGAAGAGATTTATTTGGCCCTGGTTACACTATCAACTTTGGTGAACCAATGAGAATGTGGAGGCATTTCAACTTCGTGGCTAGGCGGCACAATGCTGATCCCAGTGATAAACCGTTTCGTTTGTTTGCCGAAGTATATGAAGAGCGTGGCAATAAGTATTATCTTACAGCATTGTCGCTCGTGAAGCCTATAGATAAAGACACTCTGCCGGAGCTACGTATCGCATCCGACACGAGTCCGACACTCGGGACAGCGTATGGTTGTCAGCGTTGCTGGTCTTACATCAGTCATCTTCGTCACGGATTTCGTGCCGGTTTTAATACCAGAATGGCTTGTTTGCCTAAGATGTTGCCCGAGCCAAATGCTATTTATTTTGCAGAATTTGCATTAAAGGACTACAATGTGAAAAATGGAACAAGCTTGAAGTTTGTAAGAGCTCTGCAAATCAATAAATTTACATGCGAAGGTCTTTTAATGGATTTCAATAAGAAAAAAAAAGAACTGGGAGAAATAAGACATGAGTTTGGAGTTCCCGAAATTATGTTGGATGAAGTTTAAAAGTTGAGTATCTTAGATTTTAATGATGTCCCAACGGTAGCACAATGTTTTTCTATTCACAAGTAGTGTTCGCAGTGAAAACAAAAACAAAAATTATACATATATAATATAATGATAACATTTGTAAATTTAATATGAACTTATTTAATATCATTATACATAAATAATGATAACACTTGTAACTGTAATGTAAAAAAATTCAATCGAGATCCACATTAATTTTTAGAGAGCGACCATCATCTAATGCCATAAATGAAACTGGCAAAATAAATATCATATATTCGCACCCGCTACATAAATATATATACACATAAACTTATAATGAATGCAGATAACAAATATGTTGGTAGTTCTGTGGTGCGTATATGGGTTGTAAGGCCGCGTGGGTCAAATGTTGCAATATCATGTATAAAAAATAAATAAATATTACTTAAAATATGTTATCTAAGATAGCATTTATTAAACTGCTATATAAGTTGTGACTTACATAGCGGTTACTAAATAAACGCTATGTTAGTATTTTATTTATTTTATATTTTTTCTGGCTTTTCCCATTATATCTTGTATACGTTTTTTTTTTAAAAAGTGCTATGTGAGTATATAACTTGCATAGCACTAAAGAAGAAACGCTATCTAAGTACTCTCTCCTAAGTTTAAATTTTTAGTAGTGCACCAAGCCTGTCTATTTTTCATTTTTCGTAACATTTTTTTCAATGATCAACAACAACACTCAGGGCGTGCTTGGTTCAAACTCGGAAAAGGGAAAGGGAAAGGTAATGATAATAGTGGGGAAAAGGAAAGGGAGAAAAAAGCATTCCCCCCAATTTATTCGGTAATGGTCCATTACCCACTATTGGGTAATGAGTCATTCCATTATAGAGCACCAAGCATTATTTTTCATTACCTTTACCATTACCCACCCTCAAAAACATCCTACCAAGCACCCCCTCATTCTAGCGTCAACATAGATACCGATTCATGTCTATAGTAACACTGAAAGATATCAATGGTAACGCCAAAATAAAGTATTGCCTTAGATCAATTTTAAGACATACAAGGCAACACTTTTGCTAGTAACAACGAAAAAAGTGTCGTGGAAAGCCACATATGGTGTAGTGTTACGTACGTAACATGACAACCATAACGTACGTAAGCTTAGAAGCATAACGTACGTTAATGAATACTCGTAGCGTACGTAAGTAACACAGACAACACAAGGAAGTTCCAACACGTTCAACCGAATGAACGAACACGATCCAAGCACCTCAAAAAACACGAATGAAATAATACAACAACATTTGTGTAATTCTAAATGAATATGTACAACTCAGTAGGGAAACGAAAGCGAGAAAAAAAATTACCCCCGGATATTACAGATATGACCATTTCAGTAAGGTATACCGTACTGTGCCAACCCTAAAAAGCACAACCTCACTTGCATCCATTTGTTCAACACAGTAAGTATACTTTGCAGTTGATTCACCAAGAAATTACAAGGGAATATTTTTATTCTTTCAGACTTTACCCTCTTTGGTTTATTAATAGAATTTCATATGACAAGAATTAGTTGAAGCTGGGTGATTTCACTTCCTTTTGATGTTTAATTTCAAAAGGATAACCTCCGTATTGATTTTTTTTAATGGCAGATTAGTTGGTTAGACTCCCGAGTTAGTATCTCCATAGCCCAGGTTCCAACTTGGGACACTACACCAAGAGGGAGAACCCTCTACCAACCAGGCTAGCCCCAGTTGGCACCTCCTTATTGATAAGATAACTTTTTAGCTTTTGAACGCCAAACTTTGACCATGAATAACTTTTTATCTATATCGTAGAAAAGTATCAATAAATTATATTATAATATATTTTTAAACATGACTCCAATGATAAAATTTTTATATTTATAGGTGTAAGGGCTGAGAATCGGACAGACCGATCCGTCCAAGTCCCTGGCCCGAAAACGCCGCTTAATGCCTTCCCCGGGGCCCCGAGTGGGAAATCGGGAGTCCCGATCCCGAAATGGAATATAAAGTAGTCCTGGTCCCGATCCCGATCTATAATTTCCCGAAATATCCCGAAATTCCCAAATGTCCCGATCGGGACATTACACGAAATCAGAAAAAAATTGGCATTATTTCGTCGGTTTTTGTCAATTAGCGTGTTTCAAATTACAGAAATCATAATTCATCAACAACTGACGACGTAAACAAACCACGCAAATCCTAGTAATCATTAAATCTAAATTCATCAGAAAGATCCCACAAAATCCTAAAAATTTAAATATAATTCCATCACCACCATCAACATTTAACAAGTCTTTCTAATTCTACTCAATAAAACACCAACAAAACAAGAAACTACCAACAAATATCAATGGCAGTCACTATGCATGACTCGCATGAGCACTGTCTATGTCCAATCCCGTCCTCGTTAGATCGCCGGGCACAATATCGATGCATTCTCCAACTCGACCACCAATCCCAAGTTCAACCACAACTGAAAAAAATAAGAAGAAACAAGTTAAACATTTACTATTTATATGCTATAAATTTGTATATAAAATTATATACAAAAAAATCACAAAAAAAATGTCAAAAAGAATATATGAACAATGTAAAATTCCAAATATTGCAGTCACAACGATCAAAGGAGATACTATTTGTTCCTTCATTTGTTATATATTGAAACCTGTTCATATTTATTTTGTTACCTATTAACTATACTAAGTTTGACCATTTTTGAATTATAAGATTAATTTGCACTTAATTTTTATATAATAATTATACTAATGTTAGTTAATACTTATATTCGAATTTGTTCTTATTATTTTTCCTTAATAATTATAATATATATCCTTTTTTATTTATCTATGTAAAATTGTTCATATATATTTTATTTAATTATTATACTAATATTAGTTAATAATATTAAGAAAGGAGTACTCACTATTATCATATTCTTTTTCCATTTCGGTTTCAGGCACATCTTCTTCATCATTGAAAAATTTTTCAATCGAACTAGATTTCAGCCAATCTTGGGCGCATATGAGAGCCTCAACCATATTGAAAGTCAAGGAGCTTATGAATTGGGAGAGAACTCGACCACCCGTTCTAAATGCACACTTAGATGCCACGCTAGATATAGGGATGGCCAAAAAATCCGTAGCTATCTCAAACATGATCGGAAAGCGTGGGCTGTTTCTCGACCACCATTGAAGAATGTCAAAGGAATCAGCTTCGTCGGAAGACATCACATACCAACTCTCTGATAAATAGAGATCGATCTATGAAGTAGTAGCATTAGGTGGTTCTTCCCCAATCCGTAGTTGGCTTAACGAAGATTTAGCCCGAAGTCCGCGATGTAACACCCTCGAGATATTCAGGGTATATTACAGTGCCGTGGATCCCTACATGGGACCCACCAGGCTAGACACAATTTACCAAAGTAAAAATACACATCATCCAATTGAAAACCAAACCACACGTCCGGTACAACCGGCGGGATAATCCACAATGGCAACATAAACATCTTGACGAATACAAATCTTAATCCGAAGAGAAAAGCCTAAGTACTCGCGAGTACAATCTATAAGTTTCAAAAGTGGACATCAACCATATCGAATGGAATAACAGAAATAAAAGGACTCAAACGCATATGTCAACGACCCTGACCAACATCCTCGTACTGTCCCAGCGCTTGCTCGTCCGGATGATTATAACCTGAAATCCATAACAAGAATTTCCCCACAACGGGTCCCCAGAGGGGTTAGCAATTACGCTAGTACAAGTAATCAAGGCAAACCAATCGCTTACACATTTCATAGTACATGCACCAATATCATTTCAAAAACCAAAACCAGACATGTCTTTTTCCGGAAACAAACAGTCAAATGATCAATTTGCCTAGGACCAGGACGCCACCATGAATCCCACCCGAGGCCTCTAAGGACCCTCCCGAGCTGGCCACTTTATAAAACAAGTCATGCACAGGCATCGCCTAGGACCAGGACGCCACCATGAATCCCACCCGAGGCCTCAAAGGACCCTCCTGAGCTGGCTAGCGAAACAAACTCGTGAATCCAGAGTGAAGTCATAGATTCCCCCGAGGCCCCGTCGGACCCTCCCAGGGTGAGTAAAGCACACACAATATACATTACCATTTCATGTTAAGCATAAAGGTTTCCAAAAATACTTGCCTTGAATTATTGACGACGTAACGAACGGAAGGAAAAACACCGACGAATGCTAGGAACCAATGAAACCGAACCTAATGATTCGAAGAACACAATCATAACCATCTCTAGACGAATACAGAAATGGAATACTCCCGAAAACCCGCCTACGATTCATGTATATTCGTATAAAAATAACAACGAGGGCGGACCACAACCAAACCCTCCCGATTTCGCAAAACCAAGAAAATATACCATGAATCCGTAAGAAAACTAATGATATCAACAAGATTAATCATATTCATCATGGATTAACCAACAAAACGGAACGGATCAGACGAAAATCCCAAAACCCCCAATTTTTCCAAAAATAGGGTTCTAAGAGATTTTACGTTGGATTAGGATGAAAGATTCGTGTTGATGTTGTTATAATACACCAAGAACTCAAGGAAGATGTTGGATGAGATGATTGGAGGAAGAAATCGCCAAGAAGATCGCCCGGAATCGCCTTAGCCGCGGAGAGGAGGAAGAAATGAGAATTTGTGTTCATCTCGGTCAACTCCCTGGTTTATAAATCCAGGGAGTGTTAGCGCGCGCTAATTCTCAAGGTTAGCGTGCGCTAACGGGACAAAACTACAGGCCATCCAGTTAGCGTCCCAGTCCAGTAGCCAGATTTCTGGCCGTTAGCGTGCACTAATAACCTCTCGGTAGCGCGCGCTATCGACCAATAATGTGCGCTACCTGGACATCAGCCGAGTCCAAAAGTTAACTGCCCACTACTCACCTGACCCGTTAGCATGCGCTATCGTACAAGCATAGCGTGCGTTACCTGGTACCTGACCGAGTTCAGTAGTAAACTGTCCAGTACTGGACACTCACGCTAGCGCACGGTACCAGGTATCTCAGCGTGCGCTAGCCTCCCGACATTAGCGTGCGCTAGTCTACGTAGCGTACGCTAATACGCCGGTCCAGAAGGCTGGAAATAGCACTGCCATTCCCAGGGCTTGCTCTCTAGCGCGCGCTACGAATCAGTCGTAGCGTGCGCTACTAAGGGACCCCTAGCGTGCGCTATGCAGAAAAGATAGCGTGCGCTAGGTTATGAAATATAAACGGTTCACAACACCGGAATATGAACGAAACATCAAACGGAACACCTCAAAGCGCATCATAACATAGAATGGATCTACGGAAACCCCGAAACGGCGGTTCCGTACAGCAATTACGAGAATCAGATCAATAGATGACAGAAAAGATACATTGAAAGATACACGAGGGTCGCTACGATCGAAAAATACACCGGAAATGAAAATACAGGGGAAACAAAAATGCGGATATTACATTCTACCCCTCTAAAAATAAGTTTCGTCCCGAAACTTAAGAAACAAACAACTCAGGGTACCTAACACGCATGCTATCCTCGGTCTCCCAAGTTGCCTCCTCAACACCATGTCTCGACCACTGCACTTTGACCAAAGGGATGGTCTTATGCCTCAGTCGTTTCTCGCGATGCTCCCAAATCTTCAATGGACGTTGTTCAAAAGTAATATCCTTGGCGACATCAATCTCCCCATAGTCGATGACGTGACTAGGATCCGGGACATATTTCCTCAGCTGGGAAACATGAAAAACGCTATGAACATGACTCAGGGCCGGGGGTAACGCCAAACGGTATGCCAACCGACCAACTCGCTCGATAATCTCGAAGGGTCCAATAAATCTCGGACTCAACTTCCCCTTTTTCCCAAAACGGAAAACTCCTCTCCTCGGCGACACCTTCAGCAAAATGTGGTCTCGCACCTCGAATTCTAAAGGTCTACGACGGACATCGGCATACGACTTATGTCGACTCTGGGCAGTCAACATCCGTTCCCGAATTAATTCTATCTTCCGCCTCGTCTCTAAAACGACATCCGGCTCGGTCCCGACCAAATCGGACGCCTCATTCCAACAAATCGGTGATCGACATCGCTGCCCATAAAGTGCCTCATACGGTGCCATCCGAATCGACGTGTGCCAACTATTGTTGTACGTGAATTCGATCAATGTCAAATGCTCCTCCCAGTCACTGCTCCAGTCGAGAGCACAAGCACGCAACAAATCCTCGAACGTCTGGATAGTGCGTTCCGACTGTCCATCTGACTGGGGATGAAAAGAGGTACTCAAACGCAAACGGGTACCCAAAGCCTTATGCACCGCCTGCCAGAAGTGTGATACAAAACGGCCATCACGATCAGAAACAATAGACTTCGGAGTACCGTGAAGCCTCACAATCTGCGCGATAACCACACGACCTAACTTCTCCGGGCCCCAAATGTCCTTGATGCCCAGAAAATGTGCCGACTTGGTCAGACAATCAACAATCACCCAGACCATGTTAGGAATACTTGTTAGATTTTGATGATGTCATTAATATAAAATCAAATGTTTATTACTTGGCAAAATGTAAGGAAGAACCAAACGAGTATCTTCCATAGGCCAAATATGTTAAGTATAAAACTTGGCAAAATGTAAAGAAGAACCAAATGAGTATCTTCTGTAGGCCAAAACTAGTTAGGCTGAAAAACGGCTAAGTACTAAGTACAGCTTAGTCCATCAGAGAGGAACAACCGACTCCAGACAGAGTAGCTCTGGTCAACTAAATTTATCAGAGAAGTTTGACCAGACTACAGCCGAGGTACCTCAGAGAAGTCACCTGACCAGATAAGTCACAAAACAGTGAACAGCCGAAAGGACCTATCTGCAGAGATGTTAGCTGCATATCAGCCTACTCAAAGGCAGCCAAGTACTCCAAGTCCACATCAGCATGCGTTGAAAAGTCAAGTATTACGGAAAGCTCACATGCAACGTGATGAGACAAATTGGAGTGATTCCCGCAAGAGATATGATTTAAATAAATCATCCAAACCCACCTTGAAGACTTTAATCCTTTTATATTCAAAAGATTCGGCGCTCACATGCAGAAGTCTTCACAACGGTCGGAAGATAAAATAAAATAATGGGAATCCAGCCTTGCAACGTTCAGAAAGAATAAACAATGAAGTCTCCCTCCAACGGACGGATTTGTTCAAAAGATTTGCAACGGCTACAAGGAAAAAGCTCAGAGATCTGACCTATATATATCTGAAGATTTGAAACTGAGCAACCACCGGTGCGAACATACATTCAAGCGATCAAAGCAATCAAGCAATCTAAAGCAATCAATAGCATCGTGAGAAGAGCAGATCTAAAAAGTTCATACTTAAGGAAGCTCTTAAGTTGGAGAAGACAAACACTCTTGTCTATAATCTTGAGTAAGGGGTACTTCACTGGTTGAAGTAAGAGACTGTAAAGGCATCCGAGGATCGAGGATCAAGAGGTGCAAGGCAGTCAAGTGTGTACAACGGCACGGATTTCCACTGGTTGGAAGCTGTTGTAGTGTGGTTTGAATCACTGTAATATTTATCACTGGTTGAAAATTATAGTGTATTCATCTCCAACTGGTTTGGAGAAAAGTGTATTAGTAGAGGATTACCCCACCTCTGAGACCACTATAATTGCCTGTGTTATTTACTGTTTTACTGCATCATACTTTAACTGCTGCATACATTGTTAAGTGTTTCATTAAGTTGATTTCTATTCGTCATCAGCTGACTTCCGCACATATCCAAGAACAAACGACTCCAAGTCATTTGTTTAACTATCAGCTGAAGAAACTCACTCTTCGTGAAAAAGAGTTCAAGAGTTTCAACAAGTCTATTCACCCCCCCTCTAGACTTGTTCCTGGACGACTTGTGACCTACAAGTGGTATCGGAGAGGTTGGTTCATTTTTTTCCACGAACTAGATCTATATTAGATATATCTTAACTCTCACTTTATAATGGAACACATGCACTCTAGACTCCCTGTGTTTTCAGTTGACGAGTATGATCTGTGGAAGATAAGAATGCAGGCACACTTATCTTCAATTCATGACGACATGTGGTGCATCATTGAAGATGGTCCATTCATCTTTGAAAAGGACAATACAGCAGAGGAGATTGCAGCAGGGAGTCCAGAAAAGATTCCTAAGAAGAGAACGGAGCTGACCCCCGAAGAAAGAAAGCTGGCCAATCTTGACAACCGGGCCAGAGATGTGTTATATCAAACTCTTGACAAATCCACCATGGTCAAGATCAAGAACTGTAAGAATGCCAAAGAAATTTGGGACACATTAGCTCTAATGTGTGAAGGAACGGAGCTGATCAAGGAAAACAAGTTGTCAATTGCTATCCAAAAAGTTGACAACTTTAAAATGAAGAATGGTGAATCCATAGATCAAGTGGACACAAGGTTCACTGAAATTATCAATGAGATCAACTCCCTGGGCAAAACCTATGGCAACAGGGAAATGGCACTAAAGGTCCTCAGATCTCTCAATCCCGAATGGAGCATGAAGGCCGTAGCCATGAGAGAGTCCAAGGACCTGAATAAGATAAAGATTCAGAGTCGTTTCTCTCGATCCAAGGCTTATGAGTTCGAGCTTCCAAGTTCATCCTCAATCGAGCCTCGCAGAGAAGGGAATCGCATTTGCAGCCGAGTCCCCTGCCAAGAGCCTATCTGATGTGAAACCTCCAAATCCACTAGATTTTGAGGAAGAAATGGCTTTCATAATGCAAAGGTTCAGCAATTTCAGAAAGAACTACTCCAAGTATAAGAAAAACTACAAGGAGAATCCAAGAAGGAACCAGAAGGCTGGAAGCTGGAAAGTAGAATGCTACAACTGTCACAAAATAGGACACATTCAAATGGATTGTCCCGAGCTCAAGAAAGACGAAACCAAGAAGGAGGTGGGCAGAAAGGAAGATAAAAGAAAGGCTCTTATCGGAGAAGACCAGGAGCATGTCGAATCAAGCAGCGGTTTCTTTTCTGATGAAGACGAGGAGTATGATTGCCTGATGGCAAACTTAGCTGATGAAGAGGTAACTTCTAAACCCACCGGTTCAAATAATAGCTCAGCCATGTCACAAGATATGGATCTACATGAATCGGTAAATCAGTTATTTAAAGATTTTGAAACACTCAAATCTGCACACCAAGCTGTATCAGCAGAGAAGACTCAGCTGCAAGAGGAGAATATGCAGCTGAAAAATGATTTCGAAAAACTCAGCTTAGATTTGAATAAGGTTGAGACAACTACAGCTGACTTTAAAAACCAGGCAAATGTCAATACAGCTGAGATAGATCGGCTAAACATTTTACTTAAAGAAAAATCAGCTGCACTTGCTCATGCCAAAGCTGAGTTTACTAAGCTGGCACAGATAAATAAAACTCAGGCGCAGGAAATAACCTCCCTGAAGGCGTCTTCAACTCTGGGCGAATTGTGTACTTATAAAAGGTCACTATATACCAAATCAGGCCTTGGATATGATTCTCACACTCCCTCTAGTTCTGAAACCAAGTTTATCAAGGGAGAAACAATAGTCTCGACTGGTTTGCCTGTGTATAAACCGATATTCAAAAACAGTAACAATTAGTCAAACGTCTAGGCCGCAATGTTACACTGCATACCACCTAGACAGCGACTAGGCAAAGGCCTGTGCAAAAGCAAAGAAATTCTGCATAACATGCCCACTATTACCAACAACTCCCCAAAAATAGATTTCATAATGGGAGGGGCGATGGAAACCTCAAGGTTATCCTAATTACCAAAATGAACAAGTGTGGAGACCACAAAGATTTAATAAATGGTCTCACCTAGATTTAGAAATGGCCCACACTATCAAAATTTTGAGGAATATCCGTATACAATCCAACCAGAGATTCAGACCTCGACCACGTACACATTACAAGGGTTATAATAATAATAATAACAATTTCTATAATCCCAGAGAAATCAATTCTCCAGAAACCAACTAACCCCAAAGGACCCACACAAATTTGGGTACCTAAATCTCGCTTGTTTAATTGCGAGAAAGGTGGAAGGACTACAACCACATCTCCTCAAGCTCAAATTTTGGAGGTGAAGAATGGTTTGTAGACTCTGGATGCTCGAGGCATATGACCGGGAACAAGAAGATGCTGACCAAATACATCAAAGAAAGAGGTCCCGATGTAACCTTTGGAGATAGCTCTAGAGGACAGACAAAAGGCTTTGGAGAGCTGCACCGAGGAAACATTGTCATATCCAAAGTCCATTATGTCAAAGGGCTCAAGTACAACCTCCTGAGCATAAGCCAGTTCTGTGACGAGAAGAATCTAGTAGTCTTCACCATCTTGAAGTGTATGGTGATAAACATCTTATCTGGAGAAATAGAGCTACAAGGTTTCCGAAGAAGAGATGTCTGCATGATTGATTGGAACACAGGAACACCTAACTCCTGTTTTCTATCCAAGACAGTAGCTGAGAATGGATGGCTGTGGCACAAAAGACTATGTCACCTAAACTTCAAAGCCATCAACAAGATTAGCTCTCGGAAGCTGGTCAGAGGACTTCCAAATGAAGCTTTCAAGAAGGAAGCACTCTGTGATGCATGTCAGAAGGGAAAGCAGACCAAGGCATCGTTCAATCCAGTTCAGCCTACAACACTCACAACAAGGATCTTAGATCTACTCCACATGGATCTATTTGGTCCTATCAAGCCAAGAACTTTGAGCGGTCGAAAGCATGCACTTGTAATAGTAGATGATTATTCAAGGTACACTTGGATCATTTTTCTATACAAGAAAAGTTAAACCCTGACCAAGTTACCTGAGCTGCTGAGAAGGATCCAGAATGAGAAATCCCTCTCCATAATCAAGATCAGATCAGATAGAGGAGGAGAGTTTCTCAACAAGGCGATAACTGATTACAGCCGATCGTAATGGGATCCAAAGATGAGCTCTGCGCACTGTGACGCCCAGCAGAATGGTGTTGCCGAAAGAAGGAACAGAACCCTGAAGGAAGCAAAGAAGGTCCATGATTGCGAAGGACCTACCTAAAAGGTTCTAGTCAAGTCATTAACACACTGCCACACCTGCAACAGAGTATGATAGTAGGGAGACATTGCAAAACTCCCTATGAGGTTTGGAATAATAGAATTCCTACTGTTGCTTACTTTCATGTCTTTGGTTGCAAGTGTTTCATCCACAACAACGGTAAAACACAGCTAAATGCCTTTGATGCTAAAACTGATGACGGTCTCTTTATGGGATATTCCCAAAGAAGCAAGGCATATAGAGTTTTTAACAAAAGAACCTTAGTTGTGGAAGAAACACCCCATGTTGTTTTTGATGAATCTACCGTTGAGTACAGGAAACAACTTGAGCTAATTGAGAACAAGCTCAAGTCAGCAACCCTTGAAGAAGTCATTATACATGATATTGGAATGGTGGACTCACCTGCAGACCAGCCTGATGACCCAACTGCAGCTGATGAAGAACCAACTGCAGATCACACAGGATCACCAAACCTATCCGATCCAGTCACTGCGGAAGAAGACCCAGCCGGAGCTGACAAAGACTCATCTGCAGATCAGAACCAAGCTGTAGATGACAAGGCGGTAGCTGATCCAGTTGCAGACCAGAACCCAGCTGATGCAGATAATCACCAGAGCAATCCAACAGGGGGAACAAACCCAGAAGAGGACGATATCCCCAAATGGCTCAAGGATCATCCAATTCAAAGAAATTATCGAAAGTTGGTGATGGAGTTAAGACGAGACAGTCAACCCTACCAGCAGGAATGGCGATGTTCTCATGTTTCATGTCGCAAATTGAACCCAAGACTACAGAACAAGCCTTGGAAGATTATTCATGGATTAATGCCATGCAAGAGGAATTGGAGCAGATGGAAAGAAACAAAGTCTGGGAACTAACAGACAGACCTGATCACAAGAAAGTTATTGGCACCAAATGGGTGTATAAAAACAAGAGTGATGAAGACGGAGATGTTGTTAGGAATAAAGCCAGGCTCGTAGATTTTGATGAAACTTATGCACCTGTTGCAAGATTAGAAGCCATCAGACTATTCCTCGCATATGCTGCATTCAAGGACTTTGAAGTCTACCAGATGGATGTAAAAAGTGCTTTTCTGAACGGAATCCTAGAAGAAGAAGTCTATGTAGAGAAACCCCCAGGTTTTGTCAAAGGAGACAAAGTCTATAAGCTGTTGAAGGCTCTGTATGGACTCAAGCAAGCACCAAGAGCGTGGTATGAAACACTGTCTGTGTTTCTTGAGATAAATGGATTTTGCAAAGGGAAAGTGGACAAGACCCTATTCAGAGTGGAGCACGAAGGCCACATATTAATAGTCCAGATTTATGTGGATGATATCATATTCGGGTCAACCAATCCAGAGCTATGCGAGAAATTCTCCAACCTCATGCAAGGAGAATTTGAGATGAGTATGATGGGAAAGCTTAACTTCTTTCTCGGATTACAAGTTAAGCAGATGGAAAAAGGAATTTTCATCAACCAAGCAAAGTATACCAGAGATCTTATCAAGAGATATGGAATGGAATCAGCCAAACCCGCAAGAATTCCAATGAGCACAAGTACTCACCTGGATGCAGACGAGGCAGGCATATCAGTGGACTCAACCCACTACAGAGGACTCATCGGATCTCTTCTGTACCTCACTGCAAGCAGGCCAGACATATCATATGCAGTTGGAGTTTGTGCAAGATTCCAGTCCAAGCCGAAGCAATCACACCTAGATGTAGCCAAGAGAATAATTAAGTACCTAAAGTCTACAATTAATGTTGGACTATGGTATCCCAAGGATGACAACTTCGAACTATCAGGATACTCAGATGCGGATTTCGCAGGATGCAAAATCAACAGGAAGAGCACTAGTGGAACGTGTCAATTCCTAGGAACCAGACTGATATCCTGGTTTAGCAAGAAGCAGGTTTCTAACTCAATCTCCACTACAGAGTCAGAATACCTAGCTGCAGGTAGCTATTGTGCACAGATTCTTTGGATCAGACAACAGTTAAGGGACTATAATATTATTGCCAACGAAGTTCCAATCTGGTGTGACAACAATAGTGCTATTGCAATAACCAACAATCCAGTTTTGCACTCAAGGACGAAGCACATTGACGTTAAGCACCATTTCATTCGAGACCATGTGCTTAACAAAAGGGTTAGAGTTGAAAGAGTCAGCACAGACTACCAAATAGCTGACATCTTCACTAAACCTTTGCCAGAAGAAAGATTCCTAGAACTTAGCAGAGAACTTGGATTACTAGATTGGGAATCTAGTACTGAAGCAAGTTAAAGGAAGGACGAACCCTCAGAATCAGCCTAAGCTGATGCAGGCGAGAAGACGAAGGCCAGACGAAGCAACTTAGCTGCTCGTAATACCAAAGCGAAGTCAACTAACCTGTTGCAGAGTGGTCAACAGTCAACAAAACGAACCAGCTAAGTTTTCTAAACTGACCTCTAAATTTTCTTTATTATCTGCCACATTTATAAATATTATTTTGGCTAATGAAATGGCATTTAAATATACATCTTTATAAGCCAAGTGGCAATTTTAATACACACGTCAAACACCTATTAAATCAACCTCTACGATGGCCAATCAGAATCAACCGTCGAATTTTAAATTGGGCCACCGATTCAAATTTGAAATTCAAAAGAATATCAAAAGGCGTACCACCATTCAAATATATAATAAACTAATACAAACGTCTTTTCATCTTCTTTATAAGGAAAGAAGACCTTTCACTTTACTTTTACGCTTACAGAAGCCCTAGAATTTACAGAGCAAAAATATACACTAAAAATCCTCTATTTGCAGAAATGGCATCTTTCGAAGGAGTGAATTTGAAGGCGGTGAAGGACCAAGTCATTTTCTCCATGGTTGTCGACTTTGAAGGTTTACTAGAAGCAAACCTGGAGGACTACGACATGCTCAATTTGATCCGAGCAATGAAGCTGAATGGGATCTACCCATTTCTCGACATCAACCCGCAACACCTGTTCAAAGAAGATGTTGTTGAGTTCTATCGCAACGCTTATCTGGTTCCAGACGGGATTTACAGCACCGTTGGCAGAGTACCAGTCACCATTTATCGAGAGACGATTCGTTCTGTATTCGGGATGAAGCACCGTGGTTTGGCGGTCGAAGCTCTCAAGCAATCCGCCGCCGAAACCTGGAAAACGATTAAATTCGAAAATATCCCAGAAAAATTGAAATTTACAGCCAAGAGGAATGAATTAAAAAGGATTTACCGTGTTGCTTTGGATATTACCAACAAGATAGTCATGGGGATGGCGGGCAGTTATGACCAACTGTCATCGTCGAAATTTATGGTGTTGGGTGCGTTGATTCAGGAGGAAGAAGTCGATTGGGCAGACTATATTTTCAGGCAACTCGTGCGCGAGGTGAACAAGGTCGAGTGGCTTGACGATGAGAAGAAGTTCAAAACTAAGCTGGCGTTCGGAAAGCATCTTAGTTGGTTTTTGGAGAAGACCGGAGTGGCTAAGGGAAATACTGACCCCTTCCACCCTAATAAGAGGCTAGGTCACATGGACCATGAGAAGAAGAAAGTTGGAGGCACTGGGAAGGCAGCTCAGTTGTTGAAGGATCTGCCGGACTCAAGGTCATATCCAAGATACGATTTATCAGAGGAGTCGGACAGACCTGCAGCTGAGATCGGAACTGCAGTCGAGTCCGACAACGAGTCTGACGATACACCCATTGCAATCAGATTCAAGAGACGGGGACTAGCCCCAGAAGGACCTTCTAACCTGCAGTCATCACCGGAACCCTCTCCTAAGAGGCCAAGGAAACTGCAGTTTAGCGAGGGAGAGAAATCTGAACACCTCGCCAGCCCATCAGTTCGATCACCAGTTCATCCTGAAGACCTGCCTGCACCAGACACCACTGAAACTCGGATTATACCTGTTCTCACCCCTCCAGTCTACATATCCGAAGAAGAGGAAGCAGGTCTAATAATCTCTATTCCTGAAGCTGACTATACTTTTAACCTGTTAGAAAATAATACCTTCAATCTTTCTATTGAACAACTCCAGCTTGTTAAACCACAAGCAGAAAAACACTCTTTTGTACATATTTTTGAAGAGTGTAAATCCTTCAAAACTATGCCTTTTACAAATCTTCAAACCTTCGTTGCAACTAGTGGTTGGGAATATCCCCAAGCCACTGAGGAGGTTCTGATTGAATTTTGCAAAGAATCAGACTTGGCTTTAATCCTCCAGGATAAATGGTTCATGTCACATTTTAAAACAAACATGGACCACTTTATCCATTCTATCATGCTCAGCATTTTTGATGGCGTTTTTGGAGAGGAGGAGGAGGAGGAAGTTGAAAAGGAGATAAGGATTGAAGAAGTAGATGGAGATAATGAAATAATTGATTTGGTGGCTGAAGAAGATGAAGAAGAGAGAAAAACAGGAGAAAATATTTCAGTTGAAAAACAGCCAGAAGAAATTGAGAAGACAGAGGAAGTGGCTGATGAAGGAGATGAAGAAGAAGGAGAGGAGGTAGATCAGGAAAAAGATAAAGAAGAAAAGGAGGATGAGGATGATGAAGGAGAAAAGAAGGAGAAGGATGATGATAAGAATGATGATGATGATGATAATGATGATGGAGGAGAAGCAGGAGCAGAAAAAGAAAATGAAAAGGAAAAAGATGAGGAAGAAGAAAAAGAAAACTCTGGAGAAAAGGAAGAAGAAGGGAAAGAGGAAGAGAGAGAAGGAGACAAGGAGCCAGAACAAGAGCCGGAGCCAGAGCCTACTCACGAAGCTGCAGATAGATCATGGTACTCGCCCGCAGACACTGTACCTAGACGCAGAGGCCGGGTCAAGACTCCAGTCGTGACCCGGAGAAAACCCACTCGACCTACCACCGCAGACAGAGCCTCAGCCTAGTGGTTCCTTAGCGAAGGATCGGAGAGCACTCTCCATCACCTCGTATATCCCCTACCATGACCGAGCCGATCGTGCAAATCGCCGAGATACTATTGGAGAGCTGCTATCAACTCAGTCACTCCCGACCTTCATCAATAAATGCCAAGATAGACACCCTTCTACGAGAGAGAAATTCTCAGCCCTCCCCTACCAACAACAGAATGCCATTTGGCATGTCTGATTGGATGAGCAGGATGGAACAGCAGTTAACTACCCTTGTTGATGCTGGCAAAAAGGGGGAAGAAAGGGTTCAGGGGGAAGAGAGAGAAATAAGAAGCAAGAAGAAGCAGGATGTTCTTCAAATTGAAGGACCCTCTACTCTGAAGAGAAAGGAAGCCGTGGATCCAGACGACCAGGCTGACCAGCCTGAAGGAAAAAGAAGAAGAACTAGAGGTGGCTTTGAACCTACTCTAGAATGGGAAGGGAAGGAGCTATGGTTTGTGGAGGACTTTATTCCATTTGAAGCTCTTGAGATGTGGGGATCTGCTAGGAAGAGGTTCATCAAAGACTATTTCATCTGGGAACTACTTCAGGATGATAAACTCTCCCCACAAGAAATTTTCATAAACTTCATGGAAGAAATCCATCCGAAGCTTTGGGCTGTTCTGAAGAAGCACGCTAAAGAACAAAATGCTTATCCTATGATCCCTCCTTTCAGAGCAGAGGAAGCACCGACCCGCATGGACGGTGAACTTGATGAGTTAGCACTTCAAAGAGAAATCAAGCTAGTGTGTCTTGAGAACAGATTCAGATCCAGCAAGAACAAGACTTCGCAGCACTTGTTGTGAAGAGAAAATATGGTCTTGCTCCAGTCAAGATAAGACCTATTGGAGCTAAACCATTCAAGCCTGCCAAGCAGCCTATTCGAAGAGGCAGAGGAAGAGGCAGATGACTTCTAGTTATTTCTTTTACTTGTAATTTTATTTTCTGTACTTAAAACATTCTTGTAAAATTTCAATAATAAAGTCAGAAAATTTTATAACAGTCTGTTGAATGACAATTTCCAGTTGTCTCAATATTAGACTGATTTTAGTTTGTGTCTCGCACTTAAGTGCAGACTTGGTCATTTGATTTCTTACTTAAAGTTTTGCCATCATCAAAATAGGGGGAATTTGTTAGGAATACTTGTTAGATTTTGATGATGTCATTAATATAAAATCAAATGTTTATTACTTGGCAAAATGTAAGGAAGAACCAAATGAGTATCTTCCATAGGCCAAATATGTTAAGTATAAAACTTGGCAAAATGTAAAGAAGAACCAAATGAGTATCTTCTGTAGGCCAAAACTAGTTAGGCTGAAAAACGGATAAGTACTAAGTACAGCTTAGTCCATCAGAGAGGAACAGTCGACTCCAGACAGAGTAGCTCTGGTCAACTAAATTTATCAGAGAAGTTTGACCAGACTGCAGCCGAGGTACCTCAGAGAAGTCACCTGACCAGATAAGTCACAAAACAGTGAACAGCCGAAAGGACCTATCTGCAGAGATGTTAGCTGCATATCAGCCTACTCAAAGGCAGCCAAGTACTCCAAGTCCACATCAGCATGCGTTGAAAAGTCAAGTATTACGGAAAGCTCACATGCAACGTGATGAGACAAATTGGAGTGATTCCCGCAAGAGATATGATTTAAATAAATCATCCAGACCCACCTTGAAGACTTTAATCCTTTTATATTCAAAAGATTCGGCGCTCACATGCAGAAGTCTTCACAACGGTCGAAGATAAAATAAAATAATGGGAATCCAAATTTTGCAACGTTCAGAAAGAATAAACAATGAAGTCTCCCTCCAACGGACGGATTTGTTCAAAAGATTTGCAATGGCTACAAGGAAAAAGCTCAGAGATCTGACCTATATATATCTGAAGATTTGAAACTGAGCAACCACCGGTGCGAACATACATTCAAGCGATCAAAGCAATCAAGCAATCTAAAGCAATCAATAGCATCGTGAGAAGGGCAGATCTAAAAAGTTCATACTTAAGGAAGCTCTTAAGTTGGAGAAGACAAACACTCTTGTCTATAATCTTGAGTAAGGGGTACTTCACTGGTTGAAGTAAGAGACTGTAAAGGCATCCGAGGATCGAGGATCAAGAGGTGTAAGGCAGTCAAGTGTGTACAACGGCACGGATTTCCACTGGTTGGAAGCTGTTGTAGTGTGGTTTGAATCACTGTAATATTTATCACTGGTTGAAAATTATAGTGTATTCATCTCCAACTGGTTTGGAGAAAAGTGGATTAGTAGAGGATTACCCCACCTCTGAGACCACTATAATTGCCTGTGTTATTTACTGTTTTACTGCATCATACTTTAACTGCTGCATACATTGTTAACTGTTTCATTAAGTTGATTTCTATTCGTCATCAGCTGACTTCCGCACATATCCAAGAACAAACGACTCCAAGTCATTTGTTTAACTATCAGCTGAAGAAACTCACTCTTCGTGAAAAAGAGTTCAAGAGTTTCAACAAGTCTATTCACCCCCCCTCTAGACTTGTTCCTGGACGACTTGTGACCTACAGACCATATTCATGCCCGACTTCGACCTCGGCAAACTCGTAATGAAATCTATCGATATATCTTCCCCTTTCCATTCTGTCATGGGAAGTGGCTGCAATAACCCGGCCAGTTGCTGGTGCTCGATTTTGACCTGTTGACAAGTCAAACATCTCGCTACAAACTGCACGACCTCTTCCTTCATATCATTCCACCAAGAATTCCTCCTCAGGTACTTGTACATCTTACTCGAACCAGGATGAACGGAGTAAGGTGTATCATGGGCCTCACGCAAAATGCTCTGTTTCAGCTCTGGGTCGTTCGGTACACAAAGCCGACTCTGGAATCTCAAACCACCATCCTCATAAATCACAAACCCAGGAGACTTTCCCTTAAGAACGTTCTCTCGGATTTGAGTTATCATCGGATCCTCTAACTGCTTCAGCTTAATTTCATCGATCAAAGACGACGAAATCTCTAAAGCACAAAGTTGCCCGACAGCTCCAGGCAACAAGACCTCAACGTCTAACTCGATCAAAGACCGCCGAAGCTCAGACTGAGACGTAAGGATCTCAAGCGTTCGCAACGCAACCGGTTTCCGACTCAAGGCGTCGGCCACGACGTTCGCCTTGCCCAGATGATAAAGGATTTCGAGGTCATAATCTTTAATCAACTCTAACCACCCCCTCTGCCTCATATTCAACTCCAGCTGAGTAAATATGTATTTTAGACTTTTATGATCGGTAAAAATCTGACATGCAGAGCCGAAAAGATAGTGACGCCAGATCTTGAGTGCAATGGTCTTGCCGTGCTGCATCAATACGCACCCAAGACCCTGACCCGAAGCATCACAGTCGAAAGGGACACTGAAGCTAAATCTTCAATGTAAACAGCAAAACCCTCGTTGCCACAGGACAATGCTAAAACCGGGGCTGAAGTCAAACGCCTCTTCAGCTCCTCAAAACTCAACTGTCTCTCGTCATTCCAGACGAACTTCTCAGACTTCCGGAGCAACTGTGTAAGCAACCGAGCCAATTTCGAGAAACCCTCGACGAACCTACGATAGTAGCCGGCCAGACCCAAGAAGCTACGGATCTCCTTCATATTCTTGGGCGGTGCCCAGTCCAACACTACCTCAATCTTCTACGGATCCACTCGAACACCCTCGGCCGAAATCACGTGACCCAAAAACATTACTTCCTTCAGCCAAAACTCATATTTCGAGAACTTCGCATAGAGTTGCTCGGTCCTCAAAATGTCTAATAATGTCCACAAATGAAGGGCATGTTCTTCCTCATTCCTCGAATAAATAAGAATATCGTCAATGAAAACGACGACACACTTATCCAAATACTCGATAAAGACTTTGTTCATCAACTGCATGAATACCTCCGGTACATTAGTTAACCCGAAAGGCATAACTACGAACTCATAATGTCCGTATCTCGTCCGAAAAGCTATTTTCGGCACGTCGGACTCCCTCACCCGAAGCTGATAGTACCCCGATTTCAAATCAATCTTCGAGAATACCGCAACTCCCTGCAACTAATCGAACAAGTTATCAATCCTCGGCAAATGATACTTGTTCTTGATGGTCACCTTGTTTAGTTCGCGATAGTCGATACGCAAACGTAGTGAACCATCCTTCTTCCGAACGAACAAAACCGGTGCGCCCCAAGGCGAAGCGCTCGGTCGAATATAACTCGACTCAAGAAGCTCACTCAACTGCTTCTTCAGCTCGGCCATCTATGAAGGTGCCATGCGATACGGCGCCTTCGAAATCGGAGCCGCGCCCGGCTCTAACTCTATAGCAAACTCAACCTCACGATCCGGTGGCAATCCCGGTAACTCGTCAGGAAATATATCAGGAAACTCACTAACGACTAGAATCGACGAAAGCTCGACTCCACCATCCTCCGCCTTCAAGGCGTAGCACTAATAACCAGCACACCCTTTTCGCAGGAGTCTCATCGCCTTCAAGGCGTTAATAACAAACTTCTGGTTTCTCTTTCGCCCCGCGAAAGAGTGTTCAGTGCCGTCCTCGGCTAGCATGGTAATGATCCTCGTGTGGTAGTTCATGATTGCACCATGCCGCTCGAGCCAATCATCCCCGAGAATCAAATCCTCACCCTCGATACTCACGACAATAAGGTTAGAGAGCCAAGCTCTCTCACAAATAAACACAGAACAGTCCCGGACCTCTCGATCACCGACAATTCTATCACCGCTAGGAAGTTTAACTATGAAAGGCTCACAAGGTGATAAGCAGTCGAGACTCAAACGGCGTACACACTCTAGGGAAATGAATGAATGCGTAGCACCCGAATCAAAAAGCACACTGACAGGATGTGAATGGATATGAACGGTACCTGTCACCACAGTGGCCGCTGGATCCTCGGCCCTTCTCATCTCATAGATACGTGGAGGGGCAGAGCCAACACTGGAAGCTCCCCCTCTGGCGGGCTGACCCCGACCTCTCCCTCGACCGGCACCCGGCGGGGGCTGCGGAGCAAATGAGCCCTGATTCACACTCGGCTCCATAGGTGCTAGAAAAGAAGTCTGAGCACCAAGAAGCCGTCTTGCCCGCTCACAAAAGGAAGCCTTGTGGCCCGACTGACCACATGTATGACAAATCAGAGGCGGACGAGGACACTCCCGGTTCCGATGGCCCGGCTCACCACAGTTAAGCATTTGGTATCCCGAACGAAGGCACTGGCAGTACCTCGATAGCCCCCAGAGAAACGAGCCGAATTACCTCCAGGAATATTCGCAGACTGAGACTTCTGATGACCTCCACCCTTGTGACTCGAGAAATTTCCGGTAGATTTTTGTTTCTTACTCTCCCGAACCACCGCACTGGCCATCACCGGCATATCATAGGCAAGAGCTCGACTCTGATAATCCTTCAGGGTAGTGCAGACAAGTCCTGACATGTAGTCCCGAATCGACAGTTTCATCCGTCTGGAGAAGTGAAAAATTTTGTCGCTCTCCTCGACAACTTGGGTCTTCACATAACCCAACTCCTTGTTAAAATCGGCAATAACTTGGGATACGGGAATATCCCGAGGTTGAGCATCATAGAAGGCATGGACTCGAGCCTGTCTAACCGGCCACGGGCAATATTCAGTTTCCATCAATTCCTGAAATTCGGCCCACGAAGCAACATGATCTTTGGGCCCAACGGCCTCCCACCAATCCGTGGCGTCCCCAGTGAGAAAATACTGGGCAATAGGAACTTTACGGTCCTCGGGGCAGTTGGTGGCAACAAAGACTTTGGATATCTCCTTGATCCACCCTTCCCAGCCAATCGGGTCAGAGGCTCCCGTGAACTGAGGAGGATGCATCTTGATGACATCCTGGAGCCAACGGTCAGCTCCGTCCCGAGCAGCATGGGCCGGATTCTGGACAGCCTGGGCAATCGCCGCCATCTGGTTTACCATCTGTTGCATAACAACCGCAACACCAAGGTCAGCGCCACCTTGAGAAGAAGCATGTCTATGTTGGTCACCGGTGATGCCGGCTCCCGAAGAATGCGACGTGGCCGCCCCACCGGCTGCCCCACGTCCTCGGCCGCATCCACGACCACGACCACGACCACGGTTTCCTCCGGCATCCATACTGGTGTTAAGAGATAACAAAAGTATATTGATGATGAGTCAGGGAGGAAAAAGCAACTACGATTCAAGAAGCGGAACTACATCGCAAGAAAACAAAGGACCGAATAAGAAAACTTACTAGCACTGGAAGTACCGAGATGCTGGCCGCGGTGTGACAATATGCAAAACAAAACGCAACTAGACCCAAATAACTGACAAGCCTAGGTATCCATAAACCTAGCCGCTCCGATACCATTTTCTGTAACACCCCCGAGATATTCAGCGTATATTACAGTGCCGTGAATCCCTACATGGGACCCACCAGGCTAGACACAATTTACCAAAGTAAAAATACACATCATCCAATTGAAAACCAAACCACATGCCCGGTACAACCGGCGGGATAATCCACAATGGCAACATAAACAACTTGACGAATACAAATCTTAATCCGAAGAGAAAAGCCTAAGTACTCGCGAGTACAATCTATAAGTTTCAAAAGTGGACATCAACCATATCAAATGGAATAACGGAAATAAAAGGACTCAAACGCATATGTCAACGACCCTGACCAACATCCTCGTACTGTCCCAGCGCTTGCTCGTCCGGATGATTATAACCTGAAATCCATAATAAGAATTTCCCCACAACGGGTCCTTAGAGGGGTTAGAAATTACGCTAGTACAAGTAATCAAGGCAAACCAACCGCTTACACATTTCATAGTACATGCACCAATATCATTTCAAAAACCAAAACCAGACATGTCTTTTTCCGGAAACAAACAGTCAAATGATCAATTTGCCTAGGACCAGGACGCCACCATGAATCCCACCCGAGGCCTCTAAGGACCCTCCCGAGCTGGCCACTTTATAAAACAAGTCACGCACAGGCATCGCCTAGGACCAGGACGCCACCATGAATCCCACCCGAGGCCTCAAAGGACCCTCCCGAGCTGGCTAGCGAAACAAACTCGTGAATCCAGAGTGAAGTCATAGATTCGCCCGAGGCCCCGTCGGACCCTCCCAAGGTGAGTAAAGCACACACAATATACATTACCATTTCATGTTAAGCATAAAGGTTCCCAAAAATACTTGCCTTGAATTATTGACGATGTAACGAATGGAAGGAAAAACACCGACGAATGCTAGGAACCAACGAAAACGAACCTAACGATTCGAAGAACACAATCACAACCAACTCTAGACAAATACAGAAATGGAATACACCCGAAAACCCGCCTACGATTCATGTATATTCGTATAAAAATAACAATGAGGGCGGACCACAACCAAACCCTCCCGATTTCGCAAAACCAAGAAAATATACCATGAATCCGTAGGAAAACTAATGATATCAACAAGATTAATCATATTCATCATGGATTAACCAACAAAACGGAACGGATCGGACGAAAATCCCAAAACCCCCAATTTATCCAAAAATAGGGTTCTAAGAGATTTTACCTTGGATTAGGATGAAAGATTCGTGTTGATGTTGTTATAATACACCAAGAACTCAAGGAAGATGTTGGATGAGATGATTGGAGGAGGAAATCGCCAAGAAGATCGCCCGGAATCGTCTTGGCCGCGGAGAGGAGAAAGAAATGAGAATTTGTGTTCATCTCGGTCAGCTCCCTGGTTTATATAGCCAGGGAGTGTTAGCGCGCGCTAATCCTCAAGGTTAGCGTGCACTAACGGGACAAAACTACAGGCCATCCAGTTAGCGTCCCAGTCCAGTAGCCAGATTTCTGGCCATTAGCGTGCGCTACTCGAAACGTAGCGTGCGCTAATAACCTCTGGGTAGCGCGCGCTATCGACCAATAGCGTGCGCTACCTGGACATCATCCGAGTCCAAAAGTTAACTACCTACTACTCACCTGACCCGTTAGCATGCGCTATCGTACAAGCGTAGTGTGCGCTACCTGGTACCTGACCGAGTTCAGTAGTAAACTGTCTAGTACTGGACAGTCACGCTAGCGCACGCTACCGAGTATCTCAGCGTGCGCTAGCCTCCCGACATTAGCGTGTGCTAGTCTACGTAGCGTATGCTAATACGCCAGTCCAGAAGGATGGAAATAGCACTGCCACTCCCAGGGCTTGCTCTCTAGCGCGTGCTACGAATCAGTCGTAGCGTGCGCTACTAAGGGACCCCTAGCGTGCGCTATGCAGAAAAGATAGCGTGCGCTAGGTTACGAAATATAAACGGTTCACAACACCGGAATATGAATGAAACATCAAACGGAACACCTCAAAACGCATCATAAGATAGAATGGATCCACGACAACCCCGAAACGGCGGTTCCGTACAACAATTACGAGAATCAGATCAATAGATGACAGAAAAGATACATTGAAAGATACACGAGGGTCGCTACGATCGAAAAATACACCGGAAATGAAAATACAAGGGAAAGAAAAATGCGGATATTACACGCGACGATCAGAGCGGTCCGTAGAAGTATGAGGATGTTGTAGGGGAGGTGTATTAGCTACTGGTGGTAAGGTCGTAGTCTCATTCTTCTTATAAATCTGAAAGAACTCATCCAATGAGCTTTTGACCTTTCCCACTAGTTCCTTTGCTCGATCCTCGCCATACACAGCCTTCAAACACTTTTCCACATGCGTTAGCTGTTTTGATTATTTTGGTGTGTTTGGTATTTTGGTGTGTTTAGATTTGATTATTGTGGTGTGTTTTGATTATTTTTGTTATTTAGTTTGATTCTTTTTAGTGTATATATATATATATATATTTTGTTTATTTTGATTTGTGGGATTTCTAGATCTACCCATAATATTAATAAATTAGCTATATACAAGCTTCTAAAATCGTTTTAACCGGTTAAAAATTGTATATTCCAAAATTTTTGAGCCTTAATAATCTCTCTTTTCAAGCGTTGTAGCTATCATGTAAAATCGAGTCATTCGTTACCTTGAGAAAAGAAGAATCAGTCGGTTGATGAAAAATAGAACTGAAATTTACTTAATTTGAGGAGTTTTTGATTTTTCATGCTTATCTAATAAATGATTTTTCTGCAAAAATTCTATTCCCTAAAAAAAAGTCATTGGTGAAAGGAGGCTAGTTGAAAAAAAGAGAGAGGTGTTGAGCAGTAACAGCTGCCTAATTTTGGGGGTCCTAAAAACATTGCGAAAAATAAAGGACTAACCATTGTTGGTGCGTAGCTGCCGTCTCACACGAGACGGAAAAGGTGTTGGTGAAAAGAGTTACATGTTAGCAAAAACGGTGTGAAATCCATCACCTAAAAAAATGGAAAATGTGTTGGTGAAAAGAGCTACACGTTAGCAAATAATGGTGTGAAAGCTATCACCTTAAAAAAATAAAAAATGTGTTGGTGAAAAGAGCTACACATTAGCAAATAACGGTGTGAAAGCTATCACTAAAAGGGATGTAGATTATTAGCAGATTTAAATTAATTGGTGGCTGAATTTCAATACACTCAATTTCGTGAACAATCACAATATTTGATGACGCCGATGAAATTCTTTGTCATATTCATATTGAGTCGAAAAATAAACGAGTGATCGAGAGCAACCAATAAATGGAGTCGTGTGTGTCATGAGTGAGAAATAAATTATCAACCTTTTGGGGGGAAACCTTGCATTTTCGAATTACAAAAATAAAACCGTGTTTTAACTTCCAAATCATTAGTAGATTTATTTTGAATCTTGATTTATTTTTATCTACTATACAAAGATGGTTGTTGTGTATTAATGGCATTTTGATCTCCTTTTCTCTTTATATATAAGCATTTTTTTTATTTGTGTGGTTTATTAATTTATGTGCTATTTTTATTTTTTGAGTGTGATTAATAAAGAGTCTTGCTCGAGACTAGCAAGAATTCAAGTTTGGGGGTGTGATAGGTGTCAGTTTTATATACTTATCCGTGATTTGAATTGATATATTTCACCCATAATTATGCTAGTCTACTCGTTTTTGCTTTAAATTAATTAGTTTTTAATAATTGTATTTTTATAGGATGAAGATGTAAATTTAGCCTTAATCGGATTGAATTACTGATTTACTCAAGAAATATCATGTTTATAAAATATTCTCTTCATTGAATTTTTATGTATTAATGTTGTAGAGCTTTTCGAGACGAGTTCGGCAGTCTTTCTGGATTCAAAATCAGAGTTATATATCAAAAGTTATCATCCGAAGAAGATTTGGGGCGAAAACACAAAAGTCTAAGAAATTCTGGACTGAAAATAATGTCTGAAACTCCATACGGGCGTACAAATAAAGTTACGGCCGTAACTCACACAGCATAAAGCCGAAGCCATGTTACGGCCGTAACATCTGAAAGTTACGGCCGTAACATCTGAAAGTTACGGCCGCAACTCTTAACAGATTTTTGATCATTTTTTAATATTTTATACTTTTGGTCTATTATTGAGGGGATAACTGGCCTTGATCCGACCTAATGTAATAATGATGGAGCTTTGGAGCTATTAGATGACTTTAGGGGTATAAATAGACCCCTTATATCCATCATTAGTCATCATTGATCTTATATTTTTCCTACTTTGTAATATTTTTCTTTGTATGAAGAACACACTTATGTTCTTGAGTGATTTATGTAAGTGTGATTTAGTTTATGTTGTTGAGGGAGTTTATTGTTTCGTTCTCCTTTATCTACTAAGGGAGTTAGTATCAATTCTTTCACTTTTTCAACTAGTCTCCTTTCACCAATGACTTTTGTTAGGGAATAGAATTTTTGCAGAAAAATCATTTATTAGCTAAGCATGAAAAATCAAAAACTCCTCAAATTAAGTAAATTTCAGTTCTATTTTTCATCAACCGACTGATTCTTCTTTTCTCAAGGTAATGAATTACTCGATTTTAGATGATATCTACAAGGCTTGGAAAGAGAGATTAAGGCTCAAAAATTTGGGAATATACAATTTTTTTAACTGGTAAAAATGATTTTAGAAGCTTGTATATAGCTAATTTATTGGTATTATGGCCAGATTTAGAAATCCCACAAATCAAAATAAACAATATATATATAAATATATACTAAAAAAATCAAAGCAAAATAACAAAAATAATCAAAATACACCACAATAATCAAATCTAAACACACCAAAATATCAAATACACCACCCCAAACATGAAAAAGAAACTGTCCTCAGTTTAAAAAAAAATAGCAAGGGAAAAAAAACAGAATACTCCCTGTTTTGAAAGTTGATGCTTGAGCTAACGCCTTTTTGGATCTGCAAGAGAAAAAAAATATACGAGGCAAACAACAAAAAATAAAAAATATACCTGGAAGTATAACACAATTTTTAAGATGCGCTTCAGGAAAGTCCGAAGAGTCGCCTTACGCTGCCATCAATACTTTTATTAAAAACAAATTAATAAAAGTTACATAAATAAAAATAACAATACATAAATAGCGAATAGATTCGCATCAAGAGATAAAAAAGAAAATCCTTAAGCTGCCATCATTTAGCACGATTTTTACACACAACAGAAAGTAAAAATAACAATAGGTATATGGGTTATCAAAGGGAGAGGAATGAATCCACTTTTCATTTTCTCACAGTAAAATCTTCCATCCAGACAATATTAGCTAGAGCAGGATCTGGTTGAGGAACAAATTGGATGAGTTTATTGATTAGTTCTTCTGGTGTTGTTGCAACGATTATGATTCATTTAGCACGCTCGGAAATAAAACCTTAATTAGTAGAGTAGTCGATGAAAGATAGTAAACCATCAAAGAAATCATTGACATTAAGTAGACCTATTGGTTTTTTATGAACATTTAGCTGAGCTTTGGTAACCACATGAAAAAGTTCCTCAAGAGTGCCAAAACCACCGGGAAGGGTGATAAAGGCGTCAGAATTATTCATCATGTGAGTTATGCGATCTTGCATATTTACATCTCTAAACTCATCTCCAATAGTTGCCCCGGTGATTTTACTTTCAGCCAGAGGTTTTGAATTATTCCCAACACTTTTACTCCTTCCATATAGGCAGAAGCAGCAGCACGTCCCATTAATCCTAGGCTTCCTCCTCCATAAACTACATGAATACATTTTCCTTCTAATGTACGACCCAAGTTGTGGGCTGCTTCAGTAAAGCATGCCTCTGTTCCATAACTAGCTCCATCAAAAATGCAGACTGAGTTAAATCTTTTTGTGGAAGATGTTGATTCTATTTTTGAAAAGAAACTTATTTCAGAGAAAAAGAGAAAAGTAAAAGTTTGAGGGATGAATAAAAGAAACAAGCACAATGTTTATTTATAGAAGAAAAATAAGGTAAAAATATTTAACAAATCTGTGATTGCGTTAATTGCGCTTCATCTACTCAATAGAATAACGAATGCATTTATTGCGTATTACTATTTTATTCAGAAAATCTCACCATACGACAAACATAAAAGATACGCACGTGTATGTACAGTAGTTGTGATTGTGGCTAACATATTCCTCTGATTTTACGTTCAGAAACGGCTTAAACACCTTTTATGAGTCGGGGAGAAGCTTCCCATCAAATTTTCTTACAAATTGGCAAACAGGGTCTTATAACGTCAGATTCCCAAGGCGTTGTTCATATTCTGGTTTGAATTTATTCCACAAACATCGAATTATGTAATGAACGAGTCCACTAGGATGCGTGTCAAGAGAAATTTTGATATTATCTAAATTCTCTTTATTCAGACTATCCTTAATGAACTGAATTTTATCTTCTCTGTTTGTATATGGAATTCCTAAAGATAGACATTTTAAATTACAGTTCCATCTAGCACATTTATAGCAAACGGCTATTATCTTTGCTCGTCGTTTCTTGGTATATGAACTTTTTCCAAGCCCTGGTAAAAATCTAGTAGGTATTTAAGTGGATTCACATACTGTTCTCACTTTGGCTTCAATAATGAATCTAATGTCAAAAGGTATGCTTTTTTCATAAGCAACCTCATCCTTTCAAGTCTTGTCTTGTAAATTTTTAAAATGACTTTTTTGCTAAGAAAGAGAAATCTCTTTTCAATGTTATTCAAAGTTTCTTCCATGATAAATAAAATAAAATAAAAATAAAAGCAGAAAATATTTACAAATATCAGTTGTTGTGGGAAACTGAAGAATCCGACTTTAATAGTCACGGAGTACCGTTATCCACCACTTGACCGGACAAACACAATTGAGTACTAAGTTACAACGTGGAGAAATTGTATCTATAACAATAGTTTACAATGTAAGATTTCAAAAATAACATTAATACTTCCCCAGCAACGGTGCCAAAAACTTGACACGTCTTTGTGTAACTATCGCAAGTGCACGATAACGTATCAAGTAGTAAGTGGACTTTTCGAGTCCGATTTATCGATCCCACGAGGAAGTTAGGTTATATATTGAATTATACACTTTATCTATTTGTTTTAGGGATTAAGATGAGTGAAACACACAATTTAAGAGTTTGGTTTGACAATTGCAAGAAAAATGCAATAATAGTTCTAAAATTTAAGGAAATGAAAGATTTCACTAATAATAGATTAATGAAAGGGTAAAATGAAATAGTTGGGATTACAAACTTAGTTCATCATTAGTTATAGGAGATCATAAGATGAATTTACTTATTATGTTGTGTAGATTCGATTTTCCTTAAAAAGACGGTTCCTCTTTCGAATGTCAAAACGCCCCTTATATATTGAATCAATCCACTATATTTCTATGTTGATTGGCTTCAATACATAGCATTAGGGTTTATGAAAATAACTCAAAGAATCATCTAAGGTCTAGAGGTATATTTCTATCCCCTAGACCAACTTAGAGTGAAGATCATTTGATCTAATTAAACATATTTTCTTTCCAAACATATGAAGACCATAAATATCATCATTTATTGGCCAAATAGATAAAGATTGGTAAAACAATGAAAATCACACACAATAATAAGTAATCCATAATATATTTTTATACAAACTTAAATAACATGACAAACCTTGTTTATAATCCCAACTAAGGATAACTTAGCCCATGAAGGCTTTATTCAACATATTACAAGCTTGAGTGGTCATTATTAGTTGAAAAAGGGAAAGAATTGATACTAACTCCCTTAGTAGATAAAGGAGAAAGAAGCAATAAACTCCCTCAACAACATAAACTAAATCACTCTTACATAAATCACTCAAGAACACAAGTGTGTTCTTCACAGAAAGAAAAATATTACAAAGTAGGAAAAATTTAAGATCAAGGATGATTAATGATGGATCTAAGCGGTCTATTTATATATCTAAAGTCATCTAAAAGATCCAAAACTCCAGCATTATTACATTATATCGGATCAAGGCCAGCCATTCCCTCAATAATAGACCAAAAGTATAAAAGATTAAAAAATAATAAAAAATCTGCCAAGAGTTACGGCCGTGACTTTCAGATGTTACGGCCGTAACATATGTAATATCCAGAATTTCTACTACTATTGTTTAATGTTGGGATAACAAAAACCCTGTATCGATGCTGTTGGGATAAACAATCCCTGTATAGATCGTATTGTCAGAATGTTTTGACAATATGCCAAATCCTGCATACCGCTAATAGCTGTATCGAAAAACTGATCAAGTATCAACCTGTATCGAAGACTTCTCACAGTCCCAACCATACAGTAAAACTATCATACATCAAAGAGTCCCGCAAAGCTAAGTATGGAAGCTGTCTCAAATATCGATACAACAATCCTTCCATACAGCCTCAAACAGGACAAGAAGGAATCTTCAGTATTCGCTAGAGGTGAAGTCCAGTTTGATAAAGAAGTATTTAAATACTAAAGGATAAAGTATTTAAATACTGTAAGTCATCAGAAGATCTTCAAATCCTGCAATATCCGGATCTCACTCAAATATCAAGTTGTCACATAATCTTGCTCAACGGATCTATTTCAAACGGATATATTTCAGAGGCTATATATATCTCCAGAGTTTGAAGATCATCCACATCAATAGATACATACATACACACGACTTACAAACGAACAAGTGCTTACAAGAATATTCAGAGCAAAACATATCTCCCTAAGCTTTCTGCTATTCTAATAGAAGAGATATACAGTGCTCAAGCCGTGAACAACACATCATCAGCTATAAGCTCATAATGTCAAGTTGTTCCAATATTGTTCTAACCCTTGAACAAACCCATCAGACATGTGTGGACTGAGAAACCTTGCTATTCCCGAACTGTGTGTGACGGACTTGCATTGAAGAAGACGAAGCTTCAGAACTATGTGTGAAGAAGTCAGTCACGTGTTAGCACAAACCAATCTGTGTGAACGGTTGAAAGCTAAGATCATTATATAAATTTGTGTGAACGATATATTGATTAGGTTTGGTTATAATTACGCAGTTCTGTACGCAGTAATTATAATAAACTTTTTACTCCTATGTGGAGGACCAGTGGACGTAGAGGGGTTTACCTCGAACCACTTTAAATATTGTGTTATTTACCTTCTGTCTTTATTGTTTTATTAATTGTGATTATTTAAATATACATTGCACACCGAGTTACTGTATCCTCAGCAAATTACTGTATTAAAGACTTCCGCTACGCACTCAGATTTAAAAACCGTACAGCTTGTTGTTTCAAACAATTTCCAAGCTGTATCCTATATACTTAGTGGCCAACAAGTGGTATCGGAGCGGTTGATTCTAAAAAGAATCAATCGTATTTTTAACCGAATCAAATCCAAAATCGCTTATTTTTATAAAACAGTCTTTTGCATTCCTACATTCTCATATGGATACATCAATGATCAACAAAGTTCCTATGTTCTCTATTAATGAGTTTGATGATTGGAAAATCAGGATGGAGGCTCATCTTGCAGCAATGCACGAAGAGATGATTTTTGTTATACAGGATGGCCCCATCAAGATAATGAAGGTAAATCCGGACCCTAGGATTGAAGGCCAAGCTCATGCTGAGATGCTTGAAAAAGAGCGCGAACAATGGACTTCTGACGAAAGAAAGCGTGCCAACCTCGACAATGTTGCGAAGAATGTGCTGTTTGTCACCCTTGACAAAGGCACATTCTCTAAGGCAAAGAGCTGTAATTCAGCCAAGGATATCTGGGATAAACTCAAGTTGATTTGTGAGGGAACTGAGCTCTCAAAAGAAAACAAGATTTCCAAATTAACTCAGCAATTTGAATCTTTTGAAATGAAACCAACTGAAACACTTGAGGAACATGACCTCAGATCCACTGGAATTGTTGGTGAACGTGAAGCTTTGGGCAAAATTTATACTCAAAGGGAGAAAAACCTAAAGATTTTCAGATCTCTCCCTGCCCGATAGGACATTAAGACCACAACTATGCGTGTGTCGTGTAATCTTAGTGAAATATCTACCTTTGATCTCTTTTATGACCTCAAAGCATTTGAGTACGATATAGACAGGAGAGAGAAAGCTAAAGAATCTCCCACTAGGACTACAGCCTTAGCCGCTATATCCAACCATCGACATAGCATGCCCAGCCCATCAAAGCCAAATTACAAGAATGCTGACAGCGACGACGACATCCTGTCGCAAGATGAAATGGCGCTCCTCATGCACAAGTTCAAAAAGTTCATCAAGCAGTCTGGAAAGATTCCCTACGGGACCAAGCCTGTTCACAAGGTAAGTACTGAAACATCCTCTGGCGACGCTAACCTGTGCTATAATTGCAGGAAACCAGGACATTATGCAAACAAATGTCCTCATCCCAAAGTTCAAAAGTTGCTGGTAGCCGAGCAACAAGAAAGGTATGAACGAAGACGTGCTTGGAAAAATAAGCTCAAGGCACTGATAGGAGAATCAGAAGCCTCCCCCACACCATCCAAATCCGAAGAATGTCTTCAGGTAGTCACTGAAAGTGACTCATCTCACGATGAATTCGAAGATAAGGCATATATGTGCTTTATGGCAAAGTACACTCCGGAAGAAGAAGATAGCGATGATGAGGTAAGCTCAACCTCAATTATTCCAGTAAATACATCGCATACTTTCGAAAACATGATGAATAAATTTAAGAATATTCAAAAAGCCCACGAGACTTTGAAAAATGAAAACATTCAGCTTCAACTTTCCAACATAGAGCTGAAAGAAGAAAACGACTTGCTGAAGATAAACTATGAAAATATGTCAATTGATTGTAAAAACAGCAAGGTCGAGCATGAAAAACTCGTGGAGAGCAATCATCAACTTGCTCATGAACTAATTGAGACTAAGTCTCAAAATAGAAGCAAGAAATCATCTAAAAGAATGGAAGAAATTCTAAGCACTGGGCAGCATGCTCATGATAAAAGTGGCTTAGGATACAGCTCATTTTCCAACAAAGGGAAAACTAGTACTGTGTTCGTCAGGAGTGTGGAACACATTCCTGTATCGGAAGAAACTCCTAGTCCTGTGAAGGAACCTGCTGCTCCGCGAAAAGCAAAGGCTGCCATTCCTCCCCCGCAATCCTATTCGAGACAGCGGAATCATAAGCCATTTCAACCTGTAAGGCGCACGCAACAGCATGCTCCCCGAGCATATCAACAGCACCAACAACCGTTCAGAAAGAAGGCTGTATCCAAATACCAAAGGCTGTGTCCAAGTACTAGATACAGGAGCCTCATTATCCATCAAGAAAGCAGGTGTCCGCACAGCATCGACAACAGCTTTGGGAATCTAACTGGAAACCCAGAAGGCAAGCTGTAAGGCTAAAGAAAATGGCTCCACCTCCGAGACGGCATAAGTACTGGATTAATAATAATAATCCTGATTTTTACATGCATAATGATTATAATGGATACAGTAACTACGTACATGCCCCACATAGATACCACAAAACTGTACCAAATGTAACCTACAGTAAGCCAATTGCTGTCAGGAAAATTTGGGTACCAAAAGGCACTAACATTCACGGACCCAACAATCAAAGGGGACCTAAATCTACCTAATTTGTTTGCTACAGGACATTTTGGAGAAGGACATATGGTACTTCGACAGTGGATGCTCCCGGCATATGACAGGAGATAGAATCAAGCTATCAGATTTTGTAGAAGGTCGCGGTCCAAAAGTGCACTTCGGTTTTAAATCTAAAGGAAGAACAAGAGGAAAAGGAAACCTTCTTGTTGGAAAATTCAAAGTCACCGATGTAGTTTATGTTGAGGGCTTACAGTACAATCTACTTAGTATTATCTAGTTCTGTGACAAACAGTTCTCGGTGAAATTCTATATAGATCACTATAGAGTCAAGAACATCCTGACCAAAGAAGTTGTGCTCAAAGGAAGCAGATCAGGTAATATGTATATTGCTGACTGGATGCCTACGAGCTCCACAATTCCTTGTTTAGTTGCCAAAGGCAATGCAGATCTAAGCTGGCTATGGCACAAGAGGATTGCCGAATGTATCATTCCAAAAAGACAGTGTCTGTGGACCATGTCAAAAAGGCAAGCAAATCAAGTCCACCCTGAAGAGAAAATCCTACCTTTCAACCCACAGAGTGTTGGAAATGCTACACATGGATCTCTATTGTCTTATAGACCCGGTAAGTTTGGGAGGAAAGAAATACAGTCTCGTTGTTATTGATGATTACTCCAGGTATGCTTGGACAATTTTCCTAAGCAAGAAGAAAGAAACAACATCAAAGCTGCCCGAGCTCCTGAGAAAGCTTTAAAATGAAAAAGGATCGAGTATCGTGTCCATTCGTTCCAACAGAGGTACAGAATTTACTAACCGCTTTATAAAGCAATACTGTTCGGAAAATGGGATACAACACGAATACTCAGCTGCCCGTACACCTCAACAAAATGGTGTTGCCGAGCGAAAGAACAGGATGCTGAAGGAAGCAACAAGGACAATGATTGCCGCAAGCAAGTTGCCACAGCGTTTCCTGGGTGAAGCAACCAATACAACATGCTATACTCAAAACCGCTGTATCGTCAACAAGCACCACAACAAAACCGCATACGAGGTATGGAACAACAAAACTCCGTTAGTTTCGTATTTTCACATTTTTGGATGCAGGTCTTATGTGTTGAACAATGGGAAGGATCAACTTAGAACCTTCGATGAGAAGTCGGATGAAGGAATATTTGTAGGATATTCCTCCTTCAGCAAAGCTTACAGGATCTTTAATAAAAGGAAGCTGACGATCTAGGAATCAGTTCATGTAGTGTTCGACGAACCTCACCATGACCCTACAGGAGTAGAATCTGTTACTCAGAACATCCGAAAACTTTCCATTTTAGATCCACCAACTCCCATAGAACCTATTGTTGACCTAGAAATCAACCCCGCAACTGTAAGACCGACGTAGATGAAGCCGATGCTATACAAACTGAAGTCAAAACTATAGCAACTCAAGATACAATATGGGACCCCGAATTAGAACCCGACCGAAGATGGTTGAGAGATCACCCGCAAGAGCTGATCATTGGAAACATTAATGCTGGTGTTTCTACCCGTAGGAGAATACAGAGTACACAAGGAAATGTACTGTGTGCACAAGAAGAACCAGATACTGAGATATCACCATCTCCTGAATAGAAATCTCAATCCGAGCTTAGAACACTCAATATGTGCACTATTGCTGTATTCTTAGCCCAGTCCGAACCTGTTTCTATCATCGAAGCTCTAAATAATTCTCATTAGATAACATCTATGGAAGAAGAGCTTAACAGTTTCCAAAGAAACAATGTATGGTATCTTGTACCCAGACCTACGCATCAATCAGTCATTGGAACCAAATGGGTATTTAGAAACAAGAAGGATCGAAATGGACTCATAATAAGGAATAAATCAAGGCTAGTCGCTCAAGGCTATAGACAGGAAGAAGGCATAGACTACGATGAGACGTTTGCCCCTATAGCCAGCTTAGAAGCTATTAGGATATTTTTAGCCTTTGCCGCCCACAAGAGCTTCATTGTATACCAAATGGACGTCAAAAGTGCATTCCTAAATGGAGACCTTGCCAAAGAAGTTTATGTTGAACAACCACTAGGGTTTGCCAACACAGACGGCGTAGACCTAGTATACAGGCTAAGGAAAGCACTGTATGGACTTAAGCAAGCCCCTAGAGCATGGTATGAGACTCTGTCCCAGTATCTAACCGATAATGGATTTGAGAAAGGAGCTGTGGACAAGACCTTGTTCAAAATACAGGAAGGCGATGACCTTCTAATGGTTCAAATTTATGTAGATGACATTATATTTGGTTCAACTAACCTTGCTTTATGTCAAAGGTTCTCTCATCTCATGCAAAGTAAATTTGAAATGAGTATGATGGGAGAACTTAGTTATTTCCTAGGTTTGCAGGTAAAGCAGTTGCCTACAGGGATATTCATCAACCAGGAAAAATACAGCAAGGAGCTTCTCAACAAATTTGGAATGAATACTTCCAAATCATCGTCAACCCCCATGAGCACTTCCGTGCAAATTAGTGCTGATGAAGCCGGAAAGCCGGTTGACCAATCACTCTATAGGAAGCTTATTTGCTCTCTCCTGTACCTAACAGCTAGCAGGCCCGATATCCAGTTTGTTGTAGGAGTGTGTGCGAGATATCAAGTAGCACCCAAAGAATCACACTTCAATACAGCCAAACGAATCTTGAAGTATATTAGAGGAACAGTCGATGTAGGACTATGTTATCCTAAAGAAGGCGAATTCAATTTAGTTGGCTACATCGACTCGGATATCGGAGGCTGCAAGCTAGATAGGAAGAGTACAAGTGGAACTTGTCACTTTCTTGGACTTAGACTTGTGTCTTGGTTTAGTAAGAAGCAATTGGCAAACTCACTTTCCACGGCTGAATCAGAGTATTATGCTACTGGTAGTTGCTGTATGCAAATCCTTTGGATGCAGCAACAGTTGTCAGATTATGGGATTGAAGCCAAGGAAACGCCCATCATGTGTGATAGCATGAGTGCAATTGCAATAACGCACAACCCTGTATTGCACTCGCGCACCAAGCATATCCATATGAAGCATCATTTCATCAGGAATCATGTCAAGAACAAGGATGTTCGGCTGGAAAAAGTTCATACAGATATTCAGTTGGCCGACATTTTCACCAAGCCTCTCGACACAGCAAGATTCAACATGCTTCGACAAGAATTGGGATTGCTACCACCTGACTCCCTGTAAGTATTTACTGTTTTTACTCAACAATTGAGGGGAAATGCTGTAAGACCCAAGAATACAGTATTCACCATTAATTATCTGTACACTCAGAGCCTTCAATACAGCACTGTAGGGAACAAAGCAATATGAATCATCCTATAGCTAACGTGTGCAATAATTAAGGGGGAATACAGTGTGTCCCATGAATACAGCATTAATCCAAAAGTTGCTGTATGGAATTGAAACCTATATGTACCTTTTAAGGAGAATGCTGTATCGTCGCGGATACAACACATACTATAGGAAATCGATTCATTATATATTATAATATTTTATTTTAAAAACAATTTTTGTCCACGTACCCTGTTTTCATGTCAAACGTCTTTTACATTAAATGCCTTACACGACATCTGGACAATCGAATCTTAAAAGCCGCGATGTTTTCAAATTGTTTAATATTTAATACCGCCGTTTCAGGCATCAAGGGTAATATGAAATGTCAGAAGTGGGACCCGCTCCTATTTTAAAATTTAATGGATAAGTGTACCAGTTACACTCAGTCTATCGTGACCGTTCATTTTAAACACCGGTTCCCATCCCTTAAATCTGACCATTCGTTCTCTGAAAACTCTTCTTCGCTGCCTACTATAAAAGGACTGTAAATTCCATTTGAGACTCTTTATGCCTTCTGCATATTTTAAGAGCACTCGAGCATTCAGCCTATAAGATTTTCCTGTGTTTACTCCATATTTCTTGAATCTTTTTTCACCGATTACTTGAGAAATCATTAATGGCGTCTACCCAGACATCTTCCACCTCTCTCAAGAAGTCACTCAACTTCATCGACAGACGGATCTTCTCCAGATATGTTGTGCTGGACGCATTCACGCTGAAGGTGATGACGTTGATGCCATGGAGGTCGTCACTACAAGAATCGGTCAGCAAGGCCTCTACCGCCTTGGGAGCCACACTGCCGAAAAATATGACGCTTATCTGGTTGAGGAATTCTAGCTCAACGCCGTAGTTCGTTTTCTGTCACTGGCTCAAGGAGGTCATGTCGCTGACATCACAGCCGTTATCCGTGGAGTGGAGATCCGCGTTGACCAAGAGCTTCTCCAGAACATCTTCAGGCTACCTTCTGATGGCCTGACTATGGAAGAACTTGAGACCTTTGGGTCCCAAGAACTGTTGACTCAGTACTATGGCTTATTCACCGGTTCAGCAACGGTGGAAGTGGTTCATACCACATGCCATAAGAAAAAGTTTTATTTACCTTTCGTTTACTTACATGATTTTTGCTGCCGTATTATTGAGAATCGAATAGGTGCTTTTGAGATGTGCACCAATCTCAGGTTCAGGATGATGGTCGCGATAATGACCTACGAGAAGGTCAATTGGTGTCAGATCATCCTTAAGCGCTTGAAGGAAGAGGTGTCTAAACCTGCTTCACAGAAGAAATCGTTTGGTTTGTTTTTGAACCATTTTTTGACAAAGTGCGAACTTCCGCAAACTGTAGAGGCAAAGAAGATCAGTTCACGGATATTCTTAGGAGGCGTCAGGCCTACTGCCTTCAACCAGAGCATCCTGATTGCCAACAGACCTTTTACCCGAAATTTTCCGCTGTCTGCAGATCCGAGGGATGTTTCTTTTAAGTCCCAGAGTGTTGAATCATCGAAGAAGAGAAAAAGATTTCACAGCAAAACTCCAGTTGCTGTTGAGAAGCCGAAAAGGAAGCTAAGGAGGCTTACAAAAGTTAAAGCTACAGAACCCTACGAGGATGCTCCTCTCGTGGCTCAACCCACTGATCAACTCCTCCAGGTCCCAACCCCTGTGGAAGAGATGCCCGCTACTGTCGATACATTAGATCCCGAGCCCTTGGCGGCTACGACGGATGCTAGGACATCTGCCAACTCAAAAGACTCTGGCGAGTCGGCTACCTTTACGGAGCCAAAAGCTATCTTTCCGATACGGGATTCCACACCCGTTCAGGATCCATCTTTCTTCAGGGTACCATCCCCTGTAAGGTATCCCTCTCTGATACAGGATTCCACACCTGTAGAGGAACCCATTCCTACAGCGAACCCAGGCGCTGTACGGAGTCCCTCCCCGGACACAATCATTTCCAAGACCCTGCTTTCCGTACAAATCGAACAGTCTTTCGAGCTGTTTCTCCAATGGAAGAGCTACAGACTTGCTTCGTACGAAACTCTGTACAACTGGAGTGAGTGGAGTAATGAAGAAAAATTTGTTTTGGAAGTGACGGACACTCAAGAAATTGTTGTCCTGATCCAATGGGAAAACTTATTCGTTAAGGAGCTTATTGAGAGCCATCTGTTTGATAAGGCCGAAGCTCGAAGGAAAGGGAAAGCTTCGTCCATAGAATATCCCGATAGTCCAAAGCCCGATCCTGATTCCGACGATGATGACGATGCACTCCAGGCCGGTCTGCGGATGAGTCGTGAGGAAGACCAAGTAAAGAGAGATGTAGGGACATCTACTCATCAGTCGCCCCCTTCGCCACAACAAGACACTGTTCCCGAAAATGAGGATTCAGTCCCTCATGTCGCAGAGGAAAAACATGTTTCGCAACAGGCACCCGAGCCTGTAGTCGCCCCCGCCGAAGAAATATCTAGCGCCATCCAGCAAGAGGAATCAGTTGTTGGGAGTATGCCCTCGAATGCCACTCAGAGGATGTTGAGTGATGGCATTGTACTTGTTATTATGTAAATCATCAATATAAGGCAATGGATGTTTCTTTATTTACTGGTAGTTACTGGCATTCCTAACTCGTAAATATACATGTAGAAACTAGTCTGTGTATTTGAGAGCAAAACATTCCACTCCTTATTAGATAAGGGGGTCGGCACTGGAAAGGTTTATAGCTCAAATACTTAATCGTTCGCAAGTCGATGAAACTTGACTGGGCGTTAAGTTTATGTGAAGACTTGTATGACGTGTTCTTTGACAAGGAGAGTTCCTGTCGAACACTAATGGTTAGTGGGAGCACACATAACAGGTATGCTAATTGGATTAGTATACTCGAACCGACTCACCCTCGATTCGTCACACGGATTTCACTCTGGGACAGTCAATGATGGAATCGAAAGGTTGTGATAGGTATTCGTGAACCTTAGACTTGAGGATTTAGTAGGGATGTGCTTTTGACGTCAAGATTTTCATTAGAGTAGTTCGACCCTATAAACCGGAAGGCGGGGGTCAACCTCAACGTGCATCTTGATGGGCAAGTAGCAGGTCCTACTGAATACCAAGATAGAATTCTTTCTACTGTTAGTGAACGGGTTATATGTCCTATGCGGTTATTGGCAGATGAGATCATAAGTCTTTGGCCAAAGCATTGGAGATAGCTGTATTAGATACACGAGAGCTCGATGATCTCGGTTTGCATTAACGCATGCATAGCATCAAGTACAGATGGGGTTTGACTGACCGTGACCCTATAACTTGATCGGGACATTTGAAAGAAGGGTTTATACGTATACTGGTATTCGCGACAGAATTGTTCTTGAATGATCGCAATCATTTGTTCTCAGTTGGGGTACAGTGTAGGCCGCCAGGCTGGTTAGGTGGTGCTACTACTCTTTGGCTCCTCCCACTGCTGACTGAGACGGACCTACCGAGTCGCGCAATAGGATTGACGATGGAATGAATAATGCTAATTCTCCCATTATGAATATTAGATATTAGATATCTAATTTTGGAACATTGGATGTTTAAATCGATTTATTGGATAAATTGATTTACGGCCTAATGAATTAAATAAATTACTGGGTGATTAATTTAATTCATGCATATAATTATTTCTTGGAGAAATTAAGTATATTATTTTGTATTTGATATGTTTAATTAATTGGATTAATTAATGGATATAAATACATCGATACGGAATCGGAGTTTATCTGTTTAGACCCTCGGGAGTCCGAAATGGACCGAACTTGTCCGATTTCTAGCTTGGCCGCCCCCCACTTATATCCATGTGTGTGTATTGACTTGTCCCCATCATGGTTTTGGAATCTCATGTGTTGAGGGGACAAGCATCATATACATTATATGGGGGAATCTCTCATGTGATATAATTTGATTTTATGTGGGTTGAATAAGAAGGGGAAGAGGACTTTGATCTCATTTCACTAAACTTTGGGAAAGCCTTCCAACGTGAGGAAAGAGAGAGAGAGAGATAGACTTTGAGTTTAACACTCATATTCATCTTCTTCATTCACTTCTTCTTCATTTTCTTGGAGAAAATTGGGAGAAATTATTGAGAGATATATTATACACTTAGAGTATAGTAATAAAAGCTTCATCACATGATTCTAGCCGTAACCTTAGAGGTTAATCAAGTGTTGTTATTCCGGTCGTTTTTCCGGCGCGTGGCAAGTAGAGACGCGGTGCTTTCGGCGTTGGATCGTTCAAGGGCTTGGAGCGGATTGAACTCGTAGAGATCAAACTAAAGCTTGGGGAATAGTTCAAGAGAAGGTTACCGTTTAATCAACGGACTTCGAGGGTTAGTTTCTTACGACTCTTGCTTTTCGTTTATATATATTCGTATATACGTAGATCGATCGATCCTCGTAGGGTTTCGGATCGAATTAATTTTCATTTTACCGCTTCTGCTGGGTCTTTGTTTTAGGCACCGAATCCCGACAGTGGTATCAGAGCATAGGTCTTGCGAACGTATATACGATATTGGCATTTGGAATGCTTGATTAGATGGTGAATGATTTGGAATCATCTTAGTCATAATCGTGGTATATGTTTTTATGTTCGTTGTAGTTATATTTTTCATAAGTTTATGTCTAAATATAAATCTTAATTTATGGGAAATATGATTTATATTGAAGATATGAATGTTGGAGAATATAGATATTGGATATCCGGTCGAAAAACTAACCCCGAATTGCCGTTGGATGGTCCGGGGGTGGTCCGGAAGCAGGGGGCCGCGACCTAGGGCTCGGGGGCCGCGGCCCAGGGATGATGCGGCCCGGCACAGGCAAGCGCCGCATCTTGGGGCCGCGGCCCGAGCTCAAGGCCGCGGCCCAGCCGGGCAGCCGCATCTTGCCAGTGGCGTTTTCGCGCGTTTGCTATTTTCGGACCCGTTTCGTGCTTGTTTGCTTAGTGTATTCCTAAAAATGATTTCCCTCATTTTAAATTAGATTTAATATGATTAAAATGATTTATGGTAGTTTATTTTATAAGGGAAAACTGATTTATTGGAATACTTGTGATCGACCGAATTATTTTGAACGTTTTCATATTACCGATTGTGTGAATCGATTTGATCGATTCGTATTGTTGATTGGATCAATGTATCTCTACGCTTTCCATTTATTTAGTATTTATTGGATGAATGATTTTGAATGGTGATGTGGTTTGTGGACTTAGTTTTTGAATCGTTCGTTTTATTCGATTGGGTTGTAAAGGCCGTTTTGAGCCTATTTATTTTACTAGAAAAAAATTTGTATCTAGGATGCAATTTTCAATGTAAAATTTATATGTAATGACGAAGACCGGAGGAAGATCCATTTCGAGAAGACGAAGATTCAAGACAAAGACTTGTAATTAGATTACAGAGTTTTTGTTTTCTAGGAACGGTCCATGAACCACATGTTGGTAGCAACTAGGTTGTGAATGGTTGTTTCATATTGTATGAATGCCACAAACGCGCTAAAATGATTAATGTGCAAAGTGTAACGTTAATCGCGAAAATTCTCCAACGATAAATTATTAAGTTTATAAGGTTTCAAGGTTTTCCTTACCTCCATCGAGTTTTCGGGAAATTGAAATCCAAACCGGATGTGCTATTCTTCCGAGTTATCGGGGTAGTCGTTTGGGGAGGACGGATAAATTACCGGGAGCGCATTGGATGCCTTCGGTTGGAGCAAATTTTATCCCTAGAAACCTGATAGGTTGTCGGATAAGATTCAATTGTGAAACTGATTTGCGTCGATGGTATAAACTTAACTTGTTCACGAACCATAGAAACCGTATAGGTTGAGGGGAGTAAACAAGGGGAAAAAGAAGATCGAATCATCCATTAGATGGGTTGGTGTTGGACACCACTTTATGAAAATTAATAGACTAGAAACCTGTTCGGTTGCCCTCTATTAAGATTTATAAAGAACTCGATCACCACTATGAAGTAGAGCGACGATACTTCCGGATTTCACATGGGAGTGTGTTATTCCGATAAAAATAGTGGGAGCTAGGTAACAAGAATAGAAAAGACCTTAATACTATACTCAGAACATAATTGAATGAGTCACTAATTAATCTATCGTACTTAATGCAGACTCAACTCTCAATATGACAATGAATCCACTCGCAATTAACAGAAAGAACACCTTAATGGGACCTAACTTTGTGGATTGGCTCCATGTCGATGATTGTCCTCAGTATAGAGGCACTGGGATACGTCTTGGAGACGGATATTCCGGCGCCTCCTGTGCGGACCAGAGCCAATCAGGAAGAGATTGAAAACCACGAAAAGTGGGTTAAGGATGACGTGAAAGTCCGTGCTTACATGATGGCTTCTATGTCTACTGAGCTTCAGAGAGCTCATGAGAAAATGACTTCTGCTAGGCAGATTCTATCTCACTTAACCGAACTTTATGGTGAGCACAGCAGAACTGCTAGATATGAGATATCCAAGCAACTATTCGGTGCAAGGATGAAGGAAGGTGAGAAAGTTGGGGAACACATCCTCAAAATGATATCCATGATCGAGAGATTAGAGGCTCTTGATTCTAAAATGGATACTTCTCTCCAAACCGACCTTATCCTACAGTCTCTCCCTGATTCCTTCTCACAGTTTGTTATGAACTTCAACTGCAATGAGATTGCATGTAATTTAGCTGGGCTAAGGAACAAACTTGTGACCGCTCAGTCTCAGATGAAGACTCCGCGGATGAAGGAGTCTGCTCTTGTGATTTCTTCTGGACCTCGGAGGTCTAAGAATAAGAAGAAAAATACCAAGAAGCGGACTGGACCGCAAGCTAAGGACCTTAAGGGAAAGGGCAAGGCCCCGATGGTTCCGAAGAACAAGAAGAAGAAGGATGCTTGTTTCAAGTGCGGTGAGCTAGGCCACTGGGCTAGAGACTGTCCAATTCTTCATGGCACTTCAGGTACAGAACTTTTAGTTTTGGAAACAAATTGTTCTGCTACTGTATTTTCTACTTCCTGGATACTGGATTCTGGTGCTAGTTCTCATATTTGTACCGTGAATCAGGATCTGGAACAAAGTAGGAAGCCTGGAGCTAGAGAAGTTATGATCACAGTCGGAAGCAGGCATAGTGTCGAGGCGACCGACATAGGATCACTTCTTTTGGGTTTAGAATCCGGCTTTGTTTTGACTTTAGAAGATGTACTTGTTTTGCCCAAGGGGCACAAAAACATTGTATCCATTCCGGTCATGGACCGAAAAGGCTTTTCATTTTTCATTGGTGATGGTTCCTGCAAAATTTATTTTAGAAATAAACTAGTGGGTACTGCTACATTGTTGAATGGATTGTATCATCTAAATCTCAGCAACAAAGTAGTTGTGAATACTATGACTAGAAAACGTGGTAGAGATGAAACCAATCAAGTTTTGAAATGGCATTTTAGACTTGGTCATGTTGGTCAGACCAAGGTTTACAAGATGGAAAAGGATGGACTTATGGGTCCATTGGGATTGGATCCCTTTGCTACTTGTGAATCTTGCCTTAAAGGCAAAATGACTAAGTCCCCCTTCACAGGGACTTTTGAAAGAGCCGCTGATAAACTGGGATTAATCCATACTGGCGTTTGTGGTGCTTTGGAAGCATCACGTGACGGATATCAATATTTCATTACGTTTACAGATGATCATACTAGGTATGGTTATGTATACTTAATGAAACGTAAATCCGAGGCCTTTAAGAAATTCCAGGAATTCAAGGCCCTAGTCGAGAAACAAACTGGTAATCCTATCAAAGCACTTCGGTCGGACCGAGGTGGCGAGTATATGAGTACGGAGTTTGACGAGTTCCTTAAAGAACATGGAATAGTTTCACAACTAACACCTCCAGGTACTCCTCAGTTAAATGGTGTGTCAGAAAGAAGGAACATGACCTTGTTGAACATGGTCCGTTCCATGCTGGGCTATATTGACTTGCCAATTTACCTGTGGGGGTATGCCCTCCTGACTGCCGCTTACATCTTGAACAGATGTCTTTCCAAATCCGTTCCTAAAACTCCACATGAGATGTGGGAGGGCAGGAAACCAAGTCTTAATCACATTAGAATTTGGGGATGTCCCGCTTATGTCAAGAAGACTAAGGTGGAGAAGTTGGAAGCTAGGTCCGCGAAGGGACGTTTCATTGGATTCCCATCTGGGACGATGGGATATCTATTCTACATGCCCGAAGATCGAAAGATCGTTGTTGCTTTACAAGCACACTTCCTGGAAGATGAGTTCATTCAGGAAGGCGGAGCAGGTAGAAGTATTTCTTTAGAAGAATACAATGAAACTCCTCGGGAGACATCTGTGCAAGAAACTGGAACCGAACCTTCTGAAACACAAGTACAACCACCTCGTAGGTCTAGTAAGGTGTCTCATTTACCTGAGAGGTATGGGCTTGTGCACTTGGAGGAGCTGGGTCTCCATGAGGTTCCAAGTGATAGCCAAGAGACCGACCCGACGACCTATGACCAAGCGATGGTGGATGTAGACTCCACGAAATGGCGTGAAGCTATGGAATCTGAGATAGACTCGATGCATGTCAATCAGGTCTGGACTCTAGTAGACCGCCCCAAGGGCATAGTGCCTATTGGGAACAAGTGGATCTACAAGAGAAAGACTGATGGTGATGGCAAGGTTGATGCCTATAAGGCCAGGCTTGTGGCAAAGGGTTATACCCAGAAGGAAGGGATCGATTACCACGATACCTTCTCGCTCGTAGCCATGATCAAGTCTATTCGCATGATGCTTTCTATAGCTGCCTACCACGATTATGAGATATGGAAAATGGACATAAAGACGGCTTTCCTTAATGGATTCCTCGAGGAGGAAATCTATATGGAGCAGCCTAAAGGTTTTGTGTCCGGAGTCGATATTCAGAAAGTGTGCAAGCTTCAGCGTTCTATTTATGGACTGAAGCAAGCGTCGCGTAGTTGGAACCTTCGTTTTGACGAGGCAGTCAAAGAGTTTGACTTCGTGCAAAATGAGGAGGAACCTTGTGTATACAATAGGGTTAGTGGTAGCAAGATCGTATTCTTAGTACTATATGTAGATGACATTCTACTAATAGGAAATGATGTGGGAATGCTCAGTTCTATGAAAGCTTGACTTTCGAGTAATTTCTCCATGAAAGACTTGGGAGAAGCTACCTATATTCTTGGTATCCGACTCTACCGGGATAGAGCGAAGAGAACAATAGGTCTTTCCCAAGCCCTCTATATAGATAAAATCTTAAAGCGATTTAAGATGGATGATTCTAAAAGAGGGTTCCTACCGATGCGACATGGAATAAAACTCACCTTGAAGTTGTGTCCTCAAAGTGAGGAACAATGAAAGGAAATGAGTAATATACCATATGCTTCGGCCGTGGGTAGCCTTATGTATGCTATGTTGTGTACAAGACCTGACATCGCGCATGCTGTAAGCGTGGTGAGTTGGTTTCAGGCAAACCCAGGTAGGGAACATTGGACTGCTGTAAAGAACGTTCTCAAATACTTAAGAATGACTAGAGATATGGTTCTTATGTATGGCGGTGGAGAATTGGATGTGGTGGGATTCACTGATTCGGACTTCTAAAGACTGAAGGATGATTCGATGTCTACTTCTGGCTACATATTTACTCTTAATGGAGGAGCAGTATCTTGGCGTAGCGCCAAGCAAAGCGCAACTGCTGATTCCACCTGTCAGGCTGAGTATCAAGTAGCTTCGGAGGCTTCCAAGGAAGGGTTCTCGATTAAGAAGTTTCTGGGAGAACTTCAAGTGATACCATGTCTTGAATTTTGTTCCATTTGCTGCGACAACGAAGGAGCTGTAGCGCAGGCCAAAGAGCCGAGGTTTCACAACAGCACCAAACATATTGAGAGAAAGTATCATCTCGTAAGAGAATTTGTTCGCAAGGGATACATTGTGCTGCACAGAGTAGACTCGGCCGACAACGTCGCCGATCCACTGACCAAGCCACTTTCTCAGACTAGCTTGGAGCGTCATATGGAGAACACGGGTATTAGATACCATAGTTTGTGGCATTGAGTGCAAGTGGGAGATTGTTAGGAGTATGCCCTCGAATTCCACTCAGAGGATGTTGAGTGAGGGCATTGTACTTGTTATTATGTAAATCATCAATATAAGGCAATGGATGTTTCTTTATTTACTGGTAGTTACTGGAATTCCTTACTCGTAAATATACATGTAGAAACTAGTCCGTGTATTTGAGAGCAAAACGTTCCACTCCTTATTGGATATGGGGGTCGGCACTGGAAAGGTTTATAGCTCAAATACTTAATCGTTCGCAAGTCTATGAAACTTAACTGGGCATTAAGTTTATGTGAAGACTTGTATGACGTGTTCTTTGACAAGGAGAGTGCCTGTCGAACACTAATGGTTAGTGGGAGCACACGTTATAGGTATGCTAATTGGATTAGTATACTCGAACCGACTCACCCTCGATTCGTAACACGGATTTCACTCCGGGACAGTCAATGATGGAATCGAAAGGTTGTGATAGGTATTCATGAACCTTCAATTTGAGGATTTAGTAGGGATGTGCTTGTGACGTCAAGATTTTCATTAGAGTAGTTCGACCCTATAAACCGGAAGGCGGGGGTCAACCTCGACGTGCATCTTGATGGGCAAGTAGCAGGTCCTACTGAATACCAAGATAGAATTCTTTCTCCTGTTAGTGAACGGGTTATATGTCCTATGCGGTTATTGGCAGATGAGGTCATAAGTCTTTGGCCAAAGCATTGGAGCTAGCTGTATTAGATACACGAGAGCTCGATGATCTCGGTTTGCATTAACGCATGCATAGCGTCAAGTACAGATGGGGTTTGACTGACCGTGACCCTATAACTTGATCAGGACATTTGAAACAAGGGTTTATACATATACTGGTATTCACGAGAGAATGGTTCTTGAATGATCCCAATCATTCGTTCTCAGTTGGGGTACAGTGTAGGCCGCCAGGCTGGCTAGGTGGTGCTACTACTCTTTGGTTCCTCCCATTGCTGACTGAGATGGACCTACCGAGTCGCGCAATAGGATTGACGATGGAATGAATAATGCTAATTCTCTCATTATGAATATTAGATATTGGATATCTAATTTTGGAACATTGGATGTTTAAATCGATTTATTGGATAAATTGATTTACGGCCTAATGTATTAAATAAATTACTGGGTGATTAATTTAATTCATGTATATAATTATTTTTGGAGAAATTAATTTTATTATTTTGTATTTGATATGTTTAATTAATTGGATTAATTAATCGATATAAATACATCGATACGAAATCAGAGTTTATCTGTTTAGACCCTCGGGAGTCCGAAACGGACCGAACTTGTCTGATTTCTAGCTTGGCCGCCCCCCACTTATATCCATGTGTGTGTATTGACTTGTCCCCATCATGGTTTTGGAATCTCATGTGTTGAGGGGACAAGCATCATATACATTATATGGGGGAATCTCTCATGTGATATGATTTGATTTTATGTGGGTTGAATAAGAAGGGGAAGAGGACTTTGATCTCATTTCACTAAACTTTGGGAAAGCCTTCCAACGTGAGGAAAGAGAGAGAGAGAGAGAGAGAGAGAGAGAGAGAGAGACTTTGAGTTTAACACTCATATTCATCTTCTTCATTCACTTCTTCTTCATTTTCTTGGAGAAAATTGGGAGAAATTATTGAGAGATATATTATACACTTAGAGTGTAGTAATAAAAGCTTTATCACTTGATTCTAGCCGTAACCTTAGAGGTTAATCAAGTTTTGTTATTCCAGTCATTTTTCCGGCGCGTGGCAAGTAGAGATGCGATGCTTTCGGCATTGGATCGTTCAAGGGCTTGGAGCGGATTAAACTCGTAGAGATCAAACTAAAGCTTGGAGAATAGCTTAAGAGAAGGTTACCATTTAATCAACGGACTTCGAGGGTTAGTTTCTTACAACTCTTGCTTTTCGTTTATATATTTGTATATACGTAGTTCGATCAATCCTCGTAGGGATTCAGATCGAATTAATTTTCGTTTTACCGCTTCCGCTGGGCCTTCATTTTAGGCACCGAATTCCAAAATCAGTCCCTCTGCCAGAGCAGGCGGATGCTGAGAGACAGAAGGAGGACTTGGTCCCTCCTATATCCATGTCTACAGAAACCACTTCGACATAGGAAAATGCCGCACCCCCTGTCGCCGAACCCAAAACAGTTTCTCCCGCCCCATCAAATGCCTTGGAATCCGACAACGGTGCTATACCTGAGGATGTCTAACTCACTTCATGCCCTAATGTGAATTTAAGAAGGTTAAATGGAGTCTAGGACTTTGCCTAACCAGACTCTCCCAGCATTGCAACAAGAAAAGAGCGATTACGTGCTCTTGGCCTCCAAACTATCTTTATTCAGGAGGCAGTCAATGCTCTACACTCTGTAGAAAAAGCTCTTGATTGCCTTCACACATCTGCCGTTGAAGAAATGACTGGACTGAAGCATGAAGTCTCTCGAGTGGTAGAAGCCTTCACTGTCTTGCCACACGTCTTCAAGAAGGCACTAAGCCAACTGCAAGAAAAACAAGAACAGATCCTGAGAGAAGAGCAATCAAAACTCCGCGTGTCTGAGGCCAAGACAGCATATGCTCTGATCGAATCCGGTTCCAAACTGCGAGCCCATGACAAGAACATTAAAGATATGTCGCAGGTGCTCTCCTCCCTTGTTGAGAGAATGTCTAACATTGAGATGAAACAGGATGCCACTTTGCAAATCCTGGAATGTCTTGATGAAAAGGTGTCATACCTTGATGATGCCAAAAAGGGGGAAGAAGCAAGGGAAGCCGCTAGGAGAATGAGGTTGGAGCAAGAGAAAGAGTTGTTAGCTCCGTTTGAAGACTCCATCACTGCAGACGTAGCCCGTATCTCAACACCGAACGTAAGGATACAGGGAGAATGACTAGAATTTCAGGATCCTAAGTATCCTTGGAAAAGCCTAGTTTGAAAGCCGCAATCTATGAACCTCCCGACAGACCAACAACCTACCGCTGCAGAGATCAAGAACTGGAGGAGAAATGAACTGTTAAGATACTTTGTTGTACTTATCAGGGATTCCCCATTATTCAATAGATGCAGAACGGTACAGGAAGCCGCAGAGGAATTCAAGACCAAGATGGAAGATGGAATGCTCCTGCTACTGCTGCAGATGAAATCAAAGCACAAGAATGGTGACTTCGTTACCCACCCAGAGGATTGGATCCTTGTCTTCGATAAATCATATGAAGGTCGAGCCATTTATCAGAATCGAGACAGGGAAGCACATCAATACTAGTGGAAGAACACCAAGAATGACCCAAAAAGACCATGGAGGCATTCAGACTATAGGAGTTAAATTTCCCTGTATTATAATTTTGTAATCTTATCTTCAGAACAGCAAAATTTTGTACTCTTCATTTCAATATCAATAAAATTTTTTCCTGTCTTGAAAGATTACAACTCGTAATCTACTGTGTTCTTATATGTTTACAGTCACTTTATCTATTCTTGTTGTATTCATATTATGAAACTTATCTCATACACAAACTGTAAGAACTTATCTGCGAACAGTTCATAGTTTAAGTTGTATGCATCTAGAAAATAATGTAAGATTGTGCCTGCACGCCAATCATAAGTTTTCAATGTAACTTTCTTTTGATAAAAGCTGAACTTACCTGTTCTTAGTGTTAAGCCAAATGCCAAAGGCCAGAACATTTGAAAGAAGACCAAGAAGTCTGCCCTACTTCAAACCACTAAGTGTCAAAGTTTTGGCATCATCAAGGATATTCGGATAACATCATAAGGTTTTAAAAGGAAGACTCGGAAGGACTTGGCAAATTATCAAAAAGGGGGAAATTATTGGGATAACAAAAACCCTGTATCGATGTTGTTGGGAAAAACAATCCCAGTATCGATCGTATTGTCTGAATGTTTTGACAATATGCCAAATCCTGCATACCGCTAATAGCTGTATCGAAAAGCTGACCAAGTATCAACCTGTATCGAAGACTTCTCGCAGTCCCAACCATACAGTAAACTATCATACAGCAAAGAGTCCCACAAAGCTAAGTATGGAAGCTGTCCCGAATATCAATACAACAATACTTCCATACAGCCCTCAAATAGGACAAGAAGGAATCTTCAGTATTCGCTAGAAGTCAAGTCCCGTTTGATAAAGAAGTATTTAAATACTAAATGATAAAGTATTTAAATACTGTAAGTCATCAGAAGATCTTCAAATCCCGCAATATGCGGATCTCAATCAAATATCAAGTTGTCATAGAATCTTGCTCAACGGATCTATTTGAAACGGATATATTTCAGAGGCTATATATATCTCCAGAGTTTGAAGATCATCCACATCAATAGATACATACATACACACGACTTACAAACGAACAAGTTCTTACAAGAATATTCAGAGCAAAACATATCTCCCTATGCTTTCTGCTATTCTGATAGAAGAGATATACAGTGCTCAAACCGTGAACAACACATTATCAGCTATAAGCTCATAAAGTCAAGATATTGTTCAAATATTGTTCTAACCCTTGAACAAACCCATCAGCCCTGTGTGGACTGAGAAACCTTGCTGTTCTCGAACTGTGTGTGACAGACTTTCATTAAAGAAGACGAAGCTTCAGAACTGTGTGTGAAGAAGACAGTCACGTGTTAGCTCAAACCAATCTGTGTGAACGGTTGAAAGCTAAGATCTTTATATCAATTCGTGTGAATGATATATTAATTAGGTTTGGTTATAATTATGTAGTTGTGTACGCAGTAATTATAATAAACTTTTTACTTCTGTGTGGAGGACCAGTGGACGTAGAGGGGTTTACCTCGAACCACTTTAAATATTGTGTTATTTACCTTCTGTCTTTATTGTTTTATTAATTATGATTATTTAAGTATACACTGCACACCGAGTTGCTGTATCCTCAGCAAATTATTGTATTAAAGACTTCCGCTACGCACTCAGATTTAAAAGCCGTACAGCTTGTTGTTTCAAACACTTTCCAAGCTGTATCCTGTATACTTAGTGGCCAACAAGTGGTATCGAAGCGGTTGATTCTAAAAAGAATCAGTCGTATTTTTAACCGAATCAAATCCAACATCACTTATTTTTATAAAACAGTCTTTTTCATTCCTACATCCTCATATGGATACATCAATGATCAACAAAGTTCCTATGTTCACTATTAATGAGTTTGATGATTGGAGAATCAGGATGGAGGCTCATCTTGCAGCAATGCACGAAGAGATAATTTTTGTTATATAGGATGGCCCCATCAAGATAATGAAGGTAAATCCGGCCCCTAGGATTGAGGCCAAGCTCATGCTGAGATGCTTGAAAAAGAGCGCGAACAATGGACTTCTGATGAAAGAAAGCGTGCCAACCTCGACAATATTGTGAAGAATGTGTTGTTTGTCACCCTTGACAAAGGCACATTCTCTAAGGTAAAGAGCTGTAAATCAGCCAAGGATATCGGGGATAAACTCAAGTTGATTTGTGAGGGAACTGAGCTCTCAAAAAAAACAAGATTTCCAAATTAACTCAGCAATTTGAATCTTTTGAAATGAAACCAACTGAAACACTTGAGGAACTTGACCTCAGATCCACTGGAATTGTTGGTGAACTTGAAGTCGTCCTAGTTTTTTCATCATAGTGTCGTTCATGTTTTGATTCATATGTTGTTCATGTTGATGAACATATTGAGTTGCATGTGTGTATGCATAATTGTATTGTTTATGTTGTGTTGATCCTGTGAGATCATGTGATCTATGCTGAGGGCGCTGGATCGGATGTCCACTATGTGATGGTCTGACGGGATCATCATGGGGATCTATGCTTAGGGCACTGGATCGTTAGACAGGTTTTCCACCATGCGTTGGTCCGACGGGATCATAATGGGGATCTATGCTGAGGGCGCTAGATCGTTGGATTACCCATTATTATGTTGATGGAATCATGTGGATTCGCATCATTGATTTTATCATGTGTTGTTGTGCAAATGTATATTATTGGTTATCCATTTCGTATTGATCTAGTAGGATCATCTAGGATCTATGCTGAGGGCGATGGATCATGGGATTTCCGTTGAGTATACACTGTTGTTATTGGGTTGAGTATATTGACGTTGTCATATGAGTATGCATTTGTAGGTCTTGTGTTATGACTGTACTCGTATGTTGCATTGATCTGATCTCGGATTAGACTGACATGATTGTCGTGGTATTGTTCATCCCGAGGTATGTTCCGTATTTCCCTTGATATTTGTCTTTGATGGACAATTGGTTTTCGTGTCGAGATGTGATGATGTTACCCGATGGATTTGGGTTGGACAGAGTTAGTAGGTTTCGTAACAGTGAGTTATGATGATGTTTTGAGAACCTTGGGTACTGTGCGAGATGGGAATTTTGTTAAACTTATGATGATAAGATTACATTGGTCATATTCTTATTCTGTATTCTCATTGGTATGCATTTATTAATGTGATGTGATGGTTATCATTGTTGGATATTATGGTTGACCCCGTCGTGGGCTTTCTTTTTAGGTTCTTGAGGTATCGAGCTTGTAGCGGTCGTGGAGAGATAAGATTCCCGGAGGATACTGGCTATAGCATGTTTTTGTGTGAATTGAGTTCCTGACCAGTTGTTGTGTTCCGCTGCTGGAGTATTTTTAATTGTCTTTCTTTTCCGTTGCGTGAGTATTTTAAAATGGTCCTTTGGTATCCGGTAACTGAGGTTACCTTGGCAATCATTTTCTAAATTATTTTTTTGGTACGTGTAAGCGATAGCTTAACGTATGTTTTTAAACGGTTGAGTTCTGGCATTTCAGGCCTTGTCCTTTTAAACGAGATTTTACGACGGTTTCGATAAATAGATTTTATATAAGTCTTCAAATGTTTTAAAGATAGTACCGTCGTTGGCCTCTTGCGCATTTATAAATGTTTGTGAAAATTTCCTTCAGCCTTGTGGGTTCTATTCCGGGGCCCACAGCGCTGTAATATTCCCGGTCGGATCTGTGGGTGTTACAGAATATGGTATCAGAGCTTAGTTTGAGAAAACCTAGGCAGTTGGGTTGAGTTGGGTTTTGTTTTGTTGCGGCATTCGAGTTGTCGATTGACAAATATTAGAGCCGTGAGTTTTTGTTGCTCATTCGGGCTTGTGCGTTATGTGATTTGCTAGTGTAGTACTCGGTTAGATCTCGGAACATAGTTGTGCATTTGGGAGAAATGTTGTGGATGGTTGAGGAGAACATGTAGTCATGTTAGTAAATTTTGAGATATATGAACTGTTTTTGAACATTTAAAAATGATACTTTTCAAAATGAATGTTTTATGGATGATTTACCGTAAATAATTTTCGGGCTGAGACCCAATCGATTTTGAAATAGTTTTGCAACTCAGGACTTGGGGTCCGAAAAGGGTTTTCTATTTTTTTAAAAACTTCTTGTAATGCGGAACAAGATACGGGCTGAGACCCAAATGTTTCAAAAGAAAGCTTTTCTGTTTTCTAAAACTCCCAAGATTTGTACAACACTTTACTAATCGTCTATGCATTATATTACGACCTTTCGATGTTTTGGGTTACTTGTTCAAATGAAACTTCTCGGGAAGTCTTTCGCTGTGTTGATTTGTTTTAATGTTTTATCATAGCATATTTGAGGTGATCCAAGATGGGTTAATGGTTGACGTTGCTAGTCATGTGTGGAAAAGGAGTTTTTATCGGAGTCTATATATTGAGGTTTTGGAACTATATCGTGTAGTTTCCGATCGAATATCAGTGAAATTTGTGAAGAGCCGGATTGGTATACAGGAGTATGAATGTGGTCAATCATTTGCATAGTTTCCTTTTTAAAACTTCGAAATCGTGTGGATTCGAAGGAAACCATTATCGAATACTTGGCACCAGCGAGCCAATTTAATTTTCGAAAATTTATTTTGTGGTCTTACCAAAATTTATGTTTTGGAGTTTTGAAATTTCTTGAAAGAACTTTCAAAAATTTGTCTTCTTGACGAGACTGTATGATTTCAAACTGATTTTGAAAATGTGATTGATATATATATATATATGCATTTTGCATATCATGGTGAAGTTCTGAGTGAGACTCACAAATTGGATAACACACTAACGGTACGAGGAAAAGAGATCCGAACTCTAGTATGATAGTTTGGTTATCCAGGGATGATCGGTCAATTGATCGGATAAGAGAAATTTGCTGCGTGTTGTAGGTTCGGGTACAGAATGTAATTTTGGAACTATGGGTTTTATGAAACCGGGAGATATGTGCTATGTGATTCCATTGGTATGGTAGTAGTACGGTTTTACCATAGTGACTTTGAATGATTTCTTTGTAAGTGTAGATTTAGGGATGGTGACCCCATGCTGATTATTTTGAATATTAGGTGGTCGTTCCCACCCCATGTATGTTTGGATATGTTCGCCAGTTTGTGATTGGTTTTTCATATTTCGAGGGGTATGTTCACCAGTCGGTTATGTTTCGTTGAGACCCACTGTATGTGATTTGTTTAATGTTTTGCGAATTTTGTTCTTTCTTATATCAGTTTCTGTGGTTCTGTGTTGATCGTGTTAAAGCTTACCGTGTGAAGGTATTCTCGATTATCGTTGATCGTTCGTTGGTAATATTAGAGTTTATCATGATGATATTCTCGATTGTGTTTTGACCTCTGGTTTGTCATATTAGAGTTTATCATGTTGATGATATTCTCGATGGTGTGCTGACCTCTGGTTGGTCATATTAGAGTTTATCATATTGATGATATTCTCGATTGTGTTTTGACCTTTGTATTGGTCGTATTGGAGTTTATCATGTCGATGATATTCTCGGTTAATTTATTGGTTGATCATTGCTAATGGTCATCTGAGCATTCAGATTTTGTGTCGATGTTTCGGGAATTATTGCCATTGCATTGGGCAGTTGATTCACAGATGTATCATGTATTATTCGTTTTATCAGAATTGGGGACTTGATTATGTAATCAGACAGACAGGATTTTACACAAATAGATTATTCCAGCCGAAGATGTTATGTTTTGTTGAGACTTATAGAATTGTGGTTGTAAGCGTGTTGAGACTTTACAGTGGAGTCACTTGCTAGGATCTCAGGAGATCGTCGACTTTGCGCATTTGTAAGTGTACTATTTTGGTTATTCGTTAATGATGATGATTGATCGTTGTTGTAATGGTTTCGGAATATTTTGGTTAAATGGTTTGTTTGTTTTCTATGACAGATTGCAAGTTTCGAGGACAAAATTTATTTTAAGTGGTGTAGTATGTAATATCCGGAATTTCTACTACTGTTGTTTAATATTATTTTATCCAAGTTATATTGTACAGCGTGGAATCTGTACAGTATGGATAAAATAAATGAAGAACTGAGACATCTGTATTGGTATTATTACCGCACTTGGTTGACAGTTGTATTGGAAGACATTATGTGTCGGGCTTATCGTTTGAGAATATTGTTGGAAGATGTATATGTATTCAGTATGCCGTATGTTCGTATTCTGCATGTCGAGACGTTGGACAAGAGTAACCGAAAATGGCTAAGTGTAGCATTATTAGCGCACGCTAATATTCATGAATTGCGCATGCTATCGTGTAGGTATAGCGCACGCTACGGGCATAGGTTAGCGTACGCTAGTGCAGAACAGCTCAGAGGGAATCTATGTGTGGACCCGGCATGTGACGAAGAGTCAACGGATGTTTGTCGTTAAGGATTAGCGCACGCTAATGCATATGGTTAGCGCACGCTAATCAGATCCGTCTAAAGGAATCTTTGCTTTGTCGGGTGCTTTCGGCATGTGGGAACACGGGGGTAGATGCAGACTGTAACAAGTCAACTATGAGTAGCGCACTCTATGAATGAAAGTTTGCGTACGCTAAATAGAGGCCTTTACGTACGCTATTGCATGAGCATTGCGTATGTAAATTATTTCATGCAGTAAGGCAGTAGCCTCTGGACTTCGATAGCGCACGCTAACAAAGACAGTTAGCGTACGCTAAGTGTGTAATGTACGTTAACTGAAGATGTTAGCCTACGTTAATAATGTGCAGTGTATATATAAGTTCAGTTCGCCATTTTTCGTCATTGCCATCCATTTATTCATGTGAGCTGATAGAGAGAGCCTTGAGAAGTATTTGAGGTTCCAAACACTGGATTAATGTGGATTTAATCATCCATAACAACATTTGAAGCTTGGAATCGATTGGAAATGGATTAGAACTTGGGATTCAATCCATTTCTTCAAAAAGGTAATTACTCTTCATCTTTGGATTTCATTTTGGATTGAATGTTGATGTTCTTAAGTTGATGATTATCATATAAGCAAGTTGATAAGTATGATTATGAGATTGGTTGCCGAGTATGTTGATGTTATGGTTGATACACGGGTATTGATATGATTCGAATAGTTTCAAATTGTGTTGTTTATCTTTACAAAGATATGTTAGCTAAATGTCTTCCTTCAATTCGGATCCTTGATGTTGTTGTTGGTTTCTTCATATGATGGGTAACATGGCAATGGTTATGAGTTCTTGGTGTTTATGATGTTGATATTTGAGGAAGAAGATGATATGTGATTATATGAATTGGATTAAGAGTTGGATGATTACCTATATGTTAAAGGATATCGGATTTCGTTGTTTTGATAGCTATGAACATGGTTTAGAATCACTTAGTGTTCTTGATAATCGCCATTTGTTGATCGGTATCTGAAATGCATGCAATTGCATGTCATTAGCGCACGCTAGTGTTACTGGCTAGCGCACGCTAACAGGAGCGACTTAGCGCACGCTACGTTAAGTGATTAACGTGCGCTAAGTCAACAAGCAGAATAGTATATCCTATTTCCGTTATGAATTCGTGATCGTTTAAGTTGGATTGATCAGACTTGTGGCGAATCGAGATATTGTTGAGCCGTTGGGTTTGTGAATTGGTTTTATTGATTGTTGATTGTTATCGAACTCATTGTTTACCGATTATTGCAATAGGTTGAGATTATTGATCGGCGATTAGAACTATGCGTTGTGGTTGTGTTCGAGAATGTTCGTGAATTGCATTGACCAGGGCCGAGAGACTTGTAGATGACGACTAGGAATTGGTAACGGCTTCATCGGTATCGAGGCAAGTTATTACTTGCTCAGTTATAATATTTAATGAATGGTTTCAGTTTTATTTCATTTATAATGCATATAACAATGATTATTACTGCAAATTCAGGAGATTTGGATTATATGTTGTCTTTTCGATTTTGGGAGTTAAATCATAATGTATATGCTTTATCTCGGTTATTGGCATATTCGGGTATCAAGGTTACGTTGCTATAAAGATGAGGATATGAGTATCTATAGTCCGTGGTACATTTGGATCACCGAGCATTGAGGATAATCGCTGGTGATGATTTGACATCGAGATTTCTCCTAAAGGATTCGGGACAAGTATCTTAGTTTGATTCGGTTTAGTGTTGATGTTGTTGATCATGCAGGTTGTCATTCATGTTGCTGAACATGAAGTCGTCCTAGTTGTTTCATCATAGTGTCGTTCATGTTTTGATTCATATGTTGTTCATGTTGATGAACATATTGAGTTGCATATGTGTATGCATAATTGTATTGTTTATGTTGTGTTGATCCTGTGAGATCATGTGATCTATGCTGAGGGCACTGGATCGGATGTCCACTATGCATTGCTCCGACAGGATCATCATGGGGATCTATGCTGAGGGCGTTGGATCGTTGGACAAGTTTTCCACCATGCGTTGGTCCGATGGGATCATCATGGGGATCTATGCTAAGGGCACTGGATCGTTGGATTACCCAGTATTGTGTTGATGGAATCATGTTGATTCGCATCATTGATTTTATCATGTGTTGTTGTGCATATGTATATTATTGGTTATCCATTTCGTATTGATCTAGTAGGATCATCTGGGATCTATGCTGAGGGCGATGGATCATGGGATTTCCGTTGAGTATACAATGTTGTTATTGTGTTGAGCATATTGACGTTGTCATATGAGTATGCATTTCTAGGTCTTGTGTTATGACCATACCCGTATGTTGCATTGATCTGATCTTGGATTAGACTGATATGATTGTCGTGGTATTGTGTATCCCGAGGTATGTTCCGTATTTCCCTTGATATTTGTCTTTGATGGACAATTGGTTTTCGTGTCGAGATGTGATGATGTTACCCGACGGATTTGGGTTGGACAGAGTTAGTAGGTTTCGTAACAGTGAGTTATGATGATGTTTTGAGAACCTTGGGTACTGTGCGAGATGGGAATTTTGGTAAAGTTATGACGATAAGATTACATTGGTCGTATTCTTATTCTGTATTCTCATTTGTATGTATTTATTAATGTGATGTAACGGTTATCATTGTTGGATATTATGGCTGACCCCGTCGTGGGCTTTCTTTTTCGGTTCTTGAGGTATCGAGATTGTAGCGGTCGTGGAGAGATGAAATTCTCGGAGGATGTAATATCCGGATTTATTACGGTGTATTTCATCTGTTTTCAAACCCTGTATTATTCGGATTGGTGGTTTTGATTATTGGAGTATGATACTTCGTGCATTGATATCATTGTACATAAGTAGAGAAACATGCAAAATTTGCTCAAACAACCTCGTGATAGCGCACGCTACGAATGTATCTTAACGCGCGCTATCGGGCTATTATTAGCGCACGCTATGCAGGTAGGAGTTGCGTGCGCTAAGGACTCAATTATTGAGCGGGACAGCTAGCACATGCGCCAGCCGGGACATGGGTCCGGATAAGATTCCCGCGGACGCGCCCGGACAATTCTGAAGTCAACCATTATTAGCGCACGCTAAGAAATGCTTAGTAGCGTGCGCTAACTTGTTAAAATGCAGAATATTATAAATATGACAACAACTCGTTTTGGCTTACATTTTACTCGTTCCTTCTGCATACTTGAGAGGCCAGAGAGCTGAGATATCCTACTACATACTTAGAACACATATTGTGGTTGTTTATATATTGGCTATCACTTGGGAGTAATCATTGAAGAGGAATAGCACCTTGGAGTGGCATACAACCAACCGGAGTTGGATTCTACCTGACGGTTCAGTGATTTTCATCATATTAAGGTATGTTCAATCTATCTCAAGACTTAGAGTTGGATTCTAACGATTTGGATGATCATGTTAACGAGATATGGATTTTCATAGATGAATTATCCAAGTATATCATGTTTGGAATAGTGAGGTGAATAAGCCTTAAGTACCTTGATTATAATCATCATGATTCGAATCTTATTACACTGAATATGTAAAGAGAAGCTTCTATCATTGATAATTCGAATCTAGTGGATGACTTCATAATAATCATGGACTTGACTTTAACAAATCATCATTGTTGGATAAATCTAAAGGATTGATCATGGAAAAATTTATCTAGTATAGATGGAACGTTTAAACCACTTCAGCATGATAATATTGATTGATATAAAGGTGTTGATATCAACCGTTAAGCTTTTCGAATCGTCATATGAAGAATTGTAGTCGAAATGGAATATGGTTTATATGGTATGCATATCCTTGAATCCGAAGTTGTTGTTATCCGTAAGATCATTCAGAATCGTATATACATGGTATTCATGGAAGTAACATGAAGTATCACGGAAGATTTCATTGTTTCGATCATGGCGAGAACAAACTGCCATGCACAGATAGCGCACGCTATGCTTCGATTATTAACGTGTGCTATCAAGCACGAGTTAGCGTACGCTACGTTTGGTACGTAACGTACGCTAGGCCAACAGACGAGTCAGTCGACTGATCAGTGAAGTACTGACCATACATAGTTAGCGTGCGCTAGGCTTTGTTGTTTGCGTGCGCTATCGAAGCGAACTTAACGCACGCTACATGAGTACTTAGCGCGGCGCTAAGCGGTCGAGCATTGCGTTTTATGAACTTTTGACCGTAAATCGAATTGTTAAACATTCGTACGACGTGAGATAAATCCTATATCATTTCTTTTGTTAAGGTTTGGTCTCGTTACGTGATTGATTGAGGAGGACAACCTTCGAGTGTTCATTTTCGTGGAAGTATTGTTCTTGTCTTCAAATCGAGGCAAGTGCTTTAATTGTTTTATGTATTGTTGTTATACATATTGTCGTGCATGTATGTAGTTGTTGTATGTCCACCTCGTGTTGGTCCGACGGGATCATCGGGGGATCTATGCTAGCGTGCGCTGGATCATCGGACGGGTTTTTCCACCACGGGTTGGTCTGACGGGATCATCGTGGGTTCTAGGCGGTGAACGCTGGATCGACGGAATTACCATGTGTATGTTATGATATCATGTTGTGATTATCAGTTGTGTATGTTATGTTTGAGTTTCTCGTAGGAGAAGACTCGTTGGACATTTTATCATTTACGTTATTATTATTATTCTGCGTGTGACGTTGAAATAATATGTTGTGGTACTTGTACTACCATCGTTGTGCTAACCCCTTCGGGGGTGAACATTTTGTTTATGTTCAGGATCCAGGAGAGCGGGAAAACAACCACTGGAGCTGCATGACGACGAGGGTGCAGAGTGATGTTCCGGCCGGGTTATTTATCTGTTGTTTATTTGTTAATTCAATAAGTACTCGAGTACGAAGTCATTTGTGAAATCGTTTGTATTTGGTGTTGTATTATTAAGTTCCCGTTGAACTATTGTACTTTCAGTATTGGGTCAGGATTGTCGTATTCTAAATTCCGTTATTTCCATTAGTTAATACCTTTTAATGTCTATTCAATTCTTCAGCCTTGTAAATCCTTGTGTAAAGGATTTACGGCGCTGTAATATTCCTGAATATATCGGGGGTGTTACAGAATATGGTATCGGAGCTAAGATTATGGATATCTTGGCCGTTGGGTTAAAATAGGGGTCATTTATGTCTTTTGAAGTAACCGGCCGTGAATGACATCACTGCACTGCCTACGTCTTCATGCGAACGGTGGTTGTAAGTTCCTAAACTCTATCTCGTTCTTTACATGTTGTGTCTCTTTATACTCGAATATTAGAACGATGTTGTTTCCTGTATATTGAGTATTTGTGCTTACAGTATGTTGAGAGGCGGACGTGGACATGGTCGCGGTCGTGGACGCGGATGGAGGAATGCTGAAAGGGAAGCGTCGCCTTCTAACCATGCCAGTCATAGCTCAGGCGAGCCGCAACAATCTATTAATAACGAACCAGATCCTGCTGTACCAGAGATCCTTCGTCAAGTGGTGAATGAGATGACTCAATTCGCCCAGGTCGTGGACCGAATGCAAGTGGCGGTGGGACTACAGTAGGGAGAAAGACAGCAAGGGATCCCAGACTTGGGAAATCGAGGTGACCGGTGGCTGCAAGAGGTGGCAAAGATGCAACCACCCAAATTCGACGGTATTTCTGAGACTCCCACCTGGGACCATTGGTTGAAGGAACTGGAGAAAATATTTGCCGGAATTAACTGCCCAGACGACTGGAGAGCCTCTATCACTCAATATTTTCTGATAGGGGAAGCGTCCGAATGGTGGGAAGCCATCCGGCCTGTAGACCATGATGCCGATTGGACAGAGTTTAGATTGATGATGGAAGCTCGATTGCCTCGTCCCGTGAGGGAAGCCAAAGTTCGGGAGTTTTTCTCCGCCTGCCTTTCCGATGTGCCGTATCCGTGCGATTAAGACGTTTAACCAACGGTGGCATTTGTTCGACATCCGGTCGAATGTATGCGTAAATGATGATCCATTTCGATATGAGGATGAAACCAGAAATCCAGAGGTACATGTCCGGATTTGAATGTACCACACTCGTCAATACCGGGATAAGGCGTTGGCGTATGAGATCAAGGAAGCAACATGGAGAAATTTTCGAGAATCCAAGAAGCGAAAGTCTCGGTACTTTTACGAGCACAAGAACAATGGGCCCCGTAAGGCCCAGTCATCCTTTCACTCTTTCAAGAAACCTACGCACCCAGTTAGGAGCGGAAAGAACTTCGGAGCGACATCAACTATTACTGATGTTACCAGGAAATGCTTTAACTGCGCCCAGATGGGGCACTATCGACGGAATTGCCCCCTTCCTGCCGTGACTTGTTTTGATTGTGGACGAGAGGGACATCGGGCGGTGTTTTGTGAAGAGGCTGCAAAGTCTTTTAGAGCCCGTACACCACAAATACCCGTAGGAGGCCAGTATTCCACAGACGCAGCAAAGTGTTCAGATGCCTCAGAATTTTGGCCGCGGGCGAGGCAGAGGACAATGGGACCGAAAGGGGACATCGAGTGCCGGATCTGCTCCCCCACGTTTGTACGAGATGAGGAGGACAGACGATCAAGATGCTGCTGTCGCATCAGGTACTGTCCAGATCCTTTCCCAGCCAGTTAGTGTTTTATTCGATACAGGAGCTACACATTCTTTCATATCCTTGTCTTGTGTTAATCGTTTGAATATTTCCGGTTTTCATACTTGTGAACCTTATGTTGTTGGTTTACCGAGTGGAGAGAGGATTGTCGGAAATTTAGAAACTAGAAATTTCCCTGTATCATTTGGAGGCAGAGAGTGGCTCTCAAATCTGATCGTGATAGAAATGCAAGGAGACGACCTGATACTCGGAGACGATTGGCTTAATCGATATGGAGCAATTGTGAACTACCGAAGGAGGAATAACTCATCGATCGGCGACGATGGTTCGAAATTCTGTTTGAGGGATGGAACCGGAAGCTCGGGAAAATTGATCAAGGCGATGAAAATTGTCAAATTGTTGAAACAGTACATGCAGATGCATGGTGTTACGCAATGAAGAAAGAAGACGAAATTGTGGAACTTTCATCCATTCCTGTTGTGAACGAATTTCCAGATGTATTTCCTGACGAGTTACCTGGGCTACCTCCACGAAGGGATGTAGAATTTACCATTGAGCTGGAACCCGGAGCTACACCAATTTCCAAGGCGCCGTATCGTATGGCACCTACGGAGATGTACGAACTGAAGAAGCAACTAGAAGAATTACTGGACAAAGGCTATTCAGCCAAGCGTTTCACCTTGGGGAGCGCCAGTTCTTTTTGTTCGAAAGAAGGATGGATCGCTTCGACTGTGTATTGACTACCGAGAGCTGAACAAGATGACAATTAAGAACAAGTATCCGTTGCCACGGATTGATGACCTGTTTGACCAGTTGCAAGGAGCAACAGTGTTTTCAAATATCGATCTAAGATCAGGATACCATCAGCTGAGAATTAAGGAATCTGATGTTCCAAAGTCAGCATTCAGAACTCGCTACGGACACTACGAGTTTGTAGTGATGCCATTTGGTCTCACTAATGCGCCTGCTGTATTCATGCAGTTGATGAACCGAGTGTTCATCGAATATTTGGATAAATTTGTGGTCGTGTTCATTGATGATATTCTGGTGTATTGTAAGATCCCGGAAGAACATGCGCAGCATTTGCGGATTGTATTGGAACTTTTGAGAAACGAGCAATTGTACGCCAAACTTTCTAAGTGTGAATTCTGGCTAAAGGAAGTAATGTTCCTCGGCCATGTGGTGTCAGCTAAAGGAGTCCGAGTAGATCCTCATAAGATCGAAGCAATTATGGATTGGAAGCCTCCAAAGAACGTAAAAGAAGTCTGAAGCTTCTTAGGACTTGCTGGATATTATCGTCGATTCGTGGAAGGGTTTTCTAAAATCTCCCGCCCACTTACTCGACTCCTGCAGAAAACTCAAAAGTTTGAGTGGAATGAGTTGTGTCAGATTAGCTTTGATGAATTGAAGAAGAGATTGACGACGGCACCGATTCTATCACTTCCACAGGGAACTGGAGGATTCATAGTTTACAGTGATGCTTCGAACCAAGGACTCGGGTGCGTATTGATGCAGAATGATAAGGTGATCGCTTATGCGTTGCGACAGCTGAAACCTTATGAAGTGAATTACCCAACACATGATTTGGAGCTAGCAGCAGTGGTTTTTGCCTTGAAGATCTGGAGGCATTATCTGTACGGGACTCACTGCCAGATCTTTACGGATCATAAGAGCCTCAAGTAGATATTCAGTCATAAAGAGTTGAACATGCGGCAAAGAAGATGGTTAGAGCTGATCAAGGACTATGACTTGGAGATTTTGTATCATCCAGGCAAAGCAAATGTAGTGGCCGATGCACTTAGCCGCAAGCATGTCTCTATTCAGATGCTGGAGATGCTGACATCCCAACTTAGCCTTCAACGAGAGATGATTCGTGAAGGGATTGAAGTATGGTTACAAAGAGTCCAAGGACAACTGTGCGTGATGGAGATAACTTCATCATTAACCGAAGGAATCAAATCTAGACAGGCAGATGATCCTCTGATGATTCGGTTACGTGATGAAGTGATCAAAGGAAAGGCGCCCGGATTCATAATTCATGATGACGGAGTTTTGAGATTTCAGAACCGACTCTGCGTTCCCGATGATGATGTTCTGAAACAGACAATTATGAAGGAAGCTCACAGTTCGCCCTATTCTATCCACCCGGGTACCAGTAAAATGTATAAGGATTTGAAGCAGAATTTCTGGTGGGGCAACATGAAGAAAGATGTAGCGGACTATGTTTCGAAATGATTGACTTGTCAGCAGGTTAAGATCGAGCATCAACGGCCTGCCGGAATGTTGAAGCCACTCCCGATTCCTGAATGGAAGTGGGAGGACATATCGATGGACTTTATCACTAATATGCCGAGAACCAGGACAGGAATGAACATGATTTGGGTGATAGTTGATCGTTTAACCAAATCAGCTCATTTTCTAGGCATTAAGGATACGTGGGGACCAGAGAGGTTGGCACGAGTATTTATTTCGGAGATAGTTCGATTGCATGGTACGCCGAAGACCATTGTTTCTGATCGAGACGGCCGTTTTGTGTCTCACTTTTGGAAAGCAGTTCATAAGGCCTTGGGGACCGAATTGAACTTCAGTACAGCTTACCACCCGCAGACTGACGGACAATCTGAGAGAACTATACAAACGGTGGAAGACATGCTGAGGGCCTGTGCCTTAGATTGGTCAAACGATTGGGAAGTTCATCTACCGTTGATTGAATTTACCTACAACAATAGTTGGCATGCTTCCATTAAGATGGCACCGTTTGAGGCATTATACGGAAGGAGATGCAGATCGCCCCTATCTTTGGGAAGATTTCGAGACTTGATCGGAGCAGAACCGAGTTGATCGTGCGGACTCGAGAGAAGATAGCCTTGATTCGTGAAAAGTGTTGACCGCTCGAGTCGCGAAATCTTACGCAGACGTACGCCGTCGCCCATTGGAGTTCAATACTGGAGACCATGTACTTTTGAAGGTTTCTCCTACTCGGGGAATCTTTCGTTTCGGAAGGAAAGGAAAGCTGAGTCCGAGATATATCGGACCATTTGAGATCCTCGAGAGAGTTGAGGAGTTGGCATACAGATTAGCATTGCCGCCGTCATTGTGCCATGTTCATAACGTGTTCCACGTATCCCAGTTACGGAAGTATATACCAGATCCTAGTCATATCATTGATTTCGGCGAGATCGAAGTCGCGCAGGATGGGACGTTTGAAGAAAGACCGGTCAAGATACTCGAGAGTCGAGTTAAGCAGCTGAGGAACAAACCAATCGTTTTGGTCAAAGTTCAATGGTCATGTCACGGAATGGAAGAAGCCACCTGGGAAACGGAAGCTGATATGAAGTCTAGATATCCCGAGTTATTTTCGTCTTGAGTTTCGGGACGAAACTCCTTTTTAGTAGGAGAGTATGTAATATCCGGATTTATTACGGTGTATTTCATCTGTTTTCAAACCCTGTATTATTCGGATTGGTGGTTTTGATTATTGGAGTATGATACTTCGTGCATTGATATCATTGTACATAAGTATAGAAACATGCAAAATTTGCTCAAACAACCTCGTGATAGCGCACGCTAAGAATGTATCTTAACGCGCGCTATCGGGCTATTATTAGCGCAGGCTATGCAGGTAGGAGTTGTGTGCGCTAAGGACTCAATTATTGAGCGGGACAGCTAGCACATGCGCCAGCCGGGACATAGGTCCGGATAAGATTCCCGCGGATGCGCCCGGACAATTCTGAAGTCAACCATTATTAGCGCACGCTAAGGAATGCTTAGTAGCGTGTGCTAACTTGTTAAAATGCAAAATATTATAAATAGGACAACAACTCGTTTTGGCTTACATTTTACTCGTTCCTTCTGCATACTTGAGAGGCCAGAGAGCTGAGATATCCTACTACATACTTAGAACACATATTGTGGGTGTTTATATATTGGCTATCACTTGGGAGTAATCATTAAAGAGGAATAGCACCTTGGAGTGGCATACAACCAACCGGTGTTGGATTCTACCTGACGGTTCAGTGATTTTCATCATATTAAGGTATGTTCAATCTATCTCAAGACTTAGAGTTGGATTCTAACGATTTGGATGATCATGTTAACGAGATATGGATTTTCATAGATGAATTATCCAAGTATATCATGTTTGGAATAGTGAGGTGAATAAGCCTTAAGTACCTTGATTATAATCATCATGATTCGAATCTTATTACACTGAATATGTAAAGAGAAGCTTCTATCATTGGTAATTCGAATCTAGTGGATGACTTCATAATAATCATGGACTTGACTTTAACAAATCATCATTGTTGGATAAATCTAAAGGATTGATCATGGAAAGATTTATCTAGTATAGATGGAACGTTTAAACCACTTCAGCATGATAATATTGATTGATATAAAGGTGTTGATATCAACCGTTAAGCTTTTCGAATCGTCATATGAAGAATGGTAGTCGAAATGGAATATGGTTTATATGGTATGCATATCCTTGAATCCGAAGTTGTTGTTATCCGTACGATCATTCAGAATCGTATATACATGGTATTCATGGAAGTAACATGAAGTATCACGGAAGATTTCATTGTTTCGATCATGGCGAGAAGCGATTCTTGCTCGGCGATGAAGCGCCATGCGAATAGCGCACGCTATGCTTTGATTATTAACGTGCGCTATCGAGCACGAGTTAGCGTACGCTACGTTTGGTACGTAACGTACGCTAGGCCAATAGACGAGTCAGTCGACTGATCAGTGAAGTACTGACCATACATAGTTAGCATGCGCTAGGCTTTGTTGTTTGCGTGCGCTAACGAGCAGACTTAACGCACGCTACACAGAGTACTTAGCGTGCGCTAAGCAGTTCAGGCATATTGCGTTTTATGAACTTTTGACCGTAAATCGAATTGTTAAACATTCGTACGACGTGAGATAAATCCTATATCATTTCTTTTGTTAAGGTTTGGTCTCGTTACGTGATTGATTGAGGAGGACGACCTTCGAGTGTTCATTTTCGTGGAAGTATTGTTCTTGTCTTCAAATCGAGGCAAGTGCTTTAATTGTTTTATGTATTGTTGTTATACATATTGTCGTGCATGTATGTCGTTGTTGTATGTCCACCTCGTGTTGGTCCGACGGGATCATCGGGGGATCTATGCTAGCGTGCGCTGGATCATCGGACGGGTTTTTCCACCACGGGTTGGTCTAACGGGATCATCGTGGGTTCTAGGCGGTGAACGCTGAATCGACGGAATTACCATGTGTATGTTATGATATCATGTTGTGATTATCAGTTGTGTATGTTATGTTTGAGTTTCTCGTAGGAGAAGACTCGTTGGACATTTTATCATTTACGTTATTATTATTATTCTGCGTGTGACGTTGAAATAATATGTTGTGGTACTTGTACTAGCATCGTTGTGCTAACCCCTTCGGGGGTGAACATTTTGTTTATGTTCAGGATCCAGGAGAGCGGGAAAACAACCACTGGAGCTGCATGACGACGAGGGTGCAGAGTGATGTTCCGGCCGGGTTATTTATCTGTTGTTTATTCGTTAATTCAATAAGTAATCGAGTACGAAGTCATTTGTGAAATCGTTTGTATTTGGGGTTGTATTATTAAGTTCCCGTTGAACTATTGTACTTTCAGTATTGGGTCAGGATCGTCGTATTCTAAATTCCGTTATTTCCATTAGTTAATACCTTTTAATGTCTGTTCAATTCTTCAGCCTTGTAAATCCTTGTGTAAAGGATTTACGGCGCTGTAATATTCCTGAATATATCAGGGGTGTTACAGAGGATACTGGCTATAACATGTTTTTGTGTGAATTGAGTTCCTGATCAGTTATTGTGTTCCGCTGCTGGAGTATTTTTAATTGTCTGTCTTTTCCGCTGCGTGAGTATTTTAAAATGGTCTTTTGGTATCCAGTAACTGAGGTTACCTTGGCAATCGTTTTCTAAATTATTTTGTTGATACGTGTAAGCGGTAGCTTAACGTATGTTTTTAAATGGTTGAGTTCTGGCATTTCAGGCCTTGTCCTTTCAAACGAGATTTTACGACGGTTTCGATAAACAGATTTTATATAAATATTCAAATGTTTTAAAGATAGTACCATCGTTGGCCTCTTGGGCATTTGTAAATGTTTGCAAAAATTTCCTTCAGTCTTGTAGGTTCCATCCCGGGGCCCACGACACTGTAATATTCCAAGTCGGGTGTTACAATATAGAGAACTTACGGTCGTAACTTTCAGATGTTATGGCCGTAACATGGCTTCGGCTTTGTGCTGTGTGAGTTACTGCTGTAACTTTATTTATACGCCCGTATGGAGTTTCAGACTTTATTTTCAGCCCAGAATTTCTTAGACTTTTGCGTTTTCGTCCCAAATCTTCTTCGGATGATAACTTTTGATATATAACTCTGATTTTGAATCCGAAAAGACTGCCGAACTCGTCTCAAAAAGCTCTACATCATTGATAGGCATGGGATTAAACTCCTACGCCTTTGTTTGAGAAAAGGACTTCAATGAGACCTTGCGCTCCAAAAAAAACTTCACACAGTCAGCTCTAATTGTGTGTCTACCCGAAATCTTGAATTGAGGACATAAAGCTTCCGAGTACTCCTTGAACCCCACTCGCTCTACAAATATGGAGGTCAACTCGTCACGGATTATCATCTCACACAATTTCATTCTGCATCTCACTTTGTCGAATTTCCAATTGGTCAACGACCCTGCCCCCGTCCCATTAGTGCCAGCTTGATAGTTTAGCGTAGTTTGAGTTTGACCAGTTGCCCTTCCCTTCCTCTTATTGCACGATTTCAAGTGTTTTTTCAGCCCGTTCGTCCCATAATGTTTAGAAACTGCTGCAATCAACCTGCCATACGTCTTACATTCTCCCTTCTGAACTTTTACGGGAGGACCTCCTTCTAGAATTTCCATAAGCCTAAATCCCAACCAATATTTAGATCTTTTAGTTTTAGTTGTTATTTTTTGCTTCTTCGAAACAGGTTGGTTCACACCGTCTATCATTTCTTCTATAGCCACATCTTCTAAGAATCCCAAGTCTTCTTCATCAACAATATTACTATCTTGTAGTGGTTCATCAACCAAGTCTTCTTCATCCCAAGTTTGACTTTCAGAATTATCCATCTAACAAAAAAATATATAAAAACAAAAAGTTACACAACATCAAAGTTATTCACATCAATGGATTCATCAAGTTATTCACATCAATGGATTCATCAATCTCAAGTAACAAAAACCCTAATTGCTCATCAAACTCAAACCCTACCCAAAAAATCTCAAGGAAACAACTAATGCAGTTGATACCAAGAAGAGAACTCAATTGACAATGAAGACAATGACAAGAACTCTGAACCAGTAGGCTCTCCCTACTATTCCGTTTTTATACAATTTAATCACACATGTCATAAGATAGTCTTCTGCCATAAAGACAAAGATTATGAAAACTTAAATGTTCTTGAAAATGTGCAATTTAAGAATGAATTTTCTCTGACTATAATTAATACAAAACAGATGAGGTAATAACAGTAACAATAACAATAATAATTAAAAATAAAAAATAAACATGAAGAATAGAATTACCTCTGTCTCCACCGAAGAAATTGTGAACCGGATCGCGAAAAACCATTGGATTGGTGGAAGTCGTGAAAGAGTCTCCAACAGAGGGGAACTGGGCGAACGGGGCCGTGGTGGTAGGCGGTCAGGCGATGGTGATTTGGAGTTGGAAGGGGGGTTGGAAACGGCGATTTGGAGTGGGGGGGGGGAGGGATTGGAAATGGCGATTTGGAGTGGGGGGTGGAAAAGGCGATGACTCTGACTTACTGAGTTAGAATTAGAAATGAATAATGAAGTTAGTTTAGGGTTAGAAATGAATTAAAATAATATCGGGAAATCGGGAGAGTCCCGATTACCGATCGGGACTCCCGAGTCCCAAAATTTTCCAAACCTCAGGTCCCGATCTCGGTACCGTAAATTTCGAGACTCGGGGTACCGATTCCCGTTGGGACTCGGGACGAGACGGGAATTTCCCAATTCCCGGTCCCCGATTCTCAACCCTATATATTACCAAAAAGATTTAGATGTCAATTTTGAAAAGATCAAAAGACAATTAAGAATAGCAAGCGCACGCGCTAGCAAAAAAAGAAAGGAAAATGGAAAAAGAGGGGGAAAAAAGAAATTCGTTACATTTGGATTGGGGAAGGAAGGTAGTTTAATCCCTATCAATGAGTCGATCAAACATCTTTGAACCAAATATTTAACGTCCTGGTTTGCAATCTTTTCATTATTTATGTGTAATCGCAATATATCTTAAATATTTAAGCTTCTTCAAAACATCCTTGTTTTCAATCTTCATTATTTGTGTGGAGAATTTTGTTTCTTAATTAATTTTTATCCAAGTGAAATCACGATTGTAAAGAACAATGAAAGGCCATCCAAGAACGCACATTATGAAATTTGACTCACAAGACCCAATATCTGGCCTTCATTAAAATATTATAGGGAACTTTACATAACAATACAATTTATACAAAATTATTACAAAAATAAAACAAATGAAAAGTATTTCCACATATAACTCTTCTCATAAATAAAGGAAAAACCCATTCAACATCCCACAAAATCAGCCACGTTCCTCTCTCTCTCTCTCTCTCTCTCTCTCTCTCTCTCTCTCTCTCTCTTATTTTTTTCGATTTTTCTTCAAAACCGCAGATCTGTAGTTTCTCCCCCTGCAGATCAGTCCCTGTAATATCCATACCTTTTCATTTTTAGCAGTTTCCATTTTTGGTGTATGTCTATTTTATTGACTCGCTTGTAACCGTTTCGACATTTTGAATCTATTTTATTCTTGGAGTTTTTCCGTTTGGACGAGTTTCAGAGATGTTTTCACTTAATTCCATTTTATGTTATGTTTACCGTATGTACGTTCGATTCTCATAAAACTCGTTCGTTTTCGTTGTTTCCTTGTTTACACGAGTCCGTATGGTTGAGTTGTTCGTGTTGTGACTTTCGGTTTGTTAATCCGACGTCGTATCGTGATTTTCGAGCATTTGGTCCGTTTTGTAATTTCCTTAAACTTAAGGAAAATTTACTTTCGTCGTCGAATTCCGAACATTTGGGGAATCAGAATTGTGTTTCCTTTTAAAGCTTAGATTCCTCATCGAGAATACTTCGTAACCATATTTTTGGTTCAATAGACGGTCCGAGTTTCGGAGTAAATGCAGGCGATCAGATGATTTCTTAGGCTAGCCAGATCATGCCCAGGTGTTATGGCCGTAACACCCCATTCATTACGGCCGTGATGTTGGCCTTGTTATGGCCGTAATCTAGCCCACATTACGGTCGTAACATCCCGCTGTTTTAAAACAGCAGATAGAGGTCAGAAACCTCACTTCCATCCCTCTTCTCGTTTTCTTCGTTGAGCGACTCCAGAGAACCTCCGGGGGCAATTTCTACCACATTCGATCCGTGTGTTCTTCGTTTTTCATCACCGTAGTGTTGTGGTAACATATTATCATCAACAAGATCACCCTACACCGTCCAAATCAGAGGTAAATAGCTTATAACCCTAACTTTGTCAATTTTGGGGGGTTTTCCGGGTTTTGCTTGTTAAACTCGAATTGTTCAAGTATGTGTTAGGATTGTATACTGCAAAACATACTTTATGCTTCCATTACCTAATTTCCCTGTTACTACCTATGAGGATATTAATTACACTTAATCACATGATTTGCATATTTATTCACGTTATGGTTATGCAAATGAAATATCTAATTATTTTATATTGTAGATAATGTGGTGTGTTGGTGTCACATGGAAGATCACAGTATCGATGCCTTATAAAATAATATAATAGTTCACAACCTATATAATTATTAGACAAATTATATAAAGGGTTGTAGTGTATGCTTGAGAATAGTTGGTCTTGACTATTAGCATACATTAGCGTATTTGCATACGTTGAACAAGATCGAGGTGAGATAGTGTCTTGTGTACTGACTGTAAGAAGACCGTAAATCTCGGATAATTATTATTTCTTAATTCTAAGTATATAATATTTAATTGTGTATTGATAATAATTATTGCTTTGATTTACCATAGGTGAGAGTCAAAATGATCGACTCAATAAGCCTCGTATCTTGGGAAATAATATTGTTTATATGACAATTATTATTACTAGAAATCGTGTCCCGACTCGTGCGGGTTGATGATGTCCCCTTGAGGAGCTGGATAATGATTATTATATTAAAATCCTGCAGGTGGATTTAATTCCGATATAATAATAAGGTTCGAGTGGTACTACTCTTGGATAAGATATTAATTAATTAAAGCTGTCAGTAGCTTATAATTAATTAATGGACATTCGATATCTTAAACACGGGAAATAATATATTTAATAAGGATCCCAATTTCGTAATTTGGGATTTTGGTAGGAAGTGCAATATCAAACTTTTTAGTGGACTAAGTTGATATTAATTAATTCATCATATATTAAGAAGAGTCCTAATAAGGTAAGATGAATTAATTGGGAGTCCTTCCATAATCCTCCTTAAGATCCCTAGTAGTAGTCCAAGAGCCTATAAATAGGACTTATGGGTTGATGGCCGATTTTCATGCTTTGACATACACAAGGAATTTCGATCTTTCTCTTCTAAGTGTTTAATTGTGGATCTTGACTTGTGTCTTTGATTCCACAATTGAGAGAACACTTTAATTCTTGCTACATATCGGAATTACTTGAAGAAAAGAAAATCGAGAGTTGTGAGGCATAAGAATTCGGCCGATCCATAGGTGTCCAAACAAGATCCGGTAGCTCGTTGCCCACACAACGTCCGGTTCAAGGCGGATCATACTCTAGAAGGTCTAAAGGTAGAAATACAAGGCGATCAAGAAGGAAGTATAAAACGCGCTTCAAAAGGTAATATCCTATGATCTTGGATCTAGATTAGGATATTTCAATTAATCAACATATTTAATTAATAAATAATAAATAATATTTAAATTGCTTATTAGTCATAGTAATTAATTAATTAGCATGCCTAAATAGATCTAATGCTCGTAGATGCATAAAACGCTATTATCAACTTTATCCAACTTCGCTTCCGCTGTGTTTTACTTTCCAACAATTGGTATCGGAGCCGGATTTTTAGGCTTTTGCTATTTTAATTAATTTTAGTGATTAATTGATAGCAATTTAAATATTCATATATTTTGATGTTGGAATATTTTGCTAGATGTGTTCTTGCAGGTGACATGATCTAATTATCATGGTTTATATGAATGGTGTATTTATTTATTTATTTTTATTAATTATGCAATTGTTGGTTTGGCCCGTTTTTTGAGGCATGTAATGGTTTTTCCCGTGAGAAAATCCGCGGGTAGTTCGAGGTGGTTTCATTTTTTCGTGTAAATATTGATGTAATTTCGATGTATTTTATTTTGTATAAAAATGTAATCGAATTCGGAAAATACGGGATCGCGAAGAAATAGAGCGAGCAAGGGCTAACTGGCGGCCATGGCCGCTGAAGGCAATGACTCTTGAGCGGCCTACGGCTACTGCCGGCGGCGCCGCCGATGCAGCGGCGGCTTTAGTCGGCCGTTATTTGGTTAAATCGATTTTGGTCCGGTCCGTTTATGCCGTTCGTTGCGTCCCATTGAAGTCGGGATTTAAAATTAAATTTTTTTATGTAATTAATTTTGCATAAAAGTGAAATTTTAATTTTGGAAATCCACGGCCCGGCTGAGGAGGAGCGACGGGATGCTTGATTCAGTGGGAGAGATCGAGTCGAAGATTTTCTCGGATTCAACTCAAGGAAGAAGACCATGATAATTGGATAATTAATTATCCATGCTTTATTTTGGTTTTTTATTGTTTTGATGTATGACATGTATGGATGTATGCGTGATATGTTTCCTTGCATGTTAGGACGAGATAATTAAAAACCTTAAGGCTAAAATAACTAAGTGATTAAATTGATTTATTTTCTAAATAAAATCAAGTTGGCCTCCATAATTAATTTAAATTGTGAAGTAATTAGCATGCGCGCTGACATTAGAGTCTTCCTCCATATCGGATGTGCTAATTATAGGTTCAATAGTTTTAAATTTCAAATGATAACATAAGGTAAATATTACTTTTTATGATAGGACCTCTCCATCTGTAGGACTATTATTTAAAAGATAATATTTTAAGGATGTTAAATTATGGTGTTCACTTAGGTGTATTAATTAATAAGCTCCCCATCGGAATCTATGTTAATTAATACATGGTCAAGAGGAACCAACTATTAATTTTACTTGTCATAACGTAATTTGACTAGATAGTAAAATTAAAGACGTAAAACTCTACTTGAAAAATATGTGTGTAAACGTCCACACAATCGTGGCTTGCATGTGCGGATTTTTTGAGGTGTTGGTTGCTAGCATATATATTGTGTTTTGAGGTTTTTCGATATATTTTGCTATGCATTATGTGATGGATGTTTTAATTTTTATTCTCAGATGTCTTTCAATCCACTAGCTGTTATTCTCAAAGAAAATAAACTAGATGGCACTAACTTTGCCGATTGGAAAAGAAATCTTGACATTGTCCTGACTGCTGAGGGGCATAAATTTGTCTTAATCGAGGAGATCCCTCTAGAACCAGAACCGGATGCGACTCCCGAAGAGTTGGCTGAATTCCGAAAATGGAAAAAGTCAGATGAAATGGCTCGCTGTTACATTTTGGCTTCACTGACAAATGTATTGCAGCATCAGCATCAGACGATGGGCTCGGCCACGGAAATGATGAAAAGTCTCACCGAGATATTTGGTCATCAGAACCGGTAGGCTAGACAAAATGCAATGAGGGTATTGATGACAACCCAAATGTCTGAAGGGACTCCAGTGAGGGATCATGTTCTAAAAATGATGTCTCATTTGAACGAACTGAGCATACTGGGGGCTACTATCGATATGAGCCGTATGACATATAGTTTGGCGGAACTTCTAACAGAGCTTCAGTCTGCTGAAGGTCTCTTCAAACAAGGTTATCATCAGATTCTTGCGGCAATCGGTGCTACTTCTTCCAAACCCAAATGGGGAAAGAAGAAGAAGCAGGTTGGCCAGAAGCAAGTGGCAACCCTCAAAGTGAAAAGCAAGGCTCCTCACCCCGAGACGAACAAAAAGCCAAAGGGAAAGTGCTACAAGTGCGGTCAGAAAGGACATTTTAAAGCGGACTATCCTGCTCTTAAGAAAGGTATGTCTCGTGCACTAGTAGTCAAAACATGTTTGGCAACTTGTTCTTCCACTTCGTGCATAGTTGATTCAGGCTCCACTGATCATGTTTGTTTTGACTCGCATGGTTTTCAGGTAACCAAGCAGCTTAGTGCGGGCGAGTTTACCATCAATCAAGGCGATTATTCCGTGCTTATGGTCATTGCGGGGGAGTCGTCCACTTGAATAATAATGATAAATTATTAGTTCTCAATAATGTATTATTAGTATCGGATTTTAGAATGAATTTAATTTCGGTTTCTAAATTAAAATGCGATGGTTATTCAGTTTCTTTTGATGATGATGCCATTATTAAGAAAAGAAGCGGTGAATATATTTGCAAAGGTACTTTTAATGATGGACTATATGTCGTTAATACTGCACAAACTCCTATGCATAAATCACTTAACTCTTTGTCTAAACCTAAAAAGAGAAAAGAACCTTCAAGCATAAACCAAACATATCTGTGGCATTTACGGTTGGGACATGTAAACCTTGGGAGGATTCAAAGATTGGTAGATGATGGCCCATTGGATGATCTCCAAGTTGAGTCATTTCCAATTTGTGAATCCTGTCTGGAAGGTAAAATGACCAAAAGGCTTTTTAAAGCCAAGGGAAACCGTGCTCAGAATGTGTTAGAATTGGTTCATACGGATGTATGTGGTCCAATGAATATCCAGGCTAGGGGTGGTTTCGACTACTTCATCACGTTTATAGATGATTATTCAAGATATGGATACATCTACTTGATGCGACGTAAGTCTGAAGCCTTTGACAAGTTCAGAGACTTCAAGGCTGAAACGGAGAAGCGTCATGGGAAGAGTATCAAGTCGCTATGATCTGATCATGGTGGAGAATACCTTAGTGGAGAGTTTTTGGATTTCTTGGCGAATGAGGGGATTTCGTCCCAGCTCACCGTGCCGGGAACTCCACAACAAAATGGTGTGGCTGAAAGAAGGAATAGGACTCTTTTAGAAATGGTTAGATCAATGATGAGTTATTCAGATTTACCTATTTCGTTTTGGGGATACGCCTTAGAAACAGCGGCGTACATTCTAAACCTGGTGCCTTCGAAATCAGTTCCAAAATCACCCACAGAACTGTGGAGTGGGCGTAAGCCCAGTCTAGGACATGTTCGAATTTGGGGTACTCCAGCACATGTGCTGAATAAGGAAGCTGATAAGTTGACATCTCGTACAGAAGTACGAGTGTTTTTGGGATATCCTAAGGGAACGAAGGGTGGCTTGTTCTATAGTCCCCAGGATCAGAAGGTCATTGTTAGCACCAATGCCCGATTTCTGGAAGAGGATTATATGATTAGTCACAAGCCCATGAGCGAGATAATTCTGGAAGAGCTGAGGGGCGAGACTCCGTCTATACCAATCGTACAAGCGCCAACTAACACTGCACCACGTATCGATTCTGAAACTTTTACACCAACTCAGGATTTGCCTCGTCATAGTGGGAGGGTTGTTCATTAGCCCGAACGATTCATAGGCGTGGGAAAGTCTTCAGACTCAATCCTGCATTTAAGATGAATCGCCTCGGACCTATAAGGAGGCAATCCAAGATAAAGATGCTGACTCCTGGCAAGTAGCAATGGAATCAGAAATGGGATCTATGGATTCCAATGAAGTGTGGGAGCTAGTAGAGCTACCTGATGGTGTACAAGCCATTGGGAGTAAATGGGTCTACAAGCGAAAGAAAGGACGTGACGGGAAGGTTGAAACCTTCAAAGCGAGGCTTGTTGCAAAAGGTTACACTCAGAAAGAGGGTATCGATTATGATGAAACCTTTTCACCGGTAGCCATGCTTAAGTCAATCCGGATTCTTTTAGCTATAGCTGCACATTTGGATCTGGAGATTTGGCAGATGGATGTCAAGACTACATTCTTGAATGGGAGTCTAGACAAGGAAATCTATATGCGCCAAGCAGAGGGATTCATTGCTAAAGGAGAAGAGCACTTGGTGTGCAAACTTAAGAAATCCATTTATGGACTTAAGCAAGCATCTAGATCTTGGAACACTCGTTTTGACGAAGTTGTCCAGTCATATAGATTCGTTCAATGTCCGAGTGAGACTTGTGTCTATAAGAAATGCAATGGAAATGTGTTGGTGTTTCTTGTATTGTATGTAGACGATATCCTTCTGATTGGAAACAACGTGAAGGAATTGTCGGACGTACGGGTATGGCTATCTGAGCAGTTCGATATGAAGGATCTAGGAGAAGCAGGACACATCCTTGGAATCAGGATCTTTCGTGATCGAAAGAAGAGGATGTTGTGCTTATCCCAGGCATCCTATATCGATACAGTGCTGAAGCGGTTTAGCATGGAGAATTCCAAGAAAGGTTTATGGAATTCAACTATGTAAGAACATGTGTCCTAAGACACAAAAGGAGATAGATGACATGAAGATGGTCCCTTATGCATCTGCTATGGGAAGTCTCATGTATGCTATACTTTGCACTAGACCATATATCTGTCATGCCGTGGGCATGGATGCTAGATATTAATCGAACCCAGGACCAGGACACTGGATTGCTGTCAAGCACATACTCAAGTACCTGAGAAGGACTAGGGAGTACATGCTTGTATATCAATCAGCCGACCTGTCTCCGGTGGGTTACACTGACTCAGATTTTTCATCAGACAAAGAAAAGTCCAAGTCTACTTCGGGTTATGTGTTTAGCCTGGGAGGTGGAGCTATTAGTTGGAGGAGTGTGAAGCAGAAATGCATCTCGGACTCTACCATGGAAGCTGAGTACGTGGCAGCCTCTGAGGCAGCCAAGGAGGCAGTGTGGCTCAAGTACTTCCTGCAGGACTTAGATGTGATTCCCGATTTGCCAGAGGGTATTACACTTTATTGTGATAATACTGGTGCAGTCGCAAATTCAAGGGAACCACGAGCCCATCAGGCAAGTAAACATATCAAACGCAAGTACCACATCATACGACACTTCGTAAAGGAAGGAGACGTAGTTGTATCCAGGGTTGCATCGGAAGATAATCTTGCTGACCCTTTCACGAAAGGCCTACCTTCAAAAGTTTTTGAAGGCATGTGGAAGGAATGGGATTACGGTGTATGGCAGCATTGCTTTGAGTATAAGTGGGAGAAATGAGAGACTATGTAATAGAGTAGTATACTTAAAAGCATGCTTTGAGTATAAGTGGGAGATTGTTAGGATTGTATACTGCAAAGCATACTTTATGCTTGTATTACCTAATTTCCCTGTTACTACCTATGAGGATATTAATTACACTTAATCACATGATTTGCATATTTATTCACGTTATGGTTATGCAAATGAAATGTCTAATTATTTTATATTGTAGATAATGTGGTGTGTTGATGTCACACGGAAGATCACATTATCGGTGCCTTATAAAATAATATAATAGTTCACAACCTATATAATTATTAGACAAATTATATAAAGGGTTGTAGTGTATGCTTGAGAATAGTTGGTCTTGACTATTAGCATACATTAGCGTATTTGCATACGTTGAACAGGATCGAGGTGAGATAGTGTCTTCTGTACTGACTGTAAGAAGAATGTAAATCTCGGATAATTATTATTTATTAATTCTAAGTATACAATATTTAATTGTGTATTTATAATAATTATTGCTTTGATTTACCATAGGTGAGAGTCAAAATGATCGACTCAATAAGCCTCGTATCTTGGGAAATAATATTGTTTATACGATAATTATTATTATTACTAGAAATCATGTCCCGACTCATGCGGGTTGATGATGTCCCCTTGAGGAGCTCGATAATAATTATTATATTAAAACCCTGCAAGTAGATTTAATTCCGATATAATAATAAGGTTCGAGTGGTACTACTCTTGGATAAGATATTAATTAATTAAAGCTGTCAGTAGCTTATAATTAATTAATGGACATTCGATATCTTAAACACGGGAAATAATATATTTAATAAGGAGCCCAATTTCGTAATTTGGGATTTTGGTAGGAAGTGCAATATCAAACTTTTTAGTAGACTAAGTTGATATTAATTAATTCATTATATATTAGGAAGAGTCCTAATAAGGTAAGATGAATTAATTGGGAGTCCTTCCATAATCCTCCTTAAGATCCCTAGTATTAGTCCAAGAGCCTATAAATAGGACTTATGGGTTGATGGCCGATTTTCATGCTTTGACATACACAAGGAATTTCGATCTTTCTCTTCTAAGTGTTTAATTGTGGATCTTGACTTGTGTCTTTGATTCCACAATTGAGAGAACACTTTAATTCTTGCTACATATCGGAATTACTTGAAGAAAAGAAAATCGAGAGTTGTGAGGCATAAGAATTCGGCCGATCCATAGGTGTCCAAACAAGATCCGGTAGCTCGTTGCCCACACAACGTCCGGTTCAAGGCGGATCATACTCTAGAAGGTCTAAAGGTAGAAATAAAAGGCGATGAAGAAGGAAGTAACCAACGCGTTTCAAAAGGTAATATCCTATGATCTTGGATCTAGATTAGGATATTTCAATTAATCAAACATATTTAATTAATAAATAATAAATAATATTTAAATTGCTTATTAGTCATAGTAATTAATTAATTAGCATGCCTAAATAGATCTAATGCTCGTAGATGCGTAAAACGCTATTATCAACTTTATCCAACTTCGCTTCTACTGCGTTTTATTTTCCAACAGTATGTTGTGATATTCCTTACCGATTGTTGTTATTGGGTGATTCCCAATCCGATTTTATCGAGTTTAATCCGTGAATTATCGATTCGGGGAGGTTTTGCGTAAACCCTCACCCGTATCGATTGATCGTATTTTATCATAGCTTGTAATTGTGGTTGCGGGCGTATTCCATTCGATTAATATTATCATATAGGACTGAGTTATGTTAATCCTTCGTTTAGGAATGGCCATTTTCCCTCTGGATCATTCCTAGTCGTTGTTCTTTCCCGTTTCGTCAAGGATGTCTCAAAGGCAAGTACTTTACATTTGTTATATGTTCTAGTATTTGAATTATGGCTTTTCGTGGTTTTTGTGGATGGATATGTGTATGTTCACCTAGGGACGGTCCGACGGGGCCTCTAGGCATACGTATTGCCATGTGTGCGTATGACGAACTAGGGTTAACCACCCAGGGATGTCCGATGGGGCTCTGCGGGGTACGGTGGCCGTGAGTCTCGTACCAATGGTTAACTTTGAATTGTTTTGTTGGAGAAATGTGTTTTGTGCTCGTGCACCATGAATAATCCGGAATATAATTGATTTCTAAAATGACTTTTGGCGCATATTTTCATCTGATTTGAATGTTAGTTCAAATGTATTGTACTTGCACTAGCAGTTGTCGCTAACCCCTTAAATGGGGGAAATACTTTTGTATTTCAGGTACAGGTCATGGAAACAAACGAGAATACGAGTTGTACGAGGATGATGGGCAAGCGTGATTCTGTTAAGTGGTTGTCCGTTGGTGTTTTGTTTCCGGAGTTTATTTATTATGTCATTTGCTTAAGTACTCGAGTACTTCCTTCTAAAATTTATTAATATTGTGTACCCGTTTTGTCAGTGGATTTGATGTCGAATCGTATTGTCAATTTCGGTCTTTTGTTTTGAATGTCCTGGATTGAGAAATTGTCTGTGTGTTATTGATGTTTGACTTGGTCGAATGTCATATTGGTACGTTAGCCTAGTGGATTCCAATATGTGGGGTCCACGACGCTGTAATATGCCCTGATCGGGGTCCACGACGCTGTAATATGCCCGGAGACAGGTTTATGGATACGTAGGTTGTCGGTTATTTGGGTCTAGTTAGGTGTCGTTTTTGAACAGTATCACTGCTACGCTATCATCTTTGTACGCCGGTGCTCGTAAGTTTTTCCTAACTTGACTCGTTACGTTGTTCTGTTCTATTCCTTTCTTGGTATCTTGTTGCGTTTTGCGTTTGAATTGTACTCACCCATTACTTCTTCAGAATACCTGCTGGTAGAGGACGCGGTCGCGGACGCGATAGGAGACGTGGCGCAGCCGGTGGGGCGGCCATGTCCGATAACTCGGTAACTGATTCGGCGATGCCTTCCTTGTCGAACAGTGTTCCACTTAGTTCCGAGGCTAGCAGGATCAGTCTGCTAGCTCCGGTAATGCTCATGAGAATATCGGAGTGGCTAATATTTGGCAGCAAGTAGCAAACCAGATGACGCTACTGACTCAGGCCGTCTTGGTCGGCCAAGCTAATGCTAACCCGGTTCCGCCTACTGGATCCGGCAACAATAAGTTACTTCAGGATGTGATTCGTCTGCCTCCTCCGCAGTTTGATGGTACTTCCGACCCGTCCGGTTGAGAGAGTTGGTTATTTGAGATGGAGAAAGTGTTCGAGGCAGTTGACTGCCCTGAGGAGAGGAAGGTACCCATCGCTCAGTACTTCCTTGCCAAGGAGGCGGCAACGTGGTGGCAAGCGGTGACACCATGTGACCGAGCAGGGGCAGAGTTCCGGGAGTGATGGAGGACGAATTTTGTCCATGCCCAGTGAAAGAGGGGAGGATTCGAGCCTTCTTTGAGGCTAAGCCCCAGGATGTTCCTATTTCGCAGGCGATCAACGACTACAACCAACAACTTCACTATGTGAGAAACCAGGTCCGAGATGAACTTGATAAGATCCGCCACTTTGACATAAGGATAAAGCTGATTGTTCATCACTACATGTCTGGTCTCGGGTGTACAACTCTGAAAGATTATCAAGTCAAGGCATTGGCTTATGAGATGTCATTTTCTACGACAGAGACGACAACCGAGGGAAAGAATCATAAGACCTCCGGCTAGTTTTCGGGAGGCAAATCTGGCGGGTATCAGAAGGCTCAGTGTGGTTCGCGAGTCTTCAGGAGTCAGTCCCCGTCATTTGGGCGAGGGAACGGTTCTAAGTCTGCTCCTACTGTTTTCGTTCGTGGTCCTACCTGCTTTAACTGCGGTCATCCCAGGCACATGATAAGTGAGCGTGACAGGCCTCCGATTCAGGTCTTGCTTGCGGTCGGATGGGACATCGTGCTAAGTTTTGTATAGATGCGGTTTGGGCACCAGTTACTCAGGTGTCAGCCCCAGCTGCGGGGGAACTGAGCGTTAATCAGGCACCGATAGCTTCTCAGCCTCAGCAGAGTTTTGGTAGAGGTCGAGGACATGTGCAGCCTTATAGAGGGGGAGCTTATAGTGTGGGGTGTGTTCCGCCCCGTGTGTATGAGATGAGACGAGCAAGAGATCCTGACGCGACGGTGGCTACAGGTACCGTTCACATCCTTGACCATCCTGTTTCCGTGTTATATGATTCTGGTGCTACACATTCTTTCATATGTCTGGATTGTGTGCATCGTCTGCATGTTGATTGCCTAGTTGCGTATGAACCATTTGTTGTTAAACTGCCTAGTGGGGATACCATCATGGGGGATCGTGAGATTAGAAATTTTTCTATGAGTATCGCGGGGAGGGATTGGCCTTTTAATCTGATTGCGGTAGATATTAAGAACGAGGATCTGATTCTTGGTGAGGAATGGCTGAACTGTCATGCGGAAATCATGAATTATAGAACGAGAACCGTTTTGATGTTAGCCTCTGACGGTACTGAGAATTATTTTGTGGAGCGTAAGCGGAGCAGTCAGAGATTTCTGATCAACGCTATGAAAGCGTTGAGGCTTCTTCGAGGAGGTTGCACTGGTTATTGGTGTTATGCGTTGAGATCGGAAGAAGGGGAAGTCGATCTCTCGTCTATTCCGGTAGTGTGTGAGTATCCAAATGTCTTTCCAGATGAGTTGCCGGGTTTGCCGCCATACCGAGAGGTTGAGTTTACTGTTGATTTAGAGCCATCTGCAGCACCAATTTCTACGATGCCATACCGTATAGCGCGTGACGAGATGCTTGAGTTGAAAAAACAGTTAGGAGAGTTGCTAGACATGGGGTATATCCGACCAAGTGTTTCGCCTTGGGGTGCACCGGTCCTGTTTGTAAAGAAGAAGGATGGGTCACTTCGTCTGTGTATTGACTATCGAGAGTTGAACAAAGTGACTATCAAAAACAAGTACCCACTCCCGAGGATTGATGACTTGTTTGACCAATTACAGGGGGCAACCATGTTTTCGAAGATTTATTTGAGATTAGGGTATTATCAGCTCAGAGTGAAGGATTCCGACATTCCGAAGACGGCCTTTCGGACGAGATATGGTCACTACGAGTTTGTGGTTATGCCTTTTGGGCTAACCAACGCACTAGCCGTGTTCATGCAGCTTATGAACAAATTCTTTATTGAATACCTCGATAAGTGTTTAGTTGTCTTTACTGACGCTATCCTGATTTACTCGAGGAGCATGGAGGAGCATGCACGTCATTCGCATATCGTGCTAGGAATCTTGACAACTCAGCATCTTTTTGCGAAGTTCTCGAAGTGTGAGTTTTGGTTGCGGGAGGTTATGTTTCTCGGTCACGTGATCTCGGCCGAGGGTGTTTGTGTGGACCCACATAAGATAGAGGCAGTACTGGATTGGGCGCCGCCCAAAAACGTGAAGGAGGTCCGCAGCTTTCTGGGTTTGGCCGGGTATTATCGTAGATTTGTCGAGGGGTTCTCTAAGCTCGCTCGACCGCTGACTCAATTGTTGCAAAAGTCTGAAAAGTTTGTGTGGACCGACGAGAGACAGAAGAGTTTCGAGGATTTGGAGAATCGGTTGATGACCACCCCAGTTTTGGCTTTACCGAATGGTAATGAGGGTTTCTCAATTTTTACCGATGCTTTGGGCCAAGGGCTCGGATGTGTACTCATGCCGCACGGGAGGACGATTGCCTATGCTTCCCGTCAGTTGAAATCGTACGAGTTGAATTACCCTACCCAAGATCTTGAGTTGGCAGCAGTTGTGTTCGCATTGAAGATCTAGCGTCACTACTTGTATGGCTTGTCGTGTCAAATTTTCACTGATCACAAGAGTCTGAAGTACATTTTCACGCATAAAGAGCTAAATCTGAGACAGAAGATGGTTGGAGTTGATTAAGGATTACGACCTCGAGATCCTTTATCATCCGGGCAAGGCAAATGTGGTGGCAGATGCCTTGAGCCGGAAATCGGTATTGCTTTGGGCGCTTGAGTTACTTATGGCCCAGTCGGGACTTCAGCGAGAGTTAATGAGGTTGAGCGTTGAGATTGTACTACCAGGGAGTTCCGGGCAGTTGCGTACTCTTGAGATCCCATCGTCTCTAATCGACGACATTAAATCGGGACAGTTGGAAGATCCGATGTTTATTTAGCTTCGAGAGAATGTGGGAAAGGGGAAAGCCCTGGGATTCGCGATACATGGGGATGGTGTGTTGAGATTCCGAGGTCGGCTTTGTGTTCCGAACTACATGGAATTGAGGCAGAGTATTATGCGAGAGGCTCACGTGTCACCTTACTCAGTCCATCCGGGCTCGAGTAAAATGTATAAAGATTTGAGGAAGAATTTCTGGTGGAATGACATGAAGAATGAGGTAGTTCAGTTTGTGGCTAAGTGTTTAACTTGTCAACAAGTCAAAATCTAGCATCAGCGGCCAGCCGGGTTGTTGAAACCACTCCCCGTTCCAGAATGTAAATGGGAAGATATCTCGATGGATTTTGTCACGAATTTGCCAAGGACGAAGACCAGAATGAATATGGTGTGGGAGATCGTAGACCGACTGACTAAGTCGGCACATTTTTTGGCCATCAAGGATACTAGGGGTCCAGAAACATTAGCTCGTATTTTTATCGCGCAGATAGTGAGACTTCATGGTACGCCGAAGACTATTATTTCGGATTGAAATAGCTGGTTTGTATCGCATTTCTGGAAGGCGGCACATAAGGCATTGGGGACACAGTTGCGTTTGAGTACATCTTTCCATCCTTAGACCGATGGGCAGTCTGAGCGTACCATTCGGACGTTCGAGGATATTGTACGCGCGTGTGCGTTAGACTGGAGTAGTGGCTGGGAGGAACATTTGGCTTTGATCGAGTTTACTTATAACAATAGCTGGCACGCGTCGAATAAGATGGCACCGTATGAGGCACTTTATGGCCGATGTTGCCGATCACCGTTATTTTGGGATGAGCCATCCGATTGAGTTGGCACCGAGCTGGATCTTATGTTACAGATGAGGGAGAAAGTTGAATTGATTAGAAAGCGAATGTTAGCAGCTCAGAGTCAACAAAAGTCTTATGCGGATGTTAGGCATCAACCTTTAGAGTTTGAGGTGGGAGATCATGTTTTGTTTAGAGTACCTCCGTCGAAGGGAGTTTTCCGTTTTTGGAAAAAGGGGAAGCTCAGCCCGAGGTATATTGGACCTTTCGAGATATTGGAGAGAGTTGGCGAGTTAGCGTACCGTTTGGCATTACCTCCATCGTGGAGTCATGTGCATAGTGTATTTCATGTCTCTAAGCTGAGGAAGTATGTTCCGGATCCGTCCCATGTTATCGATTTTGGGGACATACAGATCGAGAAGGACGTCACGTTCGAGGAGAGGCCCGTTAAAATTTTGGAGCGTCGATACAAACAATTAAGGCACAAAACCATCCCTTTGGTTAAAGTGCAATGGTCGAGGCATGGAGTAGAAGAAGCAACGTGGGAGTTGGAGGAGGATATGCGTTTGAGGCACCCCGAGCTTTTTGATTCTTAAGTTTCGGGATGAAACTTCTTTTTAGAGGGGAGAATGTAATATCCGTACCTTTCCATTTTTGCAATTTCCATTTTTGGTGTATATCTATTTTTATTGACTCGTTTGTAACCGTTACGACATTTTGAATCTATTTTATTTTTGGAGTTTTTCCATTTGGACGAGTTTCGGAGATGTTTTCACTAATTCCATTTTATGTCATGTTTACCGTATGTACGTTTGATTCTCGTAAAACTCGTTGTTTCGTTGTTTCCTTATTTACACGAGTCCGTATGGTTGAGTTGTTCGTGTTGTGACTTTTGGTTTGTTAATCCGACGTCGTATCGTGATTTTTGAGCGTTTGGGCTGTTTTATAATTTCCTTAAAGCTAAGGGAAATTTACTTTCATCGTCGAATTACGAACATTCGGGGAATCAGAATTGTGTTTCCTTTTAACGCTTAGATTCATCATCGAGAATACTTCATAACCATATTTTTGGTTCGATAGCAGGCCCGAGTTTCGGAGTCATCCGGGACAGTTCAGACAACAGCTTCTTAGACTGCTGTCCAGTAGGGTGTTATGGCCGTAACACCCCATTCATTACGGCCGTACTGTTGGCCTTGTTACGGCCGTAAGCTAGCCCATGTTACGGCCGTAACATCCCGCTGTTTTAAAATAGCGGGCATAGGTCAGAAACTTCACTTCCATCCCTCTTCTCGTTTTCTTCGTCGAGCGACTCCATAAAACCTCCAGGCGCGATTTCTACCACATTCGATCCGTGTGTTCTTCGTTTTCCATCACCGTGGTGTTGTGGTAACATATTATCATCAACAAGATCACCTACACCGTCCGAATCCGAGGTAAATAGCTTAGAACCCTAACTTTGTCAGTTTTGGGGGGTTTTCCGGGTTTTGATTGTTAAACTCGAATTGTTCAAGTATGTTGTGATATTCCTTACTGATTGTTGTTATTGGGTGATTCCCAATCCAATTTTGTCGAGTTTAATCCGTGAATTGTCGATTCAGGGAGGTTTTGCGTAAACCCTCGCCCGTATCGATTGATCGTATTTTGTCATAGCTTGTAATCGGGGTTGTGTGCGTATTCCATTCGATTAATATTATCGTATAGGACCGAGTTATGTTAATCCTTCATTTAGGAATGGCCGTTTTTCCTCCGGATCATTTGTAGTCGTTGTTCTTTCCCATTTCGTCAAGGATGTCTCAAAGGCAAGTACTTTACATTTGTTACATGTTCTAGTATTTGAATTATGGCTTTTCGTGGTTGTTGTGGATGGATATGTGTATGTTCACCTAGGGACGGTCCGACGGGGCCTCTAGGGATACGTATTGCCATGTGTGTGCATATCACGAACTAGGGTTAACCACCCAGGATGTCCGACAGGGCTCTGCGGGGTACGGTGGCCATGAGTCTCGTACCAACGGTTAACTTTGAATTATTTTGTTGGAGAAATGTGTTTTCTGCTCGTGCACCATGAATATTCCAGAATATAAATGATTTATAAAATGACTTTTGGCGCATATTTTCATCTGATTAGAATGGTAGTTCAAATGGATTATATTTGCACTAGCAGTTGTCGCTAACCCCCTAAATGGGGGAAATACTTCTGTATTTCAGGTACAGGTCATGGAAGCAAACGAGCATGCGAGCCGTACGAGGATGATGGGCAAGCGTGATTCTGTTCAGTGGTTGTCCGTTGGTGTTTTATTTCTGGAGCTTATTTATTATGTCATTTGCTTAAGTACACGAGTACTTCCTACTAAAATTTATTAATATTGTGTACCCGTTTTGGGAGTGGATTTGATGTCGAATTGTATTGTCAATTTCGGTCTTTTGTTTTGAATGTCCTGGATTGAGAAATTGTCTGTGTGTTATTGATGTTTGACTTGGTCGAATGTCATATTGGTACGTTAGCCTGGTGGATTCTAATATGCGGGGTCCACGGCACTGTAATATGTCCTGATCGCCTTGGGGGTGTTACAGTCCCACTTCTCAACATGATTTGGGCACACACACAAACACATACACACATCTAATCCATACTGTGGTGGCAAGCAACATATTTTCAGGTGATTTTTAATTCGTCTTGTTTGTGAAGATGGATGCGACGGATGTATGCCTATTGCAAGAACCTCTATGATGTGTGAAGGAGGTGGCGGGGCAGGTTGGATTTCATGCTGTTGGAGTTTGGAAGGTGTTGGTCTGCCGGAGTGCAGCAGTTCTAGGCAGTGACGCTGCCATAACTAATTTGTACGCTTAGGGTTTCTCCATTGTTTTAAATAAGAAACATAATCTGATTTTTTTTTTATTTTTCAGAAAGTATCCAAATATGTATATTTAAGCAATCATAATATATCATGTTAGTATCAAAAAATGTGAATCTGCCGTAGTGCATCGTTTGGGTGGTGGTGGTGCAGAGACTGAATTTTGAATTTAAGACTTACTCCATATTTCTATATCAATAAGAGATTCTCATTTGTTAATTTTTTTAAAAGCTTTTTGAAATTTTCCAGTTCCCAAATTTTCATTGTTGATTATGAGTATATTAATGAGCATTTGTAAAGGTTTAAATATATATGTTAAAGTAACCAAATTACAGTTTCACAGCATCTCCGAATATTTTGAATATGAATTTCAAATGTAAATAACTTGATTTGAGTAACCAACGTCTAAGTAACCAATCTAGTGCTAGAAAGTAACCAAATGCTTGTAGTTGGGCATTTTAAATTTAAAAAACTCAATATTCATTTAATATAAATATCCAAATGTGCATCTAAACTGATATATCCACAATTATGTACCTCTATTTTCTGAAATAAAAATAAATTTACGAATATGAATAACTGATATCCATATGGAATATCAGGTAACCAATTACTTGCAAGTATCTATAGGCGTGTAATTGACATTTCAAATTTAAAGAACTCAATTTACAATAATAAATAATATTTATATATAAATACTTTCAAACATTTATTGGTCACTTTATCGTAAAATAAGAACATTTACTATTCTATAAATGGGTCACTAGATATGTATTTTTGTGAACCCAGAATAAAAATAACCATGTACATTAATTCATGTATTCATTTATGCGATACCATAAGAAAATTAAAATATTTTGAGTGATTAAGAAAGGAATCATTCGAGTATCCATCATCTTCTAATCGAGTAACCAGTCATATATCAGTTAGTAACTAACTATATTTCAAACATAGACAACCCAATTTTCAAGTACAAAGTATACTACATGACATATATTTCGAACAAATATCAACCAATTGTCAAATCTGAAATTAGGGTTTTCAACCCCCCCCCCCCCCCAACCAGCCTTCCTGCCGCCTCCAGCCAGTCGCTGCTATACACACGTCGGCTTTGTACTTCGAAAACCATACTCCGGCGGCGGCAGGAGTTCGGACAGCGAGTAGACTTCTGCGATTCTGTTAAGGGAAATGCCTTCTCCGACCCTTCCACATCGTCATCCATTCCGCCTCATCCGCTGCACACTACACATGCTTGACAACTGAAAATGAGTCTCCGAGCCCTTTGTCGTGCAAAACGAACAGTTGGGTTCGAAATCCAGATTTTCAATGTCCGATTTTCCTTAGAAAGCAGGTCTGAATTTTTGTTTTCAAAAGTTACTAAAATAAGTCTGTAAAATTTCAGAATTTATATAGGTGCTATGAAGGGTATGGTGTTTCAAAGACTTGTAAGCTTGCTGTCTCAAGTGAATATCCATCACCAATCACATTATACAACATTGATACTCGAAATCTTATACATTATCTATTTTTGATTTCAATATCTCATCTACGAATATTATTTCACCACGTATAATAATATATATTGTCAACTGCTCAACAATATCACTATATAATTAATCACAAATTAGTTTGACCCACATTCCATCAATTCTTACTGAAGTAATTTCTTTTGTCTATTACCCCTCTTAAATTAAGTTTCATTCTCGATTTTTTTTTTGTGTCATCCTCCATGTCTAGGTAATATTACTCAAATCTACTATTGGATATTTTTCACATTATCGATCACCATCACAACACTCCATAACTCATATAACTTATGTAAATCAGTTTAACAACATTCAAACTTCTGAAATAATATGACCAAAGCAAGACATACTCACTAATCACTCCAAGGCGATGATCTTCCATGATATTACATGTGACTCAGTACAAAACCAAAACCACATAATGACCTTAACTAACAGAAACCATCCCAACATGGTTCGAAACAAAACGACAAGGTTATCAATACTGAAGTATATCAAAACATCAAACTATATTATTACAATCAAATAATGCCTCAACACAATGCCAACTTTACACAAAACTCGTGACGTCTCAAGTGATTCTCAGTTCGGTGTGGAATTGGTAATGTCATGTATCCTTTATTTAGAAGCCTGACAGGAGGTGCTCATATCACATGATCATAACATCAAGGATCACTCCCCTAACAAGACCCTTACCTTGAACAAGCCATAGCACCGGCGTGCATTTCCCTAGCTCCATCAAAATCAGATGCACCATGCATTTACAACTTCTACCTCATATCATATCCCTTTCGCCACCTATGGGGTTGCCAATAATGCTAGGCCTCTTCTCAACCAAATTACATTTCAAACAATCTCAAACTACTTGCAAAATTCTCCCTAGAATTGAGTCTTGTTGAGAGGCCTCAACTCACTGGTAACAATTCACAATCGTTACTTCATATCAAGGTTCATCGCGCTCCATACCCCAAGTCTTGAATTTCATGGCTCTCAATTCCATAATATCACCATATATTGCTTCAACTCACCTATGCTTATTTTCTAAAATCCTATGTGTCACTACGTTGAAAGTTCTACATTGCACGATGCTCATTATGCAAACTAATTTTCAAATTCACACACTTTGAAATTTAGATTTTTTGCAAAATACTTGTAAGCTAATTAAGCAAGTGGAGTACGCCACTCGACCTGAAAAGTAAGGTGGTTCTTTTGTAAGAAATCGTGAATCAATTTCTTACAACCCGAGCCATTGAACCAGAGTTATCGAAATTTTAACAAATAAGATGATTTACAACTCTAGTCTGAATCAAAGCTATCGAAATCAACATGCCAAAACTATGCACATTATGCCCATTATTACCGATTTTTAATCCCATCCGAAAATTCATTCCATGCAGGAAATTATTAAAATATATTTTCTTCCGTATGAGCACAAAGATAGTCAAAATGATATTTTTCTGAACTATCTTTTAGTTTATAAGATTCATGCCAAATTTAAAGTACCTCGCACCATTTTATGAAAAATTATCGATGTTGCACCCATAAAATGTTTTTTGAGACATCTGATGTTCAATTTTAGTATCGGTCTATCTGATACGAATTACGTATATAAGTGTACGTAAAACGTATAAAATACAACGGAAGATTATCACTGTTTTTACAAGTATCAAAGTAACAACGAAAATAAAAGGTGGTGGCCGAATTTAGATGGTTTCGGCCGTGAGGTAGGATAGTGTATGGATTTGAATGTGTTCTATCGAATTAGACCTATAACTCGATAAAGATAATCTCTCCTCAAGACCTATTGAGAATTGATCAAGTTATAATTCGAGACGCGTCGAAATAATAACCAAGGTTTTGTTGAACTCGTTCAACGTATATTTCAAGAGAAATAATGTTTTATAAATTTCAAGATTCTTACAACCACAAAGTGAACTACTATATATAGTAGTATACAAAAGATAAGGAAATAAAAAACAAGAAAAAAACGAAAATACAAGTCTCCTTCCTTAGCATGCTTCGGCCGAACTTCAAGGGTGTGGGGAGGAGGAGATCTTCAAGATCTTGTGTAAGATATGAAGACTTTGATGAGTCCCTTTCATGCATGCTTTGGCCAAAAATTCCAAAAGGGTGGGGAGGAGATCTTCAAAATCTTGGACAAGATATGAAGATGAAGAAAAGTTTGATGACTTTGACATAAAAAAAATGCTTGACAAATCTTCATGCATCTTGGACCAATCGGCCGAATCTCCCATGATTTGGACCGATTCCAATATTAATTTCGTCGCCATGTTTACGTAACTCCAGTTCCGATTAATAACATAACTCCAATTCGCGTGTTCTTCTCGCCCAAGTATGATGATGCATGTGCGTGCAACTTTGCATCGTCGTTGATGTCGATTTTTATTGACTTCTCTTCGATTGGAATAGTTGATATCGTATCATTTCCTCCCTCTTTGAAAGGAATTGACCTCAATTCCGTAATGCCATCGTCGTCAAGGTAAGGCGAGAGATCGCCTACGTTGAAAGTTGCGTGTACTCCGTATTCGCCTGGAAGTTCTACTTTATAAGCGTTGTCGTTCACTTTTCCCACAATTTTGTATGGACCTTCGGCTCTCGGCATTAATTTGTTCTTGCGTTTGTGTGGGAATCGTTCTTTCCTCAAATGTATCCAAACTAAGTCGCCAACATCAAATAGTCTCGACTTTTTATTTTTGTTCGACTTCCGTTTGTAAATTTCATTTACTTCTTTAATTCGATCTCGTACCTTTTCATGTAACTTCATCATTGACTTGAGTTTTGATTCTGCGTCTTTGTGAACCAATTCGTCGCTCGGCAAGGGAATCAAATCCAATGGCATGTGTGGATTTATTCCGTACACTACTTCAAAAGGTGAATGGGCCGTGGCGAAACCGGGTGATCGGTTGTATGCGAATTCCGCATGTGCAAGTTTAACGTCCCAATCTTTTTGTGTTTTGTTCACCAATCCTCGCAATAATGCTCCCAAGGTTCGATTAGTCACTTCGGTTTGTCCATCGGTTTATGGGTGATGTGAAGTACTGAATAGAAGTTTAGTTCCCACTTTTCTCCATAAAGTATTCCAAAAGTAACTCAGGAATTTAGAATCTCGATCTGACACGATAGTTTTTGGAACTCCGTGTAAACGAACTACTTCTCGAAAATATAAGTCTGCCACATTGCTTGCATCATCGGTTTTTTGACATGCTATAAAGTGAGCCATTTTTGAAAAACGGTCGACGACAACCATGATCGAGTCTTTACCCCGTTGAGTATGAGGTAAAGCAACAATAAAATCCATCGAGACATCCTCCCACGGTTGCAAAGGTATTGGCAACGGCAGGTATGTACCTGGCTTGAACGAACTTTTCATCATGTGACAAGTGACGCATTTACTCACGATCGTGCTTACGTCACCATACATTTTTGGCCAAAAGAAATGCTCCTTTAGAACTTCTATGGTTTTAGCCGAACCGAAATGACCGGCTAGTCCTCCTCCGTGCGCCTCCCGAACTAGTAATTCCCGAATCGTATGCTTCGGCACACATAGTTTATTACCCTTGAAAAGAAAGCCATCTTGTAAAATAAATTCTTCGTACGGACCTGTCTTACAACGGGTAAAAATTTCTCCGAAATCCAAATCGTCAATGTAATGATTTTTCAAAATCTCGAACCCCAACAAACGAACGTCTAGAATAGAAAGTAAGGCATACCGTCTTGATAGTGCATCCGCCACTATATTACTCTTACCGTCTTTGTACTTGGATGAAAAGTGAAAAGATTGCAAAAACTCCACCCATTTTGCATGTCGTGGACTTAGCTTGTTTTGCCCATTAATGTATTTCAATGACTCGTGATCCGAATGTAACACGAAATGTTTCGAACGTAAATAGTGACTCCAATGATCTAGTGCTCTCACGATAGCGTAGAACTCTTTGTCGTAAGTACAATAATTAACTCGAGCACCACTTAACTTTTCTGAAAAATAGGCGATGGGGCGGCCTCCTTGAATAAGTACTGCCCCGATTCCAACTCCACTAGCGTCGCATTCCACCTCAAATGGTTGTGAAAAATCGGGTAACGTTAAAATCGGTGCTTCACATAACTTTTCTTTTAATTTTTCAAAAGCTTTTTGGGCAGCCTCATTCCATGCAAATGTACCTTTTTTAAGACACTCCGTGATCGGACTGGATATGGTACTAAAGTCCCGTATGAATCGTCGGTAAAAAGAAGCGAGGCCATGAAATGATCGTACCTCCGTGATAGTTTTTGGTGTCGGCCAAGACTTGATTGCCGCGATTTTCTCTTGATCCACCGAAACTCCTTCTTTAGAAATGACATAGCCGAGAAAGACAAGACTCTCGACTAGAAAAGTACACTTTTCCCGGTTTCCATAAAGTTTCTGTTTCCTTAGAGTTTCAAACACGTGCCGCAAGTGTTCAAGATGCTCCTCTAAGGATCGACTGTAGATTAAAATGTCGTCTAAGTACATGACAACAAACTTCCCCAAGAAAGGTTTAAGAACCTCGTTCATCAATCTCATGAAAGTGCTCGGGGCATTAGTGAGGCCGAATGGCATCACAACCCACTCGTAAAGTCCATTCTTCGTTTTAAATGCCGTCTTCCATTCGTCTCCCTCTCGCATGCGAATTTGATGGTATCCGCTCCGTAAATCAACTTTTGAAAATATAACCGAGCCATGCAACTCGTCTAACATGTCGTCTAGTCTCGGGATGGGGAACCGATACTTGACGGTGATGTTATTCACGGCTCTACTGTCAATGCACATTCGCCATGATCCGTCTTTTTTTGGTACAAGTAGGACTGGAACCGCACACGGACTTAAACTTTCTCGGACATATCCGTGACTCATGAGATCTTCAATTTGACGTTGTAGCTCTTTGGTTTCTTCGGGATTACAACGATACGCCGCCTTTTTCGGTAATGGAGCTCCTGGTATAAAATCAATTTAGTGTTTGATTCCGCGGATAGGTGGTTATCCCACCGGCAAGTCTTCGGGAAAGACATCCGCGAACTCGTGCAACAGTGTATCTATCTCTTCTTCGTATTGTGATTTTGCAGCAAGGTTTCGGTTTTCTTTGATCATCATCAAATAAACATGTTCGCCATCGTCAATGGCGTGTTCGACTTCCTTTTCGTTTGCAAACATCATGAGCTTCGGTCCTTCGACTTTTTTTGAACTCATTGTTCGGATAGCTTGAGGTGACATAGGTTTAAGAACAATTTTTTTACCTTTGTCTCGTAACTCATACTCGTTGCTCCTCCCTCGATGTAGTACGTCCCGATCAAATAACCAAGGTCTTCCCAACAACACGTGACATGCGTCCATCGGTAGTACATCGCATATATTATCATCACCATACGAACCCATGGTAAGTCCGACCTTCACTTGTCTTGATACTCTCACTTTATTTCCATCATCGAGCCAATGGAGTGCATACGGCCTTGGACGAGCCGTAGTGGTTAGTCCGAGCTTCGAAACCATCTCGCTTGATGCCACATTCGTACAACTTCCACCATCAATGATCAAGCTACACCATTTTTCTCCGACACGACACTTCGTGTGAAAGATTTGATCTCGTTGTTCTATGTGACTCAGGGCCGCCTTCGTTTGTAACATGCGAAGGACGAGGTTCGTGTCATAATTCGGGGCATCGTATGCCTCACAATCTTCTTCTTCTTCGTCGGCTTCCAAGTTAAAGACGTCTCCAATTCTTTCTTCTTCGGCTAGTAATTCTTCTCGGACGGCTATTGCTTCTCGTAACGTCACTATTCTTCGATTTGGACAAGCACTTTGATAGTGTCCAAATCCTTGACATTTGAAACACCAAACTTTAGATAAACTTGTTTCCTTCGGCGTGAGAGAAGTTTTTGGAATGGTAGTAACGGGTGGACTTGCCGTGACCATTTTTGGAAGCGAGCTAGAACTCGTGCCAAAGTTGGTATTTCCGAATTTAGGTGGGAATTCGGGTTTTGAAAATTTTGTCTTGTTTTGAGTTTCCAACTTTATGCAAAGTCCGCACAAAGTATCAAAGTCCGAATAGGGGTAGAGTTCCACGGAATTAGCAATGTTTCTATTCAAGCCTCGTAAGAAACGGGACATCCGTAATTCTTCGCTCTCTTCAAGTTCTCCCATCAAGGTTAAGTTCTCAAACTCTTTGATGTATTCTTCTACACTTAGCTTTCCTTATGTGAGGTCAGAAATTTTTCGATATAGACTTAACTTGTTGATAAGTGGTAATTTTACCACTTATTTCTAGGATTTTATACTAGGTTTTTATCTCGTTTCGTGATTAATGTGCTCGTATTTGGCTTATTTATGATTAGTCGAGCCGTATTACGCATTTGGGTTGGTTTTAGTGTGTTTGCAGGTTTTTAGAGCCAAAAGGACCCAAAACGAGACAAAGGACCGAGAGTCGAGTCAAACGGACGAAGAAACGGATTTTTGCGCCAAACAGAAGACCCTATCGGCCAGCCTATCGGCCGATAGGGCCGTCCGAAAGGAGCTCCTGCCTATCGAGTGAAGAAATTGACGAACAGCCTATCGGCCAGCCTATCGGCCGATAGGCCAGGCCGAAAGGCTTCCCAGCGGGCTCTCGTTTTTGGACGGATTTTGACTCTTTTGGATATTATTTATTTCCTAGATTAGGGCTAATCGGGATTGTAACCCCCTTAGGCTATATAAACCTCATTCTAGACCTAGTTTGAGGATCTTGGATCTTTATCTATCTTCCATCAGCCTTTATCACTCTTTTATCATATTAAGCAGATTTTTACACTTTTTAGCAAGATTTATTCCTTTGATTCAAGAACTTTTTGGAGGAGAATTATTATTGAAGACTCGGAGTTCATACGTACGGGTTGTAATCTCTCTTTTTATATTAATAATATGCATTCTTCAGCTAGTTCTTGTTTAATTTCAAGTATGTCTGGCTAATTCATTGATTGATTCTAGGGTTAGTAATTTTAATTGATGTTCACATGATGTTCTTTTGATTACCTTTTGACCTTTCATCCTAGGCTCGTGTTCAAGTTGTGTTAAATCTCATGTTAGATTAAAGGGCCCTTAATCGATGCATGTTAGCTAATTGATTTTGTCCGGAAGGAGTAATTGATTAGTGGAAATACTTGACACACAATATGATTTTATCTTGAGACCTAGCGGAGAAAGATAAATCATAGATAAATAAGTTGGTGCTTTTTAAGTGATTTTAATTCTTTGAGCCACAGGCGAAAAGGGTTTTAATTAACTATCTTTCTAGGTTGCCTTTGAGAATTCTAGATCGACCGAGTGATTATTTCTAGGATTGAATTAAATTTCGGGGAGAAGGAATCAAGTGAACGAATTGTGTGAACTCAATTAGATGATACTACCCTAGGATCAATTACCTTTCGACTTGTGATTTTATCTTGCTAATTTGCTTTATTTGCTTAATTTAGATATTTCATCTTTTATTTATATTTTTATTTTTTTCGATTTTTAAATTTAGATAATTAGAAGCAAACAAATTTTCGGATTCCTAAATAGCAGTCGAATTTTGAGTAGAGTTAATTCCTTTATTTTCGACACATCAATTCCCTTGGGTTCGACACCTTGGAAATACTCCGAGGTTTTACAAATTTTAAAATTGATCGGATTTGAAAACCATACTACGCGAATCCTAGCGATCAATTTTTGGCGCCGTTGCCGGGGAGTTGATAGAAAATTTAAGGGAATAATTCGAAAAAGAAGAGATTGTTACTTTAGGTAGTTTACTTTTATTATTAATATTCGATCTCGTTTCCTCACATCTTGTTTTCTTTTCCTTGTAGGCGGTGCATGATCACGAGATCCCAAGGAAAGAACTTATTTCCTTTGGACCCGGAAATCGAGAAGTCTTTGAGGAGGAAGAAGCAAGAAGCGAGAACCGAGACTATTACTATACCTTTCGTTGATACCATGGCGGCATTGTTGACCAACCACGAGAACTCGCTCGTCGAGAAGATCCCTTTGAATGCCGCTTTCGACCTAAGCCGGACGATTATCAAGAAGGAGGTTGGGGAAAGATTGATGCCAACAACTTCGAGCTTAAGCCGTCCCTCATTGCTACGGTGAAGTCTCAAACATACGGAGGAGTTAATGAAGATCCAAACGCTCACCTTGAGTCGTTTTTGGACATATGTGCCACTATCAAGCAAAACGGAGTGCCTCCGGATGTCATTAAGCTCCGCCTATTCCGGTTTTCTTTAGAAGACGATGCGCTAGATTGGTACAAGAGCCTAGATCGGAAGGAAATTGGTACTTGGAGAGAGATGACCCGGTTGTTCTTAGCACAGTTCTATCCTCCCTCGAAGGTGCAAAAACAAATCAACGATATCTTGCAATTCGAGCAATATGAGGATGAATATTTATACGAGGCATGGATCCGATTCAAGAAGCTACTTCGCAAATGCCCACAGCATGGAATTGACAAAGAGGAGATCTATATTCGGTTTTATCGGGGTTTGACGAGGAAGGCTAGAAGAGAGTTGGACTACTCATCGAAAGGGGGATTTCTAGCTAACGATTATGAAGAGGCCAAAAATCTCATTGAGTTAGCGGTAAACAATGATTATGAGGAGGTGACCGATAGGAAGATGACGAGAAGAAAGGTTCCATCCGGTGACGAGGACGCCTACGGTGATTTGAAGGCGAAATTTGAAAAACAACAAAAAGAGCTTGAGATGCTAAAAAGAAGACTTTGGGAGTCAATGCGGTTTTGAAGAGCTAAACGAGCCTATTGCAATTGAGGAGGATGTGAATTACTTGCAAGGAGGAAACTTCCGGCAAGGGGGAAATAGGGAAACTATTATCCGAACAATCGAAACCACCCTAATTTCTCCTATGCCAACCCGAACAATGCTCTCCACCACCACCGGGATTTAACGTGAAAAGCAGGGTTATTCAAGAGCCGATTGCTAAGACACCAATGGAAGAGATGTTGGAGCGATTAGAGGCGAGCCAAAAGATTTTATCTACAAAGCGAGACAAGAGGTTCGGGGCTCTCGAGCATAGTGTGACATCTATTGGAAACTCGGTGATAGCCTTGACAAAGCGGATGTCGATGGTGGAGACCCAAATGAGTCAAATGGCGAACGCCTGCCGGATTTCATAAGCGGGGCATTTTCCGGCGGCACGAGACCAACCCGAAGACGCAACAATGCAACGCAATCGAGCTTCGAGTGGGACAAGGTACGATAATCATGGGGCTGGAGTTAAGGAATCTGGAAACGAGGATGTATTAGAAACGGAGCCGAGAACGAGAAAGAAGATGGAATACGAGAACCTATCGGCCGGCTATCGGCCGATAGGCCTAACCGATACCGGCCGAATACCGGTTAAGCCTATCGACCCCCTATCGGCCGAAAGGTCACGGAGATGCGAATGTGAAGAATTTTGAGGAAAAAGCTCCATTTCCACAGCGTTTGGCCAAGTCGAGATATGAACAAAAGCACCAACAATTTAACGACATGTTTCAAAAGGTGAATATCAACATTCCACTTCTAGACGCTTTGAGAGACATGCCGGGCTACGTGAAATTCTTGAAAGACGCATGGCAAGCAAGAGGAAATTGAGGAAGTTTGAAACAATAAATATGACAGAGGAGTGTAGCGCTATCATTCAAAACAAGCTTCCGCTCAAGCGAAGGATCAGGACGTTTACTTTGACATGCATGATTGGCGACCAAGCGTTGTAATGGGTTGTGTGATCTCGGGGCAAGCATCAATCTTATGCCTCTATCCATCTTTAAGAGGTTGAAGATTGGGGAGATGAAGCCGACTACCATTTCTCTACTCATGGCGGACCGGTCGATCACTTATCCGAGGGGAATTGTGGAGGATGTGCTCGTTAGAGTCCAACACTTGGTCTTCCCGGCCGATTTCGTAGTTCTTGATATGCCCGAGGATGAGAATCAACCATTGATCTTTGGGAGACCGTTTCTAGCAACGGGGAGAGCACTTATAGACGTTCAGGAGGGTGATCTTACTTTCCGGGTTAACGATCAAAATCTGAAAATTTCCATCTATGACTCGATGAAGAAGCCCGAGGATGCGCCCGAGGAATGTTATGCAATAGAGTCTATTATGCCGCCCCCGACCGACTTGTTGGAGCATTGCATTTCACAATCCATTTACTCACATTCTGAGGTTGAAGAAATTTACGAGGAATTGCCAGAGTATGTTCGAATGTTGGAGGCGAACGAGTCTCGATCTAATGAGAGAGATGTATGCTATCTTGATGTCAACAAACCCGTTCAAGGGGGAGTTGTCGCTGAGGACCGAGCGATCGAGGTGCCGAAGTCAGCACTTAAGCCTTTGCCGGATCACTTACAATATTGCTTCTTGGGCGAGCGAGTCCTATCCGTGATAGTTTCTTCTTCTCTCGGACCTACTAACTTGGAGAAGCTATTACGGGTCTGCGAAAACACAAAGGCGATTGGATGGACGATCTCGGACATTAAGGGAATAAGCCCTTCTATTTGTATGCAGGATTTTGCTAGAAGACGATCATAAGCCGAGGTGCAGCCATAGCGAAGATTAAATCCGGCAATGCAAGAGGTTGTGAGAAAAGAGGTGCTCAAATTGTTAGATGCCGGATGATATATGCGATTTCCGATAGTGAGTGGGTGAGTCCTACTCAAGTCGTCTCTAAGAAAGGGGTATGACCGTGATCAAGGGACGAAAGATGAATTAATCGCGACAAGGCTAGTCACGGGATGGAGAGTTTGTATCGACTCACGGCTACTTAATGCGGCGACGAGGAAGGATCATTTTCCACTTCCATTTATTGATCAAATGCTAGATCGTTTGGCCGGATACGAGTATTATTGCTTTTTGGACGGGTATTCGGGTACAATCAAATTGCTATCGCTCGAAGACCCGACAAGACCGCTTTCACGTGCCCTTATGGGGTATTCGCTAGGAGGATGCCGTTTGGCTTGTGCAACGCACCCGCAACTTTTCAAAGGTGCATGATGGCCATCTTTCACGGATTGGTCGAGAACATAATGGAGGTCTTTATGGATGATTTTTCAGTTTTTGGTTCATCTTTCGACCATTGCTTGAAAAATTTATCTTTGGTACTTGCCCGGTGTGAGGAGACGAACCTTGTTCTAAATTGGGAGAAATGTCACTTCATGGTGCAAGAGGGAGTAGTCTTTGGGGCATAAAGTATCTTAGGAAGGATTGTATGTTGATCTAGCAAAGGTGGTTGCTATCGAGAAATTACCGCCTCCAACCAATGTTAAATCGATCTGAAGCTTCCTAGGCCATGCGGGGGTTCTATAGACGGTTCATTAAGGATTTCTCAAAAATCACGAAGCCGTTATGTTCCTTGCTCGAGAAAGACACAAAATTTGAGTTTGATGATGATTGCTTGAGGGCGTTTGAGACATTGAAACAAGCCTTAATTTCGACGCCGGTCTTGATCACTCCGGATTGGGGTGCACCATTCGAGTTGATGTGCGACGCGAGCGATTGGGCCGTTGGGGCCGTTTTGGGTCGAAACGGGATAAGCTTTTCCGAGTAATTTATTATGCGAGTAAGACGATGGATTCAGCCCAAATGAACTACACCACGACGGAAAAAGAGTTGCTCATTGTGGTCTATGCATTCGACAAATTCCGACCTTACCTAGTGGGCACTCACACTATTGTTCATACCGATCATGCGGCGATTCGCTATCTATTTGCCAAGAAGGATTCAAGCCGAGATTAGTGAGATGGATACTTCTTCTACAAGAGTTCGACATGGAGATCCGGGATAGGAAGGGTGCGAGAATGTTGTTGCCGATCACCTTCCCGTCTCGAGAAGCCGGTTGAGGAGAAGATTCGAGGATCGAAATAAAGGAGAACTTTCCGCACGAGCATATCCTAGCCTTGGCCGACGTTACACCATGGTACGCGGACTATGTTAATTTCCTTGCTATCAAGCATGTTCCAACGGGTCTTTCTTCTCATCAAAGAAAGAAATTCTTCCATGACGTTAAATTCTACTATTGGGAAGACCCTATTCTTTATCGGAGGTGCGCGACGGGATTATTCGCATGTGTGTTCGACAAAGCGAATGGCAAAGGATAATTGAAGAATGCCATAGTGCACGAGTGGGGGTCATTTTGCAATGAATCGAACGGCCATGAAGGTGTACCAATGTGGCTTCTATTGGCCTTCTATTCATAAAGATTGCCAAGCTTTTGTGAAACATTGCGATAGATGCCAACGATTGGGAACATAGCAAAAGAGACGAGATGCCGCAGACACTATTATGGAAGTAGAGTTGTTTGACGTATGGGGTATCGATTTTATGGGTCCGTTTGCAAAATCACGAGGCTATTCGTATATTCTACTTGCGGTCGACTACGTATCGAGATGGGTTGAGGCAATGCCGACGATTACGAACGATTCGAAAGTGGTGATTAAATTCCTTAATAAGAACATCTTGACTCGTTTGGGACTCCACGAGCTTTGTTGAGTGATGGGGAGCCACTTTAATAATAGGTGGTTAGGAACCCTTCTTGCAAAATATGGAGTTAAACATAAGATTACGTCCGCCTATCATCCGCAAGCTAATGGACAAGCCGAGCTCGCCAATCGGGAGATCAAACAAATTTTAGAGAAGACGGTCACGAACAAGAAGGATGGGCTAAATATCTAGATGATGCACTTTGGGCTTATCGGACAACGTATAAGACTCCAATTGGAATGTCTCCATACCAGCTCGTCTTTGGGAAATCCTGTCATTTACCTAGAGTGGAAGTTAAAGCATATTGGGCCACTAGACGGATTAATTTGAATTTCTTGAGGCTAGTGGATCGAGAAGAGAGAAGCTGCTGGAAATCGACGAATGGAGAAACGAGGCTTTCGAAAATGCAAGGATTTACAAGGAAAGAGCGAAAAGTTTCACGATGATCGCATTCGGAAGAAGGACTTCGTCCCGGGAGACGAAGTGCTCGTTTTAATTCACGGCTTCGTCTATTTCGGGAAGTTGATGTCAAAGTGGTGGTCCATACACCGTCTTTCAAGTAAATCAAAATGGATCATGTGTCGTGATGACGGAAGATGGGAACAAGTTCATTGTGAATGGACATCGGTTGAAGCACTATTTCAAGCCCTTGCACCACGAAGAGAAGTATGTTACTTACCTCGAAGACCGGAATGAATGAGGTATCGTCTAGCTAAAGACGTTAACGTAGCACTTGTTGGGAGGTAACCCAACGTATGTATGTATATTAGTTCGTTTTATTCATTTATTTTCGATTTTTTTTGCGTGATTTTTGTAGTTTCTAATTTCGTAGTAGCTTTGTTAGTTTTTGTTAAGTTCTAATCCATGCATGCCGAGTTTTGAATACTGCGGGTCTTTCATCGCCATATCCCGGCAAAACGGGACCAAGTATGTGAAGAAGAACGAAAGTGAAAAATTTTTGAGGCGAGAAAATCCTATCAGGCGAGCCTATCGGCCGATAGGCCCACCGATAAAGTGAGAAAAATAAACGAATTTTTATTGATTACAAGCGGTGGTCGATAGGGTATGCCTATCGACCGATATACCACCCGATATAAAGGTATGTAGAGAGAAGCTCCTATCGACCCGACTATCGGCCGATAGGCTGGCCGATAGGAACATACCCGCCCAGTATCCACTTCGACCGGTTGATTTAATACCCTTTTAAACACTTCACACCCGATTTTCTCACACTACACAACTTTCGGCCGATAGAACATAAGAGAAAGGGGCGAATTTTTCTACTTTTCTTCCTTCAAACTCGATCAAGGTACGTAGTTTCGACTCTTAATCTTCTTGTTTTTCAATTCTATACATGTTTTGAAGTACTTTGTGGATTCTTTTTGGAGTTTTGATGTAAATCGAATTGGGGATCCACTTTTTGGGGCTTTTGCTAAACTTTGATGTTCTTTGAATTCTATGCCCGATTGTTGATAGAATCTTGAGGAATCATGTTATCTATGCTTAATTGTTCATGGGTACTTGAATTGGGGATTAATTGATGAAATTGAACGAATTTTGAAAAAACCCCAAATTGGAAGAACCCTAATTTTGAAATTGTTGAAATTGGGGTAAATTTGTTGAATTAAATTGTTAATTGGGATTGATGTGAGTTGAATTGTTGATGAATTAGATTGGAATGGAGAGAATTTGCCCTAATATGATCGTCGTGTGTTGTTTTGTTATTCAGGTTGTGATTTTGATACTTTGAATATGAAAGGGGAGACTAAGTTTGGGGGAGGTTGAGTGATTTATTGTTCGTAGTATATGGGATTATTGGATTATGTCGATGTTCGTTGAGTGTGTGTATTATGAGTGCTTATTGGATTTTGATTGGATGTTTGTTTTGTAGGAACTTTGAAATGGGAAAGCAAAGCAAGAAGTCGAATCCGTCTGCAATGAAAGTCTAAGGCGACAACGAGAAAAGAAAAGGCTCCGATGAAGGTAGTGCGGCTATTCCGATCCATTGCACTCGACCCGAAGAAGTTCAAGCTGAGATTGACCGGGCCAGAGTCTAAAAGAAGGTGGTCGCACCTTATCGGCATGTCACACAAGCATTGCCGATTTCTGCATGAGGAGACGGCTCGGGGTATGGGTGTTTACGATGATATTGTGCTACTAGCAAGGCAGTGCGGGTTTGAGCAAATTTTTCGGGCTAACTACCTCGCTTACCACGTGCTCACTGTGGAGTTTCTGTCCACACTTGAGGTTTTTAGAGAGAACGGGACTCCGGCTTCTATTCGCTTCAATCTCGACAACATAGAAAGGGAGCTCTCGGCCGATGAAGTTAATGCCATTATCAACGGGGCCGAGGACGGATCATTCCAGCAGGGCGATCATGCCAAAGAAAACTTAGAGCTGTGGTCCAAGATGATTTCCGAAGTGGAGACGCTTCTTATTTATAATCCGACATATGCCAAAGCCTCCTCGATCAGGAACCCAGTTCTCCGTTATGTCCACCGCCTGTTCACATCGACGATTTTGAGCCGTACCGACTCGGGGACGTGCTTGTCCACGGATCTTCATCTTTTATGGTCGGCCTTGAACGGTACATGGAAGCACGCCGGATGTTTTCTGATTGAGCATATGGAGAAACAAGCCCGGCCAAGGAAGCAGAGGATTGGTATTGGGGCGTTCGTGACCCCTATTGCGGAGCATCTCGGGGTGCGCATTAGCGGAGAGCCGGTGTCCCGAGACATCTATTTGGATAAACCGACACTGCAGAGGCAGGAGATGCTTGCCTTCACCGAGGGGTTCGACTGGAAATTGCACGGTCGGAACAAAACTGTATCCCTCTTCCGACTCCCCTCTCCGACCTTGACCACTGTGATGGGAGACGCGCCCGATGTATATGCGAGGTGGAGTATGAGCTCCGCGGCTCATGTGGCACTTATCCGACCGTTAGATGCGCCTCGTAAGAGGCAACGCCGGGAGGTGACCATTGATGAGCCGTTCTTAGAGGGAGCAGAGGAGGAGATGGATGATATACCCGAGGGGGGTAGCCGTGACGAGATTCCCGCCGGTGGAGGTACTAGTTTTCAGATGAGGGCTCCGGAGTTTGATGCTTTTGAGACGAGATTTTTTGAGAGAGAGAGAGAGAGATGCACGACGAGAGTATGCAAGCGCAAGATAATTATCACTTGGCGAGTATGCGTTCTTTGACAGCCGAGTTTGGTTCTTTGGGAACTCGGTTGGGCGAGGTTGAGACTCGGGTGGGTGCTGTTGCCACTCGGGTCAATGAGTTGTACGAGCTCGTGGAGAGACGCGCCGAAGAGGACAGAGTGTGGCGACAAGAGGAGATTGCTTGGAGGGAGCAAGAGAGGAAGAGACAGGAAGATAGGTGGGCACAGGAGGACTACTACCACCGAATGCTACATGAGATGTACCACTTTGCTCCTTTCCCCGATTCACATGCCCGCTATGATCCGAGCTCGCCGACAAACCCGCCATTTCCGCCACAGTGATCAGGTACTCCATTAACAAAGCCACTACTTTCTCTTTTCAAACTTATTCCTCCTTTGGGATGCGAAATAAGTTTGGGGGGGGGGGGGGGGGGGAAGAAGTGCGGCTTTGTTAATTTCTTTACGTGTGAGTACTGTGTTTGCCTTGTATCTTTATTTGCTTGTGTTGGTGCCCGTTGTGTTTATTTGTGCTTATCATTTTGGTGTTGCGTGGATTTGGCTTTTGGTTGCTTAGTTTTTAGAATTTTTTTCATTCATTTTCGTTCGGTGTGTTTGCTAGTTTCTATTTTCTATTTTTTTGGGTCGTAGTAGTTTTTTTTTAGATTTCATGTTTGCTTTTATTTGCTTTTCGTTGTTTGTTTTAGATAGCCTTGCTTGTCTTTAGCTTTTCTTTATTAGTGAATTTTTCGTGCTTCTATTTGTGTGAAACCGATGTTACGACACTGTTTTTCTCTCTGAAGAAACGGTCGAGTTTTAGTCGAGTTGTAGTCAGTTATTTCTGTTTTGCATAGTATTTATTTAGGTCCAAAATTTTTCGTGATTGTAGAGGTCTTGGCAGATAAGAGACGATGCATACTTGTTTTAAAATCACCGTCAATACGTTTGGTTACATCTTCCGGATAGTGAGTCGTACTGTTTCGTCGATCGTGTTGGCACTTAGATTGAGTTTAGTGTCGGTCAGTTTCTCCCAAAGTTGAGATAATGTTGTTCTATGAAGGGAAGTCTAGTAACCGGGCATTCGCGTGACCCGTTGTTTACCCTCGCGTAAAACGACGACTGATTAGACTAGTGATTTAGATATTTCACATGTGCCAATGATAGGGAACTTAGTAACCGGGGTATTCGCGTGACCATTGTTTACTCTCGCGTAAAACGGCGATCTTGATTCGGACATGCGGAAATTATATATTCGAGTTGTTTCTCCGCCGTAGACGGAACTTAGTAACTAGAAGCATCCATGTGCCCCATGAGTGTCTTTTACGTCAAACGGTTTCCTAATACATGAGAATGGAAGTTCCACCCTAGGATTACCCGATGAAACATCCCGAGATCCTAACCTAGTGGTCAACTCGAATTAAATTCGTGAACATATATATAAGGGAATACGACCGAGGTTTATTTGTTATGAAACTCGTGAAAAATGTGCCACTCATCGTAACAGGACGAACTAGCTTGTTTATTTTAGCCTTTCATATTGACGGTCGATTTGACTCACGTTTTGTTAATCTTTGAAATGGATTTTCTTCATGAACGAATGATTAGGATCGAACTTGACTACTTTGTGGAATCATTATTCGAAAGTGCGGCTTTTACGACACTCGGATTATTTAGAGAGAATTACAGGGTAGTATTGATTAGGTTGAACACTATGAGTTGCACGATGATTCACGATTTTCTTTTTCTTTTCTTTTTGTTGTTCGGGACGAACAAGGTTTAAGTTTGGGGGGGGGTTTGATAAGTGGTAATTTTACCACTTATTTCTAGGATTTTATACTAGGTTTTTATCTCGTTTCGTGATTAATGTGCTCGTATTTGGCTTATTTATGATTAGGCGAGCCGTATTACGCGTTTGGGTTGGTTTTAGTGTGTTTGCAGGTTTTTAGAGCCAAAAGGACCCAAAACGAGACAAAGGACCGAGAGTCGAGTCAAACGGACGAAGAAACGGATTTTTGCGCCAAACAGAAGACCCTATCGGCCACTTATCGGCCGATAGGGCCGCCCAAAAGGAGCTCCGCTATCGAGTGAAGAAATTGACGACTATCGGCCGGCTATCGGCCGATAGGCCAGCCGAAGGCTTCCCAGTGCTCTCGTTTTTGGACGGATTTTGACTCTTTTGGATATTATTTATTTCCTAGATTAGGGCTAATCGGGATTGTAACCCCCTTAGGCTATATAAACCTCATTCTAGACCTAGTTTGAGGATCTTGGATCTTTATCTATCTTCCATCAGCCTTTATCACTCTTTTATCATATTAAGCAGATTTTTACACTTTTTAGCAAGATTTATTCCTTTGATTCAAGAACTTTTTGGAGGAGAATTATTATTGAAGACTCGGAGTTCATACGTACGGGTTGTAATCTCTCTTTTATATTAATAATATGCATTCTTGACTAGTTCTTGTTTAATTTCAAGTATGTCTGGCTAATTCATTGATTGATTCTAGGGTTAGTAATTTTAATTGATGTTCACATGATGTTCTTTTGATTACCTTTTGACCTTTCATCCTAGGCTCGTGTTCAAGTTGTGTTAAATCTCATGTTAGATTAAAGGGCCCTTAATCGATGCATGTTAGCTAATTGATTTTGTCCTAAGGAGTAATTGATTAGTGGAAATACTTGACACACAATATGATTTTATCTTGAGACCTAGCGGAGAAAGATAAATCATAGATAAATAAGTTGGTGCTTTTAAGTGATTTTAATTCTTTGAGCCACAGCGGGAAAAGGGTTTTAATTAACTATCTTTCTAGGTTGCCTTGACAGGAATTCTAGATCGACCGAGTGATTATTTCTAGGATTGAATTAAATTTCGGGGAGAAGGAATCAAGTGAACGAATTGTGTGAACTCAATTAGATGATACTACCCTAGGATCAATTACCTTTCGACTTGTGATTTTATCTTGCTAATTTGCTTTATTTGCTTAATTTAGATATTTCATCTTTTATTTATATTTTTATTTTTTTCGATTTTTAAATTTAGATAATTAGAAGCAAACAAATTTTCGGATTCCTAAATAGCAGTCGAATTTTGAGTAGAGTTAATTCCTTTATTTTTGACACATCAATTCCCTTGGGTTCGACACCTTGGAAATACTCCGAGGTTTTACAAATTTTAAAATTGATCGGATTTGAAAACCATACTACGCGAATCCTAGCGATCACTTGTGTGTAGCCGGTACATATCTCTTACGTAGTTTCTAATTTTTTAGAGAATCCCACGAGCGTATCTTTTCCTTACCGGCCCGAACTCGTTGTGTCTTCATTCTTTCAAACCAAAGGGAAGCTCCCTTTCCAAGTTTGAGAATCGCGTACTTGCATCGTTTCCCGTCATCGAGGTCCTTAAACTCAAACATTCGTTCAATTTTCCTTTTCCACTCCAAGTAAGTCTCGGGATCGGTGCCACCTACGAACTCCGGAAGTTCACTTGCCTTGAATTCATCCGCATGTTGTGGTGCATGCATGGCGTTGTATCCTCGTCGTGCCTGGATTCGGGGCTCCGGCAAGCCTCGAAGAACGTCACGCAATTTGGCTATTTCGTCATCGGTGAATGCCATCTTCTTGAGTAACGTTGAGACCCGTGAAACGAATGGGCTCCGATACCACTTATGATACGAATTACGTATATAAGTGTACGTAAAACGTATAAAATACAACGGAAGATTATCACTGTTTTTATTGTAACACCCCAAACTAGGCGGATATTACAGTGCCGTGGACCCCCGACTGGGACCCACCAGGCGAATGAAAATGAATGAATTACACAGGTAAATGTAGTACCGAACCACATTACAACATCAATTACTCCGATGAGAAGTTTTATACAACACACCCAGGATGATACTGAATACAAGTATATTTTATATGGAGATAAAATATACAACAATGAGTGAAATGAATATTCAAACGGAATGTCTGCAGCGGAATAAATAAAAGAAACAAAATGACTGAAAAGACTGGGGCCCCCTACTAGTATCACTGGGACTCCTCGCCGTCACCGTGCTCTCCCCGTGCCTTAGCCTTGCCATGACCTGAAAAACAGCATCCCCCAACGGGGTCAGTTACACAGAACAACAATCCTCAAGGGTTGAAAATACACAATCATGATATATCTGGAATTATGAATTATTCTGTTGAAACGTACGCAATCAAACATGCTATATGAATCAACTATCAGTACGGCTCAAAGGAATGGCGCCACACTACGCCCGGGATGGAAATGTGTCCGTGCACAAGCCACCAACGATCAATACACGCGTGGTCTTGTACCTAATCAGTCTCACGAGACACATTGACTCGTGTGCACAGTCCAATGTGAGGCCAACAACCAACACACGACCATAATGTGCCCGACATGAAAATCCTACACATACCAACCGGCACGCCAGTATGACCCGGAATGCCACAATATGACAAAAGTGACAACGAAAATGAGTAATGACTCACCAAGATTAAATGATGGTGAAATGAATGATAGCTCAATGAAATAATCGGAACCGTCGTTCCTTATGACTGAGGTGATTAATTGACAATGACAAGTTTTGATACGGTTAATACAATGATGAATGAGTTACGATTATGAATGAACAACAACAAAAGGAATGAATATCCTTTTAACCGAGTAAGAATTAACTTACACAATACCGATGAAGAATGTCCTTCCACGAACAACGTCCTAAATGAAAATTCGGTCGCTCGAACAACCTTGAACATCAATAGTTACCAACAACCGATCAATACACGACTCAAATACGATCATAACCGACCCAAACGTCGATACAACAATATCCGAACTCGTAGATGTACTCTAACGAAAACGTTGAGATACCCGTTGGTTAAAACCAAACCCAAATAATCGAACCAACTCCAACATGATTGATTCAAACCAGCAAAACATTATCAATGACATCAATAATCTCATAGAAGTCCACAATTCAAGTTAATAATAACGACAATTGGAAATCCCCAAAATAACCGAAGTCAACCCCAATGGTTCTTGAAATAATTCCGAAAATAACCATTAAATCCGTAAGAATATACTTATCCAAGGTAGATAACCCATATCTAACATATTCCAATGATAATCCAAGCTTACACGAAGAAATCGGAAGGAAAACCCAAAAATCCGAAATTCTAGATCCAAGAGATTAATACCTTTGATTCGATGAGATGAAGATGATGAAATGATGATTAATCCGGAAGATGAGCTTGAAGATGATGATTGATGATTACACCTCGAAGAATCCTCTCTGAATCGCTCAAAATCGCCCAAAACTACCGAAGGAATGAAATGAGATGAATAATGACGAACTCTGACTAAACTGTCCAATTTATAGTCAGTCCAGGTTAGCGTGCGCTAGCCCTTGTGCGTAGCATGCGCTAACGAGTAATTTGGGTAGTCCAGTACCCACTGTCCGAACACGGTAGCGCGCGCTACGTACCTTCTTGTAGCGTGCGCTACGGCCATATTACTAGCGTGCGCTAAGATCCATTATTAGCGTGCGCTAACAAAATATTGATGCCCAGTACTGGAGTCCAGAAAACTGCTCGCCCTCGATCGACTCGATAGCGTGCGCTACAACCATAGTTTAGCGTGCGCTAATATATCGGTTGCGTACGCTAACAACAACACAAAGCGTGCACTATGAAATAATCCAGTGCAGTCCAGTAGCCACTGGACTCAACCTGATACGTCCCTAGCGCGCGCTACTCCACACATATAGCGTGCGCTACTACAACCCGTTAGCGCGCGCTACTTACCACTCGTAGCGTGCGCTACAAATAATCTCACCTGCAGTCCAGTACCTTCTGGACTGCAGCCAGGACAACCTTAGCGTGCGCTAAAGCTGAGTGGTAGCGTGCGCTACCTATACCCAATTAGCGTACGCTAAAAGGAGTATGTAGCGTGCGCTACTCCTCACGCACACTGCAACGAAATGACAATGATGATAAACGCGGCACGAAACTCCAATCCGATTAGTGATGAATGACGATTGATACACGATACGATTACTCTGAATGATGAATACCATGACTGAATATGAGTGACAAATGATCAATAATGAATGAAATTACTGAGTATCAATTACTGAATGATAAATACTGAATGATAATTATGAATTACAACCGGGTATTACATACACCCCTTAAAAGAGTTTCGTCCCCGAAACTAAGGGTCAAACAACTCGGGATAACTCTCCCGCATACTATCCTCGGTTTCCCAAGTAGCCTCTTCGACTCCGTGTCTAGACCACTGAATTTTAACCAAAGGAATCGTCTTATTCCTCAACTGTTTGATCCGCCGCTCTAAAACTCGTATAGGACGTTCCTCATATGAATGATCGTCGGCGATCTCGATTTCGTCGAACTGAAGTATGTGACTCGGGTCGGAAACATACTTCCGCAACTGAGATACGTGAAACACATTATGAATTCGGCTCAACGCCGGAGGTAAAGCCAATCGGTAAGCTAACTCGCCTACTCGATCCAAAATCTCAAACGGTCCAATGAATCTCGGACTCAACTTTCCCCTCTTCCCAAAACGGAAGATACCACGACTCGGGGATACCTTGACCAATACATGGTCACCAGCCTCGAACTCTAATGGTCGACGACGGTTATCTGCATATGATTTCTGTCGACTCTGAGCGGTCAACAAACGACACCTGATCAAAGCTACTTTCTCACGGGCGGCTATAAGCATATCGGGCTCGGTGCCCAATGATTCTGATAGGTCGTCCCAACACAATGGAGATCGACAACGACGACCATACAAGGCCTCGTAAGGTGCCATCTTGATCGAAGCATGCCAACTGTTATTATACGTGAACTCGATTAATGGTAGTTGGGCTTCCCAATCGTCTTTCCAATCGAGGACGCATGCCCTCAACATGTCCTCTAAGGTCTGAATAGTCCTCTCTGATTGTCCGTCGGACTGAGGATGAAAAGCGGTACTGAGATTAAGCTGGGTTCCCATAGCACGATGAACTGATTTCCAAAAATGCGACACAAACCGTCCGTCACGATCGGAAACGATACTTTTAGGAGTACTGCGATCTACTATCTCTTTGATGAACAGTTGAGCAAGTCTCTCGGGACCCCACGTTTCCTTGATCTCAAGGAAATGAGCTGATTTAGTTAAGCGGTCCACGATCACCCAGATCGTATTCATGCCACGACGACTCGTCGGCAAACTCGTGATGAAATCCATAGAAATGTCTTCCCACTTCCACTCGGGAATAGGAAGGGGTTTCAAGATACCCTTGCCGCCGATGTTCAATCTTAACTTGTTGACAGTTAAGCATCTCGAAACAAATTCTGCGACTTCTCGCTTCATATTACTCCACCGGTAATTTTGTTTCAAGTCCTTGTACATCTTGCTAGACCGGATGCACGAGAATAAGGGGTAGCATGAGCTTCTTTCAAAATCGAGTCTTTCAACTCGTCATTTCTTTAGTATGCACAACCGATTCTTAAACCTCAAAAGTCCATCCTCGTGGACCACAAATCCAGGGCTTTCCTGAGCCACATCCTCTCGGATGCGCAACAATGATGGGTCCGAACCACGATTCTCTCGGATTTCCTCCTCGAGTGACGATGAAATCTCTAACATACAAAGTCGCCCGAACTCGCTGAGCGGACCTCGATCTCGGATCTAAGGAATTCTACCGAAGCTCCTTCGAATCTGTTAAACGGGAAGAATATGCTCTGAACGGACTTACGACTCAAGGTGTCGGCGACAACGCTTGCCTTGCCCGGTGGTAAAGGATCTCGATATCATAATCTTTGATTAATTCTAACCACTGCCTCTGCCGCATATTTAACTCTTTACGAGTAAATATATACTTTAAACTCTTATGATCGGTGAATATCTCGTGTAACGCCATAAAGATAATGACGCCAAATCTTCAATGCGAACACCACTACCGCTAGCTCCGTGTCGTGGGTCGGATAATTAACCTCGTAAGGTCTCAATTGCCGCGAAGCATAAGCGATAACTTTCCTGCTCGCATGAGTACACATCCGAGACCCCGTCCGACGCATCACTATAGACCACAAATCCCTCCGTCCCTTGCGGTAAAGAAAGGACAGGTGCTGAAGTTAACCGGCTCTTGAGTTCCTCAAAACTCTGTTGACACGCGTCGGACCACGTGTATTTCTTATCCTTCCGTAAAAGGTTCGTCATGGGTTGAGCGATTTTAAAAAATCCCTCCACAAATCGCCGATAATAACCCGCTAATCCGAGGAAACTTCGGATTTCCTTAACATTCTTCGGAGGTAGCCAATCTCGAATAGCCTCCGTCTTCTGAGGATCGAAGCGAACTCCGTCTGATGAAATTACGTGTCCGAGAAACGTCACTTCGGACATCCAGAACTCACATTTGGAAAACTTCCCAAAAAGTTGTTCTCGTCTCAACACGAAGAGCACTTGATGAAGGTGAAACTCGTGTTCCTCCCGGTCACGAGAATAAATCAAAATGTCATCGATGAAGACAACAACAAACCGATCCAAAAAGTCGATGAAGACCCGATTCATTAACTCCATAAATACCGCAGGTGCATTAGTCAAACCGAATGGCATAACCACAAACTCATAATGACCATAGCGTGTTCGAAACGCCGTCCTCGCGATATCCGACTCTCGAATCCGCAACTGATGATATCCAGATCTTAAGTCGATCTTGGAAAATACTGAAGCTCCCTGAAGTTGATCTAAGAGATCATCAATACGGGGTAAGGGATACTTATTCTTGATCGTTACCCTGTTCAACTCCCGATAATCAATACATAAGCGGAATGAACCATCCTTCTTCTTGAAAAACAACACTGGTGCTCCCCACGGGGACGCACTCGGTCGGATATAACCTTTCTCGAACAACTCCTCAAGTTGGTTCTTTAATTCCTGCATTTCGGTCGGGGCCATCCGGTACGGTGCCTTCGATATCGGGGACGTACCAGGCTCCAACTCAATCGTGAATTCCACATCCCTCTGTGGAGGCAAACCAGGTAGCTCGTCTGGGAAAACATCGGCATATTCCCTCACCACCGGAATATCCGTTAACATTACTGATGATTTCTCGGTTTTGGCCATATAGCACCAATAACCGACACATCCCTGATTGAGTAACCTTACTGCTTTCATCAAATTAATGACTTTACCAGAACAGCCGGGATTACCTCCCTGAAACACACATTCGACTCCATCGTCTGAAATGATAGTGACCAAACGCTTTCGGACACTAATGATGGCATCATGACGATCCATCCAATCAATACCCAAGATGACGTCGTCCCTCGGCAAATCTACTACGATTAGGTCCACGGGCCATACACGCCCATGAAACTGAATTGAACAATTCTGAATCTCACGATTACCGATAATTCGTCTACCATCAGGTAGGCCAATGACATAAGGCTCACAACTAGTAGCACTACCCGCACGTAGTCTACTCAAACATGACTCGGAAATGAATGAATGAGATGCACCAAGATCAAAAAGGGTACACACAAAGGTTGAGATAGAATATCGAGTGTACCGAGATCATTCGGCCTCGGGATCGTCGGTCTTCTTCATCTCATAAATTCGGGCTTGCCGGCCCCGAACCGACGCTCCGTCGATAGCTCTTAGCTCCGCCTTTAGCTCTGTCGTCTTGAGCAGCCGAGTGGCTTTGATTCTCGCACTGAATGACACGGAGCTTGAGATGACGACGGAGTGGGTTAAGACTCCCTACGGCAAAACGGGCCCTATGCCCGGCAATCCACATTGTGGCACGTGATACTGCTTCGGACATTTTGTCCGAAATGACCCTGTTCTTCACAGTTGAAACAGGTGACGGCCGAACTGGCCGCTCGAGACTGAGATTCCGCGGGTTTAGACGCCAGGGGAGGTCGCTCAGAAAAAGTAGAGCCCGCCCGCGGTTTCTTGAAGGTGGCCTGACTTCCGTCAGACTGATTACGGTTCTTAGACTTCTTGCCAGCAGATGAAGGTTGCTGCTTAGCAATTTCCTTAGCCGTAAGCTCGTAAGTAAGAGCTTTCTCAATGAACTCGGCCAGAGTGGCACAGTTATGATTAAGTAACTGAAGTCTCATACGGGGTTTCAGCCTCTTGCTGAAATACTTGATCTTGTCCGCTTCTGAGTGAATGATAGATGAGGCGAACGGAAGAAGTTCTGAAATTTTTCGGCGATGGCGAGAACGTCATCATCCGCCGAAAGGTCGGGAGTGAGTAATTCCGACAACTTGGCCTCCCCGAGTGGGGCCGGATAGTACCTCTCCATCATGAGAGTCTTGAATCGATCCCAAGTACATGTTCCGTCGTGGGCTTCAACGATAACCACCATGAATGAGCGCTCTACCGAGATAGTAAGCCGCAATCGAAACTTTATGCCCTTCGGGCAATCCACCATAGCAAATAACTTCTCAAAATGCTCAAGCCAATGAACAATATCCGCCGGCTCAGATGAGCCCTCAAAGGTAGGTGGTCGCTGGCGAGAGATATCGCTGATGATATTGCTTACACCCCTCTCTTGCCTCTGAGGTGGCGGCGGAGGAGCCTGCTGATTTTGATTGACGGAGTTATGCATCGTCTCCATCAACTGAGCCATCTGGGTCATTTGGGCCATCATGCCCTGCATAAATGCGAGTGGGTCAACCCGGACACCCTCTGACTGAGCCGTGTCCCGGGTACGACTCCCCGACAGTGAATGATCGCGTCCAGGTGAATGAGTGGCAGCGTCACTGCTCGATGAGTTAGCATTATTCCTGGCATTTGCACGTGTATTCGCACGAGTTCTCGGGATTCGGCCCGCTCCACGGCCTCGTCCTCCACGTCCTCTGCCATCCATTTCCATACTGAAGTGGAAAGTCATATGATGATTATATATTTCGCATGAGTATCACATTATGATTATATTATGAAATGATAAAAATGAGCATACGCGCTCAAATACAGCGATTACATGAATGATTAATTGACGTGACATGATTATCTGATGGAATTATTGAAATGATTATCTTGAATGAGTTAACAAGATTAATGATTCGATCTTCCTGATCAACAACTGAACAATGAAATGAATTGACTGATTAATGAGTTAACCTGACCGTCCCGGTCAAAATGACAATGATGATTGAGGATTGTTAACTGATGAATTATGAATGAATGATTAATGCCAGAATTATACCATGGCATTAGAAATCTTACAGTTCTTGGTCTGATTGGCTCGGCATTTGCACAGGTCACACGTGACGCGAAAGTCCAATGATACTAGTCCGATGACGATGATTTCAAATGAGACATGACTTGGAGGGTAGTATTCAAAACCACGCTCCTATACCAACTCTGTAACACCCCAAACTAGGCGGATATTACAGTGCCGTGGACCCCCGACTGGGACCCACCAGGCGAATGAAAATGAATGAATTACACAGGTAAATGTAGTACCGAACCACATTACAACATCAATTACTCCGATGAGGAGTTTTATACAACACACCCAGGATGATACTGAATACAAGTATATTTTATATGGAGATAAAATATACAACAATGAGTGAAATGAATATTCAAACGGAATGTCTCTACGGAATAAATAAAAGAAACAAAATGATCGAAAAGACTGGGGCCCCTACTAGTATCACTGACTCTCGCCGTCACCGTGCTCTCCCGTGCCTTAGCCTTGCCATGACTGAAACAAAGATCCCCAACGGGCCGCCATACGTAACAACAATCCTCAAGGGTTGAAAATACACAATCATGATATATCCGAATTATGAATTATTACATTGAAACGTACGCAATCAAACATGCTATATGAATCAACTATCGATGCGGCTCAAAGGAATGGCGCCACACTACGCCGGGATGGAAATGTGTCCGTGCACAAGCCACCAACGATCAATACACGCGTGGTGTTGTACCTAATCGATCTCACGAGACACATTGACTCGTGTGCACCCAATGTGAGGCCAACAACCAACACACGACCATAATGTGCCCGACATGAAAATCCTACACATACCAACTGCACGCCAAGATGACCCTAATACCACAATATGACAAAAGTGACAACGAAAATGAATAATGACTCACCAAGATTAAATGATGGTGAAATGAATGATAGCTCAATGAAATAATCGGAACCGCTGCTCCTTATGACTGAGGTGATTAATTGACAATGACAAGTTTTGATACGGTTAATACAATGATGAATGAGTTACGATTATGAATGAACAACAACAAAAGGAATGAATATCCTTTTAACCGAGTAAGAATTAACTTACACAATACCGATGAAGAATGTCCTTCCACGAACAACGTCCTAAATGAAAAGTCGGTCGCTCGAACAACCTTGAACATCAATAGTTACCAACAATCGATCAATACACGACTCAAATACGATCATAACCGACCCAAACGTCGATACAACAATATCCGAACTCGTAGATGTACTCTAACGAAAACGTTGAGATACCCGTTGGTTAAAACCAAACCCAAATAATCGAACCAACTCCAACATGATTGATTCAAACCAGCAAAACATTATCAATGACATTAATAATCTCATAGAAGTCCACAATTCAAGTTAATAATAACGACAATCGGAAATCCCCAAAATAACCGAAGTCAACCCCAATGGTTCTTGAAATAATTCCGAAAATAACCATTAAATTCGTAAGAATATACTTATCCAAGGTAGATAACCCATATCTAACATATTCCAATGATAATCCAAGCTTACACGAAGAAATCGGAAGGAAAACCCAAAAATCCGAAATTCTAGATCCAAGAGATTAATACCTTTGATTCGATGAGATGAAGATGATGAAATGATGATTAAAAGATGAGCTTGAAGATGATGATTGATGAATACACCTCGAAGAATCCTCTCTCAATCGCTCGAAATCGCCAAAACTACCGAAGGAATGAAATGAGATGAATAATGACGAACTCGACTAAACTGCCCAATTTATAGTCGGTCGAGGTTAGCGTCGCTAGCCCTTGTGCGTAGCGTGCGCTAACGAGTAATTTGGGTAGTCCAAGACCCATTGTCCGAACACGGTAGCGCGCGCTACGTACCTTCTTGTAGCGTGCGCTACGGCCATATTACTAGCGTGCGCTAAGATCCATTATTAGCGTGCGCTAACGAAATATTGATGCCCAGTACTGGAGTCCAGAAAACTGTCTGCCCTCTGATCTGACCTCGATAGCGTGCGCTACAACCATAGTTTAGCGTGCGCTAATATATCGGTTGCGTACGCTAACAACAACACAAAGCGTGCACTATGAAATAATCGGTGCGATCCGGTAGCACTGGACTCAACCTGATCCGTCCCTAGCGCGCGCTACTCCACACATATAGCGTGCGCTACTACAACCCGTTAGCGCGCGCTACTTACCACTCGTAGCGTGCGCTACAAATAATCTCACCTGCAGTCCAGTACCTTCTGGACTGCAGCCAGGACAACCTTAGCGTGCGCTAAAGCTGAGTGGTAGCGTGCGCTACCTATACCCAATTAGCGTACGCTAAAAGGAGTATGTAGCGTGCGCTACTCCTCACGCACAGCTCGCAACGAAATGACAATGATGATAAACGCGGCACGAAACTCCAATCCGATTAGTGATGAATGACGATTGATACACGATACGATTACTCTGAATGATGAATACCATGACTGAATATGAGTGACAAATGATCAATAATGAATGAAATTACTGAGTATCAATTACTGAATGATAAATACTGAATGATAATTACTGAATTACAACTGGGTATTACATTTATAAGTATCAAAGTAACAACGAAAATAAAAGGTGGTGGCCGAATTTAGATGGTTTCGGCCATGAGGTAGGATAGTGTATGGATTTGAATGTGTTTTATCGAATTAGACCTATAACTCGATAAAGATAATCTCTCCTCAAGACCTATTGAGAATTGATCAAGTTATAATTCGAGACGCGTCGAAATAATAACCAAGGTTTTGTTGAACTCGTTCAACGTATATTTCAAGAGAAATACAATGTTTTATAAATTTCAAGATGTTTACAACCACAAAGTGAACTACTATATATAGTATTATACAAAAGATAAGGAAATAAAAAACAAGAAAAAAACGAAAATACAAGTCTCCTTCCTTAGCATGCTTCGGCTGAACTTCAAGGGTGTGGGGAGGAGGAGATCTTCAAGATCTTGTGTAAGATATGAAGACTTTGATGAGTCCCTTTCATACATGCTTTGGCCGAAAATACCAAAAGGGTGGGGGAGGAGATCTTCAAAATCTTGGACAAGATATGAAGATGAAGAAAAGTTTGATGACTTTGACATAAAAAAAATGCTTGAAAAATCTTCATGCATCTTGGACCAATCGGCCGAATCTCCCATGATTTGGACCGATTCCAATGTTAATTTCGTCGCCATGTTTACGTAACTCCAGTTCCGATTAATAACGTAACTCCAATTCGCGTGTTCTTCTCGCCCAAGTATGATGATGCATGTGCGTGCAACTTTGTATCGTCGTTGATGTTGATTTTTATTGACTTCTCTTCAATTGGAATAGTTGATATCGTATCACTATCTTCGAGGCCACGAGACTGTCCAGTTCTTACCTCATACCATCTTGTTTCACAGAATTTAGACTCTTACTGAATCTCGCCTACAAGAGAACGAGACCAATTTATAATAGCGGTAAAATCAATTCGGGGTTGATCTCTCGAGAAAGTTTAGAAGGTGACATTAATGAATAAAAGTATGAAAGAACTGAGATGTGCGTTAGACAGAAAGCTAACTCCTAACATAAGTGATTATCAAATAAGAAATTAAAATGTAATGCAAGAAAGTAAAGGAAAACAAGAAAATGAATGTAAATGCAAGACGAGAAAATAATAGAAAGCAAGTAAGAGAAAATAAAGCATGCGAAATTAAATAAAACAAGTAAAAAAACTAAAGACGAAAACTAATGGAAGTGTGTAAAGTGTGGAATTTTAAGAAAACAAGTAAAACTATCACTTGGGTAATTAATCAAACATATTAGAGGCAAAAAATAACAAAAAAGGGGAAATACGCAATTTAAGACCTACATATATCCATCTAGGAATACAGACAAAATCAACAACTGCGCGTTTATTGGATGATGTCATTCAAATCACACTAAAATTCAATTTGGTGAAGTTTGGGGAAAATTACTCTCTCGGGTCAAATTCCTAAGATCGGGGTTAATCAAGATAATTACCCCAAATTGGCTCAATTTAATTGCTAATGCTCCTAAACATTATGCGAATTGGGTCGGTTTCTCCAAATCTCTATAATTAGAGTTCTCGCTAGACATAATTAAACAAATCAAAAATAGAATAAAAGACAAGTAAAATAGAGCAAGTCACATGGAGAAAATGAGGGAGAAAGAGAATAGATTTGGGAATTGAAAGTAATTAAAGAACAAAAATATGAACACTTATTTGAATGCTTGATATTAAAGGTAAAACTTGAATCGAGAGCTTACAATGGACTTAGAATTTAAGAAAGGGAGTGTAATTAGAACTAATTGGAAGTAGAAATTAAAAAGGTATGATGTAAATATAAAAACTAGGATTTATGGAAGAGGAAAAAATTAGAGAGAAAAAAAGAAAGAGGGGAAGAGTCTCCCACTTGGAAATCTAAAAAATTGGGATGGATCATTGAATTTAGTGGTCAAAACATATATTTTTAGATTTGACCAAGAAAACACAAAAATCTGACCATGGGTCGGTAATTTTGGCCCAGCCGCGGTCTGGCCTCGGTCTGCATCCCGGTAGAATCATGCTTAGCCAGCTCACCCTTGGTGTCGCAGGAAAATGACTGAACACGGACTTGGTTGTGTGGACCGCGTGCATACAGCCTCGGTCGCATCGAGCGATAGCCTCAGTCATGTGTGGAATTTGCTGAAGGAAGCGCTTGGCCATGGCAGTCAACAACCCGCAGTCGGGACTCGATCCCTTTTCTGGGATGTTTTTTAGAGTTTTTCCAACCCGTTTTGTGAAGGAAATTCACCCAAACACAAAAGTAATAAAAGCACCTAAAAGTAAAGTAAAAATATCACTAAACATATAACATTACACAACTAAAACAATAATAAATATACTAACAAAGTGGTAAAAATAAATCACCCATACTTAACCATTTACTTGTCTTCAAGCAAAACACTTGTGCTACGAATGCACTAGCTTGAACCACTCATCTATATACTAAAAGACTTTGCATTCGAGGTGCAATGCTTGGGCCACTGTTGAAGGTGGCAAAAGTACACGGTGACAACATGCTCTTTACGGGTTATAAAGTTTCTCATTGAAGCATCTAAGCCTTTCCCCAACTTGAGGATTGCATACTTGCACCGTTTCTCATCGTCGAGGTCTTTGAATTCGAACATACGATCAATTTTACGTTCCCATTCCAGGTAAACCTCAGGGTCTGTTTCGCCAACGAACTCCGAAAGCTCGTTCACCTTAAACTCTTCGATATGGCGTGAGGGTCGTTCATAGTCACCACGCCTAGGTTGCCAATGCTGGTCGCGTTGTTCTGGTGCGTCACGCAATGCGTCGCGAAGTTTTGCCAAGAAATCAACGTCGTTTAGATCCATAATGCCAAAGATCAAGAACTTGTTCTCCGATGCCACTTATGATAAGAATTCTCGCTTGTGATGCAAATTCGCTATCGATGCAGCAGGAAGCCGTTTGGATGAGTGGAAGCGAATCAGCAAGAAACTGTCAGGAACTGAGAACACCAGTTCGCTACAGCAATAACACGGGCTAGCGGTACGCACTCGCGACAGGAAAGGATGACGGCAACTCGATACAGCAACAAGACAGGAACTTGGCCAAATGTAAAAGACTTGATACAGGTCACCTCCAAACAGCGACACTCGAAACAGCACGTTTCGGTCGGATGCGAATTGAAAACAGGAAACAAGTTCGAAGGATCGAACAACACTTGATGCGAAATACCGAACAAGTATAAAACTGTATCGAAAACAAGCAGAATATCAAAATAGGACAGAAACAGTTGTTTTATCGAATTAGACCTATAATTCGATAAAGTGATTTCTTCTCAAGACCTATTGAGAATCAATCGGATTAAGATTCGAAAACGCGTCGAATAATAATCAAAGTTTTGATGAAAAGCATTCACCAAGGAAAACACAAAGTGTATTCATATTTCTTCAACATTCTGTCTTTCATTACAACTTCATCGCCCTATGTATTGGCAAAAGTAGTCTGACAAGTGTCTGACAAGATAATCTTAAACTATTACAAGCTCGGTTTAAAATAATGAAAAGATAATAAAAAGGTTCCTTATGTCACTTACTGACAAAAGTAAAAGCTGGGTTTTGTCTCCAAGGTGTTAGCCGCCTTTTACCAAGCATACTGCCGAGAATCCTGCTGCCTTTATTATAAAGAAAGTGCTGATATTCTTTTATTGTTTAATACTTGGACCCCTTCCCCAAGATGCAAGTTGCTTATGCTTAAGTTACTCCAAGTCCGGTTATCAAGGTAACTCCGGATCTCGTATCTGTTTTCTTGCCTAAGTATGTTGGAGTATGGTCAAGATGTTTTACGTCAATCCTTACTTCGTTTTCTTCGCTTGGAGTAGTCGGTTTCGTATCAGTTATTAAAGATTGATTTATTACACTATCCTGCATGTAAGCATAGGCTTCTTGGTGTTGTGAAGATGGGCTAGGAGTGTGTAATATGGATGTGGATGTTGCTAAACTCTAATTTGTAGCATAGTCTCACTCAATCATATCACAAACCGCATCAGGTAATACTGTTGAAACATCATGGAATTCTGTTGCTTCGGACCAGAGCGAACTTCTACTAGGCATTCTTATGCTCCTCAGCTCGGATATCCTCCACCAACCTAAGCTCCTACCTCTCTAGCCTCGGCTGCTCATCTAGGTATGCCCAACGGGCAATGGCCCTTCCACTGAATCGAAAGCCCGAAATATCCTTCAACCGCTTGTCGCCTTCTGCTTCCATCATTGGTGTATGGAATTGACTCCTTTTGGAGGGTAAATGGTACCCTCATGCTTTCCCAAATGTAGGGATCTATATGATCAATTTGGATGACGTCTAAAATGCGGTGAAATTTGTCGGCTAACTTCAGATGCTGCACTCTCGTAATGTGCGCCAACATCCTCTCATGCTCTTCCCTGACTCTCTGTAAAGTAACAAGAAAATATTTAATTATATATTGGCTCACGACATAAAAAACATGCATATATATATATATATATACTATATATATATATATATATATATATATATAAAAGAATTTATTATAAGCTTTCACGTCTTACATGTTGACGCATCGGATATGCTTTCTAAGAGACAAGATATATAAGGTTGCCAACTGAAATGGCATTGCATGAAACTTTTGATAACAACCCCGACAGTAGATGGTGCTGGTCCGTAAAACTAGCACAATTAATCGAATTGATGGCACTAACTGACTACAAAATAAACATAAAATATTATTAAAAAATATAAGCATTATTTGGTAATAAAATAATATTTCTGTTGTAGTAAAAGTAAACAAGACAAAAATTAGGGCACAAGATCTATGTCATTATCAACTCGCGAGTACAATCTATAAGTTTATAAGTTTGGAAAACAACCATATCGAAAGGGGCAAAACAAATAAGAAGACTCAAATGCACATGTCAATGACCCTAACCAGCGTCCTCGTATTGTCCCAGCGCCCGCCCGTCCAACTGATCATAACCTGAAATCCATGACAAGAATTTTTCCGAAACGGGTCCCCAAAGGGGTTAGCAATTACGCTAGCACAAGTAATCAAGGCAAACCATTTGCTTACACATTTCATAGTACAATGCACCAAATTCATTTCAAAACCAAAACCAGTTGTTGGTCCACTTTAAGTATACAGGATACAGCTTGGGAAATGTTTAAGCAACAGGCTGTATGATTTTCGAATCTGAGTGCGTAGCGGAAGTCTTAAAGCGATGAGATTCTTTGTCGTCTGACAATCCTCGGTCTATTCTCCTGTTAGCTTGGTGCGTACAGGGTTTTGCAGTGTATACTTATATAAATCACAGTTTATGAAAACAGTAACGGCAAAAGGTAAACAACACTGTATTTAAAGTGGTTCGAGGTAAACCCCTCAACGTCCACTGGTCCTCCACACAGGAGTAAAAAGTTTATTATAATCACTGCGTACACAACTACGTGACTATAATCAAACCTATCCTTGTATCGTTCACAGAGATTGATACAAAGAATGTCGCCTTCAACCGTTCACACAGATTTGGTTAAAGCTTCCTTCTTGACTTGCTTCTTCACACACAGTTCCAAAGCTTCGTCCTTATTCATCCCACACAGGTCAGAATAACTTGTTGAGTTTACACAGAGCTCAGTTTTTACACAAAGGTAAAAGGTAGGTAACCAGATAAGAACAACAGCTTGAATATGAAGTTCTTGAGCTGATGATGGCTGTTCTTGACGACTGAGTATATTTCTTCTTTCTCAGATATGGATTGATGCTAGAAAGAAATATACTTACTCTTGTAAGCTTGATCTGATGATAATGAATATTCAGTCTTTCGATGGTTTGAATATCGCTTGTAAGCTTGTATGTGTTCTATATGTTCTTCGTCATCGCTTTGATCATCAAACTCTGGGGATATATATAGCCTTCTTAGATATATCTGTTGAGATAGATCCGTTGAGCAGGATTCTTTGACAGCTAGATAGTTGAATTGAAAGAACCAGGATCCGGATATTGCGGGATTTGAAGATCTCTGTCGGCTTCAGTATTTAAATACTTTATCCTTTCAGTATTTAAATACTTCTTTATCAAATGGGACTTGACTTTAGCGAATACCAAATATTCCTTTCCAAATGGTCTTGAGTCCTGTTTCGATGTGAATGCTGTATCCAATTATGCTATAGGCATATTGGAGTAGTTCAATACTGTATAGAAAGATGCTGTATTCGGATATCTTCCACACTTGGCATTTATTTAGACTTTGTTGCTGTATCTTGGTAGCGCGAGAGCGCGCTGTATGCTGGCGCTATGAGAAGGTATTTGATACAGGATTGAGAACTTCGATCGGACTTTTCGATACAGTGGCTTGATGTATGTTGGACATTTATTATCTTGTTGTATGCTAGCTTGCTGTATCAAGCTTTTGTTGTTTGGTAATTATCAAAACAACATTGTTTTTCCCAACAATTTCCCCCTTTTTGATAATTTCCAAAACTTCTTGATCATGCCAAAACTTTGATGCCAAAACCTCTTTAAACTAAAACAATTTCCCCTTCTTTTTAGATAACCACTTTTTGGTAATTTGAGAAGACTTCGGTACAGGATTTGATTATCCCAACAGATTCCCTCTCTTTTTGATAATGTCAAGAACAATTTTCTTGATCTTCTGTTCGAATGATCTGATCTTCAGCACTTAGACTAAAAGAAATGTGAACTGCTCGCAGGCAAGTTCTAAAGTGATAGCATCTAATAGGAAAGTGTATTACATCTTAAACTTATGATTGGCGCGCAGGCACAATCTTATAGTGAAGTCTAGTGATAAATACAACTTAACCTATGAATTGTTCGCAGACGAGTTCTTACAACTTAATACTTAAACTTGTTGAATTGCAACAATAAAAATTGAATGAGTTAAAATTCGCGTTGTTGAGATAGTGAAGTCCAGATGTCGTTCAAAGCGTTTAAAACAAAGTTTGAATATAAAAACAGGGCATGTGGACTTAAAACTTTTTGCAGTACACAATAGAATAAAACTATCAAGCATAATTGATGTCCTGTAGTGTAAGTACTGTATCCGCAAATAATACAGCTTTCCCCCTTAAAAGGTACATACAGAATTTAATTCTTACATTATTGTTAGGATTAACACTGTATTCATGGGTCGTATTGTATTCCCTCTTAATTAATGCACACGTCAGCTGTAGTAAGGTTTCATGCCTTCTTTGTCCTACAGTGCTGTCTTGACTATTCTGAGTGTACAGTTAATTAAAGGTAGATACTGTATTCTTGGGTCTTACAGCATTCCCCCTTAATTAATGAGTAAAAGCATAAAAACTTACAGGGAGTCTAGCTGTAGTGTTTCCCGATTCTTGTTGAAGCATAGAAATCAAGTAAATTTGAGTCCTGGTGTGATAGTGCCATTCGGTACCCAAATTTGCCGGACAACAATTGGTTTGTTGTAGGCTACTTTTGGTCCATTATTTCGATATCGACGTGGGGCAGGCACGTAGTCGTTGTAATTATGATATTTATAATGCATGAAAAATCGAGAATTATAGTTGTTATTCCAGTACGATTGTCGTCTCGGAGGTGGAGCCATTTTCATAGATCTTACAGATTGCGCCCTGGGTCTCCAGTTGGATTCCCAAATCTGTTGTTGATACTTCGCTGCGACCTGTTTTCTTGATGGATAACGGGGCTCCTGTATCTAATATCTAGGCATGCTGTACTAAAAGTACTGCCGTGCGGGCCTTTGATATTTGGATACAGCCTTCCTTCGGAACGGCTGCTGGCGCTTATGATATGCTCGGGGAGCATGCTGTTGGGTACGCCTTACAGGTCTGAATGGTTGGGGATTCCGATGTCTGGAATATAACTGTGGTGGCAGAATGGCAGCCTTTGCAGTTCGCGGTGCAACTGGTTCCTTCACGGGACTCGGAACTTCTTCCGATACAGGAATGGATTCCTCACTCTTGACGAATACTGTACTAGATTTTTCTTTGTTGGAGAACGAGTTGTACCCTAAGCCACGTTTATCATGATCATGTTGCCCAGTACTTAGGATCTCTTCCATTCTATTAGAGGATTTCTCGAAAGAATTAAAGATTGTCTCTAATTCTCCTTCACGTTTCTCGAGAGATTTTACTTTGGCTTCGAGTAGAGCCAAATCATTTGTCTTGATTTTAAGATGAGACTTAGTCTCATTTAGATTGTGAGCAAGTTGATGATTGCTCTCCAAGAGTTTTTCTAAATTGACTTTGCTGTTTTCGCAATCGACAGACATATTTTCGTAATTATCCTTCAGCAAGTCGTTTTCTTCCTTTATCTCTAAGTTAGAAATTTCAAGCTGTATGTTTTCTCTTTTCAATATCTCATGGGCCTTTTGAATGTTATTAAATTCATTCAACATATTTTCAAAGGTATGAGATGTATTTACAAGAATAGTTGAGGTAGAGCTTACCTCATCATCATTGCCGTCTTCATTTTCCTCTTTAACTTCGGCCATAGAGCACATATAGGCTCTATCTTCTAGCTCATCGTCAGACGAGTCACTGTCAGTGACCACCTGAAGACACTCAATTTTTGTTGATGCGGGTGTAGCTTTTGATTCTCCAATGAAGGCCTTAAGTTTGTTCTTCATCCTGTTTCTCCAGTCATCAAACTCGTTAATAGAAAATATAGGTATCTTACTTATTAATGAGGTATCCATATGTGAGGAAATAGGAAAGATAAATTGTTTTCGAAAAATAAGTGATTTTAAGGATCTGACTCAGTTAAAAATACGACTGATTCTTTTTAGAATCAATCGCTCCGATACCACTTGTTGGTCCACTTTAAGTATACAGGTCCACTTTAAGTATACAGGATACAGCTTGGGAAATTTTTAAGCAATAGGCTGTATGATTTTCGAATCTGAGTGCGTAGCGGAAGTCTTAAAACAGTAAGTTGCTGTCGATACAGCAACTCGGTCTATTCTCCTGTTAGCTTGGTGCGTACAGGGTTTTGCAGTGTATACTTATATAAATCACAGTTTATGAAAACAGTAACAGCAGAAGGTAAACAACACAGTATTTAAAGTGGTTCGAGGTAAACCCCTCTACATCCACTGGTCCTCCACACAGGAGTAAAAAGTTTATTATAATCACTGCGTACACAACTACGTGACTATAATCAAACCTATCCTTGTATCGTTCACACAGATTGATACAAAGAATGTCGCCTTCAACCGTTCACACAGATTTGGTTAAAGCTTCCTTCTTGACTTGCTTCTTCACACACAATTTCAAAGCTTTGTCCTTATTCGTCCCATACAGGTCAGAATAACTTGTTGAGTTCACACAGAGCTCAGTTTTTACACAAAGGTAAAAGGTAGGTAACCAGGTAAGAACAGCAGCTTGAATATGAAGTTCTTGAGCTGATGATGGCTGTTCTTGATGACTGAGTATATTTCTTTTTTCTCAGATATGGATTGATGCTAGAAAGAAATATACTTGCTCTTGTAAGCTTGATCTGATGATAATGAATATTCAGTCTTTAGATGGTTTGAATATCGCTTGTAAGCTTGTATGTGTTCTATATGTTCTTCGTCATTGCTTTGATCTTCAAACTCTGGGGATATATATAGCCTTCTTGGATATATCCATTGAGATAGATCCGTTGAGCAGGATTCTGTGACAACTAGATAGTTGACTTGAATGGACCAGGATACGGATATTGCGGGATTTGAAGATCTCTATCGGCTTCAGTATTTAAATACTTTATCCTTTCAGTATTTAAATACTTCTTTATCAAATGGGACTTGACTTTAGCGAATACCAAAGATTCCTTTACAAATGGTCTTCAGGCCTGTTTCGATGTGAATGTTGTATCTAATTATGCTGTAGGCATATTGGAGTAGTTCAATTCTGTATGGAAAGATGCTGTATTCGGATATCTTCCATACTTGGCGTTTATTTAGACTTTGTTGTTGTATCTTGGTAGCGCGAGAGCGCGCTGTATGGTGGTGCTATGAGAAGGTCTTCGATACAGGATTGACAACTTCGATCGGACTTTTCGATACAGTGGCTTGCTGTATGCTGGACATTTATCATCTTGCTGTATGCTAGCTTGCTGTATCAAGCTTTTGTTGTTTGGTAATTATCAAAACAACATTGTTTTTCCCAACACCATCCATGTCTTTTCCGGAAACAAACAGTCAATCGATTTGCCGTGGGAACAGGGCTATACCATTGATCCCGCTCTGTGGCCTCTAAGTACCCTCCCGACCTGGCCATATTATAAAACAAATTACGCACGCGCATCGCCTTGGGAATAGGGCTATACCATTGATCCCGCTCTGTGGCCTCTAAGGACCCTCCCGAGCTGGCTAGCGAAACAAACTCGTCCATCCAGGGCTATACCATTGGATTCCCTCCGTGGCCCCGTCGGACCCTCTCGAGGTGAGTAAAGAACACACAATATACATTACCATTTCATGTTAAGCATAAAGGTTTCCGAAAATACTTGCCTTGAATAACTGACGATGCAACGAACGGAACGGAAAATCACCGATGAATGCTAGGAACTAACGGAACCGAACCTAACAATTTTAAGAATACAATCACAACCATTTCCAAACGAATAAGGAAAAGGAATACACCCGAAAACCCACCTACGATTCATGTATATTCGAATAAAAATAACAACGAGGGCAGACCACAACCAAACCCTCTCGATTATGCAAAACCAAGAAATATACCATGAATCCGTAGGAAAACTAAGGATATCAACAAGGTTAATCATATTCATCATGAATTAACCAACAAAACGAAACGAATCGGACGAAGGATGAAAACCCCCAAATCTCCCGCAATATAGGGTTCTAGAATATCTACCTCGATTCAAGAGGTAGAAGATGATTAAATGATGATAATATGGTGTTAGAGACTTAAGATGTTTGACGTCTTCGAATTCAAGGATAAACATGTCATCACAATTCCATACTCCAATCTCGATTATGAATTCTTATATGCAGTTCGGCTAATCTATGGTTGATACAATTATTACGAATATCATCACTTCATTCAATCTTTCATCATGAAAATTAGTTAATCAACCCACCCTTACAAGATTTGACAAAAACCGTCAATGTTCATCCTCCTAAGTTCATCTAACAAAGGTGATAATAATAACAAGTCTATCCTTTCGAAAACATTATCCAATGTAAGTTTACGATCTCAGAAAACTTCTCCCTACTTGTTCAACGTAACGAGGCTCGAACTACAATGCTCTTAACAATGGTAAACCTAAGCATAATCATTCCAACTTCATTAAACATGGTGTTCGGTTAAATAAGTCATCCACAGAACTTAATAATCTCAGTAGCATGTTCATAACATTCTTAAGAACACGAATTCAAGGTTGGAGATAGCATTAACATACCTTAATATGAAAAAAACATCAAGGCAATTGGTAGAATCCAACACCGGATGTTTGAACACAAATACAAGATGTCTTACTTCTTCAACAACCGAGTAGAGAGGCCAATATACTAGTTTTGTAAGGTTGGAAGCTCTGGAGAGAGGTAAGGTTTGGATAAAATGAGTGAAAGAATGAAATGGGGGTAATGTCCTATTTATAAAACTCAGATCGTTACGTACGTTAGCCTCACGATATTAGTTACGTTATGGCCTTAACGAACGCTATCTGAAATATTTAGCGTGCGCTATCGTCCGACAGTAGCTACTATCTCATTTTTGACCTTCTTAACATACGTTAACCCTTACAATTTATGTACTAATAAGCTCTGTTTAGTTGTACGCTATCTAAGTCCTTTAGCGTTCGTTAAACCTCGTTGACTTGCTTTTTCAAAAAGCTGTCCGGGCCACGCAGGGAATCTTATCCTTGTCCCCGTCCCAAGGTGGCCCATGTTCCGACCAACCCTATCTGTCTGACTATACGTTACGTACTCTATGCTTCATCCATCGTGTATGCTATCCTCAGTCCATAACATACGTTAAGCTCATCAGCTAGCATACGTTATGACGTAGCTGCATGCATGAATTTGCAACTTCTTCCCAATATGATCACAACTGTTTGGAATACAAATACGGGAAAAATCACACTTCGATTATAGATACCACAAAGTCAAATAATACAAGGTTCAAATACAGATAAAAATACTCAACAATTATCCGGATATTATATACTCTCCCTCTAAAAAGGAGTTTCGTCCCGGTACTTAAGACGAAAATAATTATGGGAATCTAGACTTCATATTATTCTCTGTCTCCCAAATGGCTTCTTCAACTCCGTGTCATGACCATTGATCTTTAACCAAAGTGATTGGTTTATTCCTCAATTGTTTGACTTGGCTCTCGAGTATCTTGACTGGTTTCTCTTCGAACGTGCCATCCTTAGCGACTTTGATCTTGCTGAAATCAATTACGTGACTGGGATCTTTAATGTATTTCCATAACTGAGACACGTGAAACATATTATGAACATGACTTAGCGACGGCGGTAAGGCCAACCTGTACGCCAACTGCCCAACTCTCTCAAGAATCTCGAATGGTCCAATATCTCTCGGACTCAGCTTTCTTTTCCTCCCGAAATGAAAAATTTCCTGAGTAGGAGAAACCTTTAAAACCACGTGGTCCCCAATTCCAAATTCCAATGACCGACGGCGCACGTCTGCATAAGATTTCTGCCGACTCTGGGCAGTTAATAGCCTTTCACGAATCAAGGCTACCTTCTCTTGAGTCTGTATTATCAACTTCGATTCCGTCCCGATCAAGTATGATGAATCATCCCAACACAGGGGTGATCTACATCTCCTCCCGTATAATCCTTCAAAAGGTGCTATCTTAATGGAAGCATGCCAACTATTGTTGTAGGTGAATTCAATCAATGGTAGATGAACTTCCCACTCAGTCGACCAATCCAGGGCACAATCTCTCAGCTTCTCTTCTACTATTTGAATAGTCCTCTCAGACTGTCCATCAGTCTGAGGATGATAAGCTGTGCTAAAGTTTAGCTCAGTTCCGAAGAATCTATGAACCGCTTTCCAAATGTGTGACATGAAGCGACCATCTCGGTCAGAAATAATGGTCTTCGGCGTACCATGCAATCGGACTATCTCCACAATTAACACTCGTGCCAACCTCTCTAGTCCCCAAGTATCCTTAATGTCCAGAAAATGAGCTGATATGGTTAGGCGATCAACTATCACCCAAATCATGTTCATCCCTGTTCTGGTGCTTGGCATATTAGTGGTAAAGTCCATCGATACATCTTCCCACTTCCATTTAGGAATCGAAAGTGGCTTCAACATCCCGGCGGGTCATTAATGTTCAATCTCAACCTGCTGACAAGTTAAATACTTCGACACATATTCCGCCACATCTTTCTTTATGTTGCCCCACCAAAAAATATGCTTTAAATTATACAAATTACTGGCGCTCGGGTGAATATAATAGGGCGTACTGTGAACTTCCTTCATGATTGTCTGCTTCAAAACATCAACATCGGGAACACAAAGTCGATTCTGGAATATCACAACTCCATCATCATGAATCACAAATCCTGGGGCCTTACCCTTGCTCACTTCATCACGTAACCGAATCATCAGAGGGTCATCTATATGCTTAGATTTGATTTCTTCGGTTTACGACGAAGTTAATTCTATCACACACAGTTGCCCTTGGACTCCTTGTAACCATACTTCAATTCCTTCACGAATCAACTCTCGGTGAATACTGGACTGGGAGGTGAGAGTCTCCAGCATTCAAATAGAAACAGGTTTGCGACTTAGTGCATCGGCCACTACGTTCGCTTTGCCTGGGTGATAAAGAATCTCCAAATCATAGTCTTTAATCAATTATAGCCATCTCCTATGCCGCATGTTTAACTCTTTCTGATTGAAGATGTATTTGAGACTCTTATGATCCGTGAAGCTCTGACAGTGAGTCCCGTACAAATAGTTTCTCCATATCTTCAAGGCAAAAACAACGGCTGCCATCTCCAAATCATGAGTTGGAAAATTTACTTCATATGGTTTCAACTGCCGTGAAGCGTAGGTGATCACCTTCTCATTCTGCATTAATACACACCCGAGACCTTGGTTTGAAGTGTCACTGTAAACAATGGATCCTTTAGTTCCTTGTGGTAGTGCTAAAATTGGTGTCGTTGTTAATCTCTTCTTCAATTCATCAAAACTGGCCTGACACATATCGTTCCATTCAAGCTTTTGGGTTTTCTGTAGCAATCGAGTAAGTGGACGAGTAATTTTGGAAAACCCTTCCACGAACCGACGATAATACCCAGCTAGTCCTAGAAAACTCTGACTTCTTTCATGTTATTAGGAGACTTCCAATCCAAGATTGCCTCGACTTTATGGGGATCTACTCGGACTCCTTTCGCTGATACCATATGACTGAGGAACATCACTTCCTTTAGCCAGAATTCACACTTAAAAAGTTCGGCATATAATTGCTCGCTTCTCAAGAGGTCCAAAACGATCCGCAAGTGCTGCGCATGCTATTCCTGGCTCTTGGAATAAATCAGAATATCGTCAATAAACACAACTATGAATTTGTCCAAATACTCTATGAGGTGCATTAGTGAGACCAAACGGCATCACCACAAACTCATAATGTCCGTAGCGAGTTCTGAATGCTGACTTCCCGACATTGGTTTCCTTAATCCTCAACTGATGATATCCTGATCTCAAATCGATCTTGGAAAATATTGTCGCTCCTTGTAACAGGTCAAACAAATCATCAATCCGTGGCAACAGGTACTTGTTCTTGATCGTCATCTTGTTCAGCTCCTGATAGTCAATACACGATCGAAGCGATCCATCTTTCTTTTGGACAAAAAGAACTGGTGCACCCCAGGGTGAAATACTTGGCTGAATATAACATTTGCCCAGTAACTCTTCCAGTTGCTTCTTCAATTCATACATTTTGGTAGGTGCCATATGATATGGCGCCTTAGAAATCGGTGTAGCTCCTGCTTGTAACTCGGAAGGGTTGGAATATAAATACTAATAAGATTGTACTTAATAAGTATATAAATCACACAAGGGATGTTTTGGAGACACACTCAACAAAACAAGAAATCACTCACAAAGGTTTGTTAGTACAAACTCAAATTTCATAAAATCATTGGTGTCCTCTTACAATGAAACTTCAAGGCTATTTATAGCCAAAATCTTACACCTAACTCTAGCGTGAACAAGGAAACAACTAAGAAACCTACAAAATAGAACAATCAACATTCGAAGATCCTAAAATCTGATACAAAGTCAGTCAACACATGTTTAGGGGGCAAAATATCAAAGACCAAGATTTTAAGGTGTGAAAACAAGGACAACAAGTCACCATAAATCCAATGCTATCTGTTTTGTCATTTCTGAGCTCCAATGGTTCCGAATTTGGTCCTATGGTCTTAACAAGATTTGTAGCTATATTTCTTAGCTTTCCACAAACACCTTCATCACCTGAATCGGATTTCGGACTAGTAAGTTATCGCCAAAATGCGAGACTGCTGCGTGTTAGTCTTACGCGCGGGAATTTGCATCATTGTTTGTTTGTTCGTCTTTTCCGATCATCTTAGAATTTAATATTACACGACTCTATTATATACAACTCAAAATATAGAAATACATCTCAAGAAATACAATTAAAATTAAAATACACCAAGATAAAATAACGAAAAACTTATTGTTCGACAACTTCGACACTACTCACGAATTTGTTGTCTTTGATAACATAGTTATTTTTAAACATATCAATGACGAGTGTCGATAAATTATTTTTGAACTTCTTTGATTGAGACCTCATTATTGGTCCAGTCGGCATGCTCAAGTCCTCATCCGGGTTCTTCATAATATCTCGATTCACATTATTCCCCCGTTCCTCAAAAGGATTCGTCCTCGAATCTGAAATTTCAAAAGGACTTAAGTCAGCGACATTGAAAGTAGTGAAAACATTATACTCACTAGGTAGATCTACTTTATAGGCATTGTCGTTAATCCACTCTAAGATCTGGAAGGGTCCATCTCCCCTTGACATTAGCTTCGATTTTCTTTGAATGGGAAATCGTTCTTTCCTCAAATGAACCCAAACCCAATCACCTGGTTCAAAGATTACTTGTTTGCGTCCCTTGTTCTTCATTCTTGCATTGTGTTCGTTGTGCTTCTCAATTTGTTCACGAACTTTGGCATGTAATTGCTTCACCATCTCCGCCTTTTTCTTGCCATCAAGGTTACTCCTGTCATTTATTGGAATAGGCAACAAGTCTAAAGGAGTTATTGGATTAAAACCATACATGATTTCAAATGGCCAAAATGTCGTAGTAGAATGTACGGTTCGATTACAGGCAAACTCGATAAATGGTAAAGATGTTTCCTAATTTTTCAAATTTTTATTAACAATAGTTCGCAACAATTGACCAAGCGTTCGGTTAACAACCTCGGTTTGACCATCAGTTTGGGGATGACATGTTGTAGAATAAAGCAATTTCGTCTCCAATTTTGCCCATAAGACTCTCCAAAAATGATTCAAAAATTTGGTATCTATATCGGATATGATGCTTTTTGGGCATACCATGCAAACGAATAATTTCTTGAAAAATAGATTAGCAATATGTGTGGCGTCGTCCGTTTTATGACATGCAATGAAGTGTGCCATTTTGCTAAATCTATCAACTAAAACAAAAATGGAGTCACAACCGGATTTCGCCCTGGGTAATCCTAATACAAAGTCCATAGAAAGATCGACCCAAGGTTCGGAAGGTACCGGATGTGGCATATACAAACCTTGTGGTAACACTCATGATTTTGCTTTCCTACAAACAATGCATGAATTTACAACTTTAAAAACATCATGTTTCATTTTTAGCCAAAAGAAATGTTCGTACAATATTTCGTAAGTTTTAGCAATCCCAAAATGTCCCATTAGACCTCCACTGTGTGCTTCTTTTACCAATAATCCCCATGTTGAACAAAAAGAAATGCAAAGTTTATTTTCACGGAACAAGAATCCATTATCCCGATAAAATTTTTCTACTCCTATTTTTTCGCAAGCGACATAAATATCATGGAAATATTTATCCCCCTCATATGCTTCTTTCAATAAATTAAATCCCAAAAGTTTACAAGAAAGTGTATTGAGTAATGCATACCTTCTTGACAAAGCGTCCTCGACAATGTTTTTCTTACCTTGTTTGTATTTGATGATGTAAGGAAAGGATTCAATTTCTTCTAACCACATGGCATGTCTCTTGCTCAATTTATCCTGTCCTTTGAGATGCTTTAAGGATTCATGATCAGTATGAAGCACGAACTCCTTAGGCCATAGGTAGTGTTGCCACGTACATAGGGCTCGAACCAAAGCATACAATTCCTTGTCATAGGTCGGGTAATTCAATGTAGCTCCTCCAAGTTTCTCACTAAAATAGTCTATCAGCCTTTTTCCCTGCATTAATACTGCTCCTATTCCTACTCCTGAAGCATCACACTCAATTTCAAAAGTGTTAGAAAAATCAGGTAATGCTAAGACAGGTGCGGTGCACAATTTATCTTTTAGAGTGTTAAATGCTTTTTCTTGTTCATTTCCCCAATTAAACTTACCATGTTTCTTGACAAGTTCGTTTAATGGGGCTGCAATTGTGCTAAAATCTTTTACGAAGCGTCAGTAAAACCCTGCTAGGCCATGAAAACTTCTTACCTCGGACGCGTTCGTCAGTCTAGGCCATTCTCGAATAGCCTTAACCTTTTCTTCATCAACTTTTATGCCGTCATCACTAACGACATATCCAAGAAAAATAACTTCATTCATGCAAAAAGTACGTTTCTTAAGACTAGCATAGAATTGTTCCCTTCTCAAGGTAATTAAAGCTAATCTTAAATGTTCAACATGTTCTTCAACATTTTTGCTGTAAATGAGTATATCATCAAAGTATACAACAATGAATTTTCTGATGTATGCACGTAAAACATGATTCATTAATCTCATAAAAGTACTTGGTGCGTTCGTTAATCCAAAGAGCATTACCAACCATTCGTATAATCCGTATTTAGTTTTAAAAACCGTTTTCCATTCATCTCCTTCTTTCATACGAATTTGGTGATATCCTTTCATTAGGTCAATTTTAGTGAAAACACATGAACCATGTAATTCATCTAACATATCATCTAACCTTGGAATAGGGTGTCGATACTTAACCGTGATATTGTTTACTGCTCGGCAATCAGTGCACATTCTCCACGTTCCATCTTTTTTTGGCACGACGATCACAGGAATGGCACAAGGACTTAGACTCTCCCAGATATACCCAAGACTTAACAACTCCTCGACTTGTCTTTGGATTTCATTGGTCTCTTCGGGGTTGTGTCGGTATGCCGGTCTATTTGGAATTACCGCTCCGGGCATAAAGTCTATTTGATGTTCAATCCCTCGGATTGGGGGCAACCCTGCAGGTAGTTCTTCAGGAAAAACATCAACAAATTCCTGCAATAAAGATTCAATAGAACTCGGAATTATCCAGTTCCCGGTATTTGTAGTAGCGCAAACTTTTCGGAAAATAATCAAGTACATGGGTGCATTTTGCTTGATATCTTCTTCAAGTTCCTTTGCACTTACAAGCATGCATTTTCTCAAATTTTATTTTTCTTTCTTTTTTCATTTTTTTCATTTTTTTTTATTTTTCTCATTTTTTTTTCATTTTTTTCATTTTTCTCGCTTTTTTCATTTTTTTCATTTTTCTCGCTTTTTTTATTTTTTCATTTTTCTCGCTTTTTCATTTTTTTCATTTTTCTTTTCCTTTTATTTTCTCGATTTTCTTTCAACTTCCTTTTCAAGACGAAGTTGATCTTCTTGTATTTGTACCTTAGTCATGGGAGCTAAGGTAATTTTCTTTCCGTCCTTCTCGAATGAGTAACGATTTTTCCTTCTGCTCAAAGTAGCATCTCGATCAAAATGCCATGGTCTTCCCAACAAGATATGACAAGCATGCATTGGAACGACAACACATAGGATTTCGTCTTGATACCTTCCGATGGTGAGAGCCACAAGTACTTGTTTATTAACTCGAACTTCCCCACAATCATTTAGCCAATGTAAACGATACGGTTTAGGGTGTCTTCCTGTTGGAAGATCGAGTTCTTCCACTAGCATAGTGCTAATGACATTAGTGCAACTCCCGTTATCTATTATCACACTACAATTTTTATTTCAATAAAACAACGTGTGTGAAATAGATTTTCTCTTTGTTCGTTAACTTCCTCCTCTTTTGCTTGAGAACTTAACACCCTCCGAACAACAAGTGCGGGTGCATAGTCATACGTCTCATCACCACTCTCCACCTCTCTTGCCTCTTCTTCTTCTTCTTTTTCGCTTTTCGTTTCAATATCCCCATCCTGAAGTACCATCACCCGTTTGTTGGTGCATTCGGATGCTATATGTCCACGACCCTGGCACTTAAAGTATTGGATGTCCCGGTTTCTCCTTTGGGTGCTTTCGACGGGTTTAGGCTTCCTATTAAATTTTGGTTTGCTAGTACTACCAACTTCAAACTTTCCTTTCAAGACACTCCCTTCTCTTCTATCAAAATTTTTAAATTTGTCTGAACTTACTTGAGATTGTTGTTTCCAAGTAGTAGAGTATCCCGTGGAATAGTTGTTGTTGCTCCCTCTTCGTAAGCTCCGCTCGATTTTTACCGCCGCATATACCATGTCCTCAAATTCAACAAAATATTGTTTGTCAACTTCTTTAGCTATATCGGCTCTCACCCCGTGTAAAAATCTTGCCATGATGGCCTCTCTCGATTCCCGAACATTGGCCTGGATCATCAACATCTCCATTTCCTTTCGAAAATCTTCAATGTTTCTCGAGCCTTGTTTAAGGATTGTAAGCGAGAAAATAGTTCCTTAAGATAGTAATTAGGAACAAATCTTTTCCGCATAACAACCTTCAATTCTTCCCAACCGCTAACCGGTCTCTCCCGACTACTCCTTCTCTCCGTCACAAGTTGGTCCCACCAAATGCTTGCATATTCTGAAAATTTGGTTATTGCTAACCTCATTTTCTTCTCATCGGAATAGTTACGGCAATCGTAAATGGTCTCCAACTTCCTTTCCCAATCGAGATATGTGTCCGAATAACTTCTTCCTTCGAAAGATGGGATTTTCATTTTGATGTTTCCCATATTCCGATCCTCCTCGTCTCAGACATATCTTCCTCGCCTTCCTTCATACTCTCTCTTTCCTACTCGTCCTCCTCGCCCTCCTCGATGTACAAACCTCGGAGTTTCCTCCTCAGAATTCATTGAATCTTCATCATAGCCTCCAAATCGAATGGGTTCCGGTCCCCTTCATACGTGCTCCTCTTCTCTACCCTTCATGAGAGTAGCAATTGTTTCCTCTTGTTTATCAAGTCTTCCGACTATTTGAGCAAGTTGTTGTACAATATTTTGAAGGATAAGATTTTGCTCGTTTCCTTCAGTTCCTGACATTTTTTTTCCTTTTTTTTCATTTTTTTCTTTTTCTTTTTTTTACAAGAAAAATTTCTCACAAGATCCTCATGTGTATCGCTCGGTCGGGCACACTCGCGTATCTCTCGTTTGGCTTTTTTTTTTCTTAATTCCTAATTTTTTTTTTTTGCCTTTTTCCACACAACTTACAAGGTGATTTTAGGTGATTCAAATCATGTTTCTTCTTGAAAGAACTCAAATCCCACAATCCCCCCAAAGATTGCGAATGACGATAAGAAAAAAATGAAAGGATGGGAGCAAAATATTTTGGAATAGTTTAGAATATGGAACAGAATGAAAAGTATGATAATTGTTTAATAAGATCGATCAAAATTTGTTCTTCTCTTCTTCCTTGATATTTTTTTCTTTATTTTTTTTATTTTTTTTAGTAATGAAATGAATGGATTGATATTTGATATTCGATCTGCAAGCTTAAAATCACTAGATGCCCGAAGGCTAAGGAACAAGTTCTTCCCCTGGCCCCGGCTTGAAGAGTTATCAAAAACAATCAAAACCTTCACCACTTATATTTTTATTCCTTTTTTTTGTTTTTTTTTTGTGAAGAAGATGGAAGATTTAGAAGATGAAGGAAATTATAGGATGGTAAGATAAGAAGATTATGGTAATGAAGGAAAATAGATGATACCACTTAATTTTGGAATAACCGAGCTCCGAAGCCAACTGATGCGACCCCCACACGACACGCTATGTTAACCGACACCGCTAGATGAATTCGTTCCCAGGATGTTTCTAAAATAAGCAAAATGGGGCTTTACTTCCAAACCTCTATGTGATACGCCGTAGCAACTCGGAAGGGGTGGAATATAAATATTATTAAGATTGTACTTGATAAGTATATAAATCACACAAGGGATGTCTTAGAGACACAATCAATAAAATAATAAAGCACTCATAAAGGTTTGTTAATACAAACTCAAATTTCATAAAATCTTTTGTGTCCTCTTATAATGAAACTTCAAGGCTATTTATAGCCAAAATCTTACACCTATAACTCTAGTGTGAACAAGGAAACAACTAAAAAACCTACAAAATAGAAAAATCAACATTCAGAGATCCTAAAATCTGATACAAAGTCAGTCAACACATGTTTAGGGGATAAAATATCAAAGACCAAGATTTTAAGGTGTGAAAATAAGGACAAGTCACCATAAATCCGATGCTGTCTGTTTTGTTTTTTCTGAGCTCCAAAAGGTCCGAATTTGGTCCTATGGTCTTAAGAATATTTGTTGCTCTCTATCTTAGATTTCCACGAACACCTGAATCACCTGAATCGGATTTCGGACGAGTAAGTTATCGCCAAAATACGAGACTGCTGCGTGTCAGTCTTACGCGCGGGAATTTGCATCATTGTTTGTTTGTTCGTCTTTTCCGATCGTCTTCGACTCTAATATTATACGACTCGATTATATACAACTCAAAATATAAAAATACAACTCAAGAAATACAATTCAAATTAAAATACATCAAGATAAAATAAACGAAAAACTTATTGTTCGGCAACTTCGGCACTACTCACGAATTTGTTGCCTTTGATAACATAGTTGTTTTTAAACATATCAATGACGAGTGTCGATAAATTATTTTTGAACTTCATTGATCGAGACCTTGTTATTGGTCCAGTCGGCATGCTCAAGTCCTCATCCGAGTTCTTTATAATATCTCGATTCACATCAACCCCCAAACCACTCAGGAATAATACAGCACCGCAGACCCTCTCCATGAGGATCTACCAGGCTAGATACAGAAAACACAACAATACAACACATGCCGACATGGCTGAATGACGAACCATTAGACCGATTTGGTCTTTTAGCACAACATACACATCAAACATACATTACTCTTTCTCACAACTCAAACCAACGCAGGGGTTAGAATGCATAAATATTTCCATAAAACGGAAAATACCACAACGGAAAGATGAAACAACAAGGCTACACTAAATACTCAACACTGGTCTTCGTGTGATTAGTATCATCATCTTCCATCATCCTTCTCAACGATCCTAATGAATTGCTCCCCAACCACCTGCAAGTACCTGAACGCAATACAGATATCCCCCCCGAATACTCAGGGATTAGCAAAACTCCACTATTTTGCTAGTGCAAGTATAAAACACAAATACAAGCCATACACAACATACTCCAAGAACATAATAATCGCGAATATACTTCCTGAGATAAATCACTTGATCAAAACAGTTTGAATTATGAAAAGTAGGAATAAAACCATTATACATCTTACAATATATTTTACGATCTCGGGAGTTTTGAAAATATTTGGGATTTAAGAATTCTCAAGCCTTTCGAAACCACTTAGGGACACAACCCAAAAATTATTTTTTCAAAATACAATTCCGATAACAGCACACGGGGTCTACGACCCAACCATACATTTCAATCACAAACACGGGATCCACAACCCAATTCATACACATCACATACTCGAAGGAATAACCTGACGGAAACTACACCGTGTCAAACATTACCATGACAACAGTCTCACAAAACGACATCAGAGAGCACAACTCTGCAACTTAACCATATAGTTGAACTCGACACACCACAAAGCTACAATGCGCGGAGCAAACACAGGACTCACGTACTCATACCAAAATATCGCAAACAAGAGACGAATCATACACAACATATTTTCTAGTGCCATTCCAACCAAGTACAATACCATTTGAACTGCCATTCTAATCAGATGAAATATGCGCCAAAATCATAGTTCTCCAACAAAAAATTTCAAAGGTTAACCGTTGGTACGAGACTCACGGCCACCGCACCCCGCAGAGGCCCCATCGGACCATCCCTGATTGGTTAACCCCAGTTCGCGATATGCACACACACGGTAATACGTATCCCTAGAGGCCCCCTCGGACCATCCTTGAGTGAACATACACATTCTCATCCACAACATGCACGGGAAGCCATAATCCAAATACTAGAATATGTAAACAAATATAAAGTACTTGCTAGAATGGCCACTTCATCCGACATATACACACAACTAATGTCACACAACATCACATATTCACCGAATGAGTACACGTATCAATACACAATCCTCGACCGGTGGAAAAAAATCTACTATAATCACGTAACGCAATCACAACAGCTTCCATCATACAACACCGATACACATATTCAGAAAACACATTTATTCACAAGGCATACGAGTTATCTTCGAAGTAAAACCTTTATCGAGAATGTACCGCTCCTTTTAATAGTTCATTAAAAACATTCAGATTGCAATTAGGTTCCATTACCAACTAATACATCTACGAAATATGAAATGTATGGGCAAGATACTTGCCTCGATACCACGAGCAACGTAACAACGAACGTAGGGTGGCCCTCGAACTTCCAAGATTGACCAAGAACTCGACAATTCCATGAAAACTACGAAAATAGTATCACCACGAATCAATAACGCTAAACGGAATCCGAATCAACCCGAAAAACAGCAAGAATCCGAGGGTTTCTTCGAGGAAATTGGGAATCAAGTCCAGGGTGATAAAATCGATAAACGAGTTAGAAAATCCGAAGATCATGACCAAGACAACAAGAATACCATAAAAAATTCATCAACCATGGATTAAATTGAAGAATCGCGAAGAAACCCCCAAAAATTATACAACTAGGGTTCTAGGGAAGAAAATACCTTGATTCGATGAAGAACAAGGATTTAAGGATGATATAATCGACAAGAATCTTCCAAAACACCTAGAAATCTAGTGGAATCAACCAAAAACTGCACTTCCCGAATACTCCCATTCGGAGTCACCACAAGATAAAAAAAACTAGGTGAAATTAAGTCTGGTCGAGCCCAGGCCTATATATGGCCGACAGTGTTACGGTCGTAACCGGCAGTGCCTTACGGCCGTAACTCGGCCAATGCCTATAAGGTACGTAGCGGCCGACGCCTTACATACATAACGAGCACCACTTACGGCTGCACTCGGCCTCTCCTTATGGCCATTACCGAACTTCCAGGGCCACTGCCCGAAATCTGCTGATGCATTACGGCCGTAACTGGCCAATGCTTTGCGGCCGTAACGAACCCTTACGGCCGTAACAGGATGACCCTTACCGCCGTAACTGAGTCCTCTCAGGCCAGAGAGTGCGGCTGTCTTACGGCCGTAATCGTCCAGGCCTTACAACCATAACTCGACCCAACCAGCCCTTCGACTGTCCGAACAATAACAAAACATAACGAACAAAATTAATACGGTTGACCAACCCAAACGGTACAACAATCAAAGTAGGAATTAATCGTTAAACAAATACGAATTTCTACAACCCAAGTTTTGGAAGATCGAAAACGAAGTTAATTCCCGGACTTAAGGGAAATTACGAAGCGACCTGAATGCTCAAAAATCACGGTACGAGATCAATAAAAACCGGACAACAAACAATCGAACCACAACGATCGGGACAACAACGGTCGAACAATTATGTTCGAACCATGACGAAAAACATAAATCAAATAACAACTCCAAAGTTGACAACTCGACCCAACAGCCTAGGTTTCCGCAACCTAAGCTCTGATACCATATTCTGTAACACCCCCAAACCACTCGGGAATATTACAGCGCCGCAGACCCTCTCCGTGAGGATCTACCAGGCTAGATACAGAAAACACAACAATACAACACATACCGACATGGCTGAATGACGAACCATTAGACTGATTTGGTCTTTTAGCACAACATACACATCAAACATACATTACTCTTTCTCACAACTCAAACCCACGCAGGGGTTAGAATGCATAAATATTTCCATAAAACGGAAAATACCACAACGGAAATACAAAACAACAAGGCTGCACTAAATACTCAACACTGGTCTTCATGTGATTAATATCATCATCTTCCATCATCCTTCGTAACGATCCTATGAATTTCTCCCAAGCCACTTGCAAACCTGGACGCAATACAGACATCCACCCCCCGAATACTCGGGGGTTAGAAAAACTCCATTGTTTTGCTAGTGCAAGTATAAAACACAAATACAAGCCATACACAACATACTCCAACAACATAATAATCGCGAATATACTTCCCGAGATAAATCACTTGATCAAAACAGTTTGAATTATGAAAAGTAGGAATAAAACCATTATACATTTTGCGATACATTTTACGATCTCGGGAGTTTTGAAGACATTTGGGATTTAAGAATTCTCAAGCGTTTCGAAACCACTTAGGGACACAACCCAAAAATCATTTTTCCAAAATACAATTCCGGTAATAACACACGGGGTCTACGACCCAGCCATACATTTCAATCACAAATGCGGGGTCCATGACCCAATTCATACACTTTCCGAATACTCCCCTCCGCAGCCGCCACAAGATAAAAAAACAAGGTGAAATGAAGTCTGGCTGAGCCCAGGCCTATATATGGCCGATAGTGTTACGGCCATAACCGGCAGTGCCTTACGGCCGTAACTCGGTCAATGCCTATAACGTACTTATCGGCCGACGCCTTACGTACGTAACGAGCACCACTTACGGCCGTACTCGGCATGGCCTTACGGCCATAACCGAACTCCCATGGTCACTGTCCGAAATCTGCTGATGCATTACGGCCGTAACCGGCCAATGCCTTGCGGCCGTAACGAAGCCTTACGGCCGTAATAGGATGACCCTTACGGCCATAACCAAGTCCTCCCAGGCCAGAGAGTGCGGGTGTCTTACGGCCGTAATCGGCCAGGCCTTACGGCTATAACTCGACCCAGCCAGCCCTCCGACTACACGGCTCATTACTCGACAACGTCTCGATCACACGAACGCACCGACTATGATCCAAAACAATAATAAACATGCTATGAAACTCAACGTACCACAGTACAATCATAAGATTTCAAAGACACAAACGACAACAACCCGCTCGACCGAAGAAAAAAATTCGATGAAATCGGAATGAAGATCTCGGGTATTACAACACGTCCGGAAATTCACTCACAACAGGAATGGATGAAAGATCTACTTTCCCGTCTTCTTTCTTCATTGGTAACACCAGTATCTAACACAACCCTGTTTTAGCAGTTTGACGGCTTTCATAGTTTTGCTCACTTTTCCTGAGCTTCCTGATCTCCATCCCTCGAATAATAATTCGAAACCATCTTCATCTATCATCGAGATATTCCTTTTCCGGTAGTTCACAATAGCTCCATATCGATTAAGCCAATCATCTCCGAGAATCAGATCGTCTCCTTGCATCTCTATCACAATCAGATTTGAGGGCCACTCTATGCCTCCAATTGATACAGGAAGATCTCTAGTTTCTAAGTTCCCCACAATTCTCTCTCCACTCGATAAACCCACAACATAAGGATTACAGTTATGAAAATAAGAAATGTTCAAACGATTAACACAAGACAATGATATAAACGAATGTGTAGCCCCTGTATCGAACAAAACACCAACTGGTTGTGAAAGGATCTGAATGGTACCTGATGCAACAGCGGCATCCTGATCGTCTGCCCTCCTCATCTCATAAAGGCGTGGGGGAACGGATCCAGCACTCGATGCTCCCTTTCGGTCGAATTGTCCTCTACCTCATCCTCGACCAAAACTCAGGGGTAGCTGGACATTCTGCTGCGCCTGCGAAACACTTGCTTCCTTCTGAGCCGGCTGCGAAGTACGAGCTCCATTTAACTTAGTGGCATCCCTGAAGAACATTGCACGATGCCCCACCTATCCGCAATCATAAAATGTCACCGGAGAACAGAAATAATCTCGCCAAAGGTGTCCTGGGCGACCACAATTATGTTGGGATTCGGTGCCTAAAACGAAGGCCCAGCGGAAGCGCTAAAATGAAAATTAATTCGATCCGAATCCCTACGAGGATCGATCGAGCTACGTATATACGAATATATAAACGAAAAAGAAGAGTTGTAAGAAACTCACCCTTGAAGTCCACTGATTAAATGGTATCCTTTTCTTGAGCTATTCCCCAAGCTTTACTTGAATTCTCTACGATCCGAAGCACTCCAAGCACTTGAACGATCCAACGCCGAAAGCAATACGTCTCTACTTGCCATGCGCTAGAGAAACGAACGGAATAACAATACCCGATTAACCTCTAAGGTTATAGCTAGAATCAAGTGATGAAGCCTTTTATTATTGCATGTGTATAATATATATCTCTCAATGTATCTTGAATTTTCTCCAAGAAAACTCAAGAACAAGATGAAGCACAAGAGGAATACTTGAAAAAAATGATTTTCTCTCTCTATCTCCCACAACTCTCACGGATGGAATGGAGTTTGCAAGGGAGAGATAGTCTTCCTTTTTATTCTTCTTACTTTTGGACCAAATCACCTAATATCATATCTAATATGTTATTGTCCCCTTGGTGGCCATATATCTTCCACCTAACAAGGAGAAGACCAAGACCAAGGGAGGGGTTAGGTATGGGGCGGCCATCTAGAAGGAATTGGACGAGTTTGGTCCATTTCGGACTCCCGTGAGTCCAAACAGATAAACTCTGATTCCGTTCCGATGTATTTATATGAATTCATTAATCCAATTAATTAATCATATCAAATACTAAATAACATAATTAATTTTTCCAAGAAATAATTATACTTATGAATTAAATTAATCACCCAGTAATGTATTTAATTCATTAGGCCGTAAATTAATTTATCCAATAAATCAATTTAGACATCCAATGTCCCAAATTTAGATATCCAATATCTAATATTCAGAATGAGAGATTAATCTCGATTCATTCCGTCATCAATCCTATTGTGCGACTCGGTAGGTCCGTCTCAGTCAGCAATGGGAGGAACCAAAGAGTAGTAGCACCACCTAGCCAGCTTGGCGGCCTACACTGTACCCCAACTGAGAACGAATGATTGGGATCATTCAAGAACCATTCTGTCGTGAATACCAGAATATGTATAAACCCTTCTTTCAAATGTCCCGATCAAGTTATAGGGTCACAGTTAGTCAAACCCTATCTGTACTTGACTCTATGCATGTGTTAATTGAAATCGAGATCATTGAGCTCTCGTGTATCCAATACAACTAGCTCCAATGCTTTGGCCAAAGACTTATGATCTCATCTACCAATAACCGCATAGGACATATATCCCGCTTACTAACGGGAGAAATAATTCTATCTTGGTATTCAATAGGACCTGCTACTTGCCCGTCAAGATGCACGTCGAGGTTGACCCCCACCTCCCAGTTTATAGGGTCGAACTACTCTAATGAAATCTTGACATCACAAGCACATCCCTACTAAATTCTCAAGTCGAAGGTTCACGAATATCTATCACAACCTTTCGATTCCGTCATTGACTGTCCCGGAGTGAAATCCGTGTAACGAATCGAGGGTGAGTCGGTTCGAGTATACTAATCCAATTAGCATACCTATAACGTGTGCTCCCACTAACCATCAGTGTTTGACAGGCATTCTCCATGTCAAAGAACACGTCATACAAGTCTTCACATAAACTTAACGCCCAGTCAAGTTTCATCGACTTGCGAACGATTAAGTATTTGAGCTATAAACCTTCCCAGTGCCGACCCCCTTATCGAATAAGGAGTGGAACGTTTTGCTCTCAAATACACGGACTAGTTTCTATATGTATATTTACAAGTTAGGAATGCCAGTAACTACCAGTAAATAAAGAAACATCCATTGCCTTATATTAATGATTTACATAATTACAAATACAATGCCCTCACTCAACATCCTCTGAGTGGCATTCGAGGGCATACTCCTAATAAATTAAAACAGCTCTTGATCACATCTGTCAGTGTTGATACTGATGTGAAGTTCTTTCTGCCTTTGGATGGGTGCGGGGGCCTCTTAAATGAACGAAAGGATGACTAGGCCTTACGGGGTCCACTACTCTTGTGCTCTGTGAAACTACCAGAGACTTTTAGCTTCTTGGACTCCGAGAACTTTTCCATAGCTACTTCTTTCATTTCATACGCCAGGGTTTTGTCTTGGTACCGGTGGAGAGTTGTGCATTCAAAACCTGACATGTACCTCTGTATTTCCGGTTTCATTCTCATATCAAAGTGAATCATCATTGCTGCATCGGTTCCGACCAGGTGTCGAAGAAATGCGAGCTACTGATTAAACATCTTAATCGCCTGAGCCACCAGCACATCTGACGACTGCGCAGAGAAAAATTCCCAAACTTTAGATTCTCTCACCGGACGAGGGCAGTACTGAGCTTCCATCATAAGTTTGAACTCTTCACAACCGGCATCATGATCAACATGTCGGATGGCTTCCCACCATTTGGACGCTTTCCCTGTCATAAAGTACTAGGCAATAGGAGCTCTCCGGTTGTCTGGGCAGTTAATCCCTGCGAATACTTTCTCTAGCTCCCTCAACCAGTGATCCTATGTCGGTGTCTCAGAAAATCCATAGAATTTCGGCGGTACATCTTCGCCACCTCCTGTATCCATCTGTCTCCTCGATTTCCCAAGTCTGGGATGCCTTGCTTTCCTTCCCCTGGCTGCAATCCTACAGCCACTTGCATCCTGTCCACCACTTGAGCAAATTGAGTCATTTGGTTGACCACCTGACGAAGGATGTCGGGAACGGCAGGATTTGCATTTGTCTCCACTGTCTGTTCTCGTTCATTATTGACGGAATCCTGCTGTTCGCCAGAATTGGAGTGAGCCTGATTTGACAGCGAATCAGGAACAGAAGGTGAAGCTTCTCTCTCAGTGTTCCTATGTCGGCGTCCACGACCGCGACCACGTCCTCCCTTCAACATACTGTAAGCATAAATACTCAATATACAGGGAAATAATACCGTCCTCACGTTCAAGTATAAAAAGGTACGACATGTAAAGGACAAGATAGATTTTAGGAAACTTACAATCACCGCTTGCACGAATACGTAGGCAGTACAGTGATGTTACGCGCGGTCGGTTACTCCAAAAGACATATACGACCCCTATTTTAACCCAACAGCCATGATATCTATAATCTTAGCTCCGATACCATATTCTGTAACACCCCCGATATATTCAGGAATATTACAGCGCCGTAAATTCTTTACGTAAGAATTTACAAGGCTGAACAAATGAAATGGCAATCACAATACCAACAAACAATGGCAGCGGAAATAAAATACAACACGAGCCTGAAAACAGTACTGAAAGACAGACGTCAAACAGTGAACATTAATACATGATCAAATCCAACATCACAAACGACAACGTACTCGAGTGCTTTATTGAAAACAACACAAACATACGACAAAGCAATCCGGCCATAACATCACTCTGTACCCTCCTCGTCATGCAGCTCTAGTGGTTGTTTTCCCGCTCTCCTGGATCCTGAACATAATAAAAATGTTCACCCCTGAAGGGGTTAGCACAACAATGCTAGTACAAGTACGATAATTATACAACAATGATTCATTCAACAATCTCTTTATAATATCGTCAATAATATCAACAATAATCACGAAAAGTCTCTCCAACGAGAAACAGTAACAATGTACAACATATCATATCAATCTCAACATACTCGTGGTATTCCAACGATCCAGCGCACACAGCTATAGATTCCCATGTTGATCCCTTCGGACCAACGCATGGTGGAAATACCTATCCAATGATCCAGCGCACACAGCAATAGATTCCCATGATGATCCCGTCGGACCAATGCATGGTGGACAAACAATCGCAACACATATATACTGTAACACCACGAATCCGCTCAGGGATATTACACGCCGTAGAACCTTTCCTCAAGGATCTACCAGGCTGGTAACAAAACCAATCAACTCAATAATGCCTTTAAGGCTAACAAGTCTCAGTAGACCGATTTGGTCTTTCAGCAATTATATACAACTCAATCACAACACATGCCCACGTAGGGGTCGAGTACAACACACTCCCGTACAACGGGGAAAGAATACTGCAGCGGAAAATAAAATACAACTAAACCAATACGACATCAACGGGTCCTCGTGTGATTAGTATCGTTCATCTTTCATCATCCTTCATACCAACCATGTGCTATGCTCCAAAACCTGAATGCAATACAGACATCCACCCCCCGAATACTCAGGGGTTAGCAAAACTCCACTGTTTTGCTAGTACAAGTATGAAATCATATGAAATGTAACAAACAAATAAAAATCACGAATCGGGTATGACAAATAATTACAAAAGACTTCCCGAGAAGTTTTATTAATTAGAAACCATCAAAGAAGTGTTTGAAAATAAATTCCTCATCTCGGGGATTTCAAAAATAGAAACTTTGTTAGACCTCAAGTCCTTAGTTGAAAAATAACCATTTCAAAATGAACGGGTCTCGGTCCAAAATCACTTTCCATAAAACGACCTCTACAAACCGTTGGGATCTCATCCCAAATCTCATCAAATCACAGTACACGAGAATAATATCAAGGTTCGTTTTCCAACATCGAAATCCACAACCCAAGGTTTAAACACAGACGACAAATACTCTAGTGCCATCCTAGCCAAGTAAGCCAAACGAACAACTTACCTCTTACACACTTAGTCGATGCATGCAATCATGAAAACCGCTCAAAAGCACTCATTTCCGGAAATGCCATAATCAAATCACATTTGTGAAATACACCACAATTAACCGTGGATCCACCCCTCCGTGGACCCCTACCGAGACCCCGTCGGATCTAACCCATAGTGAGCATACACACACACACACGTTACTTATGCAATACTAATATGATAAGAATGTAAGCTCATCAAGAATACTTACTAGGGATGGCCACTTATCTGACACCATTAACAAACTCTTCAAAACACAACAACACAATTAACACGGAGTACACGATTCCACAACATTAAACTAATGGAAACATCATTAAAACCTTCAACGTTCAAAATAATCAAATCAAAATAAACTCACACGAATCACAGTCACGAGGATAAACCAACCATCGTAAATCCAACATGTAAACTCTATTTGCAGGACACAACTCGTATCAGAAAATACTTGCCTCGAAACTACGATTGAAGCGAGACGATGAATGAGATATGGTCGGGCAGCCCCGAACTCCTGAACGTAATCAAGCACGCGATAGCACCGCGAAAACTACGAGGATAACAACGCACGAATTACCAACACAAAATGACGATCAACTCGGAATCCTCGATCGCCTATAATCCTCCAGGAAAAAGAACAAAAACAACATCAGAACGAGTACCGAGACCAACAACGCTAAGAATTACTTCCAGACATCGAAAGAAACTCACTGAAACATTTAATCAAACATTAAATGTTCAATGATTCCCAAGAACACTAAAATCGTCAATCGAGTTAAACCGACTCAAAATATGGATATACAATCCGGACTAGCATTCGCTATCGTCCGTATCCGGCCAAGCCTTACGGCCGTACCTGCTCAACTTACGGCCGTATGCCGCAACCTTACGGCCGTAAGTCCTGTTCGCCCAAAATGGCCTAAAATCAACGAACGCCTGTTACGGCCGTGTCCGACAATCCTTACGGCTGTAACTCGTTGATGGACAAGGTGAAAATCCGATAATTCCGATTCCTCGCTACGATTGATGAATGATCCGACATACCATCGTATGTGAAAGTGAACACATGCCAAAGATGATACTTCCAGTACAAGACTACCGATCACGATGAAAATGATAATACTCCCGTCTCGATCTATAAACGGAGATGAAATGACGATAGGTAACTGATATACGGTTACAACATGCCAACAGTGAACGCAAATGAATGAATCACAAATGATGACTGATTAATAATGAGTGAAAATTACTGAGTGATAATTACTGACTGATTAATACTGAATGAAAATGAATGAATTACAACCGGGTATTACATATCCGGGCTCCGTCGTCTCATGGCTGGGACCAGAATGCCACGGTCGCCACGATGGGTCGCTTCATAGGCGGCTGAAAACGGAGGTGTCCCACCTTGCGAGCACCTTTTCTTGCGAATCGGGGCCTCCTGGCGATCGCTCGGCCAGTAACCCCTTGAACTTCCATTTGCTCACATGGCAGATGGTCGAGGGGGTTATAGCGGGCGCGTCGAATGCTCTGCGCCGCTCCCGTAGGATGGCCGTGGCCTCTTCGATCTGTTCCGCGGTTTGGAACTGATCGAGCGAGAGGCTTGGGCCGTCCCTCGGGGGCAGGATTGAGAGTCTCGGGTCACCGCGGCTACCCTCCGCCATAGGCTGGGGCTCGGATTGAGATGGAATTAGGGATCCGGCGGATCGGACAGCGGCTTTGTACAATGTGGAGGCAGAAGTCATGATTCTGAAAGCTTTCTTTGAAGAGCAGTGAGTGTCTCTTCAAGTATATGCCCCAGAGAATAGTGAGTGTTCTTCGAGACAGTAGGAATAAAAATGAAGGTTTAGATACCCTCCTTCTAGCGCCAATTGTTGTTGCCCAAAATATTATCCGGAGATAGATATTGCTGGAATGGATGGGAAGCAAACAAAATTTGCGAGAGCACGTCCGTGGGAATGGAAATAACACAAGATTTTCCAGGTTTGTTAGGCCCAGGCTTGAATGCTCTCGCGAGATGTTATTAATACGAATACGTTTTGAGTACAAATATTAATGTAAGAATGCGATTACAATGAGGGTAAAAGATCCTAGTTATCTAGCTGTTGAGTGCTTGTCGGAAGAACTAGAGTTGCTCTGAGTTCTTGCTCTCGTTTCTGCCGACCGTCTTATGAGTTAAGAGGTTTCGAGAGTGAGAGAGAGATATGTCCGAGAGAAAGCTGTACAGATTACCAGATCGAAAGCCAGACGGTTGGTTGTCTTTTAGCACATGGGTTGGTTGTCTTAAAGCCCGCGGCTGCTGCTGGAAGCCATCTGTGCGGTCCAATGAGAAGTCAGCACGCGTCCTGAGTCGCTGTCCCGGGAGGTCCAACTTTGCACCTTTCGGCGGGTCTGTCGGTAGGTGAGATTAGTGACAGGTTGTGGCCAACGATCCATGTTCCGCGGTGCCATTCGCGGATCTGCACATGGCTCCTCGCTTTGAGCTTCGGCCTTCGCCGACCAGACATGCCCGCTTTGCGTCGCATGTGGCGGTCGTCATTGGCCGGGTACCAGAGTCGATCGCCAGGTGCCAAGAGACGATCGCCTTGGATGTCGATCGCTCGGTACTTGGGCTTGATCTGGGATCTCCGATCGGAAAGTCTGCCTTGGTCTATTTGACTCTGGTTCGGTCGCCTGTCGTCTGTGCCGATCGCCTGTTGAGGTGTATAAATGTCGACACAACACCATCCTAGCCAAGTAAGCCAAACGAACAACTTAGCTCTTACACACTTAGTCGATGCATGCAATCATGAAAACCGCTCAAAAGCACTCATTTCAGGAAATGCCATAATCAAATCACATTTGTGAAATACACCACAATTAACCGTGGATCCACCCCTCCGTGGACCCCTACCGAGACCCCGTCGGATCTAACCCATAGTGGTTAAAAGCAAGCTCGCGGATCCACCCCTCCGTGGACCCCTACCGAGACCCCGTCGGATCTAACCCATAGTGAGCATACACACACACGTTACTCATGCAATACTAATATGCTAAGAATGTAAGCTCATCAAGAATACTTACTAGGGATGGCCACTTACCCGACACCATTATCAAACTCTTCAAAACAAAGCAACACAATTAACACGAAATACATGATTCCACAACATTAATCCAATGGAAACATCATTAAAACCTTCAACGTTCAAAATAATCAAATCAAAATCAACTCACATGAATCACAATCACGAGGATAAACCAACCATCGTAAATCCAACATGTAAACTCTATTTGCAGGACACAACTCGTATAAGAAAATACTTGCCTCCAAACTACGATTGAAGCGAGACGATGAATGAGATATGGTCGGGCAGCCCCGAACTCCTCAACGTAATCAAGCACGCGATAGCACCGCGAAAACTACGAGGATAACAACGCACGAATTACCAACACAAAATGACGATCGAATCGGGATCCTCGATCGCCTATAATCCTCCAGGAAAAGGAACAAAAACAACATCAGAACGAGTACCGAGACCAACAACACTAAGAATTACTTCCAGACATCGAAAGAAACTCACTGAAACATTTAATCAAACATTAAATGTTCAATGATTCCCAAGAACACTAAAATCGTCAATCGAGTTAAACCGACTCAAAATATGGATATACAATCCATACAACACGATTAATAACATCATTGGACAACCATCGGTTTATCAAAACCTAAAGGAAAATGAGATCGAGAATAAAACTCCCAAAAAGTCAACTTGAAGGAAAATCAAGAAATATATCTTGATTCGGCGAAGAACAATGGATTAAATGATGTTAAACACAAGAATACTACTAAGATTAATCATACCCATCATAGATTAATCAACAATAAGGAACGAATCGGACAAAAACGCAAAAAACCCAAAATTTCTCAAAATAGGGTTTTAGGAAATCCCACCTTGATTTGCCGGATCCAAGGATGATATAGGATGATAAATCAGTTATATAAGCTCTAGAACATCGTGGATTCGTTGTTCAACAACATGCCTCCTGGATCACTAAGACTCCAGCCGAGGAGAGAAAAGGATGGAAATGAAAAACGGGTGCAAATATGACTACTCTGTCATATTTATACTGGCACGACCTAGCGTGCGCTAGCCTTCAGGACTATCGTGCGCTATCGGCCAGCATCGGCCTGGAACCCTCGGTTGGGGCCGGCAAAGCCCAGCACTACTGACTCAACCTGCCGACCGGGACCTACCTGTCCGACCGCGATAGCGCGCGCTGCGCGGACGCTAGCGTGCGCTAGCCGATCTGTCCAGAACTCTCTGGACTGAACTGATCGGCCAGGTAACGTACGCTAGTCGGCGGGCAGCGTGCGCTACACATGCCGATTAGCGCGCGCCACGACCGACAGTAGCATGCGCTACCTGCCGATCCTCCCCGAGCGCAGAACTCCAGAAACCCCACTGCCCAGTCCGATAGCGTGCGTTGGTCGGCCGATCTAGCGTGCGCTACTCCTGCCGAGCTAGTGTGCGCACTCTTCCGGCAGTAGCGCGCGCTATGCCGGTTCATGCCGCATCTGCCCGGCCAGTGCCCAGCACTCCTGACAGTGCCTGCCGCACTCATCCGGCCAGTGCCCAGCCGCCATGACCCGACGATTCGGTTTCCAAAAACGCACGGAACGAACACGATGAAATTCTCGCGGACAACATCATCGATCCGAAATGAAATACCATGCAACAAATAATCGGACACAACCAAGAAAAAGGGTCAAGGCAACAATAACGAATGCGGATACTCACGACTTTGGGTAAATTACAAAATGGCCCAAAATGCCCGAAAATCACGATACGTGATCGAATAACCAAACCGAAGTTCACAACACGTCTAACAAATTTAAACGGACTGACGGGAAATTCAAAACAGTAGTTTGGAACGACATTCGCAAGAATCAAACTCGAGTGCGGAAAAGTCGCTACGAAGCACGGAACTCAACAAAACAGCACTGAAATGATCTCGGATGGCAAAAAGTGCAGAATTAATCATTTTCAAAACGATGAAACGGTCTCAAGCGAGTCATCAAAACGGATTCTCGCAAAAAGAAAAAAAGAAAATTACCGAAAATCGAAAATTACGGATATTACATATACAATACGACAATCAACATAACCGACATCAATACGAATAAATATAATTAAGGTACTTGCCTTAGATAGGTGGCAAGAGATAAATACTCTAACGACTCCAACAAACTCGAAGGCCGCTCCTTCGACTAATCGTTCGCAAGTCTCGAACCTTAAACAAATAGGAAAAATAATGACAACTCAACTTACGTAACAATTTAAACGTACGAACATCTAACATCCTAAACTATGGCCGAAAGTTGCCAACACTTCGGATCCTGTCCGATTCTCTTCATAATGGACGTTATATAACCAATGTAACGTACGTTAAGTCTGTTCCTTAACGTACGTAAGCTCCTATGCCTAACGTACGCTAAGCTTGTATTCGATAAAGTTCTCTAATCAGACGACTTATCTCACCTGATGCCATAACGTACGTAAAGCATGATACTTAACGTACGTTATGCTTATGAACACATATCTCATGCGAATAGAATGTTCCTAATAGGGATAAGATGTTTGACGTCTTCGAATTCAGGGATAAACATGTCATCACAATGCCATACTCCAATCTCGATTATGAATTCTTATATGCAGTTCGGCTAATCTATGGTTGATACAATTGTTACCAATATCATCACTTCATTCAATCGTTCATCATGAAGATTAGTTAATCAACACACCCTTACTAGATATGACAAAAATCCTCAATGTTCATCCTTATAAGTTCATCTAACAAAGGTGATAATAATAACAAGTCTTGATCATTTCGAAAACATTATCCAATGTAAGTTTACAATCTCAGAAAGCTTCTCCATACTTGTTCAACATAACAAGGCTCGGACTATAATGCTCTTAACAATGATAAACCTAAGCATTCATTCCAACTTCCTTAAACATAGTGTTCAGTCAAATAAGTTATCCATGGAACCTAATAATCTCAGTAGCATGTTCATAACATTCTTAAGAACACGAATTCAAGGTTGGAGATAGCCACTACCAAGAAAAGGACTTTAGCCGACGACCCGAAAAAAAACAGCCGACGACTTTAAAGTGTCGTCGGCTAAACTTTGCACTTTAGCCGACGACTCGGGTTGCTGTCGGCTAAACAGTTTTAGCCGACGGCTTGATCTGGGTCGTCGGCTAAACCTTTTCCAAAAAAAAAAAGGTTTTAGCCGACGACTTGATCTGGGTCGTCGGCTAAACCCTTTCCCAAAGAAAAAATCAAATTTTAGCCGACGGCAAGATCTAGGCCGTCGGCTAAAGCCTTTCGAAAAAAAATGGGGTTTAGCCGACGACCTAGATCAAGTCGTCGGCTAAACCTCCAAGCGAAAATTATATATAGTTCACGGAACACCAACCCAATCTTGCCCCCCTCCCCGCTAAAGAGCACATTTCTATTCCCAATCCTGTTAGTTATTCCTTAAAAAAGCTTGTGAGTTGCTACTTTGAGTATTGCGTCCTTGCGAAAAAGATCAACCCGGTTCTTGGAAATCCCTTTGTGTATTTTTTGAGTTTGTGTTGCTACTTTGAGTTGTGCTAGCTGGAGTGACGAAGGTTTCTACCGGTTGTTATAATCACCATTTCGATTAAGGTACGTATTTTATTGTAGTTTTAATTGTGATTTCGAAACTTTGTATTATTCATGTTGTACATTCGAAAGCTTTTATGTATAACGATTAAGTTTTATGATGATGATCATTATGATTAATTGTTTGTTGTGATTTCATTTATACTTTGAACAATATTAGTTAGTTGGATTAATATTAGAAAATTTATACATCCTCAGGATGGACAAGTGTTGGATTGGGTTACGAAAATGGGATCCAAGTGTAATGGATGGGATGAAGAAGTTTATGAGATTTGTAAAAGAGCACGACAGTGATAATACGTTGCACTACTGTCCGTGTAATAAATGTAGATGTCGCAGTGATATGTTTCGTTTTCCATTTGATGAGGTCAGGGATCACCTAAAGAAGAATGGTTTTTGGAGTAAATATACATGTTGGATATACCACGGTGAAGCACCGAATTCTGTTATTCCTTATGATCACGGACAATTTAGTGGTAACGACGGGTTCACCGATCCGAAGAGGAGGTTGATTGATGATGTGTTTGGTTTTTTCGAGACGTTTGTACCAACTGATCCAATCCCACGACTCCGTAGACCGTTGCCTTGCAATACTACTGGGCTTGACAGGTATAACAAGCTAATTCAACTCCAACAGACCCCTCTATACCGAGGGTGTAACATGACTGTTCTTGATTGTGTCATGGAAACGACGAGATTAAAGGTGGAAAACAGATCATCCATCAAGCCTGTAGATGATTACTTGGAGCTTACGAGTAATATGCTTTCACAGGCTCATAATCTTCCTAATACGTATACAAAAATGAGATGAATTTTGAAAGATCTTGGTCTTTCCTACATTAAGATCCACGTCTGCATGTATGACTGTGTTCTATTCTGGGGGCATCCTAATGAAGACCTCACGAGATGTCCTGTATGTGATACAGAGAGATATATGATCACTCCTTCTGGAAAAGAGAAACCGTTGAAGGTACTTTGGTATTTTCCACTGAAGGAAAGGTTGGAACGGCTTTTTATGTCTCCTCATACGACAAAAGCAATGAGATGGCATGCCGAGCCGCGCACTAATGACAGGGATACTATGATACACCCTTCGGATGGAGAGGCGTGGAAGCATATAGATAGGGAGTATCTGAATTTTTTTTCAGATATCCGAAATGTGAGGCTCGGGATTGCATCTGATGGTTTCAACCCTTTTGGTAACATGAGTCTTTCATATACCATATGGCATGTTGTAGTGATTCCTTACAATCTTCCTCCGTGGATGTGTATGCGGAAGGAGTATAATATGTTGACCTTGTATGTCCCGGGGCCGGGATATCCGGGAAAGTGTATCGATGTGTATATAAAACCTTTGATAGAGGAGCTGAAATTGTTGTGGGAGCAAGGTCATCCCACGTACGATAGTTATTCGTTCGAGACGTTCTACTTGCACGCCATGTGTATCGGCACTATTAGTGATTTTCCTGCATATGGAATGCTGTCTGGATCTGTTATTAGCAGATATAGAGGTTGTCCAGTGTAACACCCCAACCCGACAAGGGTAGAAGTATCACATTATGGTGGCATATCAGAACATACATAAATAAACGCAAGCGGAAGTCTTAAACATAAATAATCAAAAGGAGTTAAGTCGAAGTGACTTAAACCAAAACATAAGTTCAACGAAAAGAAATACTCCATAGGGATGAATAACAAATCATCCAAGTCTAAACAATGTCCTAACAATAGTAAAATAAATCTAGGATGACTAGGGTAAAGTCTCCACAAGCTCAACTCTCAACCCCAAAGCAACCCCAGCTCCTAGCTTAGATACCTGCCGCAGGAAAAAGTAAAATGCGGCTGAGCTTAAGGAGCCCAGTGAACAGACATGTATAAACAAAACCAAAAGATGAGGAACGAACATATAAAGTACGGTGCATTGGGAAAAGCATGAAGTATAAACAAATGGATATCAAAAGTAAGGTAAAGTCAGTAATCTACCACGAGCCCGAACATAAATCAAATCAAATACCATAGTAGCCATGGAGTAGCTAACTCCCGAACATGTGAAAGACGTGTATTACCCACAAGCATCAATCACCGAACATACCATATCATAATCATGTCATATCTAATCAAATACGAATCGAACCTAGGATGCATCCATACGCCCCCGAACAAATCATATTGGCCATAACAAATGTAAAATGCACATATCATATCAAAATGGGACGGTGTGGAACATCACTCAACTACACTAGAGTCATGCCATTGGTGCATCAATTACACGGCCATGTTACCTTCATGGGTAGGAAACGAACTTGGCTCGGGTATCAAACTGAAGGGTTCAAATGGCATATCATATGAAAGTTCATATCAAAGGTTCATATCCAATGTATCATATCAAAGGTTCAAGAGTATCCGTACGAATATCAAAACAAACGAAATAATCGATACAATGGTAGAGAGAAGGGGGTATCAAGAATATCCGTACCTCCAACAGCAAAATGCAAAACACGTCAGAAGATATAAAGATTAGAGTTTACTCCTTCAGCGAATCTACACAAATTAGGTTTATTTTATGCTTATTAGCTCATAGTGTCATAACGGGTTCTTAATTACTTAACACCATTTATTAATGTGATTAGAGTTTCGTTATTGTAATTAGGTTAACATATGACCAATTGTATCATAATTAATGTTCAAATGCATTTTAGGGTTCAAGTATATTAAATGGTATTAAAATCACAACAATCTTAATCTTCTAACAAAATTCTGGTTTTACTATGTTTTAACCTTCAATTTATGAACTTTAATACCACACCATATATCAAATTAAAAATTCACCAAAATTATAAATGAAGCATATATTTCTTAGGAGTCTACTTGAATTTTCTTAGATATTATTCATTAGTACAAGTACACAATAAAAATCACTCGTTACACGACTATCCAGAAAGTAAACTGCTGAAACACCCAGAATATATACATTACAAAGGCATAACAAAACACTTTGGAAAAATCCACAAAATTTCCAGAACTTAGAAAACATATGATATATAACTCTTGTAAATTTGCAAGTCATAACTCCTTATAGTTTTCAAATGAAAAATCGTGAAACCAGACTGAATTTAAATTCTTAAAACTCAGATTTTGACATATGATCCCGTAAAATTCAAAAGCATGACTAATACAACTCCAATTCCCTTCAAACCAATTGGAAAACTTAAATAAGACATTAAACTAAGTTTTTATGCAAAAGTACAGAATTAAATACTTATGTAACTCGAGCTATAACGCACACATATTCAGCTTTTCAAAACTGTCTCCTCTAGAAAACTGTTTTAGAGCATTTTTAACATGTTTTACTTACACAAACGCACACGAGACCTATATATATCACAAGACCTGGTTTAATTAATATATTAACCCACATGTTTCCAGACTTTGATGATCATACACACGACACACACATAACACATAAAATCAGATCAGTAATATGAGTTGATTTGATTTGATATTTACATATCGAAACATCCAATACCGTTATGATTTTATGTGATCTTCTATATACGTATTAACATATAATTCGAATAGAACAAATCAGATTTTTGTTTAGTATGTATACGAATTAGGTTTCAAGTTTATATATTCAGATTATACGTGAAATCATATGTCGAATAGAAAAGAGATACAAGATCGATTAGAAATACCTTATGATGAATCGAATAAAGGAGAGAACGAGAAAGGAACCCTCACGAATCGAACCCTAATCACGATCCAAACATCAACCACCAAGGATTCACGATTACACGACTTCAGCAACACTTTTTAAGGGTCACGAACAGCAGCAACCTTGATCTTGATAGAGAAAGAAAAAAAAAACGTAGCAGCCGTCTATGTGTGTGTTTTTGCTTTGATTTGTATGAATGGAATGGAGAAGGACAAGAACTCACATTATTAAGGAAAAGGAGCAGGCTGCATATATGGAAGGTAGTAATTGATCATAATTGTGTTTGATTTGGTATAATGGATCGGTTATGGTAATATGAATAGTGGCCAAATTTATGGAGTTTAATGGCAAATTTTCAGTTATTGACATTGATTTGAAACGTGTGATAGATTATCATTTATGAAAGTTTCTTTGGTGTACAATTTTTCAATTTAAACATAGACTTAGGTTAGTAATTTCTTAATTTAATTATACCATATAGTATATAGGTTAAGGTTTAAAAAAAATGAATTATTACAAAGTATAGGAAAATTTTGAAATTAGACGAAAATTTGAGATTCGAAATTTTTGGGGCTTTAGAACTCTTCCCCTCTAAAAGAAAATTTTCGTCCTCCAAAATTGAATTGAAAGCGAAATGGATACGTACCGGACTACGAAAAGAAATGAGGATAACTTGTTCGCATCGATTCCTCGGTCTCCCAGGTTGCTTCACGCTCTGGGTGATTCTTCCAAAGAATTTTAACAAATGGAATGACTTTGTTCCTCATGACCCTATCTTGTCGATCCAAAATAGCTTCGGGTTCCTCAGAAAGAGACATATCAGGCTGAATCTGATCAAAAGGATAAGACGCCACATGCAACGGATGATAATTGTATCCCCTCAGAAGAGATACATAGAAGACATTATGAACATGTGATAACTGAGGAGGTAGAGCCAAGCGATAAGAAACCTCCCCAATACGTTCAAGAATTTCGAACGGTCCAATGAATCGAGGACTAAGCTTCCCTTTGATCCCAAAACGTTTCACACCTCTGAACGGCGATACTTTCAGAAATACACGATCCCCAACCTGAAACTCCAAGTCACGTCGACGCTTATCAGCATAACTCTTCTGTCGAGTGTGAGCCTCTTTCAGCTTCTCTTTGGCTCCAGCCACTTTGTCATTAGTGATTTGATTAAGTTCCGGCCCCTCGATCACACGTTCACCTACCTCGTCCCAACAAATGGGTGCTCTACATTTCCTCCCATATAAAAGCTCATACGGTGCTTCATTGATGCTAGCATGCCAACTATTATTATAAGCAAACTCCACCAAGCACAAGTATTCATCCCAACTTCCCGTCCACTCCAAAGCACATGCCCTCAACATGTCTTCTAAAGTCTGAATGGTCCTCTCTGACTGACCATCTGTATGTGGATGAAAAGCCGTACTAAACTTAAGATCTGTACCCCAAGCTTTATGTAGGCTTTTCCAAAAATGAGAAGTAAACCGCGGATCTCTGTCTGACACGATAGATGTCGGAGTACCATGAAGTCTAACAATCTCCTGTTGAAAAATTTTCGCCAATCTGCGAACACGAAAATCCATACGAATAGGTAAGAAATGGGCAGATTTGGTTAGACGATCGATGACTACCCAAATTGCATCATGTCTTTTCCGAGTAAGAGGCAAACTAGTAACAAAGTCCATGGAAATCTCATCCCACTTCCAAGTAGGGATATCTAATGGTTGCAGCAAACCACTAGCCCTCTGATGTTCGATTTTGACCTGCTGGCAAGTCATACATCTAGCAACATACAAGGCTACATCCTGTTTCATGCCGTTCCACCAAAAGTGTTGCTTAAGATCCCTGTACATCTTGGTAGAACCAGGATGGATAGTGAATGGGGAACTATGGGCCTCTGACAACACAGCCTCATGCAAATCAGGATCGTTAGGAACACAAAGTCGATTTTCAAACCATACCACACCAGAGTCATCTACCCTGAACTTCGACTGCTTACCCTCCTGAACATTCTGAACCACAGCCCAAAGCTCACCATCATCCTTTTGAGCTTCCTTAATCCGTAGTATAAGATTGGATTCTATCTTCATACTAGCCCAATATCCGTCATAAACTCGTACACAAAGTTCAACATCCAAAAGTTCTAAATCATGAAGAACCCTTCGCTCAATCTCTAAACTAGCAATCATACCAGGCTTCCGGCTAAGCGCATCGGCAACAACATTCACCTTGCCCGGATGGTATTGAATATTCGCATCATAATCCTCAAGGAGTTCCAACCACCTTCTTTGTCTCATATTAAGTTCCTTCTGGGTGAAGATATACTTGAGACTCTTGTGGTCAGTAAAGATATCACACAATTCGCCATACAAGTAGTGTCTCCAAATCTTCAAAGCAAAAACCACCGCAGCCAACTCTAGATCATGAGTAGGATAATTCTCTTCATGAGGTTTTAATTGCCTCAAAGCATAAGCAATCACCTTACCGTGCTACATAAGGACACAGCCTAAACCCTTCTTCGACACGTCACTATAAATCTAATAGCCCCCAGAACCAGATGGAAGAGTCAAAATAAGAGCCGACACCAATCTCTGTTTCAACTCTTCGAAACTCTGCTCACGTTCCTCCATCCAAACAAACTTCTCACCCTTCCTCATCAGTTGCGTCAAAGGTAACGCCAACCGTGAGAAACCCTCAACAAAACGTCGATAGTAGCCAGCAAGTCCCAGAAAACTCCTAACCTCAGTCACAGTAGTAGGTCTCGGCCACTTAGTGATAGCCTCAACCTTAGATGGATCTATGGTGATGCCATATGTGGATACAATATGACCAAGGAATGCAACTTGCTTTAGCCAAAACTCACACTTCGACAACTTGGCATACAACTTCTGCTGCCGAAGAGTCTCCAAAACAATCCGGAGATGCTGCTCATGATCTCCTTCAGTCTTGGAATAAACAAGAATGTTGTCAATGAAAACAATAACGAACTTGTCGAGATACTCGTGGAATACGCGATTCATAAGATCCATAAATACAGCGGGAGCGTTTGTCAAACCGAAGGGCATAACCAAAAACTCGTAGTGACCATATCGGGTACGGAACGCGGTCTTAGGAACATCTTGCTCCTTTACACGTAATTGGTGATAACCTGACCTCAAATCGATTTTCGAAAAGAACTTAGCCCCTTGCAATTGATCAAACAGATCATCGTTACGCGGAAGAGGATAACGATTACGGATAGTGATACGGTTAAGCTCACGATAGTCGATACACAGTCGCATACTTCCATCCTTCTTCTTAACAAACAAAACAGGTGCACCCCAAGGAGAGACACTGGGTCGGATGAAACCATTCTCCAAGAGTTACTGTAACTGTTCCTTCAACTCCTTCAACTATAAGGGCGCCATACGGTACGGATCTTTGGAAATAGGTTCAGCACCTGGGATCAACTCAATGCCAAAGTCAACTTCCCTAGCAGGAGGTATACCAGGAAGTTCGTCGGGGAAAACATCGGGAAACTCTCGTATGACAGAAGACTTTCTATACTAGGATTCTTCAAAGATGTATCTTTAATAGAAGCCAGAAAACCTTGGCAACCATGGGAAATCAAGGTTCGTGCCTTCATGGCAGAAATAATTTTAACAGATTTAAGAGGTTGAGAACCATGATAAATAAAACCATGCTGATGCAAGTCGCCGAAAATCACATTTCTGGCAGGGAAATCAATGGTAGCTCTATGCGAAGCCAACCAATCCATGCCCAAAATCACATCAAAATCGATCATATCAATAGGGAGTAAATTCGCCAGACGAATGTGGTCATCAAACCGTAAGGGACAATTCACATATTCATGTTCAATGAGTACATGGTTTTTCATTGGTGTTGAGATGGATATACGATTTGTTAGTGGTGTTGGGGTCATATTAGGTTTCTTGGCAAATGCAACAAATATAATGGAGTGTGTGGCACCAGTATCAAATAATGCAAAAACTGTACGATAACCAATGTAAAGAATGCCGGTAATAGTACCTGATAAGTTTTCTGCCTGATCACGCGTCGTAGCATAAACACGACCCATAGTAGGAGCTGGCTTAGTGGAGTTTACTGGTGTAATCCGTTTCTCCTGGGGACAATCCCTCACCTTGTGATTAGTGGACCCGCAAGTGAAACATCCTCCAGTAGCTTTGTGACAAACGCCCAGGTGAGGCTTCCCGCAAGTAGCACAGAGAGGTGGAGGAGGTAAGGTCTCAGTAGGCCTCCTCTAACCCGAAGAACCTGAAGAACGACCCTGCTGAGAACCTCGAGTCGACTGATCCTTGTACTGACGATGGTTGTTGTTGCCATAACCCTGACGGTCATTCCCATTTCTACCAGTAACCCTCTGATCCTGACCCCTGTACTCCTGTCGCCTCTGATCAAAACCCCGATCCTGGCGACCCCTGTGCTCAACACCCTGGTCCTGACGACCCCTATGCTCATGACCCTGGTCCTGACGACCCCTGTAGCTAATACGATCACCATCCTTGTCCCTCTTGTTCGAACCCCTATCAGCATGAAGTAACTCAATATTGCGAGCCGCGTCCGCTACTAGTGCAACATCGGTGTAATCGGTATTCACGATCCGGTCTAATATCCACTTCTTCAGCCCCCACTTAAAGTGCCTAGCCTGCCTATGAGCATCACCCGCAATCGGTCCAACAAAGCTAGCTAACCTCAGAAACCTCTGCATATACTCTCCAGACGATTCCCGATCCAACTGATGAATAGCCCCATACTCGCACTCATACCTTTGCTGCTCGGAGAAAGGAAAGTACTGCTTATAGAAGATGTCACGAAAAGTATTCCATGCACAAGTGTCAGCAAAGTTCTCTCCCTTAGCCAGAACATAGGCCTTCCACCAATTCAACGCATCACCTTCCAACTTGAAGGTAGCCAAATGCATCTTGAATTCATCACTGCAACCCAAGACTTTGAACAACTTCTCCATATGAGTGATCCAATCTTCTGCCTCTGTGGGGGTGGCAGCAGATTGGAAAGAAAGAGGCTTAAGTTAGTGAACTTTTCAATCCAACCATATATCCCGATAGGTGGAGCACCGCCACAAGACGAACCAGCACCATTTCTGATGTCATCGACGATTCTGGTCCTCAATTCAGCAGAGAGATTCGGGAGAGCATTAGCCAAAGCAGCGGCTATCATGGCCTCGAAGTCAGGGATATCATCCCCATTAAGATTTCTACGCATATACACCATCTGAATGATCATCAAAACGATTTGTAAGGTCAAATAAAGATGAAGTATGAAAGGAAAATACGCAGAAGGAAACCTAATGTCTACCCAAATCCTCACAGGTCATAGCCTAAGTTCTACAGGTCGAACCTAAAGCTCTGATACCATAATTGTAACACCCCAACCCGACAAGGGTAGAAGTATCACATTATGGTGGCATATCAGAACATACATACATAAACGCAAGCGGAAGTCTTAAACATAAATAATCAAAAGGAGTTAAGTCGAAGTGACTTAAACCAAAACATAAGTTCAACGAAAAGAAATACTCTATAGGGATGAATAACAAATCATCCAAGTCTAAACAATGTCCTAAAAATAGTAAAATAAATCTAGGATGACTAGGGTAAAGTCTCCACAAGCTCAACTCTCAACCCCAAAGCAACCCCAGCTCCTAGCTTAGATACCTGCCGTAGGAAAAAGAAAAATGCGGCTGAGCTTAAAAAGCCCAGTGAACAGACATGTATAAACAAAACCAAAAGATGAGGAACGAACATATAAAGTATGGTGCATTGGGAAAAGCATGAAGTATAAACAAATATATATCAAAAGTAAGGAAAAGTCAGTAATCTACCACGAGCCCGAACATAAATCAAATCCAATACCATAGTAGCCATGGAGTAGCTAACTCCCGAACATGTGAAAGAAGTGTATTTCACACAAGCATCAATCACCGAACATATCATATCATAATCATGTCATATCCAATCAAATACGAATCGAACCTAGGATGCATCCATACGCCCCCGAACAAATCATATTGGCCATAACAAATGTAAAGTGCACATATCATATCAAAATGGGACAGTGTGGAACATCACTCAACCATACTAGAGTCATGCCATTGGTGCATCAATGACACGGCCATGTTACCTTCATGGCTAGGAAACGAACTTGGCTCGGGTATCAAACTGAAGGGTTCAAATGGCATATCATATGAAAGTTCATATCAAAGGTTCATATCAAATGTATCATATCAAAGGTTCAAGAGTATCCGTACGAATATCAAAACAAACGAAATAACCGATACAATGGTAGAGAGAAGGGGGTATCAAGAATATCCATACCTCCAACCACAAAATGCAAAACACGTCAGAAGATATAAAGATTAGTGTTTACTCCTTCTTCAGCGAATCTACACAAATTCGGTTTATTTTATGCTTATTAGCTCATAGTGTCATAACGGGTTCTAAATTACTTAACACCATTTATTAATGTGATTAGAGTTTCGTTATTGGAATTAGGTTAACATATGACCAATTGTATCATAATTAATATTCAAATGCATTTTAGGGTTCAAGTATATTAAATGGTATTAAAATCACAACAATCTTAATCTTCTAACAAAATTCTGGTTTTACTATGTTTTAGCCTTCATTTTATGAACTTTAATACCACACCAGATGTCAAAGTAAAAATTCACCAAAATTATCACTGAAGCATATATGTCTTAGGAGTCTACTTGAATTTTCTCAGATTTTATTCATTAGTACAAGTACACAATAAAAATCACTCATTACACGACTGTCCAGAAAGTAAACTGCTGAAACACCCAGAATGTATACATTACAAAGGCATAACAAAATTTCCAAAACTTAGAAAACATGTAAAATATAACTCTTGTAAATTTGCAAGTCATAACTCCTTATAGTTTTGAAATGAAAAATAGTGAAACCAGACTGAATTTAAATTCTTAAAACTCAGATTTTGACATATGATCCCGTAAAATTCAAAAGCATGACTAATACAACTCCAATTCCCTTCAAACCAATTGGAAAACTTAAATAAGACATTAAACTAAGTTTTTATACAAAAGTACAGAATTAAATCCTTATGGAACTCGAGCTATAACGCACACATATTCAGCTTTTCAAAACTGTCTCCTCTAGAAAACTGTTTTAGACCATTTTTAACATGTTTTACTTACACAAACGCACACGAGACCTATATATATCACAAGACCTGGTTTAATTAATATATTAACCCACATGTTTCCAGACTTTGATGATCATACACACGACACACACATAACACATAAAATCAGATCAGAAATATGAGTTGATTTGATTTGATATTTACATATCGAAACATCCAATACCGTTATGATTTTATGTGATCTTCTATATACGTATTAACATATAATTCGAATAGAACAGATCAGATTTTTGTTTAGTATGTATACGAATTAGGTTTCAAGTTTATATATTCAGATTATACGTGAAATCATGTGTCGAATAGAAAAGAGATACAAGATAGATTAGAAATACCTTATGATGAATCGAATAAAGGAGAGAACAAGAACGGAACCCCCACGAATCGAACCCTAATCACGATCCAAACATCAACCACCAAGGATTCACGATTACATGACTTCAGCAACACTTTTTAAGGGTCACGAACAGCAGCAACCTTGATCTTGATAGAGAAAGAAAAAAAAACGTAGCAGCCGTCTATGTGTGTGTTTTTGCTTTGATTTGTATGAATGGAATGGAGAAGGACAAGAACTCAGATTATTAAGGAAAAGGAGCAGGCTGCATATAAGGAAGGTAGTAATTGATCATAATTGTGTTTGATTTGGTATAATGGATCGGTTATGGTAATATGAATAGTGGCCAAATTTATGGAGTTTAATGGCAAATTTTCGGTTATTGACATTGATTTGAAACGTGTGATAGATTATCATTTATGAAAGTTTCTTTGGTGTACAATTTTTCAATTTAAACATAGACTTAGGTTACTAATTTCTTGATTTAATTATACCATATAGTATATAGGTTAAGGTTTAAAAAAAATGAATTATTACAAAGTATAGGGAAATTTTGAAATTAGACGAAAATTTGTGATTCGAAATTTTTGGGGCTTTACATCCAGTGTGTTTAAATGCAGACTGTGCTAGGTACCACTGTAGGAAAGTTATCCGAATGCGGCATCGGATATGGCTTGAGAGGGAACATGAGTGGCGTATGGATGCTGTAGCATTTGATGGCACTGTAGAAATGGGCAAGCCACCACGACAGTGGACAGGTGATGAAATACTATCGATTCTTAATGAGTACAATTTTGGTCAGCTTAGAAACCATCCTGATGTGATTACAGAAACCCCTTAAAGGCCCGACAGGTATAAGTATTGGTCGCACAAAAGTATATTCTGGGAATTGCCTTACTGGTCCAAGTTACTGATAAGGAACTTCTTGGATGTCATGCACATTGAAAAGAATGTTTGCGAAAGTGTGGTTGGGACAACCTTAGGTTGGGATGGAAAGACCAAAGACGGGCCAAAAGCACGCAAAGGTTTGGAAGAAATGAGCATAAGAAAACATTTGTGGTTGAAAAGTGTCAAGGGAAAACAAAAAATGCCTAAGGCAGCTTACACCATCACTGCTGAGCAGAGAACTGAGATATTTTGCTGGATAAAGACTGCTAGGTATCCTACCAGGTATGCTGGAAATATAGGAAGATATGTTAATTTCAGGGAGAACAAGTTAACTGGTTTGAAGAGTCATGATTGTCATATCGTACTCCAATGCCTATTTCCGGTATTTATTCGACCGTACTTACCAAAACAGGTGGTCGAGCCGTGTGTTGCATTGTCAAATTAAGTATGATTTCAAACACAATGACAATATTACCGGCAACTCGGTGATTACAAAGACTCCGTGGCCAATAAGTCTGCACCGGAAGGATGCATTGCAGAATCTTACCTTGCGTCGGAGTGTATTACGCATATTAAGTTGTATTTGGGCAGCTTCGAGCCCCCTTCCCGCTCTATTCCAGCAGATAAAATACAATTCAATCTTTTTGTCATATCTACTGAGGTTGACGTCTATGGGAGGTTGCCAGGAAGACAATTAGACCCGTACGAGTCACGAATTGTACATTGGTGGATATTGCTCAATTATCCAGAAGTTCAGCACTGGAAAGACATCTACTTGTCATGCGATATGGTACTAGGTGACACTAGATTCCACAATGACACTTTTGCCGACTATTTTGGAGAATGGGTACGTATACATTCAGTTGCTATTGATTTTGGACTTAAGATATTTTTTTTACATAAAAAGTTTATTTACGACAGATGACACACATACAAGATGACGGACACCCTAACTGGTCGCGTGAACTTATGCTTCTTTCCATGAAGCCGGTTATGTCAAGAATATATTCGATGGCCAAAGTCAACGGTGTCACATTCGTATGCCTTGAGAGAGACCAAAAAATAAGATGTCAAAATTCTGGGGTTATGATAGATGGTGGATATTAAGGTGATCTTTGGAAGTGGTAGAACTAATTTATGGGGAAGGCATGACAATTTACTTGTTTAAGTGTCGATGGTACGACACCAGTCTTGGAACCGATATGCAAGACGACTACGGGCTGTTATCTGTTGACACTTCCACTTCATGGTATGAAAGTGATCCTTTTGTATTTGCTACATCAGCAAAGTCGGTGTATTATTTGGACGACTTGGTGAAGAAAGGCACATGGAAGATAGTGAACGTTGTGACAACGAGGAATATTTATAGTGCTGCTACATTGGGAGAAACAACAGGTACTGATGACGATGATGCTTATCAAGAGCCAAATACAGCAAATATTCCACCATCAACGACAATTACAATGAATAATGTTCCTGAAGGACGAGTTGCCCGACTCCGTGGTGATGCTCGCGGGTACGTTGACGTTGATACAAACGAATTACTTGAAAATTCTGATGACGATAATGTGGACGACTTGAGGCATATGTTGCTGGATATCAACTCAGATAATGAGACACACTGTAGTGATGACTCAAACTATGAGCCATAAATTTATTAGATTTATATTTTCATATGTTAAATTTAATTAAAAAAATAGTAATAATAATAATCAAAGCATTAATATAATATTAATAATATTATTAAAAAAAATCGGGGGGTTTAGCCGATGACAAGATCTACGTCGTCGGATAAAGTTTTTTTATAAAAAAAGATATTATACTTTAGCCGACGACATTTAAATAGCCGTCGGCTAAACCCCAACCATGACACGGGCCGTGTAGTCTAACACGGTCGGGTCAGGCATACAGCGTGTTTTCACTTTCTGAGCAGGTGCGACACGGCCCCTGTCTCCTGACACAGTCGGGGGTTTAGCCGACGACAATATCTATATCGTCGGCTAACCTTTTTTTTAAAAAAAAAGTTATACTTTAGCCGACGACTCTATCTATGTCGTTGGCTAAACCGCCGACCGTGTCAAATGACACGGCCCGTGTCGCACCTGCCCAGAAAGTGAAAACACGCTGTATGTCTGACCCGACCGTGTTAGACTAGACGGTCGGGTCATACTTGGGCTTTAGCCGACGACTATTGGAATGTCGTCGGCTAAAGTAAAATATTTTTTTTTCTAAAAAACTTCAGCCGATGACGTAGATCTTGTCGTCGGCTAAACCCCCTACATTTTATACGTCTTCTCCTTCCCAACTTGTATTATTTTCTCCTTCCCTCACCCACCCCGATCGCCAGTCACCTAGCCCCCGTCCCGCCGATTGTCACCCAGCCCCCAACCTCCGTCACCCAACCATCGCCCGCCCGGCCACCATCCCGCCGCCTGTACGAGCCCCAGTTTTGCCGCCCGCCCAGCCGCCGTCCCGTCGCCCGTACAACAGTCTCCGTCCCGCTGCCCGCCCGACGCCCTCAGCCTGTCGTCCGACCGCCTCCCGACAGGTAACCCTTTTGTTTGATGAATTTATTGTATTTGTTTGATGAATTTGTTTAGATTATGTGATGAATTAGATAAATTGTTTAATGAATTGTGATGCAATATTTGGTGAATTTAGTATTTTCAATATTTTGTGTTTAATGAGTTGTGAATTTGATGAATTTGTTTGAGTAGGAAGGGATTGTATAGCCGGCGTTAATCGAAAGATTAACGTGGTATGGCATTGATAATTACTGTTGTGTTGAGTTGTGAATTTGATGAATTTGTTTAGATTATTTGATGAATTAGGTAAATTGTGTAATGAGTTTTGATGAAATAGTTGATGAATTTGTTTGAGGAGGAAGGAATTGTATAGCCGGCGTTAATCGAAGGATTAATGTGGTATGGTATTTATAATTACTGTTGTGTTGAGTTGTGAATTTGATTTATTTGTTTAGATTGTGGATAGAATAAAGAAAGCGTTAGGGAAGAAGTCGACAAAGTCGACCACTCCGGATTCGGGGGGGAGTTCGGCAGCCTCTAGTAAGGCGGATCCCGCTACACTATGCATATCTCAGAGCAGCGTTCATGCCTGCCAGATACTAGATGAGCCTGCTGCACTAGCGCGGCGTTTATCCTTTCAGACACCACGGCCGACCCCCTCGCAGACGCAGACTCGTATGCCTCCCATCCACGGACCCACGTCTAGCCCTCATACATAAGGAGATGTACGGAGTTCCTCATCCGTGGTGCCCCACGGTCCACCGCCGACTCTATTCATGCCTCTGATGGTTCCGACTATTCCAGAGGTCGATAAGATGGGAGTCCGAGTTCCCGTTCGATTGATTAGCCCTGACGAGGCATACGTCTACGAGTCTTGGCCAGACAACATGTGTTGCCGGAGTTGTCGGGTTTTGAAGATGAAACTGTACGAGGAGATAGAGAGGGAGAAGGAGAAGGGGAAAAATGTAGTCGAGGAGGAGAAGAAAAAGAAGAAGACTCGTGGCCCAGCAAAGGGTCTGACGCTCGACTCGTACGTAAGTAAGCATTGTCGTTACGAGATTCCTCTAGACAGACACGGCCGACCGGTGATGTCTTCTGACGCTACGGCGTCATATAGCCGTAATGTTGACTTTGTCATTCGGGACAGAGTCCCCGTTTTGTGGCCCGATTGGGGGGACGTGCCGCAGTGCATGAAGGATGCTTTGAACAATGCTATGTCGGTAAGTTAATAGATATTTAATAAGTGTTTTACAATCAACACGTAGTTCTTCAAAATGCAATATGTGATGTTTTTAAATTATTGCGTATTTATGCTGTTCATAGGTTTGGTTTGTCATTCCCGACTCTCTACTACGTACTTGGTGTGACGAGGTGCAGTCTACCAAGTAAGTCATTTTAATTTATTTTGTATCTACATTGTTTGCGTAATTTTTTTTCTTACGAATAATATATGTTGTGCAACGTGTGTTGTAGGTACAAATCTTGGAAAAATGAGATGCACATGTTCTAGACAGCCTGGGGTGATACCCGAGAGGCTACCCCGGAAGAATTCATGTTCCGGGAGTACGAGTGGAAGTGGCTACGCGCCCATTTTCGCGACCCGGAGTTCATGGTATGACTAAAATACCCTTATTTCATTCTTTCTCTTTCAGTTTTTATTTTTTTTGAATTCTAAATATAAACTCAATTTTTTTAAATTAATGTTTCAGAATTTAAAAAATACGTGAAGTTCCGATTTTTTTATATTAGAAAAAATCGGAGCTTCAGGTATTTTTTTAAATTCTGGAATATTATTAATATTAAAAAATCGAAATTTTTTATTCAAAATTGGAAATAAATGGTTTTAATAATAATAAAAACTAGAATATTATTTTCCATAAAATAATAAAAATATGAATATTTTATTTTATTTATTAAAAAAACTGCTAGTATTTAATAAAAAATAATAATATTTCAGTTTTTATTTTTCTTGAATTATAAATATAAACTCGATTCTAAATAATATTTTTTTGAAGGCGACTAGCTTGACCAACACGACCAATCGTGCTGGTCTGACTAACCATCACAGTCTGGGTTCCCGGTCGTTAGCCAGAGTTGCGCACGAGGCCATTTCTTCTGATTTGTTGGACGCATTTGCCTACGTGACTCAGAAAGCATATCTGAACCGTCCTGAGGAGCATGTAAGTCTTTTTTTATTTTATTTTGGTAATAAAAATAATGCCTTTATATCATACTTTTATTGATATTGAAATATTTATTTTCATATTAACTTAGGAGCGTGTGCGGGAGGAGTCTCAGAGGATGCTTGCTGAGATTACTCGGGAGCAGTATCCGGACTTAGCAGAGACCGACCTCGATTCTGCCATTGGACAGATCGATCAGGCCGATCCTTATGTTCGCACTAGGGTGTGGGGTACCGTCTACCCTCCTAGAGGTAGTCGGTACCGCACTAAGATGATGGGAGCCGAGGGTCACCATGTATTGAAAGATACCCCTGGCTTCCAGCGCCCTCACGGACGGGATGCACGGACTGCCTATCTCGAGGAGCAGTTGAGGGCGGAGAGGGAGCTCCGAGCTGAGAATGAAAAGAGGACTCAGACTCGGTTACATGAGAGCGAGCAGAGGACTGAGTCGCGGTTAGAGAGTTTCCAGAGACAGCAGCAGGCCATGAGGGACGATATGATGACGCTGACTCAGACCATTACTCAGGCTGGACTGCAGGCACCTGCTCCACCGCCTTCTTTCTTCGGACAAACCCCATCTTCACAGCCCCGTGACGAGGATCTAGGGGATGGTGGTAATCCTTCTACTACTACATTTCGACATTTAGATGATTTTGGTAGTGGATTGTAGTTGTGTTGTTGTAGTATTCTTGTATATTTATATTTGTGTTACAATTATGTAAGTGATTTTGTTGACGCTACTAGTATGTTGATGAAATTAATGTTCTTGAATGTGTTGTGCGTTGTGTTGCATATAATATTGGGCATAATTTTGATGGTATTAGTTGAATGTGTTGCGCGTTGATTGTTGTTGATAATGGGAGCTGGTGTATAAAAATTGCAGGTGCAAAAAATACAGGTTTTGGGATCCCAAAATCTGAATTAATTTTTGTTTATATTAGGTTTGAGCCGACGACTTTCCAAAGGTCGTCGGCTAAAGTAAATTATTTTTTTTTTTGAAAAAAGGTTTTAGCCGACGACATATAAAACCGTCGTCGGCTAAAGTGTATTTTTTTTAAAAAAGGTTTAGCCGACGACATTTAAAACCGTCGTCGGCTAAAGTGTCCTTTTTTATTTTTTTTAAAACAGGTTTTAGCCGACGACATATGTAAAGGTCGTCGGTTAATGTTTTTATTTTATTTTTTAATAATCAGGTTTTAGCCGACGACATATGTAAAGGTCGTCAGCTAAAGTTTTTATTTTTATTTTTTAATAATCAGGTTTTAGCCGACGACATTTGAAAAGGTCGTCGGCTAAAGTTTTTTTTTCAACAGGTTTTAGCCGACGACCTTGCTGTAGTGGTCGGCTAAACTTTGAACTTTAGCCGACGACTACAAAAAAGTCTTCGGCAAAACCTTGGCCGATGAATATTGACCGACGGTTTTTTAGCCGACGACTCACGTGATTAGCCGACGACTTTGGGGTTTAGCCGACGACTTAAAGTCGTCGGCTAAAGTGTGAATTTTGGTAGTGAGGATTAACATACCTTAATATGAAGAAACCATCAAGGAAATCGGTAGAATCCAACACCGAATGTTTGAGCACCAATTCAAGATGTCTTACTTCTTCAACAACCAAGTAAAGAGGTCAATATACTAGTTTTGTAAGGTTGGAAGCTCTGGGGAGAGGTAAGGTTCGGATAAAATGAGTGAAAGAATGAAATGGGGGTAATGTCCTATTTATAAAACTCAGATCGTTAGGTACATTAGCCTCACGATATTACGTACGTAATGGCCTTAACATACGCTATCTGAAATATTTAGCGTGCGCTATCGTCCGACAGTAGCTACTGACTCATTTCTGACCTTCTTAACGTACGTTAACCCTTACCATTTACGTACGTAATAAGCTCTGTTTTGCGTACGCTATCTAAGTCCTTTAGCATACGTTAAACCTCGTTGACTTGCTTTTTCAAAAAGCTGTCCGGGCCACGTGGGGAATCTTATCCTTGTCCCCGTCCCAAGGTGGCCCATGTGCCGACCAACCCTATCTGTTTGACTATACGTTACGTACGCTATGCTTCGTCCATAGCGTACGCTATCCTCAGTCCATAACGTACGTTAAGCTCATCAGCTAGCATACGTTATGACGTAGCTGCATGCATGAATTTGCAACTTCTTCCTAATATGACCACGACTGTTTGGAATTCGAATACGGGAAAAATCACACGTCGATTATAGATACCACAAATTTGAATAATACAAGGTTCGAATACAGATAAAAATAATCAGCAATTATCCGGATATTACACGGGTCAACACCCGATTGGACCGAAAATTAAAGTCTCCGCTAACGTCATCCATGACATCAGTATACCCTTGGCAGCCGTGCATGATCGAGTAGTGGGATTTAAAAATTTTAAATTTATTGATTTTGAATTATTATAAATAGGGGAGGAAGGTGTAGTGTGTTGGGAGGAGAAAAAAATAGAGAGATTTTATTATAAAAGAGAGAAATAAAAATATTGTGTAATAAAATTATATTTGAGTAATAATAATATTTGTTTATTTGTGTTGTTATTATGAGAGTAATTTTCTTTTACTGGGGTTGTGATAAAACCATGTCTATATTATTATTATTATTTATATAATAAATCCAACTAAATGTTTTTAACGATTATGGTTTTCGCTTCAATAGGAGAATATTATTTCATCAATTATATCACGTCTTTTTGATAGTTATAAATTCTCCATTGCTTTGTAATTATTAATATTAGTTAATTTCTTTGATTATTTGTTTTACATTAAATTGGATACATATAATGCTTAGAAATTATATTTTTCGAGCGAAAGAAAATCTATATTTGAATTATAATTTTGTACTTATTGTTAAATTTATAGGAAAATAGTTAGAATGATTTCAAAATCTATTCCCTAAATTTCGTGGAATTAAAATAGAAAATAAATAATAAATAGACATTGGTGGATTCTAAACCCTATTACATTTTTTAAAATTAATTTATCTAAAATCTACTGTTATTTAATGCAATTATTATAACCATTCAAAAATCAAATTACTTGGGACTAGGTTAGAATTTAATATAATTTGGTTTAAAACGATAGGAATATTTTTATTTCACTATCATAGTCCTCCCTATGGATCGACCTTGCACCTCATATCTACATCGAACGAATCTTGCGCTTGCAAGTATTAGACTAAAGAATCAACAACAAGTTTTTGGCTCCGTTGCCGGGGAGGCGCAAACGAAGTACAAGAAGACTGTTGTCACCAAGTTAGTTAAATTCTTCTACTAGTTATTTGTTTTACTACTTTTCTTTATTATTATTATCTGTCTTTTTAATATCCGTCTTAGATTGTATTAGTATAAATAATAGTTAGTAGTATAATTTATTTTCTTTTTATGTTCATAAAAAAATTCTGAAAAATAATAAAAACTTATAATAATAAATATAAAATATAAGTAATAATAATTAAAAAACTACTGTTCATTTTCGTAAAAATAATTTAAATAACCTGGAATATTGTTGGCCACTAAGTATACTGGATACAGCTTGGGAAGTAGTTTAAACAACAAGCTGTACTGATTTTAAATCTGATTGCGTAGCGGAAGTCTTAGATACAGTAAGTTGCTGTGGATACAGCAACTTGGTGTGCAGTGTATACTTAAATAATCACAGTAATTAAAACAAGTAAGGCAGAAGGTAAATAACACAATATTTAAAGTGGTTCGAGGTAAACCCCTCTACGTCCACTGGTCCTCCACACAGGAGTAAAAAGTTTATTATAATTACTACGTACACAGCTATGTAATTATAACAACACACAATCAATATATCGTTCACACAGATTGATATAAAGATCTTAGCTTCAACCGTTCACACAGATTGGTTTGAGCTAATGCTTTGACTTGCTTCTTCACACACAGTTATGAAGCTTCGCCTTCTTCGATGCAAATCCTTCACACACAGTTCTGGAGTAGCAACGATTATTCAGTCCACACAAGGTTGATCTGGGTTTGTTCGAAGTATAGAACAGTTGATGAACAACAGCTTTGACTTTATGAGCTTCTAGCTAATGAAGTGTTGTTCAAGATGATGAGCACTGTATATCTCTTTGATCTGAGTTGCAGTAAGCATTGGAGATATGTTTTGCTCTGATAATAACTTTGATAGCTTGATAATTTCGTAGCTTGGGTAACTGATCTTCAATGCCTTGATGTGATATATATAGCCTTCTGGAAAATATATCCATTGGGATAAATCCGTTGAGCAAGATTCCGTTCCAACGGGATGAAAAGCACGATCCGGATTTAGCGGGATTTGAAGATCTGTTGACTGACAGTATTTAAATACTTTATCCTTGAGTATTTAAATACTTCTTATTCAACGGGAATTGACTTCTGAAGATTCCTTCTTTGTCCTGTTGAGAGATGTATGTAAGATCACTGTATTAGTGATTCGAAACAGTTTCCATACTTGGTCTTTATAAGACTTCTTTGTTGTACTGAAGGGTTCCACTATATGCTGGATTCGAGACAGTCTATCGATACAGGTTGACACTTCAACTCTTTGATACAGTTTCCTTACTGTATTGAGGATTGGCATATATGTCAAAACCTCTTATCAATACTATTCGATATAGGGATTGATTATCCCGGCTGTTTCGAGACAAGGTTTATGTTTTCCCAACAATTTCCCCCTTTTTGACAATTTTCCAAGACTAACTTTCAAGTCTTCTTGATGATGCCAAAACCTTCTTCATGATATAATCTTCTTTGATGACTTCTGGCAGATTTCTTGGTCTTCTGTCAAATGGTCTATCTTTCAGCAACTTATTCTAATTTATGAACTGCTCGCGGGCGAGTTCGATACAGCTAAGAATTTTTACAATTTAAGCTTATGATTGGCGCGCAGGCATAATCTTACAATGTATTCTAAGCATACAATTGAAATTATGAACTGTTCGTAGACAAGTTCGTACAGCTTAATTTTCAAACAAGTTTGTATACTTGTGATTGTTATCTCAACAATTTAAGTTTATATAATCATACATAAACACAGTAGATTACGAGTTGTAATCTTTCAAGACAAACAAACATTTTTATTGATATCAAAAGAAATTGACTACATGGTTTGCTGTTTTGAAGGAAAAATTACAAACAAAAAATTACAAGGGTTTCAGCTCCTATAGTCCGCATGTCTCCATGGCTTTTTCTCTGGATCATTCTCGGTTCCACGCCACCAGTTATGTAGGGAATCGTTGCCTCGATCTTGGTATATAGCTCTTCCTTCATAGGATCAGTCAAAGGCAAGAATCCAGTCTTCTGGATGGGTGATCCGATCTCCTCTTCTGTGTTTGGATTTCATATCTAGCTGGAGAGGGAGTTTTCCTTCTTCTAGCATCTTCGTGAATTTGTCTGCAGCCTCCGCTAAAGTCTTATAGCTTTTGAAGATGGCGGATTCCCTGATGAGTTTAACAAAGTATCTCATTAGTTCATTCTTCCTCCATTGATTCACCTCTTCGGCAGTAGGATGGCGGTTGGTCGGCAGACGAATTTCAGAAGGTCTTTGGATTAAGTTTTGCCACGGGACATTTGGATCATGAAATTCAGGTCGGGAGCCTGAAATCTTAAAGCTCTGAGAGGGAGGGGCTAGCTTGTTCAATTCAGCAGTAATGCTGTCTTGAGCAGCATTAAATTCCCTTTCATGCTGTAACCTTATTCTCCTAGCAGCTTCTCTTGCTTCTTCCCCCTTTTTGGCGTCATCAAGACGTTCTGGGATCTCGAGTGCGGCATCCTATTTCATCTCAATGTTTGACATTCTTTCTACAAGGGTGGAAAGCACCTCCGACATATCCTTAATACTTTTTTCGTGGGCTCTCAAGTGAGAAGTGGTTTCAATCATAGCAGCTGCGGTCTTGGCTTCAGCAATGCGCGTTTTAGTTGCCTCTTCCCTTAGGAGTTGCTCTTGTTTCTCTTGCATGATCTTCAGTGCTTGCTTGAATACTTCTGGCAATACAGCGAAGGCTTCTACTACTCGAGAGACTTCATGCTGTAATGTAGTCATCTCTTCGACTGCAGAAGTGTGCATCCAATTAAGAGATGATCGTGCAGCAAAAATTATGTAAATACACATATGGCAGGCAAAAATTCTTTTTGTGACATGTGGTTTGAACCATGTCAACAACAGTTGAGCCGGTGAACAGCCCATAAAACTTAGTTATAAGTTCTTGAGACCCAAACGTCTCAAGTTGTTCCATGGTCATGCCATCAGCAGGTAGCCTGTAAATATTCTGGAGAAGATCGCTATCAACACAGATCTCCACTCCTTGAATGGTAGCGGTTATGTTAGCAACGTGACCTCCTTTGGCCAGCGACAAAAAGCGTACGGCGGCGTTGAGGTAAAATTCCTCAACCGGATGAACATCATACTTGTTAGCGGTTTGACTTCCAAGGCGGTAGAGGCCTTGTTGACGGAGACGAGTGATGATGAACTCCATGGGTTCGACATGATTTTTTTCAGCGCGAATGCGTTCTATGACGACAGATCTTGAGAAGATCCGTCCATCGATGATGTTTGCGGTTTTCTTGAGTGTGGGAGAAGATGTCTGACCAGCCATTGATGATTGTTTCAAGAAAATGTGAAAGAGAATACACGAAATTTGCAGTAAAATGCAGAGAACTATGTAGGCTGTATTTGCTTGAGAACTCTTAATTTTTGCAGAAAGCGTAAAGAGTCTCTAATGGCAGTATCAGTCCTTTTATAGTGGGCGGCTAAATAGGGTTTTGCAGAGTACGAATGGTCAGATTTTAAGGGATGGGAACCGGTTTTTGAAATCAACGGTCAAGATGGACTGAGTGTAACTGGTGCACTTATCCATTAAAATGTTAAAATATGAGCGAGTCCCACTTCTGATATTTGTTGTCACCCTAAATGCCTGAAACGGCGGTTTTAAAATATTAAACAATTTAAAACATTGCGGATTTTGAGATTCAGTTGTCTAGATGCCGTGTAAGGCATTTAATGTAAATGACGTTTGACATAAAAACAGGGCACGTGGACAAAAATCATTTTAAAAATGAAATTAATATAATATTCACTGAATCGAAATCCTATAGTATGTGCTGTATCCGCGACGATACAGCGTTCCCCCTTAAAAGGTATATATAGGTTTTAAATTCCATACAACAACTTTTGGATTAATGCTGTATTCCCCCTTAATTATTGCACACGTTAGCTGTAGGATGATTCATGTCTTTGTTCACTACAGTGCTGTATTGACGGCTCTGAATGTATAAATAATTAATGGTGGATACTGTATTCTTGGGTCTTACAGCATTCCTCCTCAATTGTTGAGTAAAAACAGTAAATTACTTACAGGGAGTCGGGCTGTAGCATTCCCAATTCTTGTCTAAGCATGTTGAATCTAGCTGTGTCGAGCCGCTTGGTGAAGATGTCGGCCAACTGAATGTCTGTATGAACTTTTTCAAGGCGAACATCTTTGTTCTCGAAATGATTCCTTATAAAATGATGCTTCATGTTGATATGCTTAGTGCGCGAGTGCAGGACAGGATTGTGTGTTATTGCAATTGCACTCGTGCCATCACACATGATTGGAGTCTCTCTGGCTTCTATTCCATAATCTGACAACTGTTGCTGCATCAAAAGGATCTACATACAGCAACTACCAGCAGCATAGTATTCTGATTTAGCCGTGGAAAGAGAGTTAGCCAATTGCTTCTTACTGAAACAAGAAACCAGTCTAGGTCCAAGAAAGTGACAAGTTCCACTTGTACTCTTCCTATCTATCTTGCAGCCTCCGAGATCCGAGTCGCTGTATCCAACTAAATCGAATCCGCCTTCATTAGGATACCATAGTCCTACATCGACTGATCCTTTAATGTACTTCAGGATTCGTTTAGCTGTATTGAAGTGTGATTCCTTAGGTGCTACTTGATACCTCAGACACACTCCAACAGCAAACTGGATATCGGGCCTGCTAGCCGTTAGGTACAGGAGCGAACCAATGAGCTTCCTATAGAGTGATTGGTCAAACGGCTTTCCGGCTTCATCAGCACTAATTTGCACGGAAGTGCTCATGGGGGTTGATGATGATTTGGAAGTGTTAATTCCAAATTTGTTGAGAAGCTCCTTGCTGTATTTTTCCTGGTTGATGAAAATACCTGTAGGCAACTGCTTTACCTGCAAACCTAGGAAATAACTAAGTTCCCCCATCATACTCATTTCAAATTTACTTTGCATGAGATGAGAGAACCTTTGACACAAAGCAAGGTTAGTTGGACCAAAAATTATATCATCTACATAGATTTGCACCATAAGAAGGTCATCACCTTCCTGTATTTTGAACAAGGTCTTGTCCACAACACCTTTCTCAAATCTATTGTCGGTTATATACTGGGACAAGGTTTCGTACCAGGCTCTAGGGGCTTGTTTTAGTCCATACAGTGCTTTCCTTAGCTTGTATACTAGGTCGATGCCATCTGTGTTGGCAAACCCTAGTGGTTGTTCAACATAAACTTCTTCGGCAAGATCTCCATTCAGGATGCACTCTTGACGTCCATTTGGTATACAATAAACCTCTTATGGGCAGCAAAGGCTAAGAATATCCAAATGGCTTCTAGTCTGGCTACAGGAGCGAAGGTTTCATCATAGTCTATGCCTTCTTCCTGACTATAGCCTTGTGCGACTAGTATGGATTTGTTCCTTATAATAAGTCCATTTCGATCCTTTTTGTTTCGAAATACCCATTTGGTTCTTATAACCGATTGATGTGTAGGTCTGGGTACAAGATACCATACATTGTTCCTTTCGAAACTGTTAAGCTCTTCTTCCATAGATGTTATCCAATGAGAATTGTTAAGAGCGTCTATGGTCGAAACAGGTTCGGACTGGGCTAAGAATACAGCGATAGTGCACATGTTGAGTCTTCTAAACTCGGATTGAGATTTCCATTCAGAAAACTGTGATATCTCAGTATCTGGTTCTTCTTGTGCACAAAGTACATTTCCTTGTGTACTCTGTATTCTCCTACAAGTAGAAACACCAGCATTTATGTTTCCAATGATCAGATCTTGCGGGTGATCTCTCAACCATCTTCGGTCGGGTTCTAATTCAGGGTCCCGTACTGTATTGAAAGTTTCGAGATACGACTTGACATGCTGTCGGCTTCATCCACGTCGATTCTTACAGCTGCGGGGTTGATTTCTAGACCAACGATAGGTTCTATGGGAGTTGGAGGAACTAAGATAGAGAGATGTTGGATGTTCTGAGTAATATCATCTACTCCTGTAGGGTCATGGTGAGGTTCGTCGAACACTACATGGACTGATTCCTCGATCGTCAGCTTCCTTTTATTAAAGATTCTGTAAGCTTTGCTGACGGAGGAGTATCCTACAAATATTCCTTCATCTGATTTCTCATCAAAGGTTCTAAGTTGATCCTTCCCATTATTAAACACATAACACCTGCATCCAAAAATGTGAAAATATGAAACTAACGGAGTTTTGTTGTTCCATACCTCATATGCTGTTTTGTTGTGGTGCTTGTTGACGATACAACGGTTTTCAGTGTAGCATGATGTATTGGTTTTTTTTTTTTTTTGACTCATCAAGGTCAATATTATTATAAAAACGAGAAACAGAAAAGAGTTACAAAGAGAGGGCCATCGGATACCACAATCAGGCAACCGGGCTAGACAACAAAATAAAATCTCAAGCTAATCCCACATGCGGGTAGTCAAGAGAAATAGAGAGAAAAACACAAATGCAAAAGCAATCTATGAAAACAGAATAAAAGGACCTAAACACAGCATGCTGTAATGATTGCTTCACCCCAGAAACGCTATGGCAACTTGCTTGCGGCGATCATTGTCCTTGTTGCTTCTTTCAGTGTCCTATTCTTTCGCTCAGCAACACCATTTTGTTGAGGTGTACGGGCAGCTGAGTATTCGTGTTGTATCCCATTTTCCGAACAGTATTGCTCTATAAAGCGGTTAGTAAATTCTGTACCTCTGTCGGAACGAATGGACATGATTCTCAATGCCTTTTCATTTTGCAACTTTCTTAGGAGCTCGGGCAGCTTTGATGTTGTTTCCTTCTTCTTGCTTAGGAAAATTGTCCAAGAATACCTGGAGAATCATCAACAACAACAAGACAGTATTTCTTACCTCCCAAACTTACTAGGTCTACAGGACCGTAGAGATCCATATGTAGCATTTCCAACACTCTTTGGGCTGAAAGGTAGGATTTGCTCTTCAGGGTTGACTTGATTTGCTTGCCTTTCTGACACGGTCCGCAGACGCTGTCCTTCTTGAATGACATGTTTGGCAATCCTCTAACCATTCTCTGTCTTGAGAGCTTGTTGATCGTCTTGAAGTTGACGTGAGACATCCTCTTGTGCCATAACCAGCTAAGATCTGCAGTGCCTTTGGCAACAAAGCATGGAATTCAGGAGCTCATAGGCTTCCAGTCAGCAATATACATGTTACCTGATCTGCTTCCTGTAAGCACAACTTCCTTGGTTTGGATGTTCTTGACTCTACAACGATCTATATAGAATTTCACCGAGAACTGTTTATCACAGAACTGGCTAATACTAAGTAGATTGTACTGTAAGCCTTCAACATATGGAACATCGGTGACTTTCAATTTTCCGACAAGTAGGTTTCCTTTCCTCTTGTTTTTCCTTTAGATTTATCACCGAAACGAACTTTTGGACCGCGACCTTCTACAAAATCTGATAGCTTGCTTCTATCTCCGGTCATGTGCCGAGAGCATCCACTATCAAAGTACCAGGTATCCTCCTCTAGGATGTCCTGTAGCAAAGAAATTAAGTAGATTTAGGTCCCCTTTGATTTTTGGGTCCATATATGTTAGTTCCTCTAGGTACCTAAGTTTTCCTGGCAGCAATTAGTTTACTGTAGGTCATACTCGGTACAGTGTTGCGATATCTACGTGGGGCATATCCATAGTCACTATAACCATGAAAATTATTATGCATGTAAAATTCAGGGTTATTATTATTAATCCAGTACGAGTGCAGTCTTGGAGGTGGAGCCATTTTCTTGGCCTAACAACTTGCCTTCTGGGTCTCCAGTTAGATTCCCAACGCTATTGTTGATACTGAGCGGACACCTGCTGTCTCGAGGAATAACAGGGCTCCTGTATCCAATACCTCGGCGTGCTGTACTGATAGTACTGCCGTGCGGGCCTTTGGTATTTGGATACAGTCTTCCTTCTGGACGGCTGTTGACGCTGTTGATATGCTCGGGGAGCATGCTGCTGAGTGCGCCTTTCATGTCTGAATGGCTGGTGATTCCGCTGTCTGGAATAGGATTGCGGGGGCGGAATAGCAGCCTTTGCTGTTCGCTGTGCAACAGGTTCCTTCACGGGACTCGAAGTTTCTTTCGAAACAGGAATGTGTTTCACACTCTTGACGAACACTGTACTAGTTTTCCCTTTGTTTGAACATGAGTTGTATCTTAAGCCACTTTTATCATGAGCATGTTGCCCAGTGCTCAGAATTTCTTCCATTCTTTTGGACGATTTCTTGAACGATTTTAGAGTGGTCTCAAGTTCAATTTCTCATTTTTCGAGAGTTGTGACTTTGGCTTGAAGTAGAACCAAATCATTTGTCTTGCTCTCGTTGTGAGTTTTAACCTCACTTAGTTGATGAGCAAGTTGATGATAGCTCTCCATGAGTTTTTCAAAATCGACTTTGCTGGTTTCACAATTGAGAGACATATTTTCATAATTTATCTTCAGCATGTCATTTTCATCTTTCAGCTCTAGGTTAGACAGTTGGAGCTGTATATTCTCGTTTTTCAATGTCTCATCGGCCTTTTGAATGTTTTTAAATTCATTCATCATGTTTTCAAAGGTATGAGATGCATTTGATGGAATAGCTGAGGTTGAACTTACCTCATCATCACTGTCTTCACCTTCCGGAATGTCCTTGGCCATAAAGCACATATATGCTTTATCATCGAACTCATCGTCAGATGAATCACTTTCAGTGACCACCTGAAGACATTCTTCTGATTTGGATGGTGTGGGGGAGGCTTTTGATTCTCCTATCAGGGCCTTGAGCTTGTTTTTCCAAGCACGTCTTCTTTCATCTCTCTCTTGTTGCTCAGCTTCTGGCAACCGTTGAACTTTGGGATGAGGACATTTATTTGCATAAGGCCCTGGTTTCCTGAATTATAGCACAGGTTAGCATCACCGGATGAAGTTTCGGTACTTACCTTGTGGACAGGTTTGGGCCTGTAGGGAGTCTTTCCAGACTGCTTGATGAACTTTTTGAATTTGTGCATGAGAAGCGCCATTTCATCTTGAGACAGGATGTCGTCGTCACTATCAGCATTCTTGTGACTACGCTTCGACGAGCTGGGCATGCTGTGTCGACGATTCGATACAGCGGCTAGTTCTGTGACCTTTGAAGGAGATTCTTCAGCTTTCTCTCTTCTGTGAATACCATACTCAAAATCTTTGAGGTCAGAGAAGAGATCAAATGTAGATATTTCATTAAGATTGCAAGATACACGCATAGCTGTGGTCTTAATGTCCCATCGGGCAGGGAGAGATCTGAAAATTTTAAATTCTTCTCCTTTTGGGTATAAATAGTTCCCAAAGCTTCAAGTTCACCAACAATACCAGTGAATCTGAGGTCAAGTTCCTCAAGTGTCTCAATTGGTTTCATTTCAAAAGATTCAAATTGCTGAGTTAGTTTTGAAATTTTATTTTCTTTTGAGAGCTCAGTTCCCTCACAAATCATCTCGAGTTTATCCCAGATTTCCTTGGCTGATTTACAGCTCTTTACCTTCGAGAACGTGCCTTTGTCAAGAGTGACACATAACGCATTCTTAGCCACATTGTCGAGGTTAGCTCGCTTTCTTTCATCTGTGGTCCATTGCTCGCGTTCCTTCTCGAGCATCTCAGTATGGGCTTGGCCTTCAATCCTTGCGGCCATGTTTACCTTCATGATCTTGATAGGGCCATCCTGTATCACAAAAATCATCTCTTTGTGCATTGCTGCAAGATGACCCACCATCCTAATTCTCCAATAATCAAATTCGTTAATAGAGAACATAGGCACTTTGTTGATCATTGATGTATCCATTTGAAAGTAAAGAAATGAAAGAGACTGTTTTAAAGAATAAGTGATTTTGGATCTGATTCGGTTAAAAACACGACTGATTCTTTTTAGAATCAACCGCTCCGATACCACTTGTTGGCCACTAAGTATATTGGATACAGCTTGGGAAGTAGTTTAAACAACAAGCTGTACTGATTTTAAATCTGAGTGCGTAGCGGAAGTCTTAGATACAGTAAGTTGCTGTGGATACAGCAACTTGGTGTGAAGTGTATACTTAAATAATCACAGTAATTAAAACAAGTAAGGCAGAAGGTAAATAACACAATATTTAAAGTGGTTCGAGGTAAATCCCTCTACGTCCACTGGTCCTCCACACAGGAGTAAAAAGTTTATTATAATTACTACGTACACAACTACGTAATTATAACAACACACAATCAATATATCATTCACACAGATTGATATAAAGATCTTAGCTTCAACCGTTCACACAGATTGGTTTGAGCTAATGCTTTGACTTGCTTCTTCACACACAGTTATGAAGCTTCGTCTTCTTCGATGCAAATCATTCACACACAGTTCTGGAGTAGCAACGATTACTCAGTCCACACAGGGCTGATCTGGGTTTGTTCGAAGTATAGAACAGTGGATGAACAACAGCTTTGACTTTATCGGATTCTAGCTGATGAAGTGTTGTTCAAGATGATGAGCACTGTATATCTCTTTGCTCTGAGTTGTAGTAAGCTTTGGAGATATGTTTTGCTCTGATAATAACTTTGATAGCTTGATAATTTCGTAGCTTGGGTAAGTGATCTTCAATGCCTTGATGTGATATATATATATAGACTTCTGGAAAATGTATCCGTTGGGATAAATCCGTTGAGCAAGATTCCGTTCCAACGGGATGAAAAGCACGATCCGGATTTAGCGAGATTTGAAGATCTGTTCACTGACAGTATTTAAATACTTTATCCTTGAGTATTTAAATACTTCTTATTCAACGGGACTTGACTTCTGAAGATTCCTTCTTTGTCCTGTTGAGAGCTGTATAGAAGATCACTCTATTGGTGATTCAAAACAGTTTCCATACTTGGTCTTTATAAGACTTCTTTGCTGTACTGAAGGGTTCCACTATATGCTGGATTCGAGATAGTCTATCGATACAGGTTGACACTTCAACTCTTCGATACAGTTTCCTTACTGTATTGAGGATTGGCATATATGTCAAAACCTCTTATCAATACTATTCGATACAGGGATTGATTATCCCGGCTGTTTCGATACAGGGTTTATGTTTTCCCAACAAATATATATTATAAAAAATTGTTATCTCTATTTCTGAACTTTGAATATTTTTTTTTATAAAAACAGAAAATTATTTTTTTTAAATAAAATTTCACAATTTTAATAACAAGGACAAATACTAAAAAAAAATATTTGAAAACCTGAAAAAAAAACGAAAATTGGTAATAAAAAAAACTCTTTTTATTGTTTGCATAAATAAAATGAAAGTTTGTAATTTTTATTCTTTTAAGAAAATCTGAAATTTTTTTCCCGTGAAAACAATAAATATATATATATATATTATACATATATATTAGCTCAATATTATTAGTCTAAAAATATAATAAAAGTAAATATAAAAAAAATATAAAAACTTAACAAAATATAATAAACGAAAAAAATCAGATTTTTTTTGTAAAATTTTAAAATGATTTATATCTTGTCTTTAGTTTAAATACAATCTTGTAGTGGTAAATTAAGATTGTGTTTTTAGTTGTTATATTTCATTTACAGTATTCTTAGACATTTAGTTTAATTGCAATATTTCTCGTCATACAATTTAGTAGATATTGTTTCCATAGATCAACTAGTAGATTTATTCATTTGCAATAAGTTACATCCTACGATATTAGTAATAATTATAATAATAATCATTATTATTAATTATAAAAATAAAAAATTCAAAAAAAAAATAACTAAAACAATAAAATCCTTTAAAAGATTCAACAAGGAATTGATATTTTTCACTCACTACTTTGTCCGATTTGAATAGAGAAAAGCTAAATATCTATCTTGTACAAATTGATTTTGAAAACCGACTGAATTTTGGCAAAAAGGCCTCTGTTGTACATGCCGAAGAAAGTTGGATTTTAAGTGCGACCGTTGTGACGCCTCTTGTAACACCCTCAAGATATTCGAGGTATATTACAGCGCCGTGAATCCCTATATGGGACCCACCAGGCTGAACATCATCATACTCATCGACTAAAATAAACGACAAACCAAAACCATGTCATAAAGACGCAAAACAGAATAATCCACCCGGTCTACCGGTCAACCATAACATCATCAATCAACACAAACATACACTACACCATATATGGGTTTCAGCAACACCTGAAAAACTGTGTTCAAAAGTCCAAAAAGTGTTGCTGAAGGCAAAAAAACAGGCTACGGCTACACTTTGACCAAATTTGAAGGTGTTACAAAAACGGCCGCAACCATAGGGGTCTAAGGTAACACTTTTCTTTTTTTCGGTAACATGTGAAAAAAGTGTAACAATAGACCGCTATGACAACACTTTTCTTGCCTGTGCCTACATTAGATTTTGTGTTGCTGCAGACTTAAGGCCACACTTTTACATATTTAGTGACACAAATGTTTGTGTAGCTGTAGACCTATGCTAACACTCATGAGGTCTAATGTAACATTAAGTTGTGAAACACTTTGACATCTTTACCAACAACTTTAACACTATGGCTACACTTATATATGAACAGTTCCAACTTTTACCAACACACTTTTAATCTTTGTCAACACAAGTTTTATAGGAAGAATTACAAATTAGAGTCTATGGCTACATTTTTGCAGGTTTTAACCAACATTTTTTATGGTAAAAAGCAACGTGTTATATTGAAAAATAGATATTATCATAAAATAGTCAATAGCATTAGAACACTGTCAACCATAACAACATCCAAAATACATGACTACCAAATATTCAATCCATAATCAAACAGCCAAATGCACTTACATAACCCAACATCCAAAGTCCTAACTTAAAATGCCATTCAACAATTAGCTTAAGTACTATTTAATAGCTAAGAACAAGTTACCATCGCAATCCATAAATATAACAAGTCACTTAGCTAGCATAAATCTAAAATGATGAGATCAGTCAAGGAGTGACATTGTCATCCTCATAGAACTCCTCGACTGATTTATGAGAGTCATCAATCTTTAAGTTCAAATCTGGATTCTTCTCAGCCAACATTTTCATCATTTCTCGAACTTTTTGGTCAAGTTTTTCATCCATCTCTTGTTGAAGTTGAGCCACGACTTAGCGATTAGGTCCGCCACGCGTCTTGATCGGAGCAGACGGATGGTGATGCTGAAGACTTCGACTTTGGTTCCTTTTTCTGAATAAATCTCCCAATTAGATAAGATGGTCGGTGTTCTTTGCCATCATATATTGATTTATTAGCACCCTGATTAGCTTTAGTGATCATATGTACTGACACAAACTAAGATTAATAGTTCACACTTCACACGGTATATGTCATATACTAAATTGGGAATTAGGACGAAAAAAGTTAAAAGAGATCCACCTTTAAAACCGTATACCAAATGTCTAGATATTAAGGAAATTGTTTGAGGAGACTCTCGCAAGTCCGTGTCTGAACCTTCCAGTGGTTCGATACTGTCATGTGCGGCATCTTTTTCACGTTGAACGGCAGCTCCCAATCGAACAAGTAGATCATTAGTTTTTTCCTAGGAGCATTGTTAGTCTTTCATTCTTGCTCTCCTCACCATTTTCATGTAAGCTTCCTGATCATCCACTTTCAAAGCTTGGAACCTCAATTTTCCAGCTCTTGTATCTCGTTGCCTCAACCTTCCATGCCATGCCTGCACAAACGGAAAGCAAATATAATGTAGATGATATGCCAAAATAAAGTCTCATGTTTGATAAACATCTGAGAGATCAAATTCATAGCAGCTCGGAAAATGGTAATCATAAGGCGTAATTACAAAAAACCCCCCTGAGGTTTGATGTATGTAGAGAAGACTAAAGATTTTTGGGGGTAATTACAATACCTTTACAAGTATAAGTGCTTTTTTGCTGTAATATTTTTGTGGGTTTTTCATTATTTTTTCTTAAGGGGGCTTTTCATTATCTTTACAACCATCTAGCTTTTTGTTCGCAATTAGTCCAAACCTCAGGGTTTCGTTTGTAATTATCCCTAATCATTAAGGGGGATACTATACCACTCGATCATGAGATATTGCAATTTCCATTTGGCAAGTCATTACGACAACGCCAAATAGAACAACAAGAAACATACATGGTCGCAGAACTAGTTTCCTAGATATATATATATATATATATATATATATGTGTGTGTGTGTGTGTGTGTATTAGGCTCGCTCTATAGAACTTGAAAACTAATTATAAAAAAATAAAAAATAAATAAACTGCACATAAATGTTCATGTCTGAGCACCATCATTTCTCTGTTTCCGCCTTTTTTGGGTAGCCTGTACTTGCAATTGGAGTTCACGTGCAGCATTAAGTAAGTCCGCAAAGAATTTCCTTTTCCTAGTCTCTATACGATTCCCTTCTTATTCCTCAAATCTTGACAATCAGCGCATAAAGGAACCAAACCACCCACACACACATAAAAGGAGAAGTCGTCAGATTCTACTAATTTCAAATATAATATATATATATATATTAGCTTTTTATATCATGACATCTTAAGTTGAAATTTTTAGGTAGCACATCCACATATATTTGCTAGCGGATGAACCACTCATGAAACACAAAATCGATAAAAGAGACGAAAAACAATCATCACCTCGGCCTCCGGTTTTTCTTGACGGATCATCGGTTTGCATAGCAAAAGCATCTCCAATACCATAAAATGGATGACGTAAATGCATCATACCCCAATCAAAAAGCCGCTTGTCGTGGTTTGAACAATGCATCCGGCCAATATTCGAACTCACTTCAGAGCGCACTTTACTCTGGAGCTCGAATCACTAGAAACAAGAAATTCATTGTCAAACAAGAACTAGAACCAACACTATCTAAAGCTTAGGCACATAGGACAGCATAAAAGATGCTTTGTTTTAAAGAGATGTCTTCTTCCTTTGCAAATCAACTTTACCTCAAGTCCATAAAGCTCGATCAAGCATCTTGACTGCAGATGTCTAGATATGTAGGAAATTCTTGTATCGCAACAAGAATGTCCATTTTCAAATGTGCCAAGCATACAAATCATAAATGTGTTAGCACCTAAACATCATACACAACAACAAAAGTGACCTGAATAAGAGGGAAGGGACGAGGGAAAATACATAGGTTGTGCCACACAATAAATGGTTTTCTAGTAGTGCAAACATCTTAGTAGTGAAACCTAAACCTTGGCATTGATGTGAATTTTACATCTTAGTAGTGAGAAATTTTGTAAGGATGCTAAAAAAATGTCCCCAGGCACAACAATGTGAATGTGTGGGAAACAAATTTGCATCAACAATTTGATTTTTTAAATCACTTGCTGGTTTATAATAATATTATCATACATACTCCTTGATAATAATAATAATAATACATAATTGAGTACAAGTAAAAATATTACTACTACTAAAATAAGAAAAAGCATGGTCTAATCATCCTAGTAATAATCATTGATTTTCTTTGAATATTAATAATAATAATAATGCTGATAGGCATTCTTCATCAGCTGTAGAACAACACCAGTGACAGAAGAAAACACCACCGACAGAGGAGAAGACGTAAAATAAGCTGCTGCCTCAAACAAAAAAGCCACCGAGCAATCCAAAAGGCTAAAGTTTTCAAAACCCGACCAAAGATTTAAAATCGGAAGCATATGGAATCAAATAGCAAAACCCAAAAGCATCAAGCGGGTCTTTTTCCCTTAGTAAACAAGCTAAACACGAACAAATAAGGACAAACACGGTATCAAACGCCAGGTTGCCGCCGGTACAGTTAAAAAGCTTTGAGGGATTGGTTAACACACGAAGGAAAGATATGTAGAATATAAAGGAACCATGAGTAGACACAACTGGAAGGATAACACATATCGCAACACCACAAGAAGTACACTACCCATTTGGTTTTCGGTTGGCCATTGAGTTACAATCTTAGCGTATACGTAGCTATCAAATAAGGTAATGAACCACATTGGAAAAAAATCAACAGCGTACCAAACCTTTGTCCATCGTCTTCCCAGACCTGCCTCCTTCTCTCCTCCTATTTCTAAATCTTTTAAGAAACTTGCCTTGTCTTCAGTCCTTCCTGATTACAGTTTCACTTCACACCTAGTGAACCAGAATCGGACCGACTTCTGCAAATAAAAAAACAACCAATCAAAAATTCATGAAACCCACTTTCACATCGACTCAATAGGATATTCAGCCCTCAATCGAAACATGACACCTCTAAATTTGAGCCGAACCTTTCCAGCTGTGGAACTAACCTTCAATTTCAATCGGAGCCCATTCTTGCAGTATTCCCAAATCAAAAGTTTCGGCCCTGAATTCTTCAGCACGTACCCAAACCATCACTTTTAGTCGAATAACTCTCAGCCGTATAAGCCCAATAAAAAACCCTTACTTGAACCCATATGTAGCTGTCTTCGCCCTGCCACGTGCCGCCTGAAAACGAGATGGCATCCTCAAACTCAGACCCATCGCCGCGACGACGCCCGGTTCGACCCACTACTTTTCTGACTCATCCGTCGCGTCTGTGCAATAGTACGCGATTCGTGTCTGTGAAAGACTTGTGACTGGTGTTTGTGTGTGTGTGTGAATTTCCGGTGGGAAGGGGTAGAACAGGAGCGAGGTGGAGAGAGAGAGAGTTCTGGAGAGAGAGTGAGGAACGGGGGAAGAGAATGAGAGATGGTCGGCGGATGCAACATGAAATAGGGTTATATACCCCTAATTTTTCAGATTATTCAATTAACCCCCTTTCATCGAACCCACTTTTCCGATTTATATGTCCGTGTGGCATGTGTAATATGTAGGGCTGGGACTTAGGACCCGAATAATCGAATAAAAACGGTTCGGTTCGGTTCGGTTAAAAAATCGTGTTCTTTTTTGTTATTGAATCCTACTTCAAAGTAAAGTTTGGATAACGGTTATTGATTTTCGGAACTCCAAAATACCCAAGAAACCGATATACATAAAATTCATGTTAAAAATAACCGAAATACCCGGTTATTCTACATATTTTCGGTTATTCTTTATTTTTGAGTTATTTTATATTTTTGGGTACATACTATATTCTACATATTTTCGAATATTCTTGAAAATATATATAGTATATACTATATTGTCACCTGTTGGAAATAACCGAAGAGCCGATAAAAATACCCGATATAATTTCGGTTCGGGTATTTTTGGGTAATGCAAAAAAAAATGAGGAACCGTACCCGAAAATTTTAATTCGGTTCGGATAATGGGTACGATTTTTTTTACTCAATAACCGAAAGTCCCAGCCCTAGTAATATGTTATGAGTGTAGGTGAAATCTTTGTGTGTGCATGTATTCAGTGTGAGAGATGAAGCAGAGAGTGGCGAGAGAAATAATTATAGAGAGAGAAGAAAAAAAGGGGGTGAGAGACGGACTTAAAATTTGTGAGACAAGATAAAGATGAGAGGCATGTGCTTCTTTTATATTTGGACCGCCTAAAATATTTTAGCAAGCCCATTTATTTTTTCAGTGTTTAGTTATATTTTGTTTTAAATAGCAACGGCTACACCAAATTTTATGTTAGCGTAGATATTCAATTTAGTCTATGGTAACACTAATTTATATCAATAATAACGTTAGAAAAATGTGTAGCCTTAAATCAAATTTGCCCAATTTTAAGGCATCTAAGGCTACACTTTTGCTTGTAACATCAAAAAAAATGTTGTTGAAAGCCATATATGGTGTAGTGATATAGGCAACAATACAATCCGGACGGACAAGAACTCTTAAGTACTCGAGTACAACCATTAGTTCAAAAGCCACAAAAGATGAAAAGACAAAAAGACATTAAGACGTCACTTAGGCACAATCATCACGCTCGGCCATCATCCGCATACTGGCCCAGCGCCCGTTCGTCTCGATGAACCTGACCTGAAATTCATCAAACGAATTTCCCCAAAACGGGTCCCCAGAAGGGGTTAGCATTTACGCTAGTACAAGTAACCAGATGAACAACTTACATCTTACACATATAGTAATGCATGCAATAGAGAAAACCGTTCGAAAACACTCATTTCCGGAAATGCCAATATCAAATCACATTTGTAAAATTCACCACAATTAACCGTCGATCCACACCTCCGTGGACCCCTACCGAGACCCCGTCGGATCTAACCCGTAGTGGTTAAAAGCAAGCTCGTCGATCCACACCTCCCTGGACCCCTACCGAGACCCCGTCGAGTCTAACCCGTAGTGAGCATACACACGCACACAATTTCTCATACAAAACTACTATGTCAAGATTGTAAGTTCATAAGGATACTTGCCTCGATTAATTAGACGATGACACGAACGGAACGGAAGAGTTGAACACGACCGCAAGGAACCGGCGGAAATGAACCTAACGATTCGAATAACACAATCACAACCAACTCTAGACGATTATGGAAATGGAATACACCCGAAACCCGCCTACGATTCACGTATATTCGTATATAAACAACAACGAGGGCGGACCACAACCAAACCCTCTCGATTCCGTAAAAATCACGAAATATACCATGAATCCGTAGGGAAACTAAGAATACCAACAAGATTAATAATATTCATCATGAATCCATCAACGAAACGGATCGGAAGAAAATCCCAAAACCCCCAAATTATCCAAAAGTAGGGTTCTAAGAGATTACCTTGGATTTAGGATGAGAAACACAAGTGGATGATGTTAGTCTTACACCAAGAACTCAAGCACAAGGATCTCTGAAGTGATTGGAAGAAGAAAATCGCCTCAAATCGTCTCTGGAGTCGCCCGGCCGCGGAAAGAGGAAGAAATGAGATTTTGTGATTATCTCGGTCAACTCCCTGGTTTATATAGCCAGGGAGTGTTAGCGCACGCTAAGACCTCAAGGTTAGCGTGCGCTAACGGGATAGGGTTACAAACCCTCTGTTAGCGTCCCAGTCCGAACCGAGGTTTTGGCGTTAGCGTGCGCTACCATACATGCGTAGCGTGCGCTAATAACCTCTCGGTAGCGCGCTATCGACCAATAGCGTGCGCTACCCGAACATCGGCCGAGTCCAAGAGCCAGCGCCCAAACCTCACGACCCGTTAGCGTGCGCTACCATACCGGCGTAGCGAGCGCTAACTAGCATCGGATTGAGTTCGGTAGTAAGCGCGATGCAAGACAGATCACACTAGCGCGCTCTTCAACAATTTAACGTGCGCTAGTCTCCCGACATTAGCGTGCGCTAGACGAGATAGCGTGCGCTAATCCGATAGTCGGAGGGGAGTGACGCCACTCCCAGGGCTAAATCGTTAGCGTGCGCTACGAATTAAACGTAGCGTGCGCTACTAATGGATTTCTAGCGTGCGCTATACAGGAAATTTAGCGTGCGCTAGATACAGAATATAAACGACCCAAAATACCGGGTTATGAACGAAACGTCAAACGGAACACCTCAAAACGCATCATAGCATAGAATGAATCCACGGAAACCCCAAAACGGCGGTTCCGCACAACAATTACGAGAATCAGATCAAAAGATAACGGAAAAGTTACACTGAAGGATACTCGAGGGTCACTAAAATCGAGAATTACACCGGAAATACAATTACAAGGGAAAGAAAAATGCGGATATTACACCTCTAACGACCTGAAAGTTCGATCGACTATCATAATTTGGTTTGTATGAAAAGATAAAAAAATTGAAATATTGGTGAATGCAAGTTTGGCAACGAAATAATAAAGGTCGATTAACGAGAAGAAGATTGTCCTTAACTAAAATTGAAGTTCAACAAACAAAACCGATACTAAAAATAGACGAAATAGAAAATCGGAATAATCAAGTAGCAAAAGAGAAAACTTTAATAGAATATTTTCTCCTGTAACGGCTAATTCTCCTTCTTGCATAGTGTTGCCTACAATTAATGCAACTCATTCGAACTTAAACCATCTATAATTCAACTTCTTCCATCTTTTCACTGTTTCGAAAGAGAAGATCCGTATATGCATGTCAAGGAATTTCTCGATATTTGTTCTATTTTCTGATTCCAAAATTTCTCTGATGAATCTGTCAAACTTAGACTATTTTCATTTCCTCTCAAAGATAAAGCAAAATTCTGGCTAAATTCTCTTCAAGCAAGAACAACTACTAGTTGGGCCCAACCAGTGAATAAATTTCTGTCAAAATTTTTTCCAATGTCCAAAACTGATAGTCTTAGAAGAGAAATATCAGATTTTTTTCGAAAAGAAAATGAAGAATTTTATGAGTGTTGGGAAAGATTTAATGATTTATTCCTTAAATGTCCCCATCATGGTTTTCAAACATGGCGTTTGGTAAAATATTTTTATGACGGTTTAACTCCAAACAATCGCCAATTAATCCAATCAATGCATGGTGGAAAATTTCTTTACCATTTTGGAGACGAAGCTTGGAATGCACTAGAAAATATGTCAATTAATTCATAACAATGGAATTCACTCGACTCAAGAGCCAAATCGATGCATACGACGCCCAAAAAAGTGGAATTTACGAGGTTAAACAAGATGTTGAAATAAAATCTACTATAGATGATTTAGTATGAAAAGTGGATGCGTTGCTTTTGCAGCAATCCATCACCTCGTATGAAAAATCTTCGGATAGTCCATTTGCTCCAACTTATAATCCAAATTGGAGGAATCATCCAAATTTTTCATGGAAGCAGAACATGCCTACAATGAATGAAGGAGGACATCAAATGAACATGTCAAATCAACAAAATATCCGTCCTAATCAATATCCTCCAAATACTTATCAGTATCCTTCTACAGTGCCAAAGAAACCAATCTTTGGAAGATATGTTGCAACAATTCATGCAATCTACTCAACAACTCAGCAAGCTGTACAATCAAACTATCAGGCTATTTCTAAGCTTGAAACACAAATTGGTCAACTTGGAACAACTTTATCTAAAAGAGAAAAGGGGAAATTTCCAAGTCAATCTATCCCTAATCCTAAAGGACAATATGAAGTAAACTCTTCTAACGGAGAAGTTCAGCCCATAACTACCCTTAGAAGCGGAAAAGAAATACAAAAGCCTGTCTATGATCCGGAAGAAAAATCAAATGAACCACAAGTTTTAAAACCAAAAGATTCTAAGGAAAAACAAAAGCCTTATGTTCTGAAAGCTCCATTTCCTGAAAGACTTATTTCAAAAGATAAAAGTGCGCAATACAAAGATATAGTGAAAATATTTAAACAAGTTCGAATAAATATTCCATTCCTTGATGCTATTAAACAAGTGCCTGCTTATTCTATGTTCTTGAAAGATCTTTACAATGTAAAAAGAAGAATAAATGTTCCAAGAAAGGCATTATTAGCGGAAAATGGTAGCTCAATAATTCAAAATAAAACTCGTGTTAAGTATAAAGATCCTGGTTGTCCTACAATATCTTGTGTGATTGGAGATCACATCATTAAATGAGCCTTGCTTGATTTAGGAGCCAGGGTGAATTTATTACCGTATTCTGTTTGTACACAACTTGGATTAGGAGAGCGAAAATCAACATCCGTGATACTCCAACTAGCTGATAGATCTATAAAAATACCTCGAGGAATCGTAGTGTAATACCCGCAATTCCGATTTCTGGTTCTTTCTTTTTTTTTTGGCGGGAGTCCGTTTTGACAACTCACTCAGGACCATTTCATCATTTCGAGAATGATTAATTCTGCACTTTTTGTCATCCGAGTTCGTTTCGGTATCGTTTTGTTGAGTTTCGTGTTTTGAAGCGGCTTTTCCGCACTTGAGTTTGATTCTTGTGAATCACGTCCAAAACTGTTGTTTAGAGTTTCTCGTAAGTTCATTTAATGTTATTATTCGTGTTGCGAGCTTTGGTTTGGTGTTTTGATCATGTATCGTGTATTTCGGACGTTTTGAGCCGTTTTCGTAAATTCCCAAAGTTTGGGGTAATTACTTTTGTTGTCGAATTCCGACACTTTGGGTGGTCGGAATCATGTTTTATCTTATCTCTTATATTCGTCTTTGCTAGTACTTCGTAACCGTATCTTCGGTTTATATTCAGGTTCGGGTTTCGGGGTTGTCCGGGCCGTCAGAGTGGCCACGGTCGAGTCACGACCGGAGCAGGGTCTGGCCTGGCCGAGTTACGGCCGTAAGGTGCCGGTTACGGCCGTACGTGCTTGGCAGACATGGCTGGAAGAATACCGGTTACGGCCGTAAGGCCCTGCCGGTTACGGCCGTAACCCTGCCGACAATATATAGCCTGGGCTCGGCCAGACTTCGTTTTTCTCACTTTTTCCTTGTTTTGTGTGGATGCGGACAGGAGTGACCGGTAGGAGTTGTTCTTGTCCGATTCATTTCCAAGCCCTTTTTGAAGATTCTTGTTGATTATATCATCATCCAATCCGTGTTCTTCGTCGAATCAAGGTATATTTCTTGATTTTCCTTCAAGTTGACTTTTTGGAGAATTTGTTCTTGATTTCGATTCTAGTCTGATTTTAATACATCGGTTGGTGTAGTATGATGTTATTAATTGTGTTCTATGGGTTGTATATCCATATTTCGAGTTTGTTCAACTCGATTAGTGATTCGAGTGTTCTTGGGAGTTATTGAACATTGAGTGTTCGATTAAATGTCCCAACGAGTTTCCCTTCGATAGTTTGGTGGGATTTCCGTTGTTTTTTACCTTGACTCTCATTGTGATTGTATCTTTGTGTTCTTGGCCATTTTGGGGGAAACCCTTGAATTTGTGTCGTTCGTCCCTTCAATTCAATGACTTTAGGTCGTGCTATGGAATTCATTTTCATTGTTACTATTGTTGTTCATAGTTTATTGTCGCGAGTTAGCGTTTGGTGGAGTTGGAGGGTTCGTAGTCAGTTCGTGCCAACCTACTTCGGTCGATTCTCCGCGTTGTGATTATTCTAGGCAAGTACCTTGTCCATACAATTCTTGTTTTGTGGATATGATAATTGGTGATCGTCTAAATGTGTTTGTTTGGTCGTTCAAAAATTATCTTTAGAAGATTCGGTTAGCCTTGTTAAAGGCTCTCTTTCATAACCGCGTGTGTTTTGTGATTGGTGTGTTTCGTAATCGAGTATGTGAATCTTATGGATATGGTTGCTGTTGATGTTGTGATTGATAATGCGTGTGTGTATATATGTTATCTCATATCGGTGCGTTGTGATTTGACCATTGCATCGTGCATTGTGTTTGTTGCCATTGAGTGAATTACTTAGATATTATTGATGTGATATGTTATTTGTGTGAATGTGTGGATATGGTTGAAGGTCTACGGTGACACATGGCACGTGATCATGTGGTCAGGATGCAACAAGTGATTGAGCCAACCGTGAGTTATGGTGTGTGAATTGTTTAGCTAGCCAGCTCGGGAGGGTCCTTAGAGGCCTCGAGTGGGATTTGTGGCTTCGTCCCGGTCCTTGGCGATGTATGTGCGTGATTTGTTTTATGATTGTGGCCAACTCGGGAGGATCCTTAGAGGCCTCGAGTGGGATTCGTGGCTTCGTCCCGGTCCTAGGCGATGCTTGTGTATGATTATGCCGTGTTGATTTTATGTCCGTCGAGGACACGTGACTTGGGTTTTGGCCCTGTGAATTGTTGTCGGTTTTCTATTTGTGAAAACAAAACCTTTGGGCTGTGACCCCCATTGATTTTTGGAATGAGAAGGATTTGATAATCCTGAATTGTTTTCTACTAAAACTCTCGATGGCTTATTAAACCATTTTGTAAATTGTTTTCTCCTGGATTGTGATCTTTTGGTTTTGGAACGTTTTACCCAAACTCTTGCCTAGGGAAGTGTTTGTTTCGTTGTATTTGAATCTTTGAGGATTCCTGGTTATTATTGTCCTTGGAACTTGTATTGTATGGCTCGTATTTCTTTGCACTTGTACTTGCACTAGCAAAATAGTAGAATTTTGCTAACCCCCGAGAAATCGGGGGGTGGATGTCTGTATTGCATTTAGGTTTTGGAGCATAACACAGGGTCGGCATAAAGGATGATGAAAGTTGAACGATACTAATCACACGAGGACCCGTTGATGTCGTATTGATTATATTGTATTTTATTCTCCGCTGCAGTATTCTTTCCCCGTTGTACGGGAGTGTGTTGTACTCGACCCCTGCATGGGCATGTGTTGTGATTGAGCTGTATGTATTTATTGAAAGACCAAATCAGTCTACTGAGTCATTTTAGCCTTAAGGGCATTGTTGAGATGTTCGATGTTGTTACCAGCCTGGTAGATCCTTGAGGAAAGGTTCTACGGCGTGTAATATCTTTGAGCGGATTGGGGGTGTTACATAAATGGTATCAGAGCTTAGGTTATGGAAACCTAGGCTGTTGGGTTTAGTGGTGTCTGTTGAGTTTTGTCTCATCGGATTTTGTCTGACTGAGTCGTGTCGCGACGCGTCGTCTGAATTTGTTGGTCGTGATTAGTATCGTGGGGCAATCATCGTCTTCATGCGACCTATGGATGTAAGCCTCCCTTCTATGTTTTGTGCCTCGTGTGACACGAGTTACTAGTATGATTATGTGTTAAGTGATGGAATCATTATGCAGATTCTTGGTTTCATGATGCGTTTATGTGACTCCCATATTTGGTTTATATGAGGAGTGTTCTCGTTATTTATGTCCCTTTGACTGTGATATTTGACTATTTATTTTTCGGTAAAAGACATGTGTTGTATTGATTTTGAGCGAGTTGATGCGTGTGTTGTGATGTATTTAAGTGAATGTTGTTACATGTGAATTTTTAGGCATTCTAGCCTAATAGATTTTCGAAAACCTTGAGTATCTTAGAAAATAAATTTCGAGACGTACTTTTAAAATGAATTATTTTCTCGCGGTACTTTCCTTCTAGTGCCGCAATATGTTTCAAAATTATTCCAGTTGAGGACCAAAATATTTTGAGATATTTTCAATCATTTAGAAATGCTTTGCTTAGACCCGAGGGTCGAATATTTTTGAAGGTTTTTCATTAAAAGAAAAGTGTCCTCATTTTTGTTCAATCGCAAGATGGTTTTTCAAAGTCTCGATAATGATGTTTCACGTTTTTACTTTTTGAAAGGTGATACTCAAGATCAATCGGTATTTCCAAAATTATTTTCAAAAGGGGTTTTTCATTTTTTTTTTAAAACCTATCAATTCCCGTTTGCGATTTGGGAATGTATGTATGATGTTTGCTTTGTCGTTATGATGTTAGCTCCAGAGTATGATCGAATTTGTGGCATGAACGTTGAGGCGTTGCCACGCATTTGTTGTACTAGCCCTCTATAAGAGGTGTGAACTGGTGTTTACAATTTTTCGCCTCGTGGTGATTTGCGTGTTGTCACATGAGTGTGAGCTTTTGAAGCTTGGGTTTGTACGTTTTGTACATGTGTGATTGTTTCATGATGGTTGTAATTATGTGCTGGTTATCGTTCGGGCCGTTGAGGTCGCCGAACGATACCGTCATTGCTGTGGTGGTTGTGTGTGTATTACTTTACGATGGTAATCGTTGTATATGATATGCATTATGATTCTTTGTTGTGCCGAGTTGGCATCTCCGCTATGTTGTTTTGCGACGTTATGCCCCATTGTATCTAGCATTTATATTTTCGGTATGCCAAGCCGAGGTGTTTTAACCGTGATGTGCCGGGGCATGCACGTGTAAATTGTCCTTCTCGTCAGTAACGCATTTCAAGTGCGGACTTGAGGGACGCATAATTCAGTTTTGCGAATTGGCTACCGAGACTTTTGGAGTTCACGCTTTAGCATAGATATCAGGATCGGCTCTGAGAGGCCCATGGGAGATTTTTCTGTCGGTTACTTTTTGTGTTGTTACCTTGTTTCCGATGTTGTGAGTTGCGGGGACGACATTTCTTTTATAAGAGGTCGGATGTTATACCCGTACTATTTTTAACTTCTGCAGTTTCTCTTTCTAAATTCTATCGACTTGCACGTGTTCGTCGGTACTTTTTGAACTTGTTTGATATCTCGGTTGTCATCGTTCGAACTGTTTGTGACCTTGTTTCAGATCGATCTGTTTATCATTATAACTTTTCCGAGTTCGGTTCGATTCTTGTGAACCTTGTTCGGAAGTAACATCTTTCACTTTCTACGAGTTCTTTTAATGTCTGGAGTTGAAGTGGGGACTTCGGCGTCATTGTTAGACTGTTGTCATTCGATCATTATTGTTCGGTCGTTGTTGTTTGATCGTTGTTGTTCAATCGGGGTTGTCTGACTGTTGTTGCCTGATCTCATACCGCGAAGAATTATCGTTCACCGTTAGTCAGCTGTTTCGAGTGTGGCCGGGTGGGTCACCAAGCCGTGCATTGCGAGACGGTAGCTGAGAGATTTGGGGATTGAGGTTGCGTCTCTGCTCCTAAGGGGCACATATATGCCTAGTATGCTTTTTGAGGATTTCGGCGTAGTTCGAATTTTTTGTGATTATCCTTGTGGATCGTTTTGTGTTTATTTTCTGTTTTCTCGACTGTGCGTGTTCCTTGTAACAGGTGCTTTGTGTTTTATGATACTTCGGATAATCGACTTGCTTGTATCATCTATTTGATGACGCTGTCACTTGTTGGTTTTATTATGTCTCTACCGGTGGCGTCGTGTTGGTCGTCGTGGAGCGTGTTTTCACGCCGTTTGTTCCTTTGCGTTGCTTGTAATGTTTCGCCGTTGGGCGTAAGTTACGCGTTTCTTGTGTATCTCGTTGAGTGTTTCCTGGCAGAATATTGCTTCTCCCTACTTGTTTTAACTTTCAGGACGAAACTTCTTTTAAGGAGGGTAGTATGTAATACCCGCAATTTCGATTTACGGTTATTTCTTTTTTTTTTGGCGGGAGTCCGCTTTGACAACTCTCTCAGGACCGTTTCGTCATTTCAAGAATGATTAATTCTGCACTTTTTGTCATCCGAGTTCGTTTCGGTATCGTTTTGTTGAGTTCCGTGTTCTCAAGCGGCTTTTCCGCACTTTAGTTCGATTCTTGCGAATCACGTCCGAAACTGTTGTTTCGAGTTTATCGTAAGTTCATTTAATGTTATTATTCGTGTTTCAAGCTTTGGTTTGGTGTTTCGATCGTGTATCGTGTATTTCGGACGATTTGGGCCATTTTCGTAATTTCCCAAAGTTTGGGGTAATTACTTCTGTTGTCGAATTCCGACACTTTGTGTGGTCGGAATCGTGTGTCATCTTAGCTCTTAGATTGGTCTTTGCGAGTACTTCGTAACCGTATCTTCGGTTTATATTCAGGTTCGGGTTTCGGGGTTGTCCGGGCCGTTGGAGTGGCCACGACCGAGTCACAGCCGGAGCAGGGCCTGGCCTGGCCGAGTTACGGCCGTAAGGTGCCAGTTACGGCCGTACGTGCTCGGAAGACATGGCTGGATGAATGCCGGTTACGGCCGTAACCCTGCCGGCTATATATAGCCTGGGCTCGGCCATACTTCGTTTTTCTCACTTTTTCCTTGTTTTTGTGCAGATGCGGATGGGAGTGACCGGTAGGAGATGTTCTTGGCCGATTCTACTCACTTCCAATGCCTTTTTGAAGATTCTTGTTGATTATATCATCATCCAATCCGTGTTCTTCGTCGAATCAAGGTATATTTCTTGATTTTCCTTCAAGTTGACTTTTTGGAGAATTTGTTCTTGATTTCGATTCTAGTGCGATTTTGATACATCGGTTGGTGTAGTATGATGTCATTAATCGTGTTCTATGGGTTGTATATCCATATTTCGAGTTTGTTCAACTCGACTAGTGATTCGAGTGTTCTTGAGAGTTATCGAACATTGAGTGTTCGATTAAATGTCCCAATGTGTTTCCCTTCGATAGTTTGGTGGGATTTTCGTTGTTTTTGACCTTGATTCTCATTGTGATCGTATCTTTGTGTTCTTGGCCATTTTGGGGAAACCCTTGAATTTGTGTCGTTCGTCCCTTCAATTCAACGACTTTAGGTCGTGCTATGGAATTCATTTTCATTATTGCTATTGTTGTTCGTAGTTTATTGTCGCAAGTTAGCTTTTGGTGGAGTTGGTGGGTTCGTAGTCGGTTCGTGCCAACCTACTTCGGTCGATTCTCCGCGTTGTGATTATTCAAGGCAAGTATCTTGTCCATACAATTCTTGTTTTGTGGATATGATAATTGGTGATCGTCTAAATGTGTTTGTTTGGTCGTTCGAAAATTATCTTTAAAAGATTCGGTTAGCCTTATTAAAGGCTCTCTTTCATAACCGCGTGTGTTTTGTGATTGGAGTGTTTCGTAATCGAGTATGTGAATTTTATGGATATGGTTAGTGTTGATGTTGTGATTGATAATGCGTGTGTGTATATATATTATCTCATATCGGTGCGTTGTGATTTGACCATTGCGTCATGCATTGTGTTTGTTGCCATTGAGTGAATTACTGGGATATTATTGATGTGATATGTTATTTGTGTGAATGTGTGGATATGGTTGAAGGTCTACGGTGACACATGGACCGTGATCATGCGGTCAGGATGCAACAAGTGATTGATCCAACCGTGAGAGCCTGAGATAATCTACGGTGACACATGGCTTGTGATCATGTGGTCAGGATGCAACAAGTGATTGATCCAACTGTGAGATATGGTGTGTGAATTGTTTAGCTAGCCAGCTCGGGAGGGTCCTTAGAGGCCTCGAGTGGGATTTTTGGCTTCGTCCCGGTATTAGGCGATGCATGTGCGTGATTTGTTTTATGATTGTAGCCAGCTCGGGAGGGTCCTTAGAGGCCTCAAGTGGGATTCGTGGCTTCGTCCCGGTCCTAGGCGATGCTTGTGTGTGATTATGTCGTGTTGATTTTATGTCCGTCGAGGACACGTGACTTGGGTTTTGGCCCTATGAATTGTTGTCGATTTTCTATTTGTGAAAACAAAACCTTTGGGGTGTGACCCCGTTGATTTTTGGAAAGAGAAGGATTTGATAGTCCTCAATTGTTTTCTACTAAAACTACCCATGGCTTATTAAACCATTTTGTAAATTATTTTCTCCTGGATTGTGATCTTTTGGTTTTGAAACGTTTTACCCAAACTCTTGCCACGGGAAGTGTTTGTTTCGTTGTATTTGAATCTTTGAGGATTCCTGGTTATTATTGTCCTTGGAACTTGTATTGTATGGCTCGTATTTCTTTGCACTTGTACTTGCACTAGCAAAATAGTAGAATTTTGCTAACCCCCGAGAAATCGGGGGGTGGATGTCTGTATTGCATTTAGGTTTTGGAGCATAACACAGGGTCGGCATAAAGGATGATGAAAGTTGAACGATACTAATCACACGAGGACCCATTGATGTCGTATTGATTATATTGTATTTTATTCTCCGCTGCAGTATTCTTTCCCCGTTGTACGGGAGTGTGTTGTACTCGACCCCTGCGTGGGCATGTGTTGTGATTGAGTTGTATGTATTTATTGAAAGACCAAGTCGGTCTACTGAGTCATTTTAGCCTTAAGGGTATTGTTGAGATGTTCGATGTTGTTACCAGCCTGGTAGATCCTTGAGGAAAGGTTCTACGACGTGTAATATCCCTGAGCGGATTGGGGGTGTTACACGTAGAGGATGTTCTGATTCAAGTAGATAAATTATACTTTCTTGTTGATTTTATAGTCCTATACACTGAACCTGTTGAGAATACCAAAGATTAAATCCAAGTAGATAATTTTTTTTTTTGGAAATATGACTGTTGAACTAAATATGTTTAACATTTCTCAACAACATGATGATCATGATGATGTCTGTGAGGTAAAGATGACAGAGAATACGAGTCCTTATTTCTATCTAAAAATGCGGTGCATAACTTTTTGCACTGGCCGCGCTAGCGTGCGTTACCCGTAATGGTTAGCGTGCGCTACCTGTTAGTTTCCAGAGTCCAGCAACCTCTGCATGTACTGACCGGCCGTAATAGCGTGCGCTACCATGGCCAACTAATGTGTGCTACAAATGCATGATTAGCGCGTGCTAGCAACACAGTCTAGCGTGCGCTAACTGTTACTTCTCAGCATCACCATTATGAAGTTTGGTCAGAACGAACACATCCTGATAGGCACATAACTCGACAATCACTAACAACCAACATACTAGTTCCAACTCCAATATACACATGATTCCAAATACCAAACAATATAATATGAAAATTTCTCGAACCAACTCCCAACGGAATACTACCAAAAATAAAGTACATTAACAATAAAGTATACGGATATTACACCCTTACCCTCTAAAAAGAAGTTTCATCCTCGAAACTTGAAACAGGAAGAGGGTTGTTGAAATATATATATTCGAGTCACAAATCATATCCATGCAAGTTTTATTCTTAAATAGTAAACATTACACCAGTACATATCTACGAGAAAACATCAATACACAACATGCCCCATTAAGCATATCTCATGGGTAAACTCCAACAGAGTCGTCTTCGACCTCTTATTCCGGGTTCTCTTCGAGATCTTCCTCGGGATCCTCTTCGGCTTCTGTGATTTCATGCCCCACTACTGGGATTGGGGCCGCTGGGAGGATACCAAATATCTCCTCAGCATTAACCCATATCATTTCCCTCTCTTGCTGGATCTGATACTGGAGGGCCTCCCTCGCCTGAGTGTACTGTGCCTCCCTCTCTCGAAGAGTGCGCCGTACTGCAGACAACTGAGCTTCTAGCTGCACAACACACTCTCGTTCCCATGCAACTACCTTATGCACAGTCTAACTTGTGTCCCGATGAAATTATGTTATGGTCTCTTGATAACTGATATACTCCAAGCAACGAGTATTCTTAGTAGGATCCATATTTACAAGATTACTCCACTGTTTCCTTTTGGTTAACATCTTAAGTCTACTATGGGAATACCTCAGGGACTTATATACACATCAAACCAACTTTAGGTCGGCGGTCTAATGTGTCTTATAGGATTTGTTTTATGGATTATGTGTCATGTGTTATCCTGGTAAACCTTGTGAAGGTTTTACGGCTGGTAATGTTCCCTATGAGATTTTGGGTGTTACATTCATTATCTTGATTGATCCTTCTTGGATGATGAAGATCATCTCTTCGCGCGTTGCACCAAGAGCTTCTATTCTAATTCTCCAATCATCAAATTCATTAATGGAAAACATAGGGACTTTATTGATCATAGATGTGCCCATGATAGAAGTAAGATGAATGATAAAGATATGAAAATAAAGTTTTCAAAATCTAATGATTTTGTGGATTTGATTGAGTTAAAAATCGACTGATTCTTTGTAGAATCAACCGCTCTGATACCACTTGTTGGCCAATATAGTAAAAAGAGCTTAGAAAGGGGGGGTTGAATAAGCTGTATCTTTTTTGAAGTTTATTTGCGTAGAGTAAGTCTAAGAGGTTAAGTTGCTATAAATACAACAACTAAATAACCTCCAACTAGCTTGGTGCGTACAACATTTTTATCATATGTATACTCAAATCACACAGGCAAATAGAAAACAGTAAATGACAGAAAGTAAAGACACACTGATTAAAGTGGTTCGAGGTTAACCCCTCTGTAATATCCGGGGGTAATTTTTTTTCGTGTTACTGTTGAGTTGTACGTATTCATTTGGAATTGTACAAGTGTTGTTGTTTGGACCGATAGAATGTATATTGTATTAGAAAATTTCGGGATCGAAATATTTATACTGGTCGTCGGTTTGGTTTCATCGTTTGGTTGTTGCTTGGCGAGTATGGAATTTTGGCTAAGTTTATAGCCATAGCGTACGCTACCTGTGTAGCGTTACATACGCTAATTTGTTGAGATTACGTACGTTACGCCCTGAGGTTACGTACGTAATGCGTGGTAGGTGGTGGGAACCTTCTTCGTGGTCAACTTTCGGGGCGAGGGTATCTTTAGGGTATCATTTATATATATATATATATATATATATATATATATATATATATCACTGCATTTCCCTCATGTGATTCTCCCTCATGTGTTCTCACGATTATATATATATAATATATATATATATATATATCAACTCTCACCCCCTCACCTTTCTCTCTCTCTCGTCCCTTTCCTCTCACTTTCTCTCATTCTTACCTCTCTCTCTCTCTCTCGTCCGTCTTCTCTCTCTCTCGCCATCCTCTCTCTCTCTCCTTCTCTCTCATTTTTTTTCCGACGAGGTAGAGTTAAGGACGGGCAGCAGGCTTCTTCATTTCCGGCGACGGACTGGAGTTAACAACCGGAGTTTGCTGACATCTCCGGCGACGACCAAAGCTCGGCGGCGGCCGGTCGGAATTTCCGGATCGGAAGGCATTGCAAATTCGGTCGAGCTGTTCCGGCATTTTTTTTTCTGGCGAGACGGAGCTCAGGCGTCCGGCGTTCTTCATGGTTTCCAGCCATGGACGGAGCTCCATTGATTCCGGCGACCGGAGGTGGTTTTTGTCCGGAACGGACAGCGGAACGGAGGTTTGACATACTTCTGGCGAAGAGTTGTAGGCGGAGATGGTGAAAACCGGCCATGGACGAAAATGGGCTGGAGTTGGACGAAGTCCGGTGGGTCAGGTTTTCTGGCGGCCGAATTTCCAGCATGGGAGTTTTTTTTCCGGGCCTGGCCGATCGGCTTCTGGTTAGTTTTTGTGTGTGTGTGTGTGTGTGTGTGTGTGTGCAGGTGTATATATATATATTGTGTGCAGTGTACTTATATATATATTGTGCAAGTGTGTGTTGTATAAGAATATATATATATATATGTGTGTGTGTGTGTGTTGTGTATACATATATAACGTGAAGTGTGTGTGTGTCATGTGGGTATATATATATTTATATATATATATATAGATATTGTGGGTTGTATTGTACATATATTATTATATATATGTGATGTATGTATATTATATATATGTGTGTGTATACGGATAAATACGAGTATAGTATGTGTTCGTGTTGGAATCGGAATTATCTATTGTGTTGTTTTCGGTCGATATCGTGTTATCGAATGAATTGTATTTCATTCAAGGTTGTTCGAGTGCTTGTGATTTTCGGAGGACGCGTTGATCGATTCGTGGTAGGACGTTGATCGTGGAAGGACTTTCTCGCCTTCGGTTTGAGGCAAGTTTTATACTTGTACTGGTCAATGAGATTAATGTTATCATGTATGTGTGTGAATGTGTGTATCATTTCGAGACTTGGTCTCTTTATGATTTTGTTGATATCAGTGGATTGTTTGATACGATACCCTTCGGCAAATTATGCCAAATATTATGTTCGTAAATGGCCGATTTAAGGCATTGCGATACTTGTTGGTAATATATTTGTAGATAGCCGGTTCGCGGTATCGACATATCGATTGTTACTGTTGATTGATGTTCCTTTGAGATATTGTTGTTGATAGTCGGTTCGCGGCATCGACGTATCGATTGTTATTATTGATTGATGTTCCATCAAGATATTTTTGTGAATCGTCGTTATTGATATCAGTGTTTTTCTATTGATGTCGTTTTGGCCGATTGAAGGCATTGACGTATTCGATTATCATCTTCGTTATCGGTAACCGATTAAAGGTGCCGAGACATCCGTTGTATAATTTTTATCGGTTAACCGTTCTGAAGGTAGTCGATATATTGAATTGGGATTATCAAAGATAATTCCCATCCGTTGTATAATATTATCGATTTTCCGCTCTAAAGGTAATCGATATATTGAATTGGGATTATCAAGGATAATTCCCATCCGTTGGCAAAGAGATAATTCCCATCCGTTGAATTATTATTGTCGTGTTGACCGATTCAAGGCAGCACACTATTATTCTTGTGAACTCGGTAATTTTGTGATCGTTGAAGGTTGAGGATTTCCCGAACTGTTGTGTTGTGATCGTTGCTCGTGTTAATCGGTCCTTAGGGATTTTGATCCCAGGATGGTTGTTTTGAATATTGTTGGTCGTGTCGATCTTTCATTATTCGTGTGTCCTCGTTCACTTGGTGAGTCGTATGATCTGTATTGGATGTGTTATCCTTTGAGTTTCGTTGTCATGTTGTATCGTGACATATCCGGAATCATATCTGCGTTCCGATTGGTTATTGTGTATGATTTTTAGCCAGGCACATATATAGTCATGCGTGGATATTATTCCGCATTGGACTGTGCACACGAGACGTAGTTTCGTGAGGCTAATTAGGTACATTGTCCCACGTATATTCTGGATTCCGTATACGGGGCGGACATGTGCACGGACACATTTCCGGATCGGGCGTACTGTGATGTCCATCTTTGAGCCGTACAACTTTGATCGTCCATAGTATTGGATGAGTTCGACGTTTTGTGATTGAGCGTTCATACGCCATAGGGGTATGTTCGACAGTTAGGTTTGTTTCTTTGAGATCTGTATTGTGTTTATTTACAGCTTCGGGCTGTTCGGCTTTCAGGCCATCGTGATATTTTGGCAGCTTCGGCTGAGGGCTTTCAGGCCATTGTAACGGTATTTCCGTTTGAGCCTTCGGGCATTGTGATTCTTATTTATTTCAGCGTTGGTTTGATTTACCTTCGGGTAATGTATTGTTGTGTTCTATATTAATGATTCGCCGTTGGGCACTTATGTTCTAACCTATTGAGCAGGTATTGATCATATGCCATGGGCATAGTATTCCACGAATGCTCGATTCTTACTTTGGTTTGTGAGCATCTCGTACTACCATTGTTGTACTGTTTATTCTGCCTTTGGATGCATATCATGTTGTGCATGTATTTGATATTTATTATTCTGGATGACTGACCCCGTGGGGGCGGAACATGTTTTCATGTTTTAGGTACTTGCGAAGAGAGGGTTGATACACAGGGGCATGACGATGGCGACGAGGCATTCGAGCGATACTAGTCCGAGATATTTGGTGTTCATGTTGGTCAGACAGTTGGAGTACTCCATTTTTGTTCAGTCGTTGTCGTTTTGTATTATCCGAGCAAGGCTCGTGGATGTTGTTGTATTTTTATTTTGGCCATGTAAGCCCATTCTTGTCGTTGAAATTTCATATCGGAATAGTATGTCGGACGTCATAGTAGGGTCTGTGATTTCCCATTTTGGTCAGTTTGTTGTATTTTAGTCGTGTTCGCCTGGTGGATCACCTGATGTGGGGTCCACTGCACTGTAATAACCCAATGGGATTTGGGGGTGTTACAGAAGATGGTATCAGAGAGTTGGGTTGTGAGATACCCTGACTTGTGTGTTATGTGGCTCTACCAAGGCGGTAGTAGCGGGGCTGTCAGGTTATGACAATCTGGACAGTCGGGTTTTGTGAGTCGTGATAGTTGGACGACTGTATGAGTCATTCTTTCATCGAGTCATCGTCAGTGAAGACTAGTATCGCAAGACCTCGAAGCTTCGTATGACCTGTGTAAGGACTCTATTCTATTTTATGTGCATACATTCATTATGTCATTGATTAAACCTGTTTTGTTGACACTTGTATGTGACGATCGGGTGCGATTGATTCATGATTATTTGCTCTGGAGCGTGTGGGCTCTGTATCGGCTATGATTAGCACAATCGATGTGATCCTTTATCTGTTGAGTATGTATACTCGTGTTTTTGCGTTGACCTAGCATTCTGGCCGTTGAGGCGTATTTGAGCTGTGGTCATGATAGAACGCTATTCTTTCAGTCTGGAAAGAGGATGTGACAGAGGGGGTAGAGGCCGCAGAGTGGGCCGACACCCGAAACCTCGTACCAAATACTTTGGTGGCTGGCGAATCATTTTCGGAGTCGTGCTTGAGAACCCACCGATCATGATTGTGCTTGGAGTGAGTTCAAGACTCTCATGTTAGAGAGGTATTATCCGGCTCCACTTCGAGAAGCCAAGTTGTCGGATGTTTTGAACCCCGAATCCGTCGAGAACGAGGGTGTTATTGTTATTGCTGATAAGTTTCAAGGACTTCTTCAGTTTACTTCATCTGTTATCCGTACTGAGGCGGATAAGATCAGGTATTTTAACAAGAGGTTGAACCCGCGGTTGAGAATACAGTTGTTCAATAACAATTGTAACTCACTTGGCGAATTCATCGAGAAGGCTCTTGGAGCAGAGCTTTCGATCGAGGAGCTTACTCAGAAGGATCCTTCAGTTTCTTCTGGTGAGAGGACTAGGATGCCGATTCGTTCAGAGGGACATCGAGCTCCGACATCCAAGAGGTCATTTTCTAGTCGACTTCGTGCTGGGAAAGCATCTTCTTCTCAGGCGACGAGTTCGACTGTTGTTTGTTTTAATTGTGATTCAGCGGGGCATGTGAGTACTCGATGTACCGTGCCAGCTATTATTTATTTTCTGTGTCGGAGGTAGGGACACCTTCAGAATACTGCATGAGTTCTAGTGCCAGTAGGTCTCGAGAGAGCTCACGGGCCTCGAGAGATTTTGTTACTTCAGTCCGTACTTCATCCAAGCGGTCATATCGGGCTTCGGGAGCCAGAGGTATGGACACCCGAGGGGAAGTAGCGAGTTCAGATTAGGGTCTTCCTCGAGTAGATGGGATCGAGGAAATCGATGATCTGGAGGATGTTGATTTCGGGTACATTTGAGATGTAACCTTGATTTGTATTTTCCTTGTCTCTCGGATTGATGTTTGACTCGGTCTGTATTTTAATATTGCGGTTGTGAACCATTTATTATTGATCTATCTTGTTATGATTGTATCTGAGAATCTTGACACTTGAGTCATTTGATGTGATTTTCTTTCCTTTTGGTCCTGTACCCGAGATTTTTGTGATGATCTGGGTAATTGTTCATTGTGATTCGAGACGTCAAGTCGTGAGGACTTGGGCGTGCGGTTGAGATGGTCCCGAGGACTATTCGTGCGTTGTTATTTTCTTTTGGGGTGCGAGTCCGTGTTTGCATGGTCGTCCGATGCTGACGAGAACGGGGAAGTGTACACCGATGGTTGTAGGCATGTACAAGGAGCGGCTCCCTCGGGATGTGTATGCCGGTGTTACTAGTCATGCGGTTAGTACGACTTCCTGGCTGGTCTCTAGCAGGAGAGTCATGATTCGGCTAATCTCGCATTTGATTGAGTGTCTTTATCACTTGATTTTTCGCCTTGTTCAGGCAGAGGAGACGTGGGGACCCGTGGGGTCGGCCCAGTTACTCAGGTGGAATTGCTCGTATTGAGGAGTATTCCTGGAGATGTTGTTTTCTTATCCTGATGGATAGTCCGTGTCCCGACTTGTGCACCCTGAGTTTCGGGGACGAAACTCTTTTTAAGGGGGGGAGTATGTAATATCCGGGGGTAATTTTTTTTTCGTGTTACTGTTGAGTTGTACGTATTCATTTGGAATTATACAAGTGTTGTTGTTTGGACCGATACAATGTATATTGTATTAGAATATTTCGGGATCGAAATATTTATACTGGTCGTCGGTTTGGTTTCGTCGTTTGGTTGTTGCTTGGCGAGTTTGGAATTTTGCCTAAGTTTATAGCCATGGCGTACGCTACCTGTGTAGCGTTACATACGCTAATTTGTTGCGATTACGTACGTTACGCCCTGAGGTTACGTACGTAATGCGTGGTAGGTGGTGGGAACCTTCCTCGTGGTCAACTTTTGGGGCGATGGTATCTTTAGGGTATCATTTGTGTGTGTGTGTGTGTGTGTGTGTGTGTATATATCACTTTCACATGCATTTCCCTCATGTGATTCTCCCTCATGTGTTCTCACGATTATATATATATAATATATATATATATATATATATATATATATCAACTCTCACCCCCTCACCTTTCTCTCTCTCTCTCTCGTCCCTTTCCTCCCACTTTCTCTCATTCTCACCTCTCTCTCTCTCGTCCGTCTTCTCTCTCTCACCATCCTCTCTCTCTCTCTCTCCTTCTCTCTCGTTTTTTTTTCCGACGAGGTAGAGTTAAGGACGGGTAGCCGGCTTATTCATTTCCGGCGACGGACTGGAGTTGACAACCGGAGTTTGCTAACATCTCCGGCGACGACCAGAGCTCGGCAGCGGCCGGTCGGAATTTCCGGATCGGAAGGCATTGCAAATCCGGTCGAGCTATTCCGGCATTTTTTTTCTGGCGAGACGGAGCTCAGGCGTCCGGCGTTCTTCATGGTTTCCGGCCATGGACGGAGATCCATTCATTCCGGCGACCGGAGGTGGTTTTTGTCCGGAACGGACAGCGGAACGGAGGTTTGACATACTTCCGGCGAAGAGTTGCAGGCGGAGATGGTGAAAACCGGCCATGGACGGAAACGGGCTGGAGTTGGACGAAGTCCGGCGGGTCAGGTTTTCCGGCGGCCGAATTTCCAGCATGGGAGTTTTTTTTTCCGGGCCTAGCCGATCGGCTTCTGGTAAGTTTTTTTTTTTGTGTGTGTGTGTGCAGGTGTATATATATATATATATTGTGCAAGTGTGTGTTGTATAAGAATATATGTATACACAACACACACACACATATATATATATATGTGTGTGTGTTGTGTATACATATATAACGTGAAGTGTGTGTGTGTCATGTGGGTATATATATATATATATAGATATATAGATATTGTGGGTTGTATTGTACATATATTATTATATATATATATATATATGTGATGTATGTATATTATATATATGTGTGTGTATACGGATAAATACGAGTATAGTATGTGTTCGTGTTGGAATCGGAATTATCTATTGTGTTGTTTTCGGTCGATATCATGTTATCGAATGAATTGTATTTCATTCAAGGTTGTTCGAGTGCTTGTGATTGTCGGAGGGCGCGTTGATCGATTCGTGGTAGGACGTTGATCGTGGAAGAACTTTCTCGCCTTCGGTTTGAGGCAAGTTTTATACTTGTACTGGTCAATGAGATTAATGTTATCATGTATGTGTGTGAATGTGTGTATCATTTCGAGACTTGGTCTCTTTATGATTTTGTTGATATCAGGGGATTGCTTGATACGATACCCTTCGGCAAATTATGCCAAATATTATTGTTGTTCGTAAATGGCCGATTTAAGGCATTGCGATACTTGTTGGTAATATATTTGTCGATAGCCGCTTCGCGGTATCGACATATCGATTGTTACTGTTGATTGATGTTCCTTTGAGATATTGTTGTTGATAGTCGGTTCGCGGCATCGACGTATCGATTGTTATTATTGATTGATGTTCCATCAAGATATTTTTGTGAATCGTCGTTATTGATATCAGTGTTTTTCTATTGATGTCGTTTTGGCCGATTGAAGGCATTGACGTATTCGATTATCATCTTCGTTATCGGTAACCGATTAAAGGTGCCGAGACATCCGTTGTATAATTGTTATCGGTTAACCGTTCTGAAGGTAGTCGATATATTGAATTGGGATTATCAAAGATAATTCCCATCCGTTGTATAATTATTATCGATTGTCCGCTCTAAAGGTAATCGATATATTGAATTGGGATTATCAAGGATAATTCCCATCCGTTGTCAAAGAGATAATTCCCATCCGTTGAATTATTATTGTCGTGTTGACCGATTCAAGGCAGCACACTATTATTCTTGTGAACTCGGTAATTTTGTGATCGTTGAAGGTTGAGGATTTCCCGAACTGTTGTGTTGTGATCGTTGCTCGTGTTAATCGGTCCTTAGGGATTTTGATCCGAGGATGGTTGTTTTGAATATTGTTGGTCGTGTCGATCTTTCATTATTCGTGTGTCATCGTTCACTTGGTGAGTCGTATGATCTGTATTGGATGTGTTATCCTTTGAGTTTCGTTGTCATGTTGTATCGTGACATATCCGGAATCATATCTGCGTTCCGATTGGTTATTGTGTAGGATTTTTAGCCAGGCACATATATAGTCATGCGTGGATATTATTCCGCATTGGACTGTGCACACGAGACATAGTTTCGTGAGGCTAATTAGGTACATTGTCCCACGTATATTCTGGATTACGTATACGGGGCGGACATGTGCACGGACACATTTCCGGATCGGGCGTACTGTGATGTCCATCTTTGAGCCGTACAACTTTGATCGTCCATAGTATTGGATGAGTTCGACGTTTTGTGATTGAGCGTTCATACGCCAGAGGGGTATGTTCGACAGTCAGGTTTGTTTCTTTGATATCTGTATTGTGATGATTTACAGCTTCGGGCTGTTCGGCTTTCAGGCCATCGTGATATTTTGGCAGCTTCGGCTGAGGGATTTCAGGCCATTGTAACGGTATTTCCGTTTGAGCCTTCGGGCATTGTGATTCTTATTTATTTCAGCGTTGGTTGATTTACCTTCGGGTAATGTATTGTTGTGTTCTATATTGATGATTCGCCGTTGGGCACTTATGTTCTAACCTATTGAGCAGGTATTGATCGTATGCCATGGGCATAGTATTCCACGAATGCTCGATTCTTACTTTGGTTTGTGAGCATCTCGTACTACCATTGTTGTACTGTTTATTCTGCCTTTGGATGCATATCATGTTGTGCATGTATTTGATATTCATTATTCTGGATGACTGACCCCGTGGGGGCGGAACATGTTTTCATGTTTTAGGTACTTGCGAGGAGAGGGTTGATACACAGGGGCATGACGATGGCGACGAGGCATTCGAGCGATACTAGTCCGAGATATTTGGTGTTCATGTTGGTCAGACAGTTGGAGTACTCCATTTTTGTTCAGTCGTTGTCGTTTTGTATTATCCGAGCAAGGCTCGTGGATGTTGTTGTATTTTTATTTTGGCCATGTAAGCCCATTCTTGTCGTTGAAATTCCATATCGGAATAGTATGTCGAACGTCATAGTAGGGTCTGTGATTTCCCATTTTGGTCAGTTTGTTGTATTTTAGTCGTGTTCGCCTGGTGGATCACCTGATGTGGGGTCCACGACACTGTAATAACCCAATGGGATTTGGGGGTGTTACACCCTCTACGTCCACTGGTACTTCACACAAGAGTAAATTGTTTATTAAAATCACGGCTTACACAACTATGTGACTTTAACTAAACACGTGGTCGTATCGTTCACATAGATTGATATAGCCGATAGCAGCTTGGGCTGTCCACACAGATGGGCTTGGCTTTTTCAACTTGATTCTTCTCAAACAGATTGAAGCTTCGTTCTTGGTGCTATTCGTCCCACACAGATTAGAGATAGCAAAGATTAGTCCACGCAAGGCTAAGTAAACTCAATGGTAAGATTGGCATGATAGGAACGAATAGCAGTTGTATACTTGATGAGCGTTCGCTGTAAGTGTGTTGTTTGCATTGAGGCTTTGTATTTCTTCTCTTTTTACGAAGTTGTATACTTGAAGAAATACAGTTCTCTTTTAAAGCTTGATAATCAGATTGTTAATTCATTCAATCGTAAGGTGTATATCCGTTCGTTTGTTCATGCACAATGTCCTCTTGTTTGGGGCTATTTATAACCTTGGAAATAGATCCGTTATAAATGTAGCCATTGGCCGGTTGGCGGTATTGAGACTGCTCTAATTGGCAGCTTCAGAATGTTTCGAAATAAAGGCGATTCACACTAAATACTTCCGACATTATTTTTGACCAGTATTACATACTCTTCAGACTGTAGTCTCTTTGGCCGCATTAAATGTTGTCCTATCAGCATTAAATGTTACTTTAACCTTGAATACTTTGTGAATAAAGAATGTTTGCTTTCTCAACGGTTTAAAGTTTTTTCTGTAATGTTGGATTTTTGTTTTACTTTTTTGCTGTATCCAACATCTTCATCCTTGCGGTATCTTGTTAACTACGACTTAGAAAAGGACTCTTGACTTTCCTCGAAGATCCTACACTCTATGGACAGGCTGTATGATGTTCTCCTAGCAACTTCCATACTTAGACTAATATTCTGACTTTAAACATCTTGCTGTATGAGATAATTATCAAAATACAGGGAGAATTTTTTCCAACAAAGATCAACATGCAAATTAGTCAATGAAGATTGCACACTTTCAATCTTTGACATAACTGTTATAGAAGGATTTCAAAGTAAAAAATATCACAATATATACGCAAAACATACTGAAAGCCATATTGTTACACGACTTGAACTGGCATTGTAATTTTAGAATTAGATGTATGACTACAGCATGCTAGAGAAAAATCATGTTTGAAAAAATTAATATATTTGGATGGCCTTGTTTTTTATATGTAATCTCCATTGTTGCATTCCAACTCCAGTCACGTTTTTTAAACCACTAAAAGATTTTAGCTTTTCTTTAACCTTTTCTTTTGCAGGAAAAAAGATACAGAAAAAATCAGTGGATATCGTTCTTTCACTAGTTCATTGCCGCACCAACTTATGTACAAAAAATTGTTAAACACCAAAATACTCCTCTTTTGTTCTACATGTTGGGAATAGACTAATCTCGTCAAAATTGCAGAAAATATCCATCCATCACAAGCCCATAATGTATATAGAATAAAATCGAAAAACTTGTAAAAATAATGATTAAAACCTCAAGAATCAAAACGTAGTTCATCATTCAAGAAAACCAGAATTTCAGAACGTGTCGGGACTTTGTAATCTGCAAAATTACAATGAAACCAAATGCCCAACAAAGAGATCCTTTGTGGAATGTTGCATGTTGAAATGACAAATGCATAAGATGCTAAACAAATTTATCCTATGTCTAGAGGAATTTTATATGAAAACTGCTTCACGACTCAAATATAAATACGGAATCAGATTCAACTTTCACAGCACAATGATCCATTTTTCTTCATAGTACCTCTAAAGTTTATCCTTAATTACAAAAAGGATAATGAAGAACATAAAGCCCATGAAAAAGCTGCAACGCATGCAATATAATTAAGAACATATATGCATATACCGTACCAGGAATGTTGCTCTTGTACAAAAGAACTCGGAAAAGAAGGAGAACAGAATATTAGTTTGATCAAACAAATAGAGGCATTAACATATAAAATCACAAGTAGTTCACTTGCTCAAGTATGAAGATTGCACACCAGATGAGCTTCTATTCGTCATCCAAAAAGAGGTGTCAATGCCATGATGACCTTGTTTAAATGGATATGAATGCATCTTTAATCTCTCAATGAAAATGGATAAGAAACACAACAAACTTATTAACATCTCCTCTAAATTTGAAAGATATTCAGGTGTACATCTACAAATGGATACTAATAAAATAGAAGAGATCATAGCCTTGACCAATTTAAAAGTCCAACATAGTATAAACAGTTGAACAAACATGACTAAAAGAAAAATAAATCTACAGTTGAACAAATCTAACCGAGATCATAAATATTTACTCACATTCTATTAAACCGAGGAGGAAGTCTAAAATCTTGACAAGAGAATAAATTTTTCGATTCAACATAAGAAACCAACTTATAGGCGTGCTGGTGGAGACGTGGAAAGTATCTGAAGTAAAAAAGTTCAATCATTTAATTAGTCCTCCTTCAACATCATAAATCAAGAAAACCAAAGGAATAAAAAAAAGCATTTCTTGGTTAAATTTACTCTAACACGGGAAACCAAGGTAGCTAATTGATTGAAAATGTTGCCCAACTCATGAATTGTTGTTGACTCCACATTTTGAAGAGTCTCGACACTAATCAACATGTAGCGGTTTTGCAATGTGTTGTTGGTTTTATGCTGCTGAAGCAAATGCTGAGACTCCACGTCTCCCTGACTCCTATTAGAGTTACAGAAAATAAGCTATACTGACATATAAATTGATTTTAATTAGTCAAACTCAGATTAAATTCAAGTTGTTTTCCTCATTATTATCTTAAAAATTACAAAATCAGAATCTTTATTCAAATCCACAAAATACACCATTCTCCATGAGACTAAACTATCTTGTATATATAAATTCACCAATCCAATTTCAATTAGAAAAGGAATAGAAGACAATGAAATATAGGCCTACCAAGAAAATACCTTTATCACAATTAAATTAATTCATATTATTGGTAAGACCATGCCGACCTCCAAGGTGAGTTTGATAGAAATATTCACCACCATTCCACTATCTAATATATTCAGAATTCAACAAATTTGAAAAAAATCACCAGAATTTCGGTAAAGGAACTTGAATGCCAAACAATCTGGAAGGGCACCAGTAATAATAAAATCGAAATACTATCCTTTACGAAAATAGACCAACCAATGCATAAAAACACCACCATATTGGTGAAAATGTGAACAAACTGGAAGGAGCCTTGCTCAGAGAATCAAAGATAGACTTCTAAGACCGATACGAAAAAATAATATTGTCATACAACTTCAACATTTTTTTGATCCGCTCCAAATCAACAACTTTGAAGAACAATTTTCCAACTTTGGTAATTAATATGAACAATAGTAACATAATAGGAAAACTTCGAGCGGGAAACCCAAAGAAAAGGAAAAAAAAATAAAAATAAAATTAAAATTAATTTAATAAATAGGAAAAAGAACTTTCGTATTATATTTAGATACACACATGTTGAAAAACTTTAGGAAATTAAGGACTTCTGGTTCTGTATAAAACAACCTTCCAAGAACTTTTCACAATTTTTTCTTCATGCCAGAACACCCTTTTTGGGCACATATTAGGCTAATGCCATTGACCATTTTAATCTGATTCATCTTGACCATGCACTTTTCTATATAATTTTGCCATTGGAAGAACTAAAATTAATCCCACAGTTGTAAGAATTGAAAAAGAAGGAGCAAAAGGCGAGGCTGCTGAAGCAGAAGCTGAACCTATAGTCCAACAGGATACAACAAGAAATGCAGAATTAGAACCTGACAGGAGATGGTTAAGAGATTACCCATAGGAGTTAGTAATTGGTGATATTAATGATGGTGTCTCAACCAAAATAAGGGTATATAGTACACAAGGAAATATACTGTGTGCATAGGAAGAAACTGAATCAGAAACTGACATGTCCCAGTTCTTTTTATGGAAGTCTAAAGCCGAACTCCATAGACTTGCCATGTGCACATTAGCTGTATTCCTAGCTCTATCCAAATCGATCTCGAGAAACGATACCCGCAACAACTCTTATTGGATCACATGACAGGGTCCCATTAATAATAGTGGTTGAGTTGTCAAGGTGAAGCAAAGTCCTCGATGGAAGAAGAGTTAAATTGTTTTGAAAGGAACCCCTCCTATAAATTCCAGCTGGTATTGGAAAAATCTTTGTAAGGTGAAGGACAAATTTATAACATGATACTATCATGACAAATGGTTGTTCAACAACAAGGGATATGCTGCTTCGTCTGGCTACAATTGGCTGAGAGGGAGTTCACAAGCTATGCCTTGGGCAGTATGGGTTTGGAATCGATTAAACATTCCTAAATGTAGCTTCATAACTTGGATGATCATGTGGAGAAGGCTACAGACGAAGAATAAATTGAAGAAATTTGGTATTATCTCTGATGATCTGTGCCCTTTATGTCAACAAGCAATTGAGACCATTGATCACTTATACTGTGAATGCTAGTACTCTCAGAAGTGCATTCAAGGTCTCCATCAGGTGCTGCACATTCAGGAGGACATCAGGACATTAGATGCATTTAGTAGATGGATCAGTAAACCTGTTAGTGGCAGATTTAAAACTCAAGTAATGCAGTCTGGATGCAGAGGAACAATGCAATATGGAAGAGGACCATTATTCACCCAACTAAGGTTGTTGATCTTGTTAAACAGCAATGTATGTGGAGGATCACCACTATAATGCCCAGGAAAACTAGCCAGAATAGCAAACTATGGCTTACTAATGTTTTTAGTTAGTTTATGTTATTGGATGCTGATCCTTTATGTTGCCCCGGTGTCTGTAATGTTTTGATTATACCATATTTTGTTCGTTAATAATACTTATTACCTTTTCCCAAAAAAAAAGGAACAACTTTTGGTACTTAGCTCCTAGTCCAACCCATCAAGCTGTCATTGGGACAAAATGGGCATTTCAAAACAAAGAGGATGAGGAATGGACTTGCCATAAGAAATACTGTCCAAAACTTGACAGCGATGCACCTTCAGGTACAGAACTACAACTTTTAGAAATAAATTGTTGTGTAACTATTTATTCTACTTCTTGCATATCCGATTCTGGTGCAAGTTCTCATATATGTACAATGAATCACGATCTGGAACAAAGTAAAAAGCTTGCAGCTGGAGAAGTGATAGTGACAGTCAGCAGTGGGCATAGTGTCGAGGCTACTGACATCAGATCACTTATGTTGGATTTGGAATCCGCTTTTATTATCACTTTATATGATGTACTTGTTTTGCCCAAGGGGCACAAAAATATTGCATCAATTCCGGCCATGGACCGTAAATGATTTCATTTCTTTATTGGAGATAGGTCCTGTCGCATTTATTTTAGAAATAAATTAGTTAGTACAACTACATTAATAAATGGTTAATACCATTTGAATCTAATCAATAAAATCATAGCGAACACTATAATTAGGAAGTGTAGCCGGGATGAAACAAATCAAGCACTTAAGTGGCATTTTAGACTTAGTCATGTTGGTCAGACCAAGATTCATAAAATGGAGAAATATGGACTTATGTGTCTATTGGGATTGGATCCCTATCCAACTTGTGAATCTTGCCTTCAAGACAAAATGACTAAGGCACTCTTCATAGGAACTTTTTAAAGAGCTGCTGAAAAACTTGTAGTGGCCCTTTTGAAGTGGCACGAGATGGATTTCAGTATTTCATTACATTCAATGATGACCATACCACGTATGGATTCGTGTACTGAATGAAACATAAATCCAAAGCCTTAGAAAAATTCAAGGAATTTAAGGCCCTAGTTGAAAATCAAACGGGTGATTATATCAATACGCTTAGGTCAGACCGAGGTGGCAAATATATGAGTACTGAGTATGATGAGTTCCTAACAGAATTGGAAATAGTATCACAGTTCACTCCTCCAACTACTACACAATTAAATGGTGTGTCAGAAAGAAGGAATCGAACCTTGTTGGACATGGTTCACTCCATGATTAACTATATTGATCTATCGATTTACCTATGGGGTTATCCTTATTGCTGCACATATCTTAAATATATGTCCTTCTAAGTCCGTTTCTAAGACTCTATATGAGATGTGGATAGATAGGAAACCAAGTCTTAATCATATTAGGATTCGGGGATGCCCTGCTTATGTAAAGAAGAATAAAGTTGGAAAATTAGAAGCTACGTATGTGAAGGGTCATTTCATAGGATATCCAGGAGATTCCATGGGATATTTATTCTACATGGCTAAAGACCATAGAATAATTGTTGCTTTACAAACACACTTCCTTGAAGATGAGTTTATTCAGGAAGGAGGCACTGGTAGAGATATTTTTTAGAAGAAATAAAAGAAACACCCAATGAGACATGTGAAAGAAATTGGAACAAAACCATTTGAAATACAAACACAACTTCGCAGGTCTAATAGAGCTTCTCATTTACCTGAGAGGTATGGCTATTTGCATCAAGAGGAACTGGGTCCTCATGAGATGATGGAAAGTAGCCAAGAGGATGATCCCTCTACTTATGACCAGGCGATGGTAGATGTGGACTCCACAAAGTGGAAAGAGACTATGCAAGCTGAGATAGACTCTATCATGCTAATCAGGTCTGGATTATAGTGGATCGTCCTAAAGGCATAGTGTCAACTTGAAATAAATGGATCTACAAGAGAAAGACTGATGGAGATGGCAAGGTTGATACCTATAAGTCCAGGCTTGTGGAAAAGGGGTATTCCCGGAGAGAGGGAATCATTTACTTCGAGGCTTTTTTGCCTATAGCCATGATAATGTCTATTCGCATGATACTTGCCATAGTATCCCATTTTGATTATAAAATATGGCAAATGGATGTGAAAAAAGCATTCTTAAATGGATACCTCGAGGAGGAAATCTATATAGAACAACTTAAGGGATTCATATCTGAGGCCAATATTCATAAAATATACAAGCTTCAGCGTGCCATCTATGGAATGAAGAAGGCTTCGCGAAGTTAGAATCTTTATTTTGATTAGACAGCTAAAGAGTTTGATTTTGTCAAACAAAGAGGAGCCATGTATTTACAAGAAGGTTAGTGGTAGAAAAATTGCGTTCTCAGTATTATATATGGATGACGTTCTACTTATAGAAAACAACTTAGGAATGCTCAGTTCTTTGAAAGATTGGCTTTCTAATAAGTTCTCAATGAAAGACTTCGTAAAAGCCAACCATATTCTAGGTATTCATCTCTACCGGGATAGAACGAAGAGAATGATAGTTCTTTCCCAAGCCCTCTACATAGAAAAGATCCTGAAGCGCTTTAGGATGAATAATTTTAAAAGGGGGTTCATACCTATGTGACATGGTGTAAAACTTTACTTAGAAATGTGTCCTCAAAGTGGGGAAGATAGAAAGAAAATGAGCAAGGTACCCTATGCTTCGGAAGTGAGTAGCCTCATGCACGCTATGATTTGTACTAGACCGGACATTCCTTATGCTGTGAGCATAGTAAGTCAATTTCAGTCAAATCCATGACAGGAAAATTAGACTGCTGAAAAGAATATTCTTAAGTACCTGAAGAGGACTAAAGACTTGGTTCTTACATATGACGGTGTAGTACTTAAAGTGATAGGTTATACTAACCCAGATTTTTCGGGAGACATGGATCTGCAAATGTCTAAGTCAGTGTACATTTTTACTTTGAATGGTGGAGCAGTATCTTGTAGAAGGGCAAAGAAAAGTGCGACTACAATTTTCACATGTCAATACGAATATCAGGCAACCATAGGGCTGCTAAAGAGGCGTTTTGGATTAAGATGTTCCCTGAGGAACTTCAAGTGGTTCTTGGCTCAGATCGGCCGATGGCGCTGTTTTGTGACAACGAAGGAGCTATTGCACAGGCTAGGGAGCCTAGGGCTCACCATAACACCAAACACATTGAGAGAAAGTATCATTGTGTTAGAGAAATGGTTTAGAAAAGGAACATTACACTGCAGAGAATAGACACAGCAAATAACGTTGCTGATCCCCTGACCAATCCACTATCTCAGAAGGTCATGGAGATACATCTGGAGAGTATGGGTATTAGATACCATAGTTTATGGCATTGAGTGCAAGTGATAGATTGTTAAGAATATGCCCTCGAACGCCAATCAGAGAATGAGAGAGTGAGAGCATTGTATTGTAATTATAAATATCAAATTAAATAAGACAATTATTATTTCTATATTATTGTATATCGGCATTGTGATTTGGTATATAGGATAATAGTCCTTGCATTTGAGAGCAAACATTCCACTCGTTATGGAGAATATTATTGTTTAGGGCTCGAATGCTTAATTGGTTCGCAAGTCGATAAAACTTAACTGTGCAGTAAGTTTAGACAAGACTTGTATAACGTGTACTTTCATATGTAGAGTGCCTGTCTTCACTAAGGGTTAGTGGGAGCACACGTTATATGTATTCTAATGGATTAGTATACTCGAACACGACTCACCTCGATTCGATCACATGGATTTCACCCTCGGATCGTCAATGACTGAATCAAAATATTGTGATAGGTATACTTTAACCTTTGACTTGAGGTTTCAGTAGGAGATGTGCTTGTGACATTAAATTTGTCATTATATTATTTCGATCCAATCACCGGTTGGTGAGGTCAACCTCGAATTTCAACTTAGCGGGCAAATAGCAGTCTTTACAGAAAATCAAGACATGATTCTTTCTCCTGTAAGTGAGTAGGTAAATGTCATATGCGGTTAATGGCAAATAAGATCATAAGTCTTTGGCCAAAGCATTTAGAGCTAGTTGTATTTGATACACGAGAGCTCGGTGATCTCGGTTTGCATTAATAAATGCATTGAGTCAAGTTAGAGTAGGTTTTGACTTTACCGTGACCCCAAAACTTGACCGGGACATGCGATTGAATGGTTTATACATATAAGATATTCACAACATAATGGTTTTATAATGATTCTATCACCCGTTCTCAGTTGGGTTACGATGCGGCCACTAGGCTGGTTAATTATTACCCATACCCCTTAATTCCTCCCATTACCGACTGAGACAGACCTATGGAATTGCACACAAGGACGCTTGATGGATACGTATGTGCTTATTATCTCTTCATTAATATTGGATACTAGATATCTAATTTGATTGATTTGATAAATCATTGCGTGATGTTTCCTTTCTTGTCATGATATGGTGTGGGGTGAGTTTGACTTGTTTTTAAACATGAAGACAAAAGATAACATGTTGATTTGGATCTTGAGAATCTTATCAATCATGTTATAAAACATGACAAAAGGTCACTTAATTAGTGTGTCTTCAGCCGTGAGTTAAGCAAGGGAGAGGAGAGATTTTTTTTTCATTTCTTGCTCATCTTAGAGAGAAAGAAAAGAAAGAAGAGAAGAGAAAAAAATATTATATCAGTTCCTAGCCGTGTTCTTAGAGAACAAATTGATATACAATTTTTCTTATAAATATTCGACGAGCGATAATTTAGAGACACCCGACATATTCAGTGTCTTGATCATTCATCAAGTTTGAAGGAATTAGATTCATGTTCGTGTTTTTGATACAAAAAGGAACGGATATTTTCGGTGGCCGGAAACTATCAAATCTTGGCACGAGTTTTTCCATCAAGATAAAATTCAAAGGACTACGAGGATATGACTTTCTTAATTTTATCTTCGTCTATTTATATTTGTTTGTACGACGCTTGATCGATCCTCTTAGGGGTTCGGTTTCTATCTAGTTAGACATGTTTTATTTTTCCGCTATGTAACTCGATTTTAATCATCGAATCCCAACAACAGCTTCCTCAGGAATGAATTCTTCCACATAATAAAGCTCTTTCCCTTCCCAATTAATATACCAATCCAAAGATATTCAGAGTATATTACAACATCGTGGACCCCTACATGGGACCCACCAGGCTAAATAAGAACTACCACTCGTCTAACCATCTCGGTTTGCGAGAAAACACACATCACCAAGATGAAAATTAAATGAAATGCTCGGTACAACCGGTAAACTAGACATCACCGACAATCATAAATAACATTTAGTAATGCAAACCATATTCCAAATCAAAATGCCTAAGTATTCGCGAGTATGGTCTATCAGTTTACAAATTGAAAAGAAACATTTAAAATGGCAACTAAAACAAAGTACTCATTTGCACACGTCAACCACCTTAGCCAACATCCTCGCACTGCCCCAGTGCTCAATCGAGCAACCTGAAATTCATAACACGAATTTCCCCAAAAAACGGGTCCCCAGTGTAATACCCGGTTGTAAATTCATTTATTATCATTTAATAATCACCACTCAGTAATTTTCACTCATTAATTATCATTCATCATTCATATTCATTCATTGTGTTTCACCGTTCGGCATACTTTTGAATCGTATATCAGTTATCATTCATCATCCAACCCTGTTGAGACTCGAGTCGAGAACACTATCATTATCATCATTGTTGGCAGCCTGTGTGTGATGAGTAGCACATGCTACATACTCTTTTTAGAGCATGCTAATTGAGTACTGGTAGCGCACGCTATCGTTCAGCATTAGCGCACGCTAGTGCAATTGAGACAGACAGACCAGAAGGCACTGGACTGAATCAGAGTGTTCGTAATGCATGCTATGAGTGGAAAATAGCGCATGCTAGTTGTATTAGCAGCGCACGCTATCGACCATCATTACCGTACGCTACTCGTGTAATTATGGCAGGCAGTCCAGTAGGCACTGGACTGAATTGGAAATTCGTAAGCGCACGCTATGTGTAAGGGTAGCGCACGCTATGTGTAAGGGTAGCGCACGCTATGTGTAAGGGTAGCGCACGCTAACTGTTTTAGTAGCGCACGCTAAGTTATCGGTGTAACGCACGCTAAGGCGAACAGGGTGAAGAGATAAATTTACCACTAGAAGGGGGGTTTGAATAGTTGTAATGCGGAATATCGAACTTTCTCGCGAATATAGGAAAAATGTGCGGAAAGTAAAAGACTCAGGGATTTATAGAGGTTCGGTAACTTGCCTACGTCCTCTCCCTGACTTCTTTTTCTATTGGCTAAAGAACAACCACACACTTGTCACGTCTTCGATAAGTCTGAGCACAACAACTGTTACAACGACTTGTCTTCTATTGGTCCAAGCACAACCACTCTCAAAATAAACTTTGTGTCTCTAGTGTTCTATCGGAACTAGACAATCCTCACTTTACGAATGTTGGAGTGTAATCCTAATAATGCTGGATCAAAGATCCTAATAACACCAGATTAGTGACTCTTAATTGGTTTCTCTTACGCTCGTGTATGAGTGATGCAAGACTCACAACCGAATGATAAGAATACAAAGTATAATAAATATTACAATGTGTATCACTCTTTGTATCTTTTCTTCTCACAACTTATAATGCAATAATAAATAGAAATTTGAGCTCGAGAATGCTTTGAATGCTTGATTGCTTGAATGCTTGAAGTTGTGTGTTGAGACACCCAAGTGATATGGGTATTTATAGTGTCAAGTTCTTCTTCATATGCTGAAAAATGTATTATTAGCGTGTGCTAATTATCCTTCGTAGCGTGCGTTATCGAGCTTTGACTTTACTGAACTGAACGGTAATTAAACTGTACCAACGGTCATAATACACGTCTAGCATGCGCTAGTCGGTCTTCTGTAGCGTGCGTTATCGTCGGTCAACAGGTCTTCACTTTTGACTGTTGAATCTTGTCGATTGTCTCCCCAACGTCTCTTTTCCTACGGATAAAAATGTACTTAGCGTGTGCTAGTACATATACATTAGCGTGCGCTAACATTATTTAATATTAGCTTTCCAGATTTTACGGATCTCCTTTTTGACCTTTGCATTCCAACGGATAAGTTGACTAACGGTAGGATTTCGAACGCTTAGCGTGCGCTAACAAATGTATTGTAGCGTGCGCTATAACTTTTCCAGATAACGTATGTTAGCTTGTTTAGCGTACGTAATTGCTTCCTTGATTTGAGTGCAGAGCATACTAGGCTACCAATATGATTTCCAGTAGCGTGCGCAAGGTTTGACATGTAGCATGCACTAAGGCCTCTGAATAGCGTGCATAATTGTACTTCTGTAGCGTGCGCAAATGCTTTCCCTTTATCTGTCCAGACTTCACTGACTCTCTGTCTTGATTTAAGAAGAACGCGATAGCGTGCGCTATATATAGATGATAGCGTGCGCTAAGATTGACAACTTAGCGTGCACTAATATTATATGCTTTGCATGCGCTATCCATCAGGTGACTCTGACTTGACTGCAGATTACTGGCCTGACTGCAGATGACTTGCCCTCGATAGCATATGCCTACCATGCAGTCTGTAGCGTGCGCTAGGAACATGATTTTCCTTCAATGTAACAGCTCGATGGGATAGATTTTGTTTAAATGTTTTGAATATAATCATCATCAAAATACTTTGAGTCAACAATCTTACCTTTTTGATGATGTCAAAACATTTAATATATACCTGCAAAAATGTTTAAAAAATTTCAAATCAAAGTAACTTGTTCGATATGTTAGTATGTTTCGGTTTTGGAGTGTTTCTCCCCCTTTTGGACATTAACAAAAATGACTCCCCCTGAAATGTTTTGTATACCAAAATACCAAGCAGAATACATAATTAAAATTAACAAACTAAACATAACCAATAATCATGAAGAGCATCGAAGTTAGGACAAACTAAACATAACCAATAACCAAACGAAGGGAATGCGCATTTCATTGAAAATGATCCAAACATTACACAGAAATAACTGAAGCACACGACATCAAAACATATGAAATAAAAGTTTGCTACATCGAGAATCAATGTTCTAAAAACTAATGTGCATGCTCGGATGAGGAGGGTGGAAACGGGAAAGACGGATGAGTGAAACGAATAAAATCTTCAAGCAGCCCGCGCACTCCTTGAACCTCCGAGTGGAGACACCGAACATCTTCATGGATTTCCAGCTGTGAAGTTTCGATGCTATGCATCCGGGAGATGAGGTCACTCTTCTCTTCCTCGGTAAGTGTCACTCTCATCGGACGTTTGCCCTTAGAAGTAGGCTTCCCCACAAATTCTCCTGTTTGCATTTCTCGAAGGGTGTGCGGCCCTCGTCGAGTAATCCGCTCTTCTGGTGTGGGCATTCGAGTCCCTTTCTCCACTTGATCGTTTTCATTAAGGTACGGAAAGAGAATCCAGCCCCAGTTTATGGTTCGTACATAGTGCATGACCTTGAGCGAGTAATCAGAAATCTCATGGCCGATGGATATGGGAACGACTTTGTCCTTCGATAAGTCCCCTTGATGAAATTTAAAGATCGCCGTTAGGATGGATCCGTATGGCATTCCAGCCTTGCGGGACCGAGAAGCGTAGTTCTTCGATTGAAAGACGTCGCCCTTGACTTTCATCCAGCTTATGACAATCGCGGCAAAGTCAATCCTGTCATTATTTAGCACTCGATACACCACATGTTTGTCTATTACAACCAACTTATGCTACGTGTTTACCTTAGGCATTATACACTTGGTGAGTGCGACCAAAAGGAGTCGAATATTAATCCCAAAATCGTTGTTCTCGAAGACCTCATCGGTGATGTCGATGATGGCTTTCGAGCTCAAAAATTCCTTGACATCAAGCTCGGTAACTCCAGATTCTTCAGTGATCGATTTCCCAGAACAAGAAAAGCCATCCGACGACAAACCAAATAATTGAGTCAAAATCTCCGAAGAGACTTTCACTACAGTTCCTCCAACCAAACTCCCTAAAACTAATGATGAGGATCCTTCACTCTCAGCAATATGAAGATTCGCGCAGAATCCGCGAGCTAACTCGGGAAAGACAGGTTCGTTACATTTGACGAAATGAGAGATACCAATAGAAGAGAAGAAATCCGAAATAACAACATTCACCCATTCCAGGCTGTGGAAATTGAAGTAGTAGCAGTCCGTAAAGTGTTCCTAAGGGAGGATTTCCGAAAATACCTTGGAAGCGGTATATGACACGAAACGAGATGCATCATATTCTGGTTCGTGGGTACGTTTTGTGCTTTTGTAAGCCTTTTCCATAGCTTTTCTGCCCTTGCTCGACATGAATATGAAAGGAATTTAAAGATTCGAAGAAAGAAATCGGGATTATATGAATCAGATTTTGGCTAGGGTTCTTGCTATGAAAGGGGATCTGAGCAATTGCGTGCGTTATGAAATGGTGAATAATTTTTTGGGCTGTACAGGGTTTATATAGGGAACTGAAATAGTTTAATTAGCATATGCAAAGAATGTATGATTATCGTACATTATGAATATATAGGTAGCTTACTGCACTGTCCAGTAGCATATATCGGAATAAGAGGATTTTAGCTAGCATATGCAAGTGATAAGTGGTTAGCGTACGCTATCGAAAAAAATCGTACAGGAGCGGGAAGTTAGCGCCCCTTAAAAGGATAAAGCTAGCGCGTGCTAGCGAATGGAACGTTTCTAAGAGATTGATTTCTCGAGTAGATAACTAATTTCAAAAATTGTCAAGATGTCCCATACCAAGTTGCAAACGAATAGTGTTAAATGATTCCTCGGGAAGAGGTTTCGTAAATATATCAGCAAGTTGATCCTTTGTCCCCACAAAAATTAAGCAAATATATTTCTTTTGCACATGATCACGTAAAAAGTGATGTCTAATGTTTATATTCTTAGTTCTACTATGCAACACGGGATTTTTGCTCAAATTAATTGCACTAGTATTATCACATAAAATAGGGGTATTTTCAAAATAAATGCCGTAGTCGCGGAGTTGATTTTTAATCTATAATACCTGAGCACAGGCAGTCCCTACAGCAACGTATTCGGCCTCAGCTGTAGACAATGCTACATTAGTTTGCTTTTTACTTCCCCAAGATATTAAGCATGAGCTAATGAAATGGCATGTACCACTAGTGCTCTTTTTATCAATTTTACATTCGCCGAGATCGGCGTCACTATATGCAATCAAATTAAAATCCAAGCAAGAAGGATACCATAGACCTACACTGATGGTCCCATTCAAGTAATGAAAAATGCATTTACAAGCAATTAAATGGGATTCCTTAGGATTAGCTTGGAATCGAGCACATAAAGACGTAGCAAATATTATGTCTGGCATAGAAGCAATTAAATATAGCAAAGATTTTATCATACCTCGATATAATTTTTGATCTACGGGTTTGCCATTTTCATCTTTTTCTAATTTCAATGATGAAGACATTGGCGTTGAAATCACTTTGCTACTCTCCATTTTCAATTTCTTGAGGAGATCGTTTGAGTACTTTGTTTGATGAATAAAAATTCCATCTTCGCATTACTTGATTTGAAGCCCGATGAGGAATGCTAATTCTCCCATCATACTCATCTCGAACTCTCCCTTCATAAGATTAGATAAATCTTGGCACAAAGATTTATTAGTAGCCCCAAAAACAATGTCATCAACGTAGATTTGGCAAACAAGTATATCATTATCCGATATTTTCACAAACAAGGTATTATCGACTTTACCTCTTTTATAGTCATTTGCAATTAAAAATTGACTTAAATGATCATACCATGCTCGGGGTGCTTGTTTCAAACCGTAGAGCACCTTGTTGAGCTTGTAGACGTGATTCGGGAATTGGTGATCTTCAAAACCGGGAGGTTGCTTGACATAAACTTCTTCTTGAATATAGCCATTCAAGAATGCACTTTTCACATCCATTTGGAATAGCTTGATCTTATTGTGAGCGGCAAATGCACATAACAAACGGATGGCTTCGAGTCGAGCCACGGGAGCAAAACTTTCTTCGTAATCAAGACCTTACTCTTGATTATACCGTTGTGCGACCAAACGAGATTTATTTCGAATTGGGTAACCGTCTTCGTCACAATTGATTTTGTGCACCCATTTGGTTCCGATAATTGTTTTATCTTTAGTAGCGGAAACTAAATTCCATACGTTATTGTGCATGAATTGAACAAGCTCCTCTTGCATTGCCATCATCCAACTTTCATCATCAAGTGCCTCAGATATATTTTTGGGAACAATTTCGGATACGAAAGCACAATGAGCCATATATTCGGTGGTTCTTCTTCGAGTTTGAACACCGTCTTCAATATTTCCAATCACGAGATCTTTTGGATGGTCTTTGATGTGCCTGCAATCTTTTGGTAAGCTCTCGATTGTCTTCATTTGGATTTCCGAAATTTTCTCCATTTCGTTTGAGGGATGAGAATCCGGAAAAATACATGCATCATCAAAATATTCTACCTTTCTCGGCGGTGAGATCATATCGTTGAATTTAACATGAATGGATTCTTCAACTTTATTTATCCTAATGTTATAAACACGATATGCTTTGCTATTCGTAGCATACCCAAGAAATATTCCGGAGTCGGATTTAGCATCAAATTTCCCCAAGTTATCCTTACAATTATTTAGGATAAACACATTGCAACCAAAAGGATGGAAGTAAGATATATTTGGCTTTTTGCCCTTCCATAAGTCATACGGAGTTTTAAGATGAGTTCTACGTACATGGACTCGGTTAATCACATAGCATGCCGTAAAAATTGCTTCGGCCCAAAAATATTGCGGAAGAGAATATTCGTTAAGCATAATCCTTGATATTTCCTCCAAAGATCGATTTTTCCTTTCAACATCCCATTTTGTTGAGGCGTTCTAGGAGCCGAAAAATTGTGATTAATACCATATTTGTCACATATCAGCTCAAACGGAGTGCAATCAAATTCACCTCCGTGATCGGTGCGAATAGAAAATTATAGAGAGACTTTTCTCATTTTGCACCAATGACACCATTTGGAAAACTCGGAAAATATATCATCTTTATGAGCAAGAAATCTAACCCAAGTAAAACAGGAATAATCATCAACAATAACCAAAGTATAAAGTTTACCATTTAGACTAACATATCTAGATGGTCCAATCAAATCCATATGCACAAGTTCAAGAATGCAGCTAGTGGAAACATCGAATTTTGGTTTAAAAGATTCTCGAGTATGTTTCCCTTTTATGCAAGATTCACACAAATGTTTCCGGTCAAATTTGAGTTTGGGTAAACCATGGACAAGATCGTGTCTCGATAAAATAGAAATGATGGGTAGAGATGTATGCCCCAATTTACGATGCCATAAATATGCATTATCATCCAAAGTAATAAGGCACTTTTCATTAAATGAACTTTTATCATTAAGATCAACAATATAAATGTTTCCACATCTCAAACCGATGAATGCAATTTTATTATTTCTAAATGCCGTGCAATGAGTTTGCTCAAAGAAAATTTTAAAACCTTCATCGCATAGTTGAGTAACGCTAAGTAAATTGTGATGCAAACCTTCAACAAATAATACTTTGTTGATAGAGGGAGAAGGTTCCTTACCGACTTTTCCGATGCCTTTAATCTTTCCCTTTCGATTGTCGCCAAAGGTCACATGTCCTTGTTCTTGATATTCGAGGTCTTCAAACAAGTCCTCGGAGCCGCACATGTGCCTTGAGCATCCACTATCAATGTACCACTTGCTTTTCCTTGGTGCCGGTACCTACAAAAATAGTGTTTCTTGGTTGTTTCGGTACCCAAGCCCTTTTGGGTCCTCCAAAGTTAACGATACTTATAGCATTCGGAATAATTGTCCCTTTTGGACCCATATTTGTTTAACTTTGATGGTTCTCAACTTTGAATGAACATTATCATGAATCGTTGTTTGAAAGGAGTTTTTGAATTCTCGGTTTCGGTTTTCTTTATTTTGTCAAGATTGATAAGGGATTGTTCCCTTTTAAATGGGTCAAAACCAAGACCGTATTTTAACAATGGGGATTTTTGAATAGATAAGAGCTTTTCGAATTTCTTGTTTCTGAGAGTAAATTTGTTCAAAATATATTTAAGCTCCTTTTGAGTTTTCATCAACTCAATATTCAAAACGTTTTCTTTTTCAAGGCATAAGTTATGGTCGAGTTCGATAGTTTTGCCTTTATTTTAAAGAGAAGATTTTTCTAGTTCTAAAGATTTTATTTTCCTCTTTAAAGACTTATTTTATTTAACAATCTCATCGTATTCTATGTTCAAAGATTCAAAAGCACTTAATAACTCATCGTCATGATGAGCTTCTTGTGAATCGCAAAAATTGAATGTATCATATTCATCATCATTAAGTTTAGAACTTACCTCGATATTTCTTTCGAAGTCGAGTGCCATGAACGCGATATTAGCATCTAGATATCTTTTAGTCTCCTCCTCGTCATCACTCCAAGACGCGATTAGAACCTCCTTCTTTTTGAATATTTCGATCTGAGGCTTTGAAGAGGATCCTCGACATTCCTTAGCATAGTGACTGGCTTGACCTCATTTCTGACAATTATTGTTGAACTTCTTTATAGGAACATAGTTATTCTTATTTTGTTCCGCCTTACCATCCCGACCAAGGAAATTTTTCCTTCTTTGAATTAGATTTTTATACCTTCTAAAGTTCTTGGCGTAAGAGGAAGTTCCTCGTCATATTTATTCTCGGGAACATCTTCCTCAACATCGCTATCAACATTGAATGCGACTACCTTTTCACGAGGATTTGTTTTAGTACCTCTAGACTTGAGGACGATCTCATAATTGATGAGTGACCCGATAAGGGCACTAAACTCGAGTTTGTTGAGATCTTTAGATTCCATGATCGCGGTAACCATAGCATCCCATTCACGTGGCAATGAGCGAAGAATTTTCTTAACTTTGTCACTACTAGATATAGGTTTTCCGAAAGATGCAAGTCCTTTGGTTATAGCCGAGAACTGATCCAACATATTTGTGATCATTTCCTCGTCCTTCATGGAAAAGAGTTCGTAGTCATCAAGAAGCATGTTGATTTTAGTCTCCTTGACTTGGGTGGTTCCTTCTTGAGTTATGTCGAGGATTTCCCAAATTTCTTTTGCGCTTTTTTAGGAGGATATCCTATTGACTTCTTCGGGATTAAGGGCGCAATAGAGAAGTTGAGTAGCACGTGAATTGATGTGCTTGTTCTTCCAGTCCTCGTCGTTGAACTCGTCGAACTTTTTCAATGATCCATCTTCTTTCTTGGCAAGTTTAGGACCAAGGGAAATGACTTTCCAAATTTCAATATCATAGGCTTGAATGAATATAGCCATTTTCTTTTTCCATGTCATGAAATTGGAACCGTCGAAGAAGGGAGGACGGTTGAGAGCATTTCCTTTGATTTGGCCAAGAAGAGCCATTTGCGGATCTTTTTCCCTTAGGTGGTTAAACCCTTAAAAAGAGACCCACTCCGATACCAACTGAAGAGATAAATTCACCACTAGAAGGGGGGTTGAATAGTGGTAATGCGGAATATCGAACTTTCTCGCGAATAAAGAAAAATGTGCGGAAAGTAAAAGACTCAAAGATTTATAGAGTTTCAGCAACTTGCATACATCCTCTATCCGACTTCTTTTTCTATTGGCTAAAGAACAACCACATACTTTTCTCATGTTCAATCGGTCCGAGCAAAACAACCGTTACAACCGCTTGTCTTCTATTGGTCCAAGCACAACTACTCTCAAAATAAACTTTGTGTATCTAGTGTTCTATCAGAACTAAACAATCCTCACTTTACAATGCCGGATCAAAGATCCTAATAACACCGGATTAGTGACTCTTAATTCGTTTCTCTTACGCTCGTGTGTGAGTGATGCAACACTCACAACCAAATGAAAAGAAAAAGTATAATAAATATTACAATGTGTATCACTCTTTGTATCTTTTCTTCTCACAAATAATAATGCAATAATAAATAGAAATCTGAGCTCGAGAATGCTTTGAATACTTGATTGCTTGAATGCTTGATGTTGTGTGTTGAGACACCCATGTGATATGGGTATATATAGTGTCAAGTCCTTCTTCATGTGCTGAAAAACGTATTATTAGCGTTCGCTAATTATCCTTCGTAGAGTGCGTTATCGAGCTTTGACTTGACTGAACTGAATGGTCATTAAACTGTACCAACGGTCATAATACACATCTAGCATGCGCTAGTCGGTCTTCTGTAGCGTGCATTATCGTCGGTCAACAGGTCTTCACTTTTGACTGTTGAATTTTGTCGGTTTGTCGCCCCAACGTCTCTTTTCGAATGGATAGAAATGTACTTAGCGTGCAATATTACATATACATTAGCGTGCGCTAACATTATTTAATATTAGCTTTCCAGATTTTACGGATCTCCTTTTTGACATTTGCGTTCCAACGGATAAGTTGACTAAACGTAGGATTTCGAACGCTTAGCGTGCGCTAACAAATGTATTGTAGCGTGCGCTACAACTTTTCTAGATAACGAACGTTAGCTTGTTAAGCGTACGTAATTGCTTCCTTGATTTGAGTGCAGAGCCTACTGGACTACCAAAATGATTTCTGGTAGCATGCGCAAGGTTTGACATATAACGTGCGATAAGGCCTCTGAATAGCGTGCGTAATTATACTTCCGTAGCGTACGCAAATGCTTTCCCTTTATCTGTCCAGACTTCACTGACTCTCTGTCTTGATTTAAGAATAACGCGATAGCGTGCGCTATATATAGATGATATCATGCGCTAAGATTGGCAACTTAGCGTGCGCTGATATTATATGCTTTGCGTGCGCTATCCATCAGGTGACTCTAACTTGACTGCAGATTACTGTCCTGACTGCAGATGACTTGCCCTCGATAGCGTGCGCTATCCTGCAGTCTGTAGCATGCGCTAGGAACATGATTTTCCTTCTATGTAACAGCTCGATGGGATAGATTTTGTTTAAATGTTTTGAATATAATCATCATCAAAATACTTTGAGTCAACACAAGGCAGAGGACAGTAGGTTCCTGACTCCAGTCACTGGGCACCAACTATCAGGTAGCGCACGCTAACATCCGGTTAGCGCATGATAAGAGCAAGGCGTCAGCTCACGCTATCAAGTACGTAGCGCACGCTAATGCGACAGGCAGAGTTCACTGGTCTACCTGGTACACCCGCTAGCGCACGTTAATAGCAGGAACTAGCGCGCGCTCAGCTAGGGTTGGTATAAATCGGACAGTTCAACCCCATTTCGTCATTTTCTTCTTTTCTCCTCCTCATCCGGGTGATTTGGGCAATTTTGGGCGATTCACGAAGAGTTATTCGAGCTGCAATCATCTAGCATCATATTCAAGCTCGTAGTTCATATTAATCAACATTAAATCCTCTCCACCACACCAAATCAAGGTAAACTTTTCTTGAATCTAGAATTTCGGGATTTGAATGTTTTCCTTCCGATCTCTTCAAGTTAGCTTACTATTATGTTGGAATATGCTGAATATTGATTATATACCTTGGATACATGTGTTCCTGCGGATTTATTGGTGTATTTTTCGGATTTGTTGAGTATTTGGGGAATTTTTTAAGAACCGTTGAGTGTTGACTTTAGAATTGTTGGGGTTTTCGATTTGTTGTTGTCGTAATCTCGAGATGTGTATTCCTATTGGATTATTGATTATTTTAATGGTGTTTTGTTGGATTGAATCACTCATTTGGAGGCTGGTTTCGATATAATTGGGGTTGGCTGTAAACAATGGAAGAATGTTTGTAATGTGTTTGTTTAAATGCCCCAATGAGTTTGGATTTGTTGTATCGACTTCTTGAATTGGTTATGATCGTAATTAAACCAAACCAAACCAATCATAACCAGTATATCCTGATCAGGGTAGGGTCTGGGGAGGGTAAGATGTACGAAGACCATGCCCCTACTTATTACGGTAGGGTGGCTGTTTCCGTGAAGACCCTCAGCTTAGTGCACAACAACATATTGAGTGAAAAATACAAAGGGAAGCATATGATGCGAAAAAACTCAATACCATACCTGAGCCCATGGCTTCATCCACATGGGACTTACCTAAGAGGAATTTGGCTACTTCACACCCGATGAACGCTGCTCAAACAGAAGATAGGTTGACTCCGCGCACAGCTCCCTGTCAAAAATACACCACACGCAAAAGGCAATAGGATAAAATATACAATAAATGTAAAAATGCAATGCTCTAGGTCAAAGATAACTGAGACAACCCAACCCTGAGGCTCTCAACTACAGTACCATTCCCAACTAAAGAATCCACAACTCTAATCTGGCGCCTCCAAGCGCACCTATCAACAGTCATGGTCTCAGAATGTTTTAAGGCCTTCAAATCCAATCTCAGCTGCTCCTCCCACGTCCTCCTCGGTCTACCTCTCCTCATCTCCCCGGCAACTACTAAACTCTTGACCCTCCTCACCGGAGCAGATGTCTGCCTCCTGCGGACGTGGCCAAACCATCTCAATCTCCCTTCCCTAACTTTCGCTGAAATGGGCGCCACTTCTAGTGCATTCCTGAAGACCCCGTTCCAGATTCTATCTAACATTGTGCGACCAAACGACCAGCGTAACATTCTCATTTCAGCTGCTTCCAACTTGCTCTCAAGTGACTTATTCATCACCCTACATTCGGAACCATACAACATTGCAGGTGGGATTACCGCTTTATAGAATTTACCCTTCAACTTTAGAGGGACTTTATTTTCGCACAGGACCCCTGTCGCTGCTCTCCACCTTAGCCACCCCGTCTTGATGCGATGAGTGACATCATCTTCACGCTCACCTTCCTTCCGAATGATCGAACCCAAATACTTGAACTTATCCGTACGGGGAACGATCTGATCCGCAATCATTACCTCTACATCTTCTTCGTTGGCCTCACCACTAAAGTTACACCAGAGATACTCTGTCTTAGACCGGATCACACGCAAGCCCTGGGATTCTAACTTAGACCTCCATAGATCCAACTTCGAGTTCACCTCCCTCCTCGACTCTGCCACTAACACAATGTCGTCAGCAAAAAGTATGCACTACGGGACGCCATCTTGTATCCCCCGCGAAATGACGTCAAGGATCAGAGCGAAGAGAAGAGGGCTTAGCGCCGACCCCTGGTGTAGCCCTATCTCAACCGAGAAATACTGGGTGTCACCATCTGGGGTCCTAACGCACATCCTAGCTTGGGAGTACATGTCTTGGATTGCCCTAACGAACGGCAACGACACCCTCCTCTCTACTAGGCTCCTCCAAATAACATCGCGCGGAATGCTATCATAAGATTTATCTAGATCTATAAACACCATATGGAGGTCCTTACGCCGCTCTCTAAACTTCTCCATAAGGTGTCTGACGAGATGAATGGCCTCAGTTGTGGACCTCCCCGGCATGAAGCCAAATTGGTTCTCTGAGATCTCAACTTCTCTTCTAACCCTGCATTCCACCATTCTTTCCCAAAGTTTCATAGTATGACTGAGGAGTTTAATACCCCTATAGTTACTACAACTCTGAGCATCGCATTTGTTCTTGAAAAATGGCCCGATAATACTATGCCTCCACTCTGTTGGCATCTTAAAACCTCTGAGGAGGATGTTGAATAGATCTGCTAGCCACTGAACTCCGACTTCCCCCAGACAAAGCCACACCTCAATAGGGATCTGATCCGGGCCTACAGCCTTAGCTCTACCCATTTTCATTAGGGCACCCTTTACTTCCTCCTTGCTGATACTTTCACAGGAACTAAACGAACGGGCAGAAGATAGACTAACTCCTTGCACCACCGAGTCACTACCCCTAGCCTCATTGAAAAGTTCAAAAAATGCCTATTCCACCTCTCCTTAATAGCCACATCGTTCACTAATACTTGGCCCAAATCATCCTTAATAAACTTAACGGGACCCAGGTCGCGCCACCCTCTTTTCTTATCTTTCGCTAGTTTAAAAATAGCATTCGGTCCTTCTTTGGTGTCTAGGCGCTTGTACATCTCCTTGTAAGCCTCCCCTTTAGCCTTAGCCACTGCCTTTTTAGCCTCTCTTTTCGCCACCTTGTACGCTACAATCTTCAAGATTCTCTCTTTTTGTAATTGATACGTATATTAAGCGAATTGTTTGTACTTGTGTTATTCAAGGTTGTTCGAGCAACCGATAACTCCATTAAGAACGTTTGTTCTAGGAAGGACATTTCATCACCGGTATTGAGGCAAGTTAATTCTTGCTCTGTTAAAAGGATAATCATTCCTTTCGTTGTTGTTCAATCATATATATAATTCATTCATCATACATCAATCATGTTGAGACTTGTAATTATCAAACTAATCATTCAATTCACGAGGAAGAACGGTTACAATCATTTCATTTGAAGCTATCACTCATTGCGTCATTATTTCACCTCGGTGAGTCATTCTTGACCCTTGTCAGATTTCTATTCATTTTTCTTCATCATGGTCGCTTTTGTTCTTGTGACCTTCCGGGATTGTATTGCGTTCCGTGTGGTATATGTGTGGAATTTTTAGTCGGGCACATTGAGGTCATTGTGTTTATGCGGGGATCCGGATACATTAGACTGTGCACATGGTAACGAGCCTCCGTGAGACTAATTAGTCCAAGTTTTGTGGGAGTTTATGCGGGACGCCGGGCACTCGGCAGGCTTGTGCACTTGCACATCCCATTCGTGGCGTGCTATGATGCCCATCGTTCAACTTAATTTCATAACTAGTTCATGTGATTATTATATTTGTTCATCTCTTGAGGATTGTTGTTCTGTGTAACCGACCCCGTTGGAGATGTTGTTTTTAGGTCATGGCAAGGCAAAGGCACAAAAAGAGAACGTTGACGGCGAGGACTCCCAGTGATACTAGTAGGGGGCCACAGTCTGTCCACTTATTCATGTTTTTTTTATGTGTATTTTACGCTGCAGTTCCGTTTGGATTTTCATTTTATTCAGTATTGTATATATTATCTTCGTATGAAATATACATGTATTCTGTATTCCCGGGTGTGTTGTAATTGAAACTCCTCATCGGAGTAATTGGTAATATAATGTGGTTCTGTACTACAGTTATATTATGTAATTCATTAATTTTCATTCGCCTGGTGGATCCTAGTTGGGGGTCCATGACACTATAATAGCCATCTAGTTTGGGGTGTTATAGAGTTGGTGTTGGAGCGTGGTTTTGAATACTACCCTTTCGAGTCGTGTCTCATTGAAATCATCGTTCATGAGACTAGTATTATTGGAATTTCGCATCACGTGTGACCTGTGCAAGCGCAAAGCCCCTCAGACCAAAAAAATAGTAAGATTTATGACGCCATGGTATAATTTCTGGCAATAAGAATCACTCATTCCCCATTCATCAGTCAACAATTCTCAATCATCATTTTCATTTTGATCATGTCGATCATGTTAACTCATTAATCACTCAGTCAATTTCATTGCTCAGTTGTTGATCCTGTGGATCGTATCATTAATCTTGTTAACTTGTTCAAGACATTCATTTCAATATTTTCATCAGATAATCATGTCACCTCAGTTGATCTTTCATGCGAAATATATAATTATTATGTGTTTTCCTACTTCAGTATGGATAGAGCTGTAAGAGAACACAGGGGAAGAGGCCGCTCGTGTGAATACCCGCACGAACGCGAGGAATAACATCAATTCAACAAGTAGCGACGCTGCCACTCATTCCCGGGAGATAACCATTCATCATCAGGAAGTCGCACCCGAGATACATCTCAATCGGAAGGTGTTCGAGTTGATCCACTCACTTTGATGCAGGGCATGATGGCCCAGATGACTCAGATGGCACGTCTGATGGAGGCGATGCAGAACTCAACCGCTCAGAATCAACAGGCTCCTCCGCCGCCACCTCAGAGGCAAGAGAGGAGTGTGAGCAGTATAATTGGCGACATCTCTCGCCAGAGACCACCTACTTTTGAGGGCTCATCTGAGCCGGCGGATATTATTCACTGGCTTGAGCATTTCGAGAAGTTATTTGCTATGGTGGAGTGTCCTGAGGGACACAAAGTTTCAGTTGCGGCCTACTATTTGGGTAAGAGCGCTCACTCTTGGTGGATATCTTTGAAGCCCACTGATGGATCTTGCACTTGGGACCAGTTCAAGACCCTCATGATGGAAAGGTATTATCCGGCCCCAGTCAGGGAGGCCAAGTTAACGGAGTTACTCAGCCCCGACACCTCAGCGGAAGAAGATGTTCTCGCCATCGCTGAGAAGTTTTAGGAGCTACTTCCATTCGCCTCATCTATTATCCACTCCGAGGCGGATAAGATCAAGTATTTTAGTAAGAGGTTGAAACCTTGTATGCGGATGCAATTGCTTAATAATCACTGCACTACCCTGGCTGAGTTCATCGAGAAAGCTCATACTTATGAGCTTACCGCGAGGGAAATTGTGAAGCATCAAACTTCATCAACTGGCAAGAAGTCAAAGAATCGTAATCAGTCCGAAGGCAGTCAGGCAGCCTTCAAGAAGCCTCGTGCAGGCCCTACTTTTCCTGAGAGACCTCCTATGGTGCCTAAACCTCTGGAATCTTAGTCCCGAGCAGCCAGTTCGGCCATCACCTGTTTCAACTATGGAGAGCATGGTCATTTCAGCACTAAGTGTCCGAGGCAGACTATCACGTGCAACAACTATGGGATTGCCGGGCATAAGGCCCGTTTCTACCGAAGAGACTCAAAACCTACTCCGATGGTTTCTCAGACCCCGAAGTAGTCGGCTATTCAGAATCAGGCCACTCCGCCCGCGTTGTTTAAGATGACGGGAGCATCTAAAGGCGCTGCCGACAGTTATCAGACAGGAGCATCCAGTTCTGGGGCTGGCAGTCCCCGAATTTACGAGATGAAGAGGACCGACGATCCGAAAGCCCGAATGATCTTAGGTATACTCAAAATTTTATCTCAACCTGTGTATACCATTTTTGATACTAGTACATTACATTCATTCATTTCCGAGTCATGTTTGAGTAGACTTCACCTGGATAGTGCTACTAGTTGTGAACCTTATGTCATTGGTCTACTAGACAATAGAAGAATTATCGGAGATCGTGAAGTTAAGAACTATCCGATTCAGCTTGAGAGCTGTGAATGGCTGGCAGACCTAATCGTGGTGGACTTACCTAAGGACGATGTAATTTTGGGTATTGATTGGATGGATAGTCATGATGCCATACTTAGTGTCTGTAAGCGTATGGTTACTATCATTTCAGACGATGGGGTCGAGTGTGTATTTCAAGGACGTAACCCCAACCGTTCCGGAAGAGTCATTAATATGATGAAAGCAGTGAAATTACTCAATCACGGGTGTGTCGGTTATTGGTGCTATATGACCAAGACCGAGAAACCATCAGTGATGTTGGCGGATATCCTGGTAGTGAGAGAATACGCCGATGTATTCCCAGACGAGTTACCTGGTTTGCCTCCACAGAGAGATGTGGAATTCACGATAGAGTTGAAGTCTAGTGCGTCTCCTATATCGAAGGCACCGTATCATACGGCCCCGACCAAAATGCAGGAACTGAAGAATCAACTGTAGGAACTGATCGAGAAAGGTTATATCCGAACGAGCGCGTATTCATGGGGAGCACCAGTGTTATTTGTCAAGAAGAAGGATGGTTCATTTCGTTTGTGCATTGATTAATGAGAGCTGAACAGGGTGACGATGAAGAATAAATATCTCGTACCCCGTATTGATGATCTCTTAGATCAACTTCAGGGAGCTTCAGTATTTTCCAAGATTGATTTAAGATCTGGGTATCATCAGTTGCAAATTAGAGAGTCGGATATCGCAAGGACGGCATTTCGAACATGCTATGGTCACTACGAGTTTGTAGTGATGTCGTTTGGGTTAACTAATGCACCTGCAGTATTCATGAAGTTAATGAACTGAATTTTCGTCGACTATTTGGATCAGTTCGTAGTTGTTTTCGTAGATGACATTTTGATTTATTCCCGTAACCGAGAGAAGCACGAACTTCACCTTCATCAGGTCCTTGACGTGTTGAAACGGGAGCAACTCTATGGAAAATTTTCCAAATGTGAGTTCTAGATGTCCGAGGTGACATTTCTCGGACACGTTATTTTATAAGATGGAGTACGTGTCGACCCTCAGAAGACGGAGGCTATCCGAGTTTGGCAACCTCCGAAGAATATTAAGGAAATCCGAAGTTTTCTCGATTTAGCAGGCTATTACCGGCGATTTGTGGAAGGAATTTCTAAAATCGCTCAACATATGACTAACCTTTTGCGGAAGGATAAGAATTACACGTGGTCTGACGCGTGTCAGCAGAGTTTTGAGGAACTCAAGAGCCGTTTAATTTCAGCGCCTTTCCTTTCTTTACCGCAAGGGATGGAAGGATTCATGGTTTATAGCGACGCGACCAGACACGGACTTGGATGGGTATTAATGTAGAACGGAAAGGTGATTCCTTATGCTTCGCAGCAACTGAGACCTTATAAGGTCAACTATCCGACCCACGACCTGGAGCTAGCGGCCGTGGTATTCACATTGAAGATTTGGCGACATTATCTTTATGGCGGCACTTGTCAGATTTTCACCGATCATAAGAGTTTGAAGTATATATTCACTTCGAAGGAGTTGAATATGTGACAGATACGGTGGTTGGAACTAATTAAAGACTATGATATTGAGATACAATACCACCTGGGTAAGGCGAATGTTGTCGCCGACGCCTTGAGCCGTAAGTCCGTTCAGGAGCAAATGCTTGCTCGTTTGACAGCTCAGAAGGAACTTCAATAGGAATTCCTAAGGCGTAAGATCGAGGTCTGGTTATAGCGAGTGCAAGGGCAACTTTGTATGCTAGAGATTTCATCGCCACTTGAGGAGGCTATCAGAGTGAAGCAGGGTTCAGACCCATTTTGGTTGTGCAATCGAGACGATGTGGCACAGGGGAAAGCCCCTGGATTTGTGGTCCACGAGGATGGAGTTTTGCGATTTAAGAACCGGTTATGCATTCCGGAGGATGACGAGTTGAAAAACTAGATTTTTAGAGAGGCCCATTCTACCCCTTATTCTATCCATCCGGGGTCTAGCAAGATGTACAAATACTTGAAACAAAATTACTGGTGGAGTAATATGAAGCGAGAAGTTGCAGAATTTGTTTCGAGATGTTTGACCTGTCAGCAAGTCAAGATAGAACATCAGTGACCGGCGGGTATGCTGAAACCGCTTCCTATCCTAGAATAGAAGTGGGAGGATATTTTAATGGACTTCATCACGAGTTTTCCAAGGTGTCATCGTGACATGAATACAATTTGGGTAATTATGGACCGTTTAACTAAGTCGGCTCATTTTCTTAAGATTAAGGATACATGGGGTCCTGAGAGGCTTGCCCAGTTATTCATTAAAGAGATCGTGAGATCTCACGGTACCCCTAAGAGTATCATTTCTGATCGTGACGGACGATTCGTGTCACATTTTTGGAAATCCGTTCATCGTTCCATGGGAACTCAGCTAAACTTCAGCAAGCTTTACACCCTCAGTCCGACGGACAATCAGAGAGAACTATTCGGACGTTAGAGGACATGCTGAGGGCATGTGTTCTCGATTGGAAAGATGATTGGGAAGCCCAATACCGTTGATCGAGTTCACATATAACAACAGTTGGCATGCTTCGACTAAGATGGCACCCTACGAGCCCCTATACGTTCATCATTGTCGATCTACCTTGTGTTGGGATGACTTATCAGAATCAATCAGCACTGATCCCAATATGCTAATAGCCGCCCACGAGTAGGTAGCATTGATCCGGAGTCGTTTGTTGACCGCTCATAGTCGACAAAAATCATATGCAGATAATCATCGTCGACCATTAAAATTCGAGACAGGTGACCACGTTTTGGTCAAGGTATCCCCGAGTCGAGGTATCTTCCATTTCGGAAAGCGGGGAAAGTTGATTTCGAGATTCATTAGACCAATTGAGATTTTGGATCGAGTAGGAGATCTGGCTTATTGATTTGCTTTACCTTCGGCCTTGAGCTGAATTCATAACGTGTTTCACGTCTCTCAGTTGCGGAAGTATGTTTCCGACCCTAGTCACATACTTCAGTTTGATGAATCGAGATCTCGGATGATCATACGTACGAGGAGCATCTTGTACAAGTCTTAGAGCGACGAATCAAACAGTTGAGGAACAAGGCGATTCCTTTGGTGAAGATTCAGTGATCGAGACACGGAGTCGAAGAGGCTACTTGGGAAACTGAGGATAGTATGGGGGAGAGTTATCCCTAATTGTTCGACCTTTAGTTTTGTGGACGAAACTCTTTTTATGGGGGGAGTATGTAATACCCGATTGTAAATTCATTTATTATCATTCAATAATCATCACTCAGTAATTTTCACTCATTAATAATCATTCATCATTCATATTCATTCATTGTGTTTCACCGTTCGGCGTACTTTTTAATCGTATATCAGTTATCATTCGTCATTTAATCCTGTTGAGACTCGAGTCGAGAACACTATCATTATCATCATTGTTGGCATCCTGTATCTGATGAGTAGTGCACGCTACATACTCTTTTTAGCGCAGGCTAATTAAGTACTGGTAGCGCACACTATCATTCAACATTAAAAGGCTTTAGAATAATTTAGGAATTCCTGGCTTACAATCAATTGAATATAAGTGAATTGAATTGAATAAAAATCATTCCTGATTGTTTGAGGTGAAAATCATAATCCTACTCCCTTATTATTATTATTATTACTATTATTATTTATTTTCTTGCAATTAGTTTAGATATAAATTCCATATAATTGTTCTTCAAATAAAATTATGAGTTGACTATATTTTGGTACTTAGTGAAATCAGTCCTCGAGGGGACGATATCTACGATCGTTGATTTATTGATGATATGGTGTTAGGATTGAGTTCCTTGTGAAGAGATCGTATTGAACCATTCAGTTCGTTGTTGTCTTCAGTTTCTATATCATCGACGGTTTTGAAGTTTCCCGATCGAGTAATGTTCGATGGAGTACTTGCGTGCCAATTTCGAGGCAAGTACCTTGTTTACATTTCTTGTTTTGTGGATATGATGATCGGTGATCGTCTCAGTGTGTTCATGCTAGTGCATTTAAGACAGACAGTCCAAAAGGCACTGTACTGAATAAGAGTATTCGTAACGCACGCTATGAGTGAAAATAATGCACGGTAGTTGTATCAGCAGCGCACGCTATCGGCTTTCATTAGTGCACGCTACTCGTGTAATTGTGGCAGGTAGTCCAGTAGGCACTGGACTGAATTGGAAATTCGTAGTGCACGCTATATGTGAGGGTAGTGCACGCTAACTGTTTTAGTAGCACACGCTAAGTTATCGGTGGCACCCTAAGGCGAGCAGGGCAGAGGACAGTAGGTTCTGGACTCCAGTCACTGGGCACCAACTATCAGGTAGTGCACGCTAACATCCTGTTAGCGCACGCTAAGAGTAAGGGATTAGCGCACGCTACCAAGTATGTAGCTCATGCTAACGCGGTAGGGAGAGTTCACTGGTCTACCCGGTACACCCGCTAGTGCATGCTAATAGCAGGATCTAGCGCGCGCTCAGCTGGAGTTGGTATAAATAGGACATTTCAACCCTATTTTGTCATTTTCTTCTTTTCTCCTCCTCATACGGGCAATTTGGACGATTTTGGGTGGTTCGCGAAGAGTTCTTTGAGCTTCAATCATCTAGCATCATCTTCAAGCTCCTAGTTCAGATAATCAACATTTAATCCTCTCCACCACACCAAATCAAGGTAAACTTTTCTTGAATCTAGAATTTTGGTATTTGAGTGTTTTCCTTCCGATATCTTTAAGTTAGCTTGCTATTATGTTGGAATATGCTGAATATGGATTATGTACCTTGGATACATGTGTTCCTACGGATTAATTGGTGTATTTTTTGGATTTTTTTGAGTATTTGGGGAATTGTTCAAGAACCCTTGAGTGTTGATTTTAGAATTTTTGGGGTTTTCGATTAGATGTTGTCGTAATCTCGATATGTGTATTCGTATTAGATTATTGATTGGTTTGATGGTGTTTTGTTGGATTGAATTACTCATTTGGAGGTTGGTTTCGATATAATTGGGTTTGGTTGTAAACAATGGAACAATATTTGCAACGTGTTTGTTTAAATGCCCCAATGAGTTTGGATTTGTTGTATCGACTTCTTGAATTGGTTATGATCGTAATTTATACGTATATTAAGCGAATTGTTGGTACTTGTGTTATTCAAGGTTGTTCGAGTGACCGATAACTCCATTAAGGATGTTTGTTCGAGGAAGGACATTTCATCACCGATATTGAGGCAACTTAATTCTTGCTCGGTTAAAAGGATAATCATTCCTTTCGTTGTTGTTCATTCATACATATAATTCATTCATCATACATCAATCATGTTGAGACTTGTAATTATCAAACTAATCATTCAATTCATGAGGAACAATGGTTCCAATCATTTCATTTGAAGCTATCACTCATTGCATCATTATTTCACCTCGGTGAGTCATTCTTGACCCTTGTCGGATTTCTATTCATTGTTCTTCATCATGGTCGCTTTTGTTCTTGTGATCTTCCGGGATTGTATTGCGTTCCGGGTGGTATATGTGTGGAATTTTTAGTTGGGTACATTAAGGTCATTGAGTTTATGCGGGGATCCGAACACATTGGACTGTTCACACGGTAACGTGCCTCCTTGAGACTAATTAGGCCAAGTTTTGCGGGTGTTTATGCGGGACGCCGGGCACTCGGCAGGCTTGTGCACTTGCACATCCCATTCGTGGCGTACTATGATGCCCATCGTTCAACTTAGTTTCATAACTAATTCATGTGATTCTTGTATTTGTTCAACTCGTGAGGATTGTTATTCTGTGTAACTGATCCCGTTGGGGATGTTGTTTTTAGGTCATGGCAAGGCAAAGGCACATGAAGAGAACATTGACGGCGTGGAGTCCCAGTGATACTAGTAGAGGACCCCAGTCTGTCCACTTATTCATGTTTTTTTGATGTGTATTTTTCGCTGCAGATCCGTTTGGATTTTCATTTTATTCAGTATTGTATATTTTATCTTCATATGAAATATACATGTGTTCTGTATTCCTAGGTGTGTTGTACTTGAAACTCCTCATCGGAGTAATTGGTAATATTATGTGGTTCGGTATTACAGTTATATTATGTAATTCATTAATTTGCATTCGTCTGGTGGGTCCCAGTTCGGGGTCCATGACACTGTAATAGCCGCCTAGTTTGGGGTGTTACACCCAGAGGGGTTAGCAATTACGCTAGTATAAGTAATCAAGGCAAACCATTCACTTACACATTTTATAGTACATGCATCAAATCATTCGAAATCAAAATCAGGACATGTCTTTTCCCGAAAAACAAACAGTCAAATATCACAGTTCAATCTTGCCTAGGAACGGGGTGAAACCATTGATCCCATCCGAGGCCTCTAAGGACCCTCCCGGACTGGCCATAGTTAGAATTTAAAATCACGCATATGCATCGCCTAGGACGGGGGCGAAACCACTGGTCCCATCCGAGGTCTCTATGGACCCTCCCGGACTGGCTAGCCAACAAGCTCGTGAATCAGGACACAGATTCCCCTGAGGCCCCGTCGGATCCTCCCGGAGTGAGCAAAGCACACACATATACATTACCATTTCATGTTAAGCATAAAGGTTTCACGAGAATACTTGCCTTGAGTAATTAACGACGAAATGGATGGAACGGAAAATCAACCACGATCACTAGGAACCGACAATCCCGAACCTAACGATTCGAAGAATACAATCACAACTATTTATACACGAGTACGAAAATGGAAGACACCCAAAAACCTACCTATGATTCATGTAAATTCGTACAAAAATAACAACGAGGGCGGGTCGCGACCGAACCCTCTCGATTATCACAAATGCCACAAAATTTACCATGAACTCGAAGGGAAAACATGAATACCACTAATATTAACCACACACATCATGGATTAATCAACAGTATGGAACAATTCAGACAAACCTCGAAAACCCCCAAATTACTTAAATGTAGGGTTCTAAGAGCTTACCTCAGATTGAAGAAGGAGAAAAAGTGTTGGTGTTGTTAATATACACGAAGAACTCAAGAAAGATGATCGCTTGGAGTTACAAGCCTTCGAATCGCCCGAAAATTGCCCAAGAGCCGCCTAAATAGCCCAGTCGCGGAGGAGAAAGAGAAGTGTGTAAAAATAGACGAATCTGGGTCAACTCTCGAGTATATATAACCATATGGTTTAGCGTGCTAACGGCTCATGGTTAGCGCGTGCTAACCAGCCAAAACTGGTCCAGAACCTGCGGTTCTGACCCGTTAGCGTGCGCTACCAGAAAATAACGTGCGCTAACAGTCCCCCGATAGCGCTCGCTATCGAGCTATAGCGTGCGCTACCTGTTTGTCATCCAGAGTCCAGAAACATTCTGCCGCAACTGGAATACCACATTAGCGCATGCTGCCACACACTTAGCGTGCGCTAAGCCCCGACTATAGCGTGCGCTAACCCACAGACTTAACGTGCGCTAAACTGCTCGTCCAGAGAGCAGAAACAACCTAATGCCATTGCTATACTCGAATCATTAGTGCGCGCTACTAGGCAAATTTAGCGTGCGCTACACAATGACGTTAGTGTGCGCTACGCAACGAAATTAGCGCGCGCTAACGAGTGCAGACAGTAGTGCAGACAGCACTCGAAGATGGAAAACAGCAAATTCTTCCTCGGATGAAAACAACGCGCACCCGACACCAAACAATGGACTGAAGAAGACACACAAACGACGAGTTCGAGTCAGAAATAAAGCACTTAAAATAAAACACGATTCTGACTACCCAAAGGTTCGGAAAACGACAACGATAGTAATTGCCCATAACTTTGGGAAATTATAGAACGACCCAAAACATCTGAAATACACGATACACGATCAAAACACCAAACGAAAGCTCACAACATGCATAATAACATAAGACGGATTTACGGCAGTCCTGAAATGGCGGTTCCGAACAGCGATTACGAGAGTCGAACCAAATAGCGACGGAAATGACAATAAACGTGGAATTGAGTCAAACAAGTCCGAAACAAGCTCAGATGATAAAAAGTACAGTATTAAATATTCACGAAATATTCATACAGTTACAAGCGAGTCACTAAAAATGAAAAATACACGAAAAATGAAAATACCGGAAAATGAAAAATGCGGATATTACAATCAAGTGGTTGAACGGTGTCTTTTCTGGTTCTTTTTTCTTGTAGGAAGGTCCTGATGCTCAGCTGAGTTCTTCCTTTCTAGAGATTTGAGCTTGTTCCAACCTATGGATAGTTAATTATAGGTGGAGGGAGGATTCTAGGTATAACAACTAGGGATTCTTGCCTCCATTTACTTCTCATTTCTTCTCCCTTTTTGTCAGCATCAATAAGGTGTCCCAACCACTCTTCCACTTTTGTCATGAAGTCTTACATGCCAAGGCATTCCGACTAAGGCAGGTGCTGGGGAAGATTTCTTTATGTTGAACAAGGAATCCATTTTGCTGTCCAGCTTTCTCAGATAAGGTTCAACTTTGGTGGCCAAAAGTCCTACAACTACCTCCTGAACCATTTTCCTAACGAGTTCAGCAAGGTTCTAAGGTAACTGATCTGCAGATGATTGATATGTCTGATCTACTCGGTTGTCCGAGGTAGTTGTTTTTTCAGCAAGGGGAGAATTGGCTGAAGAATGTTCCCCCCGATTTTTATACTCCTTTTCGTCCCTTGATTGTTCAATATTTTTACATCCATCTTGATCAGGTCCACCCTGATCCTCAACATGATCAGAGTCATCCTGATCATCATCTATCTTCTCCTCCACCTTTTCCTCATCTTCTTCTCTTTCTTCTTCTTCTTTTATCTCACTTGCTTTCTTTTCCATTTTTCATTCCTCAACTTTTTCAACCTTCTCATTTTCAACTCTGACTTTTCAACTATATCATCCCTATCCAAGTTAAGATTTATCCCTTGGGCCACCCCTTCCATTATATAGCGAATGAATTGGTCCATATTTCTTTAGAAATTGTTTTTGAACCAATTTTCATCCAGTGGTATACTCATATCAGTTTCACTGTAGAACAAATTGATGAGTTGCTCAGTGGTCATAGGGTATTCCCGTCCACTCCTCTCAACTAAATTCTCAAGAGTAGTAAAGTTAAGGGACCTCAACTTCTTCAGGTCCTTATATGGAGGTATAATGGAAAGCTCGAAATATGTTTCCTTACCATTTTAAGTTGCTTCTTGTTTAGCTGGAATAAATTGTTGTCATTGAGTTTGAACTTGTAGTGAATGTTGGCTTCCTCAATATTTATTGTTCTTCAGCTTCTGCTTCCTCAAGAGTGTTCGGAAGCTCCAGGAGTGGTCAGTAGGGATGTGATTCTCTTCTTCCTTTTCTTCTAACAGGACCATCTTGGTTGTCTGAGCTGCTGGCACTTCAGTTGGAATGCTTTGAGTTTCAGTTGGGATACATGACTCATCTATCATTTCAGCTACTGAAATCTCAACAATGGTTTCTTCTGAGGACTCAGTTAGGTAACCAACTAATCCTTTAACTCTTTTTGTTGCATATTCAAGTGATAATTCGACGATGATGACCCCCTTGATTATTCAGCTATTTTACCTCCATGTTGATTAGGTCCACCCTGATCCTCATAATGATCAGAGTCATCCTGATCATCATCTATCTTGTCCTCCTCATTTCCCTCATCTTCTTCTTCTTTCTCACTTTCTTTCTTTTCAACTTCTCATTCCTCGACTTTTTCAACCTTATCATTTTCAACTCCAACCTTTTCAACTATCTCATCCCTCTCCAAGTTAAGATTTCTCCCTTGGGCTACCCCTTCCATTATATAGAAAATGAATTGGTCGATATTTCTTTGGAAATTGTTTATGAACCAATTTTCATCTAGTAGCACACTCATATCAGTTTCATTGCTGAACAATTTTATGAGTTGCTCAGTGGTCAGAGGGTAGTCCCATCCACTCCTCTCAACTAAATTTTTAAGAGTAGTAAAGTTAAGGCACCACAACTTTTTCAAGTCCTTATCTGCAGGTAAAATGGAAAGCTCGAAATATGATTCCTTACCATTTTAAGATGCTTCTTATTTAACTGGAATGGATTGTGGTTGTTGAGGTTGAACTTGTAGTGAATGTGTGCTTCCTCAATTATTTCTTGTTCTTTAGCTTTTGCTTCCTCATAAGTGCTTGTAACACCCCCAAAAATCCACCGGGAATATTACACACTGTAGACCCCTTTATAGTGGGATCTACCAGGCTAATTACCACGAGATGATAAACGTGTGACCAGCCGGGGTCAAACTACATACCGACCCTGACCGATAAGGTCAAATATTAAAATAACCAACCGATAGGGTCACATGACAATAAATCAATCCGAATAAAAACTCATTACTGAACTTAGCCACACAAGGGTCAAGATACAATATAGTGGAAGACTGAAGATAACACAACAATACAATAACATCAAGCTGAACTCTAACTCTTGATTAGTATCGCGGCTCGCCTTCTTCCATGCCATTCATGTGATTGCTCCAATGAACTAAGCATACCTGAAATGCTTGAAACGCATTTCCCCTATTTAAGGGGTTAGTATTTGAATGGCTAGTACAAATATTCCAATCAAACAAAATATACCGCGCAAATATCCATTATAATAATAACAATGACAAACCATGAAGGAAGTTCCCGAGAGGTTTTCAATGTTTAAAGTATGACTTAAGTCCTTGAAAATAATTTATCAACTCAGGAGTTTTTATAAAATGACAGAAAGTCTTTTTGGACTTCATGTCCAAGATTATAAAATCTATCCTGAAAATATTAGGGTCTCAGCCCAAATCTCATTTCATGTAACAAACATTTTCAAATATAGGAAATCCTTCTGGACCTTAAATCATTAGTTCTAAAACCATTTCAAGATAATTGGGTCTCGGCCCAAAGTCATTTTTATGCAAAGCAATCTTTACACAAACGTTAGGGTCTCAACCCAGATTTCCTTTAACCCATAATGCTCGGAAACTGTAACGAAGTCCGCATTCTGACACCGAAACATTACAACCAAGGAACAAAACATATGAAACACATATTCGAGTGCCATTCTAGACAAGTACTAAGATCGTATATAATGTATCTCAACATCGAGAACAAAACGTTGTGATATTCCGGGCATATCACAGTTATCGAAAACATCAACATCATCTTCATGATGAAAAACTACACATGGTAACCCGCGGCCGTACCCATTAGTACCGGCTACCGGAAGCCCAGTAGGACCCTCCCATGTTGGGAAACCACTTCCACGGCCGTACCCATTAGTATCGGCCCCCAGAGGCCCCATCGGACTCTCCCCAGGTGGAATAACAACACACACACGTTTGCAAAACTGCATGTCTCGATTGTTAGTCACAATATATATAGTCAAGGCACTTGCTAGAAATAGCCATTTATCCGACACATAACTACGACCGATACAGCTTAGCAACCACCTAACAACTCTAGATGCATCGCTACACATCAACAGGTATAACAACCAACAAAACCATTACAACCAACCCAACTCTATGACACCCAACTCTATCCACACAACCCAGTGATCACCGAAACATCACAACACACGTCTAAGTGTACTATAAATGACACCACTTATCTATTGACATGCCTCTACGACAAGCAACAAGACGACTCTAACTTAACATAACATCCATAACGACCCATATAATGCAAAATAAACAAAAATGAATAATCATCAAAAATTCATTATACAACCTCAATTCACACAATATAAATCGTATATACAAGAATACTTGCCTCAGAGAGGAACACGTGAACGCCCGTCGAACACGGCTCAACATGATCACTATGAGTAGATTAACTGAAAATAACGGGAAACGCATCTACAAATCGAAGGAAAACCCATTGAGACATTATTTGAACATTAAATGCTCAAGACTTCTATAGAACATAAAATCACGATTCAGATTATACAAAACCGAAATATGGATATAAAATCCATAGGATCCGAAATATGGATATACAATCCATAAGATATGTTCAACATTATCATAAAATACTAATTAAACTATCAAAAATGGATTGAAAATGAAATCAAGAACAAATCTCCAAAAGAAGTCAACTCTAGGGAAATCAAGAAAAATACCTCCATTCGATGAAGAACAATGGATTGGATGATGTTATAATCACCTACAACCCTCTAAAAGATCTTTTGATGGAGCAAAATTGACCAAAAGTCCGAACCCTAGTCTGATCGCCTCAAACGTCACAGAAGAGGGAGAATTGAAGGAGAAATGAGAAAACACGACTGCTGTCCAGTTTATATACTGGACAGCTTATCGTGTGCTAATCATACTGACTAGTGTGTGCTATCAAAGAAACAATATAGTATGCTCAGCCCCTCCGAATAGTTAGTGTGCGCTAATCACAAATCTTAGCATGCGCTAACGAATTCCAATTCCAGTCAAGTAGCCTCTAGACGGTCACTGACTACCAATTAGCATGTGCTAACTCACACGATAGTGTGGGCTAACTATTGCTCAATAGCGCACAATATAATATTACACAACGTGCGCTATTCCTGCTACACAGGCTGCAGATCGGCTCCAAGAGCTCGACACAACAATTCGATGAAACTACAATCAGGTAACTTGTGACGAAACGCTAACGGACAACACTCACGATTCGGATGAAAACAAACATGTGCTAAAACACAACACCTGATCATGTAAACACGGTACCACACAATCTACTGTAACTAATAAACATGGTAACACGATATCACACATGTCGGTCAATGAGAAAACAATCCCAACCACTTGACAATAGACAAACATTCCGCAAAAGATGGTAAAAAATTCAAGACAACCAGAAACGAAAAACTTGGGTATTACATTCTACCCCACTAAAAATAAGTTTCGTCCGGAAACTTGAAACAAGAGCATCAATGTACTACTTAACAAAACATAAACGTTCGACCAACAGATGTCAAATATCCTTACGAGATACAATCCACAATACATAACACATCATACTAACGCTGGACACCACCGGTCCCTGCATAAGTAGGGGTGAAACTCCGGTTCTCGAACATCTAGCAACGGTCTCGCAATGTACTGCCTGGTGTCCCACTTGACCACATTCGAAACAGTTCACCTGTGGCGAGCGATAATTCTGCCGTACATGGACTACATGAATGTAGTTGAAGCATGTTTTTACACCGCTCACTTATCTCACTACAGGAGTAAGTTTGTTGGACTGATCAGACAAACGAGAAGTCCTCCTAGAAAATAGATTTGAATCATCAGGTTCATGGGACTCGCTTCTATGTCCAGGTGAGGTGCTACCCGTAATCTTCTGCCTCTTACTCTGTGGACCCACCTCCGTCATAGGAATGGCCCTATCAGTGGTCACATTTGATCTAGATACTTCATCACAGTACTGCACTCGATTCCCCTCGTGTTCACAATTATCGCGAGCTACCAGCGGCTTCTTACAATTTGCGCGTACATGACCAGAAACATTACAGTTAAAGCATCTAGGCAAGTTACGCATAGTCCAAGATAACGCCCTAGATCTCCTAGATTTTCCAGCTGGCCTAGAAGGTTCCACAACCGATTGATACGGGGGTTGAGGTTTATGGACCTCGTTCCCTTACTTACCGATGAATCCCCTGAATTCTTCTGCTCCATTGCCACGGACATTGGATTCGTCAATGATAAAGTCATTACGAATGTGGATTTCTACCAATAATGACATTCTCTCCGACTACTTGCCTCTGATCACGTGCCTCACCATGCTTTTGACTACGTCCACAACTACAACCCCGACCTCGTCTTCTCGGCATACTGAACACACAACCGCTCAGCACTATGGAACACAACATCGCATAACAATACCCATAATGCATATTCAGCGCAACATACCAACGTAAGGCAATAATATCATCACATAAAATATCCACTCACGAAAGTTACACGAGTACAATAATTACAATTGCAATAAATGGAACTTACCGTTGTAACTGATGGACCACATGACCATATCAACAGAAAATTTACGATCATTGCAGATACAAAAACAGACATGGCCACAACAAATCACTCGTCATAGTAGTAAATCTTTGATAACGTTCTTTTCCAAAAAGTCCCCGAGATATTTGTTTAAATAGTAAAATTTTAAAATCTAAGTTCATAATTTTTTTTTCGAAATAAGATTGGAAAATGCTTTTGGCACCTCGGGCTGTTTTAACCAAACTATAAGGAATAGATCGAAATTGTTTATTTCCGAAATCATTTGCAAAACCATGTTCCAGAATATCTAAATCCATCAAAACATCATCATAAAGAGAAATCATGTCGCTACGTATCCTGATCACAAATAACAAAACAGGGTTATCCCATAGCCATGCCCCTTAGCATCGACCCCCAGAGGTTCCACCGAACCATCCCCAGGTGGGAAACGATTCATACTCGCACTAAATATTTCCATAGATCAACAGTCAAGTTGGAATAAAAAGATACGGGCTACAAAGCAAACCCAAAACCACGCCACACAACAATTGGGTACTCAACCTGTAACACCCCCAATCCACTCAGGGATATTACACGCCATAGACCCTTTCTTCAAGGATCTACAAGTTTGGTAACTGAAATCGAACATCTCAACATCGCCTTTAAGGCTAAAATGACACAGTAGACCGATTTGGTCTTTCAATCAATGCATACAACTCAATCTCAATACATGCCCACGCAGGGGTCAAAATACAACACACTCCCATACAACGGGGCAAATACTGCAGCGGAAATAAAGTACAACCAAACCAATACGACATCATACGGAACCTCATATGATTAGTATCAGTCATATTTCATCATCCTTCATGCCGACCCTGTGTTAGGCTCCCCAAAACCTGAATGCAAAACAGACATCCACTCCCCGATTTCTCGGGGTCAGCAAAATCCCACTACTTTGTTAGTGCAAATACATAATCATACGAAATGTAATAAACAAGTAGAATTAACAAATCGGGTACGACAATTAACTACCAAAGCCTTCCCGAGAGGTTTTATTCATTAGAAAGCAATCAATGAAGTGTTTGAAAATAAATTCCTCATCTCAGGGATTTTAAAAGTAGAAACCTTGGTGGACCTCGAGTCCTTAGTTGAAAAATAACCATTTCAAAACGAATGGGTCTCGGCCCAAAATTCACTTTCCATAAAACGACCTTTATAAAATAGTTGGGGTCTCATCCCAAATCTCCTCAAATCACAGTGCACAAGAACAATAGCAAGGTCCGTTTTCCAACATCAAAACCTCACAACTAAAGGACTAAACACATACGACAAAATACAATAGTGCCATAGCCAAGTAGGCCAAATGAACAATTTACCTCTTACACACTTATTCAATGCATGCAATCATGAAATCACCGTTCAAAAACACTCATTTCTGGAAATGCCATAACTCAAAACACATTTGTAAAATGCACCACAATTAACTGTTGATCCACCCCTCCGTGGACCCCTACCGAGATCCCGTCGGATCTAACCCGTAGTGGTTAAAAGCAAAGCTCATCGATCCACCCCTCCATGGACCACTACCGAGACCCCGTCGGATCTAACCCGTAGTGAGCATACACACACACACGTTACTCATGCAATACTGATATGCTAAGAATGTAAGTTCATTAAGAATACTTACTAGAGATGGCCACTTACCCGGCACCATTATCATACTCATCACAATACCACCATCATGATCAATTAATCACAACAAAACAACATAATTAACACGGAATACACGATTCCATAACATTAAACAAGGAGGGATATCATTAAAGCCCTCAACTTTCAAAATAATTAAATCATAATCAACTTACACGAATCATATTCACGAGGGTAAACCAACCATCGTCAATCCAACATGTAAACTCTATTTACAGGACACAAATTGTATAAGAAAATACTTGCCTCGAAACTAAGATCGAAATGAGACGACGAATGGGATGCGATCGGGCAGCCCCGTACTCCTGAACATAATCAAGAACACGATAGCACCGCGAACACTACGAGGATAACACCGCACGAATTACCAACACAAAACGGTGATCAACTCGGAATCCTCGAGCACCTATAATCCTCCGGAAGAAACAACAAAAACATGATCACAACGAGGATCGAGACCAACAACACTAGGAATCACATCAAAACATCGAACGAAACTCATTAAAACATTTAATCGAACATTAAATGTTTAATGATTCCCAAGAACACTCAAATCGCCAATCGAGTTAAACCAACTCAAAATACGGATATAAAACCCATAGAGCACGATTAATAACATCATATAGCACCAACCAAATCATCAAAATTGGACTAGGGTCAAGGTTAAGAACAAAACTCCAAAAAGTCAACTCTAGGGAAAAATGGAAAAATATCTTGATCCGACGAAGAACAACGGATTAGATGAGGTTACAATCACCTAGAACCCTCCAAGACACCTTGGAATGGGACAAAATCGACCAGAAGTTCGAACCCTAGTAGCCCTCATCTCAAACCCGCGGAGAGGGGGAGAAATGAAGTGGCACCAACCACTAGTAGCCTCTGGAATGTTTCTGCACCAGTCCAGTAGCACCAACCACTAGTAGCCTCTGGAATGTTTCTGCACCTCTAGTTAGCGTGCGCTACAACACCCGTAGCGTGCTCTAACAACTGCACCTTAGTGCGCGCTAACCATCTGGATGTAGGGTGCGCTAACGACTCTGAAATAACAGAAAGAGTACCCTCAAAAATGGGTACGACGACGGATTTCTCCGGCCGAATCTTCAAGTCCAAGATACAGGCGGAAAGCTCCAAAACATGATCATACTAAGAGCTTCAGCTCTGACCAAACTCACATGCGACCATGAAAAGAGTCGAAACAATAAATACGAAGGCTGATACCCACAACTTTAGGAAATTATAAAATGGTCGAAAATGCCCGAAAATCACGATACGTGATCGAATAACCAAACCAAAGCTCACAATATGTCTAACAAAGTTAAGCGGACTTACGGGGAACACGAAACAACAGTTTCGAAAAAGATTCGCAATAATCGAACTCGAATGCGGAAAAGTCGCCAAAAAGCACGGAACTCAGCAAAACGACTCCGAAAGGAACTCAGATGTCAAAAATTGAAGAATTAATCATTCTCAGAATGACGAAACGATCACAAGAGAGCCGTTAAAATGGACTCCTGCCAAAAAGAAGAAATTTACCGAAAATCGAAATTGCGGATATTACATACTACCCTCCTAAAAAGAAGGTTCGTCCCGAAACTTAATAATAAGTAGGGAGGAACAATATCCCACCAGGAACATCTCAACGAGATACACGAGAATGTATAGCTTACGCCCATCGGCGAGATGTTACAAGAACGCAAAGGAACACATGGCGTAGAAACACGCTCAACGACAACCATCACAATGCCACAAGCAGGGGCATAACGAAATCAACGAGTGCCAAGCATCACCAAACAAATAAGGCAATCAGGTCAATTGTCCGATCAATCACAAAACAAAGGTACCTATTACTAGGAAACACGCACAGTCAAGAAAATAGAACATAAACACAAAACGATCCGCAAGTATGACCACGAGGAACTCTGACCACGCCGAAATTCTCGAAAACCTCACTAGGCATCTCCGTGTCCCTTCAGAGCAGAGACGCAAACTCGATCCCCGAACCTCTCAGCTACCATCTCGCAATGCACGGCTCAGTGTCCCAATTGACCGCAATCGAAACAGCTGACTAACGGTGAACGACAATTCTTCACTGAACGAGTTCAGGCATTCAACAATCAGACAACCACTATCGAATCTCAATGATCGAACAACACGATCGAACACAATGATCGAACAAAAACGGTCGACTAAAAACGATCGAACAACAATGATCGAACAATGACCCCGAAGTTCACACCTCAAGTCAAGATATTAAAAGAACTTGTAGAAACTAAAAGACGTAAATTTCGAACAAGGTTCACAAGAATCAAACCGAACTCAGAAAAGTCACAACGATAAACAGATTGATCCGAAACAAGGTCACAACTCGTTCGGATGGTGACAACCGAGATACCGAACAAGTTCAGAAAGTACCAACGAACACTAGCGAGTCGACAGAATTGAGAAAGAGAAAATGCAGAATTCAAAAATAATACGGGTATTACATTCGACCTCTTTTAAAAGAAGTGTCGTCATCGAAACTCACAACAACGAAAGTAAGGTAACAATACAACAAGCAACCGACAGGAACATCTTTTAGGTGCCTCTCAAAGCCAATCCTGACATCCGTGTTGAAGTTCGTACCCCGAAAGGCTCGGTAACCAACTCGCAAAACTAGATTCTGTGACCCTCGAGTCCACACTTGCAATCTGCTACTGGCGGGGAAGGACAATCGCACGTACATGCTCCGGCACATTACAGATGAAGCACCTCGGCACCCCGAAAATACAACTGCTAGGTACAATGGAATATAACATCGCAAAATAACATACCGGAGATGCCAACTCAGCACAACATATCAACATAAGGCAACCCACATACACAGAATAACAGCAACAACGGCATACATCCGGTGATTTCAACGGCCCGAATGATAACCAGCACACAATCACAAAACATAATTAAACAATCACAGATGTACACAATCACACAAACCCGAGCTCTAACGGCTCGCACAGGTGCGATAACACGTAGATCACCACGAAATGACAACATTAAGGACCAACATCACACCTCTCACAAAGGGCTAACACAATAGATGTGTGGTGAACGACTCAACGCTCACACCACTAATTCAATCACTACTCGGGGGTTAACCCCCTAACAATAGTGCGAACATCATACATACATTCCCGGACCGCACACAGGAACGATAGGTTTCAAAAATGAAAACCACCTTTTTGGAAACAATTTTGGGAACATCAGTTGGTCTTGAGTATCATATTTCGAAAAATAATAACACAAACATGAAACATCGTTATCGGGACTTTGAAAAACCATCTTGCGTTTGATAAAAATGAGAACTCCTTTCTTTTAATTAAAACTTTCAGAAATATTCGACCCTTGGGTCTAAGCAAATGCATTTCCAAATTACTGAAAATATCTCAAAATATTTTGGTTCTCAAGGTAGAAGAATCTTGAAACATACTGCGGCACAAGCAGGCACCTTGAAAATACTGCGAGAGAAAATAACCCATTTTAAAAGTGCGTCTCGAAATTTATTTTCTAAGATACTCAAGGTTTTAAGAAATCCAATAGGCCAGAATGCCCAAAACTCACACGTATCAACATCAGCTTATACACCTCATAGTACACGCATCAAATCGTTTAAAATAAACAATACATGTCTTTTACCGGAAAACAAACAGTCAACAATACATTAGCAGCGTCACCACTCCTCATATAAACAAAAATATGAGAGTCGAATAACCACATATCACGAAATCAAAATCCACAGAAGGATTCCATCACTTAACAAAAAATCATACAAGTAGCTCATGTCACACGAGGCACAACGCAAAGAAGAGAGACTTACATCTACATGTCGCACGAGGATGATGATCGCCCCATGATACTAATCACGACCAACAAACTCAGACGACGCGTCGCGACACGACTCAGTCAGACAAAATATGACAAGACAAGACCTGAAAACGCACAACTCGACCTGACAGCTTAGGTTTCCACAACCTAATCTCCGATACCATATATGTAACACCCCCAATCCACTCAGGAATATTACATGCCGTAGACCCTTTCGTCAAGGATCTACCAGGCTGGTGACTGAAATCAAACATCTCAACATCGCCTTTAAGGCTAAAATGACTCAGTAGACCAATTTGGTCTTTCAGTCAATGCATACAACTCAATCTCAATACATGCCCACGCAGGGGTCAAAATACAAGACACTCCCATACAACGGTGGAAATACTGCAGCGGAAATAAAGTACAACCAAACCAATACGACATCGTACGGAACCTCATGTGATTAGTATCGATAATCTTTTATCATCCTTCATGCCGACCCTGTGTTAGGCTCCCCAAAACCTGACTGCAAAAAAGATATCTACCCCCCAGTTTCTCGGGGGTTAGCAAAATCCCACTATTTTGCTAGTGCAAATAACTAATCATACGAAATGTAACAAACAAATAGAATTGACAAATCGGGTATGATAATGAACTACCAAAGCCTCCCCTAGAGGTTTTATTCATTAGAATGCAATCAATGAAGTGTTTGAAAATAAATTCCTCATATCGGGGATTTTAAAAGTAGAAACCTTGTTGGAACTCAAGTCCTTAGTTGAAAAATAACCATTTCAAAACGAATGGGTCTCGGCCCAAAATTCACTTTCCGTAAAACGATCTTTATAAAACAGTTGGGGTCTCATCCCGAATCTCCTCAAATCACAGTGCACAAGAACAATAGCAAGGTCCGTTTTCCAACATCAAAACCTCATAATTAAAGGACTAAACACATACGACAAAATACTCTAGTGCCATCCTATCCAAGTAGGCCAAATGAACAACTTACCTCCTACACACTTAGTTAATGCATGCAATCATGAATTCACCGTTCAAAAACACTCGTTTCCGGAAACGCCATAACTCAAAACACATTTGTAAAATGCACCACAATTAACCATTGATCCACCCCTCCGTGGACCCCTACCGAGACCCCGTCGGATCTAACTCGTAGTGGTTAAAAGCAAAGCTCGTCGATCCACCCCACCGTGGACCCCTACCGAGACCTCGTCGGATCTAACCCTAGTGAGCATACACACACACACGTTACTCATGCAATACTAATATACTAAGAATGTAAGTTCATTAAGAATACTTACTAGAGATGGCCACTTACCCGACACCGTTATCATACTCATCACAATACCTCCATCATGAACAATCAATCACAAGACAACAACACAATTAACACGGAATACACGATTCCACAACACTAAACAAGCAGGGATATCATTAAAGCCCTCAACGTTCAAAATAATCAAATCATAATCAACTCACACGAATCATATTCACAAGGGTAAACCAACCATCGTCAATCCAACATGTAAACTCTATTTACAGGACACAAATCGTATAAGAAAATACTTTCCTCGAAACCATGAACGAGACGACGAATGGGATGCGGTCGGGCAGCCCCGGACTCCTGAACATAAACAAGAACACGATAGAACCCCGAACACTACGAGGACTACACCGCACGAATTACCAACACAAAACAGTGATCAACTTGGAATCATCGAGCAACTATAATCCTCCGGAAGAAACAACAAAAACATGATCACAACGAGGATCGAGACCAAAAACACCAGGAATCACATCAAAACATCGAAGGAAACTCATTAAAACATTTAATTGAACATTAAATGTTCAATGATTCCCAAGAACACTCAAATCACCAATCGAGATAAACCAACTCAAAATATGGATATACGACTCATAGAACACGATTAATAACATCATATAGCACCAACCAAATCATCAAAATTGGACTAGGATCGAGGTTAAGAACAAAACTCCAAAAAGTCAACTCTAGGGGAAAATGGAAAAATACCTTGATCCGACGAAGAACAACGGATTAGATGAGGTTACAATCATCTAGAACCCTCCAAAACACCTTAGAATGGGACAAAATCGACCAGAAGTTCGAACCCTAGTCTCCCTCGTCTCAAACCCGCGGAGAGGGGGAGAAATGAAGTGGAAATGACATTACACGACTGCTGTCTAGTTTATATACACTGGATAGCTTAGCGCGCGCTAATCTTTAAGATTAGCGTGCGCTATCGAGGCACCGAAACAAAACTTCCTGACCAAAACACACTATTAGCGTGCGCTAACCACAAGTGTTAGTGCTAACGAGACCTCCAGACCCAGTCCAGTAGCTCCTAGACTGCCCCCGAACTACCAGGTAGCATGTGCTATCCTCGCCTTAGCGTGCGCTATCGATGCACCGTAGCGCACGCTATATTAATAAATAGCGTGCGCTAATCAACATTCTAATCCAGTCTAGTAGCCTATGGACTGTTTCTGCACCTCCAGTTAGCCTGCGCTACAACACCCGTAGCGTGCGCCAACAACTGCACCTTAGTATGCGCTAACCATCCGGATGTAGCATGCGCTAACGACTATGAAATAACAGAAACAGTACCCTCAAAAATGGGTACGACAAGTTCAAGATACACGCGGAAAGCTCCGGAACATGATCATACTAAGAGCTTGAGCTCTGACCAAACTCACACGCGACCATGAAATGGGCCGAAACAATAAATACAAATGCGGGTAGCCACAACTTTGGGAAATTACAAAATGGCCCAAAATGCCCGAAAATCACGATACGTGATCGAATAACCAAACCAAAGCTCACAATACAGCTAACAAAGTTAAACGGACTTACTGGGAACACAAAACAATAGTTTTGAACGAAATTCGCAAGAATCGAACTCAAATGCAGAAAAGTCGCTAAAAAGCACGGAACTCAGCAAAACGACTCCGAAACGAACTCGGATGTCAAAAGTGCAGAATTAATCATTCTTAGAATGACGAAACAATCACAAGCGAGCCATTAAAATGGGCTCCTGCCAAAAAAAGAAATTTACCGAAAATCGAAATTGCAGATATTACCTACTACCCTCCTTAAAAGAAGTTTCGTCCTGAAACTTAAAAATAGGTAGGGAGGAACAATATCCCACCAGGAACATCTCAACAAGATATACGAGAATGCATAGCTTGCGCCCATTGGCGATACGTTACAAGAACACAAAGGAACATACGACGTAGAAACTCGCTCGACGACAACCATCATAATGCCACAAGCAGGGGCATAACGAAATCAGCGAGTGCCAGGCATCACCAAACAGATAACGCAATCAAGTCAATTGTCCGAACAATCACAAAACAAAGGTACCTATTACTAGGAAAAACGCACAGTCAAGAATATAGAACATAAACACAAAACGATCCGCAAGGATGACCACGAGGAACTCCGACCACGCCGAAATTCTCGAAAACCTCACTAGGAATCTCCGTGTCCCGTCGGAGCAGAGACGCAAACTCGATCCCCGAACCTCTAAGGTACTATCTCGCAATGCACGGCTCGGTGTCCCAATTGACCGCAATCGAAACAGTTGACTAACGGTGAACGACAATTCTTCACTGAACGAGATCAGCCATTCAACAATCAGACAACCACTATCGAATCTTAATGATCGAACAACACGATCAAACACAATGATCGAACAAAAATGGTTGACTAACAACTATCGAACAACAACGATCGAACAACAACCCCAAAGTTCACACTTCAACTCAAGATATTAAAAGAACATGTAGAAACTAAAAGACGTAAATTTCGAACAAGGTTCACAACAATGGAACCGAACTCGGAAAAGTCACAACGCTAAACAGATTGATCCGAAACAGGGTCACAACCCGTTCGAACGGTGACAACCGAGACAACGAACAAGTTCAGAAAGTATCAACGAACACGAGCGAGTCGAAAGAATTGAGAAAGAGAAAATGCAGAAGTCAAAAATAATATGGGTATTGCATTCGACCTCTTTTAAAAGAAGTGTCGTATCCGAAACACACAACAACAAAAGCAAGGTAACAACACAACATGCAACCGACAGGAACATCTTTCAGGGGCCTCTCAAAGCCAATCCTGACATCCGTGCTGAAGTTCGTACCCTGGAAGGCTCGGTAACCAACTCGCAAAACTGGATTTTGTGTCCCTCGAGTCTACACTTGTAATCTGCTACTGGCAGGGAAGGACAATTCGCACGTACATGCTCCGGCACATTACAGATGAAGAACCTCGGCACCTCAAAAATACAACTGCTAGGTACAATAGAATATAACATCGCAAAACAACATACCGAAGATGCCAACTCAGCACAACATATCAACGTAAGGCAACCCACATACACAGAATCACAGCAACGATGGCACATTCGGTAATTTCAACAGCCTGAATGATAACCGGCACACAATCACAAAACATCATGAAATAATCACAGATGTACACAATCACACAAACCCGAGCTCTAACAGCTCGCACAGGTGCGATAACACGCAGATCACCGCGAAACGACAACATTTAGGACCAACATCACACCTCTCACAGAGGGCTAACACAACAGATGCGTGGTGAACGACTCAACGCTCACACCACCAATTCAATCACAACTCGGGGTTTAACCCCCTAACGATAGTGCGAACATCATACATACATTCCCGTACCGCACACAAGAATGATAGGTTTTAAAAACGAAAACCACCTTTTTGAAAACAAATTTGGGAACATCAGTTGGTCTTGAGTATCATATTTCGAAAAATAATAATACAATCATGAAACATCGTTATCGAGACTTTGAAAAACCATCTTGCATTTGATAAAAATGAGAACACCTTTCTTTTAATTAAACCTTTCGGAAATATTCGACCTTTGGGTCTAAGCAAATGCGTTTCCAAATTATTGAAAATATCTCAAAATATTTTGGTCCTCAAGGTAGAAGAATTTGAAACATACTGCGGCACAAGTAGGCACCTTGAAAATACTGCGAGAAAAAATAACCCATTTTAAAAGTGCGTCTAGAAATTTATTTTCTAAGATACTCAAGGTTTTCACAAATCCAGTAGGCCAGAATGCCCAAAACTCACACGTATCAACATCCGCTTATACACCTTATAGTATACGCATCAAATCGTTCAAAATAAACAATACATGTCTTTTACCGGAAAACAAACAGTCAACAATACATTAGCAGCGTCACCACTCCTCATATAAACAAAATATGAGAGTCGAATAACCACATATCACGAAATCAAAATCCACAGAAGGATTCCATCACTTAACAAATAATCATACAAGTAGCTCATGTCACACGAGGCACAACACAAAGAAGGGAGACTTACATCCACAGGTCGCACGAGGATGATGATCGCCCCACGATACTAATCACGACCAACAAACTCAGACGACGCGTCGCGACACGACTCAGTCAAACAAAATCTGACAAGACAAGACCTGACAACGCATAACTCGATCCGATAGCCTAGATTTCCGCAACCTAAGCTCCAATACCATTTATGTAACACCACCAATACACTAAGGGATATTACACGCCGTAGACCATTTCCTCAAGGATCTACCAGGCTGGTAACTGAAATCAAACATCTCAACATCGCCTTTAAGACTAAAATGACTCAGTAGACCGATTTGGTTTTTCAATCAATGCATACAACTCATGCAATACTAATATGCTAAGAATGTAAGTTCATTAAGAATACTTACTAGAGATGGCCACTAACCCGACACCGTTAACATACTCATCACAATACCTCCATCATGAACAATCAATCACAACACAACAACACAATTAACACGAAATACACGATTCCACAACATTAAACAAGCAGGGATATCATTAAACCCCTCAACGTTCAAAATAATCAAATCATAATCAACTCACATGAATCATATTCACGAGGGTAAACCAACCATCGTTAATCCAACATGTAAACTCTATTTACAGGACACAAATCGAATAAGAGAATACTTGCCTCGAAACCACGATCGAAATGAGACGACGAACAGGATGCGGTCGGGCAGCCCCGGACTCCTGAACATAATCAAGAACACGATAGCACCGCGAACACTACGAGGAAAACACCGCACAAATTACCAATACAAAACGGTGATCAACTCGGAATCCTCGAGAACCTATAATCCTCCGGAAGAAACAACAAAAACATGATCACAACGAGGATCGAGACCAACAACACCAGGAATCACATCGAAACATCGAATGAAAATCATTGAAACATTTAATCGAACATTATATGTTCAACGATTCCCAAGAACACTCAAATCGCCAATCGGGTTAAACCAACTCAATATACGGATATACAACCCATAGAACACGATTAATAACATCATATAGCACCAATCAATTCATCAAAATTAGACTAGGATCGAGGATAAGAACAAAACTCAAAAAAGTCAACTCTAGGGGAAAATGGATAAATACCTTGATCCGACAAAAAACAACGGATTAGATAAGGTTACAATCAACTAGAACTCTCCAAAACACCTTGGAATGGGACAAAATCAACCAGAAGTTCGAACCCTGGTTGCCCTCATCTCAAACCCGTGGAGAGGAGGAGAAATGAAGTGGAAATAACATTACACGGCCACAAGTGTTAGCGTGCACTAACGAGACCTCCAGACCCAGTCCAGTAGCTCCTGGACTGCCCCCGAACTACCAGGTAGCATGCGTTATCCTCGCCTTAGCGTGCGCTATCGATGCACCCTAGCACGCGCTATATTACTAAATAGCGTGCGCTAATCAACGTTCTAACCCAGTCCAGTCGCCTCTGGACTGGTTATGCACCTCCAGTTAGCGTGCTCTACAACACCCGTAGCGTGCGCTAACAACTGCACCTTAGCGCGCGCTAACCATCCGGATGTAGCGTGCGATAACGACTCTGAAATAACGGAAACAGTACCTTCAAAATGGGTACGACGACGGATTTCTGCGACCGAATCTTCAAGTTCAAGATACACGCGGAAATCTCCAGAACATGATCATACTAAGAGCTTGAGCTCTGACCAAACTCACATGCAACCATGAAAAAGGTCGAAACAATTAATACGAAGGCGGATACCCACAACTTTGAGAAATTACAAAATGGCCCAAAATGCCCAAATTCACGATACGTGATCGTATAACCAAACCAAAGCTCACAATACGTCTAACAAAGTTAAATAGACTTATGGGGAAGACGAAACAACAGTTTCGAACAAGATTCGCAAGAATTGAACTCAAATGCGGAAAAGTCGTCAAAAAGCACGGAACTCAGCAAAATGACTCTGAAACAAACTCGGATGTCAAAAAGTGCAGAGTTAATCATTCTCAGAATGACGAAACGATCACAAGCGAGCCATTAAAATGGACTCCTGCCAAAAAAAAAGAAATTTATCGAAAATCGAAATTGCAGATATTACAAAACCAAGGTTCCTCAAGAAGAACGGTAATATAAACAATATATCCTAACGCGTGACACTATACGATTCAACTCTATCCTGTCACTTTATGCAAAAATCCATATCCTCCACACACTGCACTTAACGCGCGTTAGATACAAAATTAGCGTGCGCTAAGTGATTCAATTCAGTCCAAACTTTAGTCCAGGTTTATTAGCGTGCGCTAATAAGGAGATTAGCGTGAGCTAACTGACTCTTCTCAGAAAATTTCTCCAAATCCGAGTTTAAAGTTTAAGCCGAGTAAGATTTTCCATCTTTCACTATTTATTTATTTTTGAAAATGAAAATCACATTTTTATTTTAAAATACAAAAAAAATTATGGTGTGAAAGGTTTTTAAAATCGTATACTCGAGTTATTTGAAATTAACATCAATAGGCTAAAACCATTTCTAAAATTCTTTCAAATATGACAAAAGATTGACGATGGTGACATTCTGTAAAATATCGAAAGTACTTCAAAACATATCCCTCGTATTCCGTGGCAAGGTTTCTATGAAAGTGCACGATCACTTTGTCAAAACTCAAAATGTTTATAACTAAAACAATGTATACGCTAAGTCACCACTTATATATACCGATAAATAGTCACGACAATTTTTTAGTTTAACTCAGATTGCAAAATACTTGTAAGTCATTTAAAAATACGCGTGCAGAGGATATAGCTAACGATGAGCGTATATTGAGATAGCAAGAAACTATCAATCAACTCTCTTCTTTGAAAATATACGGCCGGCTTGTCCAAAACTTCCAAAAGTTTTCAAAATTCACAGAAATTGCCGTTTAACCGCACTAGTATAATATTTTAGAAGATATGATTTTTCACAACATACTCGAGTCTATGAAATTTTCAGAAACATTTTCAAATACACGCGCAGCCAACACAGTAATCAATAAGAACATGTTTGTAGCAAGTAGAAACAATTAGTCAAACATATCTAGTTTACAAACACGTGCCCATCTAACATTCAAATCATCATACTATCTGATACCACTCATAAATATAATCTTAGATTAAAACATACATCGAAACCATCTGTTTGTGTTTCCGATAATCTCTACCGTCAATACGCCTCCTGGAACACATCAGTGTCCAGAAACTTCCACAACACATTGTATCAATCAAAACTCAATCTGCCAGTATATCCCAGTTGCTACACATGTAATATACCACACAAAATTATGCCACACAAAATATAAAATATAATATAAAGGGGGAGACTTACATCCACAAGTCGCAGGAAGAAGACGGTCGCCCATGATACTAATCTCAACGGACAACACGAACGACATGACATGACAATGCACAAGTAGAATTGTTAACTGACAACTCGGATGACGCAACAGATCACGACTTCATAAATCTCGACTCAACTCGACCCGACAGCCTAGGTTTCCACAACCTAAGCTCTGATACCATAAATATAACACCCCTAGAAATCCACCGAGAATATTACACGTTGTAGACCCCTTTACAGAGGGATCTACCAGGCTAATTACCACGAGATGATAAATGTTTGACCGATTGGGGTCAAACTACATACCGACACTGATCGATGAGGTCAAATATTAAAATACACCTACCGATAGGGTCACACGACAAGAAATAAATCCGAATAAAAACTCATGAACTTAGCCACACAGGGGTCAAGATACATTATAGCGGAAGACTGAAGATAACACAACAATACAATAACATCATACTGAATGCTAACTCTTGATTAGTATCGCAGCTCGCCTTCTTCCATGCCATCCCTGTGATTGCTCCAACGAACTAAGCAAACCTGAAATGCATGAAACGCATTCCCTCCATTTAAGGGGTTAGCATTTGAATGGATAGTACAAGTATTCCAATCATACAAAATATACTGCGCAAATATCCATTATAATAATAATAATAATGACAAACCATGAATGAAGTTCCCGAGAGGTTTTCAATGTTTAAAGTATGACTTAAGTCCTTGAAAGTAATTTATCAGCTCGAGACTTTTTAGAAAATGACAAAGTCTGACTTCAAGTCCAAGGTTATAAAACCTATTCCGAAAACATTAGGGTTTCAGCCCAAATATCGTTTTATGTAACAAATATTTTCAAATATAGGAAATCCTTATGGACCTCACGTCCTTAGTTGTAAAACCATTTCAAGACAATTGGGTCTCGGCCCAAAGTCATTTACCGCAAAGCAACCTTTACACAAACGTTAGGGTCTCAACCCAGATTTTGTTTAACCCACAATGCTTGGAAACCGTAATGAAGTCCGCATTCCGACACCAAAACATTACAACCAAGGAACAAAACATATGAGACACATATTCGAGTGCTATTATAGCCAAGTACAAAGATCCTAAATGTATCTCAACATCGAGAACAAAACGTTGTGATATTCCGGACATATCATCGTTATCCAAAACATCAACATCATCTTCATGATGAAAAAACACACATGGTAACCCACGGACGTACCCATTAGTATTGGCCCCTAGAGGCCCCGTCGGACCCTCCCAAGGTGGGAAACCACTTCCGCGGCTGTACCCATTAGTATCGGCCCCTAGAGACCCCGTCGGACCCTCCCTAGGTGGAAGAACAACAATACACACATGTTTACAAAACTGCATGTCTCGATTGTTAGTCACAACATATATAGTCAAGGCACTTACTAGAAATGGCCATTTATCCGACACATAACAACGACCGACACAGCTTATCATCCACCTAACAATTCTAGACGCATCGCTACACATCAACAGGTTTAACAACCGATCAAACCATTATAACCAAACCAACTCTATAACACCGAACTCTATCCACAAAACCCAGTGATCACCGAAACATCACAAAAAACGTCTAAGTATACTATAACTAACACCACTTCTCTATTGACATGCCTCTACGACAAGCAACAAGAAGACTCTAACTTAACATAACATCTATAATGACCCATATAATGCAAAAGCAACAAACATGAATAATCATCAAAAATTCATTATACAACCTCAATTCACATAATATGAATCGTATATACAAGAATACTTGCCTCAGAGAGCAACATGCGAACGCCCATCGAACATGGCTCAACCGAACGGCCCTAAAACCTACAAACTCCGAAAACAACTACAACATCATCACTACGAGTATATTAACTGAAAGCAACGGGAAACGAATCTACAAATCGAAGGAAAACCCATTGAGACATTATTCGAACATTAAATGCTCAAGACTTCTATAAAACACAAAATCACGATTCGGATTATACGAAACCGAAATATGGATATACAATCCATAGGATATGTTCAACATTATCATAAAATACTAATTGAACCATCAAAAATGGATTGAGAATGAAATTAAGAACAAATCTCCATAGAAGTCAACTCTAGGGAAATCAAGAAAAATACCTCAATTCGACGAAGAACAATGGGTTATATGATGTTATAATCACCTAAAACCCTCTAAAAGACATTTTTATGGAGCAAAATTGACCAAAAGTCCGAACCCTAGCCGGATCGCCTCAAACGTCATGGAAGAGGAAGAACTGAAGGAGAAATGAGAAAACACGACTGCTGTCCAGTTTACATACTGGACATCTTAGCGTGCGCTAATCACGCTGATTAGTGTGTGCTATCGAAGCAATAATATAGTATGCTCAGCCCATCCGAACAGTTAGCGTGTGCTAATCACAAACCTTAGCGTGCGCTAACGAACTCCAATTCCAGTCTAGTAGCCTCTAGACAGTCACTGACTACCAGTTAGCATGCGCTAACTCACACGATAGTGTGCGCTAGCTGTTGCTCAATAGCACGCGCTATAATATTACTTAACGTGCGCTTTTCCTACTGCACAGGCTGCAGATAGGCTCGAAGAGCTCGACACAACAATGAACTCATCGACGAAACTACAATCACGCAACTTGGGATGAAATGCTAACGGATAACACTCAGGATTGGGAAAAACAAACATGTGATAAACCACAACACCCGATCATGTAAACACGCTACCACACTATCCACTTTTAACTAATAAACATGGTAACACGATATCACACATGTAGGTCAATGAGAAAACAATCCCAACCGCTTGGCAATAGACAAACATTTAGCAAAATATGGCAAACAATTCAAGACAACCAGAAATGAAAATCTTGGGTATTAGAGTGCTAGGAAGCTCCAAGAGTGGTGCAGCAGGGATGAGATTCTCTTCTTTCTTTTGTTCTAATAAGGCCACCTTGGTTGTTTGAGCTGCTGGCACTTCAGTTTGAATGCTTTGAGTTTCATCTGGGATTTAAGACTCATCTGTCATCTAAGGTATTGGAATCTCAGTAACAGTTTCTTCTGAGGACTCAATTGGATAATCAACTATAGCGGTGGACTCGGTTCCATTCAGTTCGGTATTTGACCGAAACCGAGAATCGAACCAAATAATTGGTTTCGGTTTGGTTCGGTTCTTTTTGAAGTTCGGTTCGGTTAAGTTCGGTTTTATAAATATTCGGTTCGGTTTCAATTTGGTTTGATGTTTTCTCAATTCTTCACAAAATAAGTTGAAATATTATATCCAATAGAATAAGTTATATATAACAACAAGCCAACAAGAGTTATATATATGTTCAAGATAAAAGTTAGAGTTGTATAGCAATTTACAAATATCTCAAAACATAAAACAATCGTAAATCACAGTAGCTCATTATCTTAACCTAAATTAATTGAATCACAAATTACATGAGCATAATATCAGTCCTACTTGGACCCATGGGGGTCTTACAAAAGGAAAACGAATTATACTAAAATTCGAAACACACCAAAATCACAAAATCAAGGTCATTTTAGAATGTTGAAATTTGACTTCGGTCCATTTCGGTCCGGTTCAGTTCCGCCCGACCCCGAATCAATAACCGAACCAAATTAGTTTGGTTTGGTTCTGTTTTTTTGTTTTTCGGTTCGGTTTTTTGGTTCTTTTTTTGGGTTTTTTGGTTCGGTTTTCGATTTTTCGTTCCAAAATGCCACCCCTAATCAACTAGTCCTTTACTTCTTTTTGTTGCGGATTTAGGTGATGATTCAACGATGATGACTCCCTTGATTGTTCAGCTATTTTACATCCATGTTGATCAGGTACACCCTCATCCTCATCATGATCAAAGTCATCCTGATCATCATCTATCTTCTCCTCCTCCTTTTCCTCATCTTCTTCTTTTTTCTCACTTTCTTTCTTTTTAACTTATTCTTTCTCAACCTTTTCAACTTTCTCATTTTCAAACTCCAACTTTTTCAACTATCTAATTCGTCTTTAGGTTAAAAAATTTCCCTTGGGCTACCCCTTCCATTACATAGAGAATGAATTGGTCCATATTTCTTTGGAAATCGTTTATGAACCAATTTTCATCCAGTAGCAGACTCATATCAGTTTCATTGCAGAATAATTTGATGAGTTGCACAATGGTCGGAGAATAGTTCCATCCACTCCTCTTAACTAAATTCTCAAGAGCAATAAAGCTAAGGGACCTCAACTTCTTTCAGTCTTTATATGCATGTATAATTGGAATCTCGAAATATGTTTCGATACCATTTTAAGCTGCTTTTAGTTTATCTAGAATGGATTGTTGTCATTGAGGTTGAACTTGTAGAGAATGTCTGCTTCCTCAATTATTTCTTGGTCTTCAGCTTTTGCTTCCTCAGAAGTGCTAGGAAGCTCCAAGAGTGTGCAACAGGGATGAAATTCTCTTCTTCTTTTTTCTTCTAACAGGGCCATCTTGGTTGTCTGAGATGATGGCACTTCAGTTGGAATGCTTTAAGTTTCAGCTGGCATATAAGACTCATCTATCGTCTCAGCTACTGGAATCTCAGTAATGGTTTCTTCTAAGGACTCAGTTGGGTTATCAAATAACCCTTTAATTCTTTTTGTTGCAAATTCAGGTGATGATTTAACAATGATGACTTCTTTCTTTTCATGAGACTTCCTCTTCCTGAAATGTACAGACAGTGGAAGATTGTCGATATCTTCAACATCCTCTTGTTGGGAAGGTGTCAAGATTAGTTATTTCTTAGCAATAGGTAACTTATCTTATATGATATTAGATGATTCATTTCAGATGGGGTCACTTCAGTAGGGATCTCAGTTGAGGATAAGATAGTTGCTGCTGATTCCACCTCTGATTCGTTCTTGGATTGAGGCGCCATTTTGTATGATGATGTTTCTGTTTTCATTTTAGCCAGCATCTCTTTTGCTCGTGGTTGCTGTACAGACATGGACTCTAGTGTAATTGCGCCCAAATGGCCAAGGCATTTGTTGATGTGAAATTTTCTGGTTTGCCTTTGGCCATTCCCAGGTGCACCAGAATCTAGCTGATTTAAGTGCCATAGGTCAACTTCTGGCTGAATTTCTTATCAGTACAATCCCACCTGACCTTGTTCACTTCTTTCACTAACTAAATGAAGTCAGTCTAGTTAATTCTCTGTCTTTGCGTCATTCATAATAGTGTATTTTGATGTGGACATCTGATCAAAGCCACCAGACATGCCCATTACTATTTTGTTAGTCATGTCAATTATGAAGCGAAATTCCTTCTGGATGTTCGCCTTCTTTGTAGTGTTCTTCATTTTGCTCGACTGTTCTGGCATCTTAATCTATTGCCAAATATCTTGGTAATTTTGTTAGCCTCCACCACTATTCCATGATCCTTCATTCCTAAAGCATTAAAGATGTTTGCTGGTTGATGATGATGCTTTGTACTACCCGTTCAGTTACTCGTGCTTCCTTGAAAAAACAAATGATTGCTTCCTTGTAGATTTCAGAAGGGTTGATGTATAGATAATAATCTGTCACACAAACAAATTGATTATTATGACAATTGGCTATTTTTTAGGGACACACGGTTAGAAGAAGCATGACCATGTTCACCGAATGGGCACATGTTTTTTTTTAACTGTGGCATTTTGCTAATAATTTGTCACTAAAAATTTTTTTATTACGACTGTTGTCTATCGTTTAGAGACACGCAATTAAGCGAACCATGACCAAAAGTATTTTAAAGACACAACTTTATTTTAACTATTATTACCATATAACTTACAGCCACATACGTATTGTTTATCATGACCGTTGCTATTAGTCAGACATATCAAAAAGTTGTAAGTGTGACAAATTTGCATATTTTCAACATAGAAAATCAATTATAAAATGACTGTAATTGATTTATAGTCACAAACGTGTCTTTAACTGTGGCTAATATTTACTTTATGACCACAACAATTTGCTTTCAGTGTGACCTATTTATCATTTAGACACTCAAAAACTACTGAGAGTAACTATTGTTTGTATTATAGTCACAGATACGTACTTAAAAGCATCGTTGTAAATCTTTAATAGTCACATATTGTTTTTATAAATATGACTATAGTAGTACATACAATCACATGAAGGTACTAATACATGACGAATTCTTATTATTTTGACACACAATTATTTATCATCGGTACTATTAAGTTTTTAGTCACACATGTAAATATAATGTATGACTATAAAATCATTGTAGACACACATGTAATGTTTATCATCGCTATAGTTTAATAATTAGCCACACGAAATTATATTAACCATAATATTTGTTATCATTTAGACACACCATTAGTTTTCGACGTGGCTATTGATTACAATTTATACGCCGTGAACCAATCAAATCGTAGCCATTAGTGTTATCTGGACAGAAAGTTTCATTCACCATGACTATTGTCTACCCTATCGCCATAATAATTTTATTTTATCATGTTGTTTTTGTAGATTTTGACACACAAGTATTTTTTAAATGTGACAATACATAAACTACTAGTCACATGATTGTTTAATAAAATGACATGTGGTATATTTTTGACACATAATTTTTTAACGTTGTTATTGTTTCAGTGTTAGTGACATATTTTTAATCAAATATGACTATTGTTAACTTGTAGATTCATACTAAGTTTCTATCATGAGTATTGTTAACTTTTAGTCACATGACAAAATTATTGTAAAGTGATCATCATATACATTTTAGTGACATAGAACAAATTAAAACATGGTGAAAAACTTATTATAGAAACATGGAATATTTTAATTGTGGTATTGTTTAATATTTAGCCACATTAGTTAAATTTGATTATTACATTTTCTATCTTTCAAACACATAAAAAACAATATGATATGAATGTAACCATAAGGTGTGAATGTAAAATGATAAAAGGATATTGATACTAATAATAATTCCAATGAAAATAATCCATACATAACTTCCCTAATTAAATAGTAAAAAACACCTTCTAATCAAAACAAGTTTATAAACTATGATAAACAAAGGAAAAGTGTCATAAACCAAAAACCAGATATTTTTTATCTTGTTCATAGTGCTCCTTGTATGCTTAACAATGCCATCTCTGGTGCAAAAACACTTTTTTGCGCTTCTTGGAGTTTCGAAGTTCATTGTCTTGAGTTGATTTCATATGTGGTACCTGTAGGAACAACATTGAAACAAATTTGAACAAATAATTATTTAAAACACTACTTTATGAAGAAAAAAATGCAATGCATAAAATAGTTAATAGAAGAAACAAACCTTTGAGTTACATTTTACTAGGAACTTTGGCCATGCAACAAAACTGTTATGTGCCTGCTCAACAGTTTTGTATTCACCAGTTTCATGTGGTAAAAATACAGGACCCTTTTTCACTTCATCATTGGACACTTTATAGAAACCATCTTGCAGTGGAACTCCATGAATGTTTTGTCTTTCTGATGACAAGTAAATGGTACCCAATGCAACGATGTTTCTTGGACCTGGATAGGCTAGAGTACACTTGATTGACTACAATGATTTATAATATTAACATAAAAAAAGTTAACATAAATATATATTACCAAGTCCAAATACATACTGTTAGAGTTTTGGTGAAAGTGTATCTTTTGTTTTTTGTTGTGAATCTCTAGTAGCACTCTTAGATACAACAATTTTTTTGGTTGTTTTTGCAAATTCCAAAAAAAAAATTATAGATATATGGAAAATCATAAATTACTGCACACAAAATATTAAAATCAAATAATTTGTCAACTAAATACATACTAGTGTTATGTCTTTCGGTGAATGTGATGGTGTCTTATGAATTGTAGTCGGAGTCTTAGATTCAATAGTTTTTAGTGGTTTTTGGAATTGCCTAGAGAAAATTAAAACAGTCATATGTATAATCATAAATTACTACAAAAGAATATTAACAGCAATGAATTTGTCAACAAATTAATTACTGGTGTTATGGGTTCCTCTGTCTGTGCTTTACTTGAGATAGTATCATGAATGCCATTAGATCCGACATCCTTGTCCACTTAAATGACCTACAAAAGATAGAAATACTCCCACTAATTTACTACAAACAAAGTAAAAAAGTAAAGTGAAAATACTTTAATAAGAAAACTATAAATTTTATGTAATTAAAAAAGAAATAAAATCTTCTGAATTTTGTACAGTAGCTAGCATATTCCACTTCTTAATAGATTAAGTTCACTTACTTGTGTTGGAGACAGAGTTGTAAAAGATGTTAGATCTCATAACTTCATTCCTTGAGAAGCAAGATGAGCTAAAACTAGATTTAGTATTTTATCTTGTTATGTCACCTTTGTGGACAACGCCTTAAGTTCTTCATCTTTTTTATCAAGCTAACGTCTCTCATTATGTAGTACAAACTTAAGATCTGCAATTTCTTCTTTTGAAGATCCTTTGGTTCGAGGAACATGGAAATATCTGGTGGAAGTCACTCCCGTGCCAACTGTTAGGAATATGCCCTCGAATGCCACTCAGGGGATGAGAGAGTAGGGGCATTGTACTTGTAATTATGATATAATTAATAAAAAGGCAATACGATTCATTCACTCTTTATTGTATTTCAATTGCATTCTTGACTTGGTAAACATTGAAGTGAAATCCATGTAAATAAATCGAACATTCCATTCTCGTTATGGGATAAGAGAAAATGCACTGGAAGTGTTTAATGTTTATTTACGTAAATCGTTCGCAAGTCGATAAACTTAAATGGGCATTAAGTTTTAATAAGACTTGTATAACTGATGCTAGGACGTGTGCACGTCTTGATAGCATAGTTATAAGTATATTGGTGGCACCAGTATACTCGAACACGACTCATACTCGATTCAGTCACACGGTATTCACTCTCGGAGAGTCGATAACGAATCGAAAGGTTGTGATAGTATACGTGGACCTTTGACTTGAGGGTTCAGTAGAAGATGTGCCTGTGACGTTTAGTTTGTTAGAGTAGTTAGACTCAATTGCTTAATTGCTGAGTCAACCTCGAAGTGCGAACTATACGGGTAGGTAGCAGTCTTTACTGTATGCCAAGAAAGGATTATATCTCCTGTTAGTGAGCAGGCGAATGTCCTATACGGTTAATGGCAAATAATATCATAAGTCTTTGGCCAAAGCGTTCTGATATAGTAGTATTAGATACACTATTACTCAGTCGGTCTTGATTTGCATTAACACATATATAGAGTCTAGTCAACAGTAGGGTTTGACTTTACCGTGACCCAAAGACTTGACCGGGACATCTGATGAAGGGTCTATACGTGTATGGTATTCATGACATAATGGTTCTGGAATGAATCGTTCATTCGTTCTCAGTCGGGGTTTACAATGCAGCCCGCTAGGTTGGCTAAGTGCTGCTCACACTCATTGATTCATCCCAATGCCGGTTGAGACGAACTTACGGAGTCGTGCAACGGGATCATTGACGGATAAATATGAATTAATAATCTCTCTTATAATATTAGATTTTAGATATCTAATTTTGATTTATCGGATAAATCAAATAGCGGTCTTATGAATTGTAAGTAGGTTACTGGGTGATTACTTTAATTCATAAATTGTATTTCTTAGAGAAATATATATTTGTGTTTGATATAATTAATTAATTGGATTAATTAATTAGTATAAACACATTGGATATTAAACGGATTCGTTTGACGGACATCCGATACACGAGGGATTCGTTTGACGAACATCCATTACACGAGCTGAATTAACTCGACCCGTTTCTTTGGAAGATTCTGTAATATCCGGATTTATTATTGTGTATTTCATCTGCTATTGAACCCTGTATAATTCGAAATTGTGATCTCGATAATTGGAATAAGATATTTCTCATAATTGTATCTTTGTACATTAGTATAGTCTCATGCAAACACATGATAACATATGTTAAGAATGTAGCTTAACGCACGTTATCGGCCAAAACTAGCGCACGCTACGAATGAGGACTTGCGTGCATTAGGCAGTCATTTATTGAACTAAGCGGCTAGCACATGCACCGACCATACATGGGCCCGTATAAGATTCCCACGGGTGAACCTGGACAGTTTTAGAGTCAATGCTAATTAGCGTGCGCTAAGGACAGTCAGATAGCGTGCACTAATCAGCTATCGTGCAGAAACTTTATATAAGGGACAGCACTCCATTTCTTCTTGTTCCCTTCACTCGCCCTCATTTCTTGATAGTCCATAGAACCTTCCCTCCTTCTTAAACTCATATAGACCACCTCCACTTAATCACTGAAGATTGGATGTCACTTGTGATTGATCATTGGAGTGGAGAAACGTCTTGATTTGGCAAACAAGCAACCAAAGTCGGATTCTACTTGTTGTCTCGGTGTTTTCTTCATCTTAAGGTATGTTATACTACTTCCAACCTTGAATTCGTGTTCTTAAGGATATGAAGATCATACTATCAAGATATTGAGTTCCATTGATGAATTTTCCAAACAACATCATGTTTAGAAGTTAGAATGTTTATGCGTAAGATAACATCGTTGGAAACATCATGATTAGCATCCTACCACGTCGAATGATGAGATAAATATTCTGAAATTGATTATCCGTATAGATAATGTTACCATATTAATCATAGACGTAAAGTTGATGTCATTTTTGTTAGAAGGACTTAGGAAAGAATCATAGAAGATTTCATCCTTTCATATAAGTTGGAATTGTTAGTTCATCTTCATGGTTAAATCGGGATGTAATGATGATATTGGAATCTAGTGCATCGACCTTAAGGACACCGAACTTCGCATGAGAATTGTAATCAAGATGGAATATGGTGTTGTGATAATTATACTTACCCTTGTATCTTGAAGATGTTTGAATCCGTGAAATCATTCGTAATAAGATGAACGTAATATGTATGGAGATAACGTACATTAATCACTGAGGGTTTCGTAAGATTCATCACAGTTAGAACAGTCGACTGCCCAGGGAAGAACTGTCATGCATGATTAGCGTGCGCTAAAGCTTTATGGTTAATGTGCGCTATCGAGCATATGTTAACGTACGCTATGCTTGGAACGTAACCTGCGTTAAATTATTAGACGAGACAGTCGACTGATCAGTGAGGTACTGACAATGCATGGTTAGCATACGCTAGACTTCATATTTTTGCGTGCGCTAACGAGTAGCCTTAGCCTACGCTACATAGGATATGTAGCGAACGTTAAGCAAGCCAGGCAGATTATGATTTATGAACTTCAGACCATAATTTATATTTTGTTAGACATTTGTACGACATGAGATGAATTCTATATTATTTTTGTTGTTAAGGTTCGAGCTCAGCAACCTGATGGATCGAAGGGGGCAACCTTCGAGTGTCTTGATATTTGTGAAAACTTTATTCTTGTCATCGAACCGAGGCAAGTACTTTAATTAGAATTGTAGTTATTGTAATAGTTATGTTGTGATTGTATTATGTACATGTGTTGTGATTAAATGTCCACCATGTGTTGATCCGACGGGAATCATCATGGGAATCTATAGCTGTGTGCGCTGGATCGTTGGACAGGTAGTTTCACCATGCGTTGGTCCGACGGGATCATCATGGGAATCTATAGCTGTGTGCGCTGGATCGTTGGAATACCATCAGTATGTTGAGACTGTTATGATGTGATATGTGTTGTTATTTCTCATTGGAGAAACTTGTTATGATTATTGTTGATTACATCACTGTTGTATGATTATTGTACTATTACTAGCATCGTTGTGCTAACCCCTTTGGGGGTGAACATTTGTCTATGTTTAGGATCCAGGAGAGAAGAGAAACAACCACTGGAGCTGCACGACGACTAGGGTGCAGAGTGATGTTCCGGCCGGGTGTATTGTCTGTTGTTTGCATTCATTTTAATAAGTACCCGAGTACGTTGTCGTTGTAATAATTGATTTCGGTGATGTTCCTCCTTTGGATATTGTATTATTCGGTATTGATTCATAACTGTTGTATTCTTACGTCAGTTACTTGTATATGTTGGTATCGGTTCTCATAGTTTCTTTCCTCCAGCCTTGTAAATTCTTATATAAAGGATTTACGGCGCTGTAATATTCCTTAATATATCAGGGGTGTTACAAAATATGGTATCGGAGATAAGATTATGGATATCTTGGCCATTGGGTTAAAATAGGGGTCAGGAATGTCTTTTGAGGTAACCGACCGCGAATAATATCACTGTACTGCCTACGTCTTCGTGCGAGCGGTCGTTGTAAGTTCCTAAACTCTATCTCGTTCTTTACATGTTGTATCTCTTTGAACATTAGAACGGTATTGTTTCCTGTATATTGAGTATTTATGCTTACAGTATGTTGAGAGGCGGACGTGGATGTAGTCGCAGTCGTGGACGCGGACGAATGAATGCTGAAAGGGAAGCATCACCTTCTAATGAGCCCAGTCATAGCTCAGGCGAGCCATAAAGATCTATTAATAATAAATCGGAACCTGCTGTACCCGAAATCCTTCGTCAGGTGGTGAACCAGATGACGCCATTCGCCCAGGTCGTAGATCGAATGCAGGTGGCGGTAGGATTAAAACAGGGAGATGGACAACAAGGGATCCCAGACATAGGAAATCGAGGCGACCGATGGCTGCAAGAGGTGGTAATGATGCAACCACCTAAATTCGACGGCTTTTCTGAGACTCCCACATGGGACCATTGGTTGAAGGAATTGGAGAAATTTTTTGCCGGAATTAATTTCCCAGACGACCGGAGAGCCTATATGGCTCAATACTTTCTGATAGGGGAAGCATCCGAGTGATGGGAAGCCATCCGACCTGTAGACCATGATGCTGACTGGACAGAATTTAAATTGATGATGGAAGCTCAGTACTGCCCTCGTCCTGTGAGGGAAGCCAAAGTCCGGGATTTTTTCTCCACACACCCGTCAGACGAACCAGTATCCCAGACAATTAAGACGTTTAACCAGCAGCTGGAATTTGTTCGACATCTGGTCAGAACAGATGCAGAAATGATCATCCATTTTGATATGAGGATGAAACCAGAAATCCAGAGGTACATGTCTCGTTTTGATTGTATCACTCTTCGTCAATATCAGGATAAAGCATTGGCGTATGAGATCAAAGAAGCAGCGATGGAAAAGTTTGCAGAATCCAAGAAGCAGAAAGTCTCTGGTAGTTTCACAGAGCACAAGAGCAGTGGGCCCCGCAAGGCCCAGTCATCCTTTTACTCTTTCAAGAAACCTCCACACCCATCTAAGAGCGGAAAGAATTTCGGAGCAGTATCAGCCATGACAGATACATCTAGGAAGTGTTTTAATTGTGGTCGCCCAGGCCACCTTTGGCGTGATTGTCTCCGTACTCCAGTTACATGTTTTGATTGCGGGCAGGAAGGGCACCGTGCGATATTTTTGCAAGGATGCCACAAAGTTTAATGGGAACCGTACATCACAACCAGCTCAAAAGGAAGCAAGTAATCAGCAGACGCAGCAAAGTGTTCAACTGCCTCAGAATTTCGGTCGAGGCCGAGGCAGAGGACAGTTCGACCGCAGAGGAGCCTCGAGTGTTGGATCTGCTCCCCCACGTCTGTACGAGATGAGGAGGACAGATGACCAGGATGCCTCTGTCGCATCAGGTACTGTTCAGATCCTTTCACAGCCAGTTAGCGCTTTATTCGATACAGGAGCTACGCATTCATTTATATCCTTGTCTTGTGTGAATCGTTTGAATATTTCTGGTTTTCATGATTGTGAACCTTATTTTGTGGGCTTACTGAGTGGAGAGAGGATTGTGGGAAACATAGATACTAGAGATTTCCCTATATCATTTGGAGGCAGAGAGTGGCCCTCAAATCTGATTGTGATAGAAATGCAAGGAGAGGACCTGATGATACTCGGAGATGATTGGCTTAATCGATATGGAGCTATTTTAAACTACCGAAAGAGGAATATCTCGCTGATCGCTGATGATGGTTCTGAAATAATGTTTGAAGGATGGAAACTAGGAAGCTCAGGAAAGATGATCAAGGCGATGAAAGCTGTCAAATTGTTGAAACAGGGTTGTACCGGATACTGGTGCTACGCAATGAAGAAATAAGACGGCAAGGTAGAACTCTCATCTATTCCTGTTGTGAACGAATTTCCAAATGGGTTTCCCAACAAATTGCATAGACTACCTCCACGACGGGATGTAGAATTCACCATCGAGCTGTAACAAGGAGCTACACCAATTTCAAAGGTGCCGTATCGTATGACACCGACTGAAATGTACGAGTTGAAGAAGCAACTGGAAGAGTTACTGGACAAAGGCTATATCCAGCCGAGCGTTTCGCCCTGGGGTGCACCAGTTCTTTTTGTCCGAAAGAAGGATGGATTGCTTCGACTATGTATTGACTATCGAGAACTGAATAAGATGACGATTAAGAACACATATCCGTTGCCACGAATTGATGATTTGTTTGACCAGTTGCAAGGAGCAACAATATTTTCTATAATCGATCTGAGATCAGGATATCATCAGCTGAGGATTAAGGAATCTGATGTTCCGAAGTCAGCATTGAGAACCCGTTACGGACATTATGAGTTTGTAGTGATGCCATTTGGTCTCACTAATGCACCTGCAGTGTTTATGCAATTTATGAATCGTGTATTAATAGAGTATTTAGACAAGTTTGTGGTTGTGTTAATTGATGACATTCTTGTTTATTCCAAGAGCCCGGAAGAGCATGCGCAGCATTTGCGGATTGTATTAGAACTTTTGAGAAGCGAGCAATTGTACGCCAAGCTCTCTAAGTGTGAATTCTGGCTAAAGGAAGTAATGTTCCTCGACCATGTGGTATCAGCTGAAGGAGTATAAGTAGACCCCCAGAAAATCGAAGCAGTTATGGATTGGAAGCCTCCTAAGAATGTGAAAGAAGTCCGGAGTTTCTTAGGACTTGCTGGATATTATCGTCGATTTGTGGAAGGGTTTTCCAAAATTTCCCGCCCACTTACTCGACTCCTGCAGAAAACTCAAAAGTTTGAATGGAATGAAATGTGTCAGAAAAGCTTTGATGAATTGAAGAGGAGATTGATGACAGCACCGATTTTAACACTTCCACAGGGAACTGGAGGATTCATATTTTACAGTGATGCTTCGAACCAAGGACTCGGATGTGTATTGATGCAGAATGATAAGGTGATCGCCTATGCGTCACGACAGTTGAAACCTTATGAAGTGAATTACCCAACGCATGATTTGGAGCTGGCAGCGGTAATTTTCGCCTTGAAAATCTAGAGACATTATCTGTATGGAACTCACTGTAAGATCTTCACAGATCATAAGAGTCTCAAATACATCTTCAGTCAAAAATAATTGAACATGCAGCAAAGGATATGGCTGGAGCTGATTAAGGACTACGACTTGGAGATTCTTTACCACCCAGGCAAAGCGAATGTAGTTGCCGATGCACTTAGCAACAAGTTTATTTCTATTCAGATGTTGGAGACTCTGACCTCTCAACCCGGCATTCAACGAGAATTGATTCGCGAAGGAATTGAAGTATGGTTGCAAAGAGTCCAAGGACAACTGTGTGTGATGGAGATAACTTCGTCGTTAACCGAAGAAATCATATCTAAGCAAGTAGATGATCCTATGATGATGGAGTATTGAGGTTCTAGAACCGATATTGTATTCCCGATGTCGATGTTCTGAAGCAGACAATTATGAAGAAAGCTCACAGTACGCCCTATTCTATCCGCCCGGGCACCAGCAAGATGTATAAAGACCTGAAACAGAACTTCTGGTTGGGCAACATGAAGAAAGATGTAGTGGATTATGTCTCAAAGTGATTGACTTGTCAGCATGTTAAGATCGAGCATCAACGACCTGTCGGAATGCTGAAGCCGCTCCCGATTCCTGAATAGAAGTGGGAGGACATATCGATGGACTTTATCACTAGTATGCCGAGAACCAAGACAGGAATGAACATGATTTAGGTGATAGTTGATCATCTAACCAAATCGGCTCATTTTCTAGGCATTAAGGACACTTGGGGACCCGAGAGGTTAGCACGAGTATTTATTTAAGAGATAGTTCGATTGCATGGTATGGTGAAGACCATTATTTCTGACCGAGACGGCCGTTTTGTGTCGCATTTTTGGAAAGCAGTTCATATGGCCTTGGGGACGAGTTGAACTTCTGTACAGCTTCTCATCCGCAGACATACGGACAATCCGAGACGACTATTCAAACGGTGGAATACATGTTGAGGGTCTGTGCCTTAGATTGGTCAAATGATTAGGAAATTCATCTGCCATTGATTGAATTCACCTACAACAATAGCTGGCATTCCTCCATTAAGATGGCACCGTTTGAGGCACTATACGGGAGGAGATGCAGATCGCCCCTATGTTGGGACGATTCATCAGACTTGATCGGAATGGAACTAGAATAGATTGTTCAAACACGAGAAAAGATAGCCTTGATTCGCGAAAGGCTGTTGACTGCCCAGAGTTGACAAAAACCTTACGCAGACGTACGCCATCGTCCATTGGAATTTAGAACTGGAGATCACGTACTTTTAAAGGTTTCTCCTACTCGGGAAATTTTTCGTTTCGGAAGAAAGGGGAAATTGATTCCGAGATATATCGGACCATTCAAGATTGTTGAGAGAGTCGGAGAGTTGGCTTACAGATTGGCATTACCGCCGTCGTTGAGCCATATGTTCATAACGTGTTCCACGTATCCCAGTTACGGAGATATATATTATATCCTAGTCTTGTCATTGATTTCGGAGACATCGAAGTCGCTCAGTATGGCACGTTTGAAGAAAGACCGATCAGGATACTCGAGAGTCGATTTAAGCAATTGAGAAACAAACCGATCACATTGGTAAAGGTCCAGTGGTCACACCACGGACTGGAAGAATCCACTTGGGAAACGGAAGATAGCATGAAGTCCAGATATCCAGAGTTATTTTGTCTTGAGTTTTGGGACGAAAGAGTATGTAAAGTCCGGATTTATTATTGTGTATTTCATCTGCTATTGAACCCTGTATTATTTGAAATTGTGATCTCGATAATTGGAGTATGATATTTCTCATAATTGTATCTTTGTACATTAGTATAGTCTCATTCAAACACATGATAACGTATGCTAAGAATGTAGCTTAACATACGTTATCGGCCAAAACTAGCGCACGCTACGAATGAGGACTTGCGTGCGTTAGGCAGTCAATTATTGAACTAAGTGGCTAGCACATGCGCCGACCAGACATGGGCCCAAATAAGATTCCCGCGGGTGAACCTGGACAGTTTTGGAGTCAATGATAATTAGCGTGCGCTAAGGATAGTAAGATAGCGTGCGCTAATCAGCTATCGTGCAGAAACTTTATATAAGGGACATCACTCCATTTCTTCTTGTTCCCTTCACTCACCCTCATTTCTTGATAGTCTATAGAACCTTCCCTACTTTTTAAACTCATATAGACCACCTCCACTTAATCACTGAAGATTGGATGTCCCTTGTGATTGATCATTGTAGTGGAGAAACATCTTGATTTGGCAAACAAGCAACCGGAGTCGGATTCTACTTATTGTCTCGGTGTTTTCTTCATCTTAAGGTATGTTATACTACTTCCATCCTTGAATTCGTGTTCTTAAGGATATGAAGATCATACTATCAAGATATTGAGTTCCATTGATGAATTTTCCAAACAACATCATGTTTAGAAGTTAGAATGTTTATGCTTAAGATAACATCATTGGAAACATCATGATTAGCATCCTACCACGTCGAATGATGAGAGAAATATTCTTAGATTGATATTCCGTATTGATAACGTTACAATATTAATCGTAGACATAAAGTTTATGTCATTATTGTTAGAAGGACATAGGAAAGAATCATAGAAGATTTCATCCTCTCATATAAGTTGGAATTGTTAGTTCATCTTCATGGTTAAAACGGGATATAATGATGATATTGGAATCTAGTGCATCAACCTTAAGAACACCGAACTTCGCATGAGAATTGTAATCAAGATGGAATATGGTGTTGTGATAATTATACGTACGCTTGTATCTTGAAGATGTTTGAATCCGTGAAATCATTCGCAATAAGATGAACGTAATATGCATGGAGATAACATACATTAATCACTGAGGGTTTCGTAAGATTCATCACAGTTAGAACAGTCGACTGCCCAGGGAAGAACTGTCATTCTTGATTAGCGTGTGCTAAAGCTTTATGGTTAACGTGCACTATCGAGCATAAATTAACGTACACTACACTTGGAACGTAACGTGCATTATATTATCAGATGAGTCAGTCGACTGATCAGTGAGGTACTGACAGTGCATGGTTTGCGTACGCTAGACTTCATATTTTTGCATTCGCTAAGGAGTAGCCTTAGCGTACGCTACATAGGATATGTAGCGTGCGTTAAGCAAGCCAGACGGATTATGATTTATGAACTTCCGATCATAATTTAGATTGTTAGACATTTATACGACGTGAGCTGAATTCTATATTATTTCTGTTGTTAAGGTTCGAGCTTAGCAACGTGATTGATCGAAGGGGGCAACCTTCGAGTGTCTTGATATTTGTGGAAACATTATTCTTGTCATCGAACCGAGGCAAGTACTTTAATTAGAATTGTATATATTGTAACATTTAAGTTGTGATTGTATTATGTACATGTGTTGTGATTAAATGTCCACCATGTCTTGATCCGACGAGAATCATCATGGGAATCTATAGCTGTGTGTGCTGGATCGTTGGACAGGTAGTTCCACCATGCGTTGGTCCAACGGGATCATCATGGGAATCTATAGCTGTGTGCGCTGGATCGTTGGAATACCATCAGTATGTTGAGACTGTTTTGATGTGATATGTGTTGTTGTTATTTCTCGTTGGAGAAACTTGTTATGATTATTGTTGATTAAATCATTGTTGTATGATTATTATTGATTACATCATTGTTGATTACTAGCATCATTGTACTAACCCCTTCGGGGGCGAACATTTGTCTATGTTCAGGATCCAGGAGAGCAGGGAAACAACCACTGGAGCTGCACGACGACGAGGGTGCAGAGTGATGTTCCGGCCGGGTGTATTGTCTGTTGTTTGCGTTCCTTTTAATAAGTACTCGAGTACGTTGTCGTTGTAATAATTGATTTCAGTGATGTTCCTCCTTTGGATATTGTATTATTCGGTATTGATTCAAAACTGTTGTATTCTTAAGTCAGTTACTTGTATATGTTGGTATCGGTTCTCATAGTTTCTTTCCTTCAGCCTTGTAAATTCTTATATAAAGGATTTACGGCGCTGTAATATTCCTTAATATATCGGGGGTGTTACAAAATATGGTATCGGATATAAGATTATGGATATCTTGGCCATTGGGTTAAAATAGGGGTCACGAATGTATTTTGAGGTAACCAACTGCGAATAATATCACTGTACTGCCTACGTCTTCGTGCGAGCGGTGGTTGTAAGTTCCTAAACTCTATCTCGTTCTTTACATGTTGTATCTCTTTGAACATTAGAACGGTATTGTTTCGTGTATATTGAGTATTTATGCTTACGGTATGTTGAGAGGCGGACGTGGATGTGGTCGCGGTCGTGGACGCGGACGAAGAAATATATTTACAAAAATATTGTCTAATTATTTAAATATATCTGAAAATTATAATATGATTTATGAATATATATTATAATATAAATTAAAATATATATATTATGTTATATTATTTAAATTGATTTTTTTATATTGACTATTAGAAAAATTAATATAACTATATATATTAAAATATGACTTAATGTATTTATAAAAATATTGTCTGATTATTTAAATATATCTGAAAATTATAATATGATTTATGAATATATATATTATAATATAAATTAAAATATATATTATGTCATATTATTTAAATTGATTATATAAACTAAAATGCTCAATCCGTCCTTTATCAAAAAGGACTTAATTCATATTGAGGGGTATAATGGTCATTTCTGTCATTCAGATAGTTCATTCAGAAAAGAAAGAAACAACAAGATATTTTTTCAAATCAGACAGATTAATCCACTCATACAGCTTAATCCATTCAGAGATTAATGGAAAAAAAGTAAACAGCCCCTTACTTGTATATGTTGGTATCGGTTCTCGTAGTTTCTTTCCTTCAGCATTGTAAATTCTTATGTAAAGGATTTACGGCGCTGTAATATTCCTGAATATATCGGGGGTATTACAGATTCCCTATAAGGCCCCCCTCTCTACTTTATCTCTCTCTCATTATATTATACACTAGAGGGGTCATGTGAGGTGTAGAGATGCTTTTAAAAGCATCTTCTATATGTGAGGCTTAAGAGATTGTGAATAAAAAAGTCTTTTCAATCAGAAAGTCTCCTTCTTCCTCCCCTCAAGTGTATTTTCGTTTTTTAGAGAGCTTAAAGAGTAAGAAAAATTTTCTATAGCATATACTTGATCTCAGAGACAAGTTATTAGTAGAAAAGATCGAGAGAAAGAATTCCTACAAGCTTCCCTAGCCGCATTCTTAGAGAAAGGAAGCTTGCTGATTTTTCCGTCACGTTCCGGCGTGTGAAGTAGAGGGACTGTGCTTTCGGTGTTTGGAACGAAGGGCTCTTCATCATCATCATCATCATACGAAAGTTTTTTCTGAGACATCAAAGGTATGCGACTTTGATTCCTTGATCTTCGTATTTTTTTTCATATATACGTTACTTGATTGATCCTCTTAGGGATTCCGTTTTTTCTTACGCTGCATTTTTTTTATGTGAAATCTCAATAGTGGTATCGGAGCAAGGTCAATGATATCGTATATACGATCATCTTTGCATTTGGAATGCTATTTGATGATGTGTATGATTTAGAATCATAATAGGTATAATCGAAGAAATTTAATCGTTCGTAGTAAGTTAAGTTTCGACTATTTTATGTGAATTATAAATCTGAAAAATTTGATTATTGTTGATTTATAAGTTCTTCATGAAGTTAGGAAACTTTTTTGTTTTGGAAGCGAGTCGAAAAAAACAAGAATAACGAGGGTTAAACACGAATATCGCAAGAAGACGCAGCTGCCGACAGCTCTTGTTCGTCTCTTGCTGGCCGAGAGTGACTCGGTTAGCTCAGTAGTTGCCGGCGATCACTCGGCCACTGGCGATGGCCGAGAGTGATTCGTCCGGCGGTTCTCGTGTTTCGGCACGATTTTGAATCGGCCGTAATGGGCCTGATACCGGATTTTTCGGGGCTCCGTTTTTGTGTTTATATTTCGTTGTAATAATTTCCAAAATTTAAATTCGATTTAATTGGACTTAATAAAATATTTGGAATATTTTTTTTAAGGGAAATTATTAGACGAGAATATTGTTTTGGCCGAATTACTTTGAACGGATTAAAATGACGATTATAAATATTAATTTGATTAATATTGTAGAAATTAAATAGATTAATTTTTATATTAATTGGTGTTGTTACCCAAAATATTATCCGGAGATGATATTGCTGGAATGGTCGAGTAACAAACAAATGCGAGAACACTTCCGTGGGAAAGTAAATAACACAAGATTTGCCGGGGTTGTTAGTCCCGGGCTTGAATGCTCTCGCGACATGTTATTAATATGAATACTTTGGAGTACAAATATTAATGTTAGAATCTATTACAATAAGTGTAAAGACTCTAGTTATCTTAGCTATAGAGCGTGAAGATTGCCGGAAGAACCAGATATGAAGCTCTGTGATTTCTTGCTTTTGGTGTGTACTGTGTTTGTGAATGAGTTTCACTGTCAATGGATTTCACTGTGTATGTGTATGTATTCATCCACTAGTTTTTCCCCTTTTTTAGGCCACTGTTGGAGGCCTCCTATTTATAGTAGAAGAGGTTGCTAGGTCCTCTCTGGCGATCGCGGATAAGGTGGGCGATCGTCCCATCACATGGGAATGTTTCCTTAAAGTCCGAGGCTGCTGCTGGCAGCCAAATGAGCGAGCCAATAAGAAGTCAGCACGCGCCCTGAGTCGCTGTCTGGGGAGGACCCACTTTGTACCTTTCGGTGGGCCTGTCGGTAGGTGTGAAAGTGGTGACAGGCTGGGGTCAAAAGGCCTTATCTTGTGGCGCCTTTTGCGGATCTGCACGTGGGTCTTCGTCCGATATTCCGTCTTCAAAGACTCTGACGGGTGTCGGATTCCTATGTGACACGGGACGATCGTCTACAGTCAGACATTATAGGCGATCGCCAGATGCCAATAGACGATCGCCTTGGAAGTCGACCGCTAGGCGCTTGCCCAGCATCCGTCTTCTATGGCTGGCTCTTGATCATTATGCCGATCGCAATCGAGGCGTATTAATCGCCGCACAACAATTGCCCCCAGCTCGCTCCGATGTTGAAAACATGGGGTGAGGTGGCACTGTTGGCGATCGCCTATTTTAGACGATTGACTCGTCCACTTATGATAAGGACGATCATCGCCTATACGATCTGATTTTGAATTCGGACGATCTTCTTATGCGCTGGAAATAGCGGGAAGTGGAGGCGGGCTCTCAAAACGTCGCAGGGACACGCGTCGCGCTCCCGTTGGGGGAGTCCGACGGTTTTGTCAGACCTGTCGGCTGGCGTGCCCTCGAAATGGTGCGTACGAGAGTTGCGAGGGCTGCAACCTTTTTGCAAATAGGGGGAATCCCGGGGACTGAAGTGCAACCATCGACAGGATTACCGGACCACGTCCCCAGTTCGACTTCGGAGCATACTCTGCCGCCCACCCCTATGAGCTCGTGAAGCGGATGGCGTTTCGGGCCGCGGACCACTCCCTATGGACCCTCGGTCAGATCCTGAGTTCAGCGACCAGGAAAGACTTGAGTCGTTGGAGGGCGAAATTCCATATCCCTTCCGATGTCTCATTGTATGTGCCCTCGGAGAATGAACGTGCTGATCAACCTCCCGAGGGTTTGGTTGCTGTCAGCGAAATGATCCTGGAGGCCAGCTTGCAGTTCCCATTGCCGTTTGCCGTGTCATATTTGCTGGTTGCCTGGAATGTGGCGCCGCTCCAGTTGACGCCGAACGCCTGGCTGCAGATTATTAGCACCCTGACACTTTTTGGCGGTCATCGGTTGTTCCGTCTGCCTACTGCGCTGGAAATGAACTATCTCTTCAAGTTGACTGCGCAGAAGGGATCAGTCGACGGCTACCATATTCAGGGTCACATGGGTCGGGTGGTCCTTAGGGTGCCGAACAAGGTTCGGAGCGACCTCGCAAAATGGTGTTGGGTCGGCGGAGCGTGGAGGTCGGCATCGAGGGATAAGTCGGAGGAAGAGTTGGATATCCCCACCAGTTTTTGGGAGAGGAATCCGAGTAAGGGTTTAAACTCTCCCATTGTTTGGATACAACTTGAACTGATCTAATTTGGTTTCCTTTTTGCAGGCTACCTTGTTCCGGGGATCAGCGATCTCCCCTTTGATTTCTTGATCGTCTGGGAGCGAATTCGCGGTCTGCCGGACTCCCACCTCGACGTTCGCACAGTCAACGACGAACATCATTGGTTGGGAGCTCGATTGTTTCGCTTCCCTCGCCACCTGAAGGTTCCAGGTATAAAATTTTACTTCCTCTTTTCTGCTTGACGATCGTCTGATTGAAGTAGTTGTCTAATCTTGGCTGAATTTCTTCGTTGACAGATATCCATTTTCCCCGCTATGCCGAGCCACCTAGAGAGATCTCAATGTCGAACCCCGGTCTTTTGGGTCGTCTCCACTAGGGAAAGAAGACGGGTCGGGCCCCTGCAACGCCATCTCATCCTGTCCCCGAGGTGAGGCCTACTATAGTGCCGGTCTTCGAGCCGGAAGCTCGGGAGGAGGAGCAGCTCCAGCGCAACCGCAAGAGGCGGAGGCCAGAGGAGTCCCTGCCGACTGCTGATGCGGAGGTATCCATTTTGGAGCCGTCGGTTGCCGCGCCACCTAACTCTGCTGTTCCAGTGGCGGAGGGGTCTAGGCCCTCAGCGGCCTTCTTGAAAACTGCGGCGATCGCCGAAGATGAGACTCCGAGGGGCAAGCCCTTTTTCGGCCGCGACCCCGAGTTGGTCACCAGGTAAGACCGGTTTGATCTTTCTGAGTTAGGCTATTTGTATAGGATGTATACTAACTCCCTTATTTCTTTTTGTTTGTGTTGCAGGGTCCGTCTTGCCGATCCGGACGTCTCATTAATGGTGCTGGATTTCTTGGCGAGCAAGTCTTCGTGCCAGTCCCTCGACGTTCCTTCTTATGTCTCCCGGGCCATCAACTCTCTTCCTAAGGATTGGATGACCGATCTGGATGCGATTTCTCGTCGGCGGTCTGGAGATGCCATGCAGGACACTCGCCCTGACTCTCCAGGCGGTGACGATGACCGCCCAAGCCGTTAAGGATTATGAGGGGCGACCCTATACTGCTCACCTCCATCAAGATCTTGAGGCTGCTCGGAACCAGAATACCGATTTCGCTAATCTGATAGTGACCATGGAGAAGGAGCACCTGGAGACGGCCAAGCGAGCCAAACAGGACCATGGCCGGATAAAGGAAGAGCTTGGCCGGTCCAGGGAGGTGGCCGATCGGTTCCGCAACTAGATGACGGATGCTCGTCGGTTGCACGCGGCCTCACAGGAGGAGGTGGCTGGGCTGAGGGCGACAGTGGATCGGCTCAACGGTGAGCTGGAGAAGACAAAGGGGGAACTGGCCGCTAAGGTAGCCGAGCTTGCGGATGCTGACAAGACGACTGCGGGGCTGAAGGAGCAATTAAAGGCAATCGAGACCAATCCCTACCTTAATGTGGGGTACGTCAGCGAGTTCGCCTACTATGTGGCTTACGCCGATGCTATCCGTGCTGCCAAGAAGGTAGGGCTCGAGGTCGGCCCTATGATGGAAACCTTCAAAGCCTATGTACTTGAGCATCCTTTGCAGCCGGACTTCTCCCTGCCGACCCTCGATCTCACTGACATAGGGATTGATCTGAGCTGGTATCCATTTCCGGATAAACTTATTTATCCTGAAGCCGGTGAGGAAGCGCGCGCCGATCCACCTGCTGGAGGCGAAGGCCAGTCGGGGGTGGCCTGAGTGAGGCTGGAGTTTGTTTTGTTTTCCTTTGCTTTGTAATTTCCAGTTTTCTCTTGTATTGCCTTCGGGCTTGTATATACGATCGTTTTGAATGGAATAAAATACTTCCTTTTCGCATCTGATTCTTTATTTGTACGATCGTCTCTTCTGAATGTACTTGTAAATTTCTTGAATAAGACCGATCGTCATGTGTGTGGTTGAACAAAGCCGATCATGTATGGTTCTTTTCTCCCGATCGCATGTAGGAATAGCTCCACTTTGCCCCTTTTTTTTGACTCATCAAGGTCAATATTATTATAAAAACGAGAAACAGAAAAGAGTTACAGAGAGAGGGCCAACGAATACCACAACCAGGCAACCGGGCTAGACAACAAAATAAAATCTCAAGCTAATCCCACAGGCGGGTAGTCAAGAGAAATAGAGATAAAAACACAAATGCAAAAGATATCTATGAAAATAGAATAAAAGGACCTAAACCCCCATACCAGATGTATGGGGTTGCAGCCGCAGGCCTCGTTAAAACCCTATCGTAGAAAAACCCAATGGGAAAAACCTATGATAGGGAAAAAGAGTACCCCAGCATTATGCTGCGAGAAAACTAATGTCGACTAAAACATATAGGAGACATCCCTCGACAGAATATCTCGGAGAGACTCTAGCGCTTTGCTAGATCACTCGTAAGAAACCAATCTTTTAGAAAGCCAGTTTGTCTCCGCATTCCCTTCTCTATAGATATGAGAGACCCTGAAGTGCATGCTATCAATAATATGCCAAATCCGCCTCAAACGACTGCGGTAGATCCAGGGAACAGCAGAACTACGATCTGAGAGAATGCTCACAACATAAGTAGAGTCAGACTCCAGCCACAAATAATCCCAACAATGATAAAAAAGCAATCTCGATAGCATGAATAGCCGCGACCAACTCAGCTTGGAAGGTAAAACAGCAACTAATTGCCGCAGAGAGGGTGCCAAAAACCCGGCCCAGACAATTCCGATAAACAAGGCCAATAGCACCCAAGCCTGGGCAACCTCTAGCCATCCCATCAGTGTTAACTTTCATCCTGCCAATTGGGGGGGATACCATTTCACATAAATACGGTAAAGTGGGGGTCTCGCGCGGCCAGCCACACCCAGAGCCCGAAGATGAACCAGATCAGAAATAGAGTTATCCATGGTGCCCATGTCATAGTTATTACATTCTCTGAGAAGAGACCAACTATAGAACGAAGAGATATGATAGAAAATTTAGCTTCGTTATATAAAACATCATAGCGAATATGCCAGATAGCCCAGACGGCAATAATAATAGTGAATCTCCAGAGAGTAGAGATCTGCCCCTTGTTTTTGTTTACTTATTGTAAGTAAGGGAACGAAAATAGTATGTTTGATGAGATATCTTTAGTTTTGCCAATTCTTTGAGGGAGGACGACTGTATGCACGGTCGCTGAGTTTGATGGACCGACCTCCGTAACCGTGTCTTTATGTGTGAGGGACATTCCATCCGTAGGTCTGTCCCATGACTCACTTTATTGTTAGGGTCCTCCGTTAGGCTGCGCCCGCCTTGTATTTAAACGAAAGGCGAGCGGTCTTGGTCTAGAGGAGTCCTTGCACGGGGCGTCGTCGGTTTATTCGACTCCACGTCCGCCGCTTGTTAGCACTTTTCTACCTCGGGTCGGCATGTTAGATGGCGACCCTCGACGGTATACGTTGTGGTGGGGTAGGGATGCGTCGCCGTGTCCGGGTACATCATGTTAGATGATGTACTTTTGAGGGTGCGCGAGCGTGTCCACAGATTTAATTGGAGGGTCCTTCAGCTACGCTCGCCTCATATTTAAACGAAGGGCGAGCGGTCGCAGCCTCAAGAAACCTTGCATGGACGAAGATGTCGGTTCCATCGACCTCCAGGACCATGGCTGCACTTTTCTACCTCGGATCGCCATGTCAGATGTCGACCCTCGACGGTATACGTTGTGCTCGGAGGGGCTATCGCTCGCATAGATCTGTCAGATGACGGTATACGGTCTCCATGTTAGATGACGACCTCTTTTAGGTCGAGCTAGTCATCCTCTTCTATTTTGTTTGTTTTCATCGAGGCGAATCATATATATGGGATTGAAGAATCTCATTAAAATCTGCGTACATTGGGTAACTGAATACAAAGTTTTTACTAGTAGTATTTCTTCAAATGCACGGCGTTCCAGGGATATTAGCCCGGAGTGCCGTCTGGGTGTTCGAGTTCGTAGGCTCCCCTAGTTAGCCACTTAGATATCCTGAAGGGGCCTTTCCAATTCGGGCCAAAGACTCCTGTGTGAGTCTGGACCTTTTTGAGGACTAGGTCGCCCACTTGGAACCGTCTTTCCTTGACATTCGAATTGAAGAACTTTTCGGATCTCCTTTTGTGGATTGTGTTCTTCATTTCCGAGGTCAGTCGTCGTTCTTCGAGCATGTCCAAGTTGATCCGCCGGGACACATCATTGTCCGTCGTCATCTCTTATTCAGTTCGGTGGCTGAGGACGGCGATCTCCGAAGGGATCACCGCTTCTGTTCTGAAGGCGAGGGCGAACGGGGTTTCGCCAGTCGAGTTTCGGGTCGTCGTTCGGTAGGACCACAAAACATCTGGAGCTCGCTCGCCCATCGTCCTTGTTTGGATTCAAGTCTTGCTTTGATCGTATGTTTGTGGATCTTGTTTACAGCCTGTACCTGCCCGTTTGTCTGAGGGTGGTAAGGGGCCTAGAACAACTTTTTGATTGCCCACTTCTCGCAGAATTGCATGACTTCCAAGCCATGGAACCGGCATATGATGTTCTTCCAAATGAACTTGATTACTTGTTCTTGGCCGATCTTGTTGAGTCGCTCGGCCTCATCCCATTTCGTGAAGTAATCGACCCCCACAATGGCAAATTTACATCCTCCTGGCGCCGTCAGCAGAGGACCGATGAGGTCGATGCCCCATTGGGCGAAAGGCCATGGGCTCTACATAGAAGTGAGCTGTTCGGGGGAGAGCTTGATGTTTGGGCCCATCACTTGACATCTGTGACACGATCGGGCATAGGCAATCGCGTCTTTTTGTAGTGTAGGCCAGAAAAACCTTGTCTGGTCGTTTTGTGGATGAGAGATTGCCCGCCAGCATGGTTTCCACAGATCCCATCATGGATCTCGGCTAAAACGAGCCGGACTTCCTCCAGCGTGATGCACTTAAGGAGAGGAAGGCTGAAAGCTCGCTTGTAAAGCCAGTCGTCCAATAGCATGTATCTGGTTGCACGGAGATGAAGCTGACGAGCTTTGATACGATCGGCGGGGACCATTCCGTCCTTCAAGTATTTAATGAACGGAGTCATCCAGTTCTCCTCGGCGATGACAACTGTGGTAATCAGGCTTCTGTCGATAGCCGTCTTTGCTGATTTTGTGATTTGGATGTTAGAGAAATCTGCTGCCCCATCTGATGATGCTACTTTGGATAGGGCATTGGCCTGGGAGTTGTGCTCTCTCGGGACTTGTTCAATCAGAACTTCTTCAAACTTCGTGCACATTTCGGCGACCAGTTCTTGGTATTTGATCAGTTGTTCGCCGCGCGCCTCATATTCTCCCTTGACTTGGTTCACGACCAAGAGGGAGTCCATGAAGATGTGGAGACGGTGAACATACAGGGCGAGGGCTTGAACGAGCCCGCCTACCAAGGCTTCGTATTCGGCCTCATTGTTCGTCGCCAAAACCTAAAACGTACAGCATTCGTGAAACTTTGAACGTCGGGGCTGATGAGGACAATCCCTGCCGCTGCTCGCGAGTTGGTTGCCGAGCCATCCACGTACAACTTCCAAGTGGGGCGACCGATCTGGGTAGGACTAGGTGGGAATGTTAATTCCACCACGAAGTCCGCCAGAGCCTGGCCTTTGATCGCCGTGCGAGGAGCGTACGTAATACCGTATTGGGCGATCTCTAGTGACTACTTGAGGAGTCGCCCGTTAGTGTCTGGCCGGTGCACGACTTGCCTTAAGGGGAGAGTCATCAGAACCTCCACTTGATGTTCGAAGAAGTAGGCCCTTAGCTTGCGAACACTTATGACTAGAGCGTAGGCGATCTTTCCAGAGGCGTGTATCGCGTTTCCGCATCATGGAGCGCTTGGCTAACAAAGTAGATCGGAAAGTGGACTTGCCCCTCTGCTCGCACTAAAACATCACTCAGCACGACCTCTGAGGCCGCCAGGTAAAGGAATAGCTTTTCGCCAGGGATCAGCTTTGCCAAGATCTAGGGGTTAGATAGATACTCCTTGATATTGGCGAACGCTATTTGACTCTCCTTTGTCCATGCGAACTTCTTGTTCTTTATGGTCGCAAAGAATGGCCTACTTTTATCCCCGAGCCGAGATATGAAACGGTTGAGGGCAGCTAGACAACCTGTGAGGCGTTGCACCTGCTTGACATTCCGTGGATCCTGCATGTCGAGGATCGCCTGGATCTTAGTGGGGTTCGCCTCTGTAATACCCGCGATTTTCGTTCCGGTTATTTTGGATTTTTTTTTCGGATATTTCCCGGTTGTCGAGTTCCGGTATTATTTTCTCGACAACTGATTTTGGCGTCTAAGACCGTAGGTGATGATTTGTTATCCGTTGTTTTCATTTCGGACCGATGATGTTGTCCCCGAGTATTTTGTCGTGTTCGTTCCGTGCGATTTCGGAAAATCGAGTCGTTGAATCATGGTGGTCGGACACTGGCCGGACGGTTGGGGACGGTGGCCGGACGGCTGCAGGCACTGGCCGGACGAGTGCAGGCACTGGCCGGGCGATTGCGACAGGAACCGGCGTAGCGCACGCTACGGCTGGAAAGTAGCGCACGCTACGGCCAGGAGGCAGCGCACGCTATGGCAGGTTGGCTGCGCGCGCTAGTCGACCGAGGCGAGGCGAAGGTTACGGATCGGGAGATCGGCAGTAGCGCACGCCATCACGGACATCAAGACGCTTCTGGCCGGCCGAGCGCACGCCACGGCTGGCCGGGCAGACGCTTACTCGCCGAGCCAGAAGTCTCTGGAATGTGGTGGGCCGACAGCGCACGTGTTCGGCGCATGATGGCGGGCCCGGCCGAACATTCTCGACCATGACCGCCCGCTAGCGCACGCTAGCTCGGCGATCTAGCGTACGCTAGTCAGCACCGATATAAATATTACCGAGCGATCCTGTTTGCACTCATTTTCATTTTCTCCCTTTCTCTTCCGCGGTGGGTTCTTGGAGGTGACGAAGGCATGTTATTATACAACTAATCCACGAAGTTTTGGAGCTCATATCATCGATTAATCACTCCATAACATCCTTCAATCCAAATAATCAAGGTTAGTTTTCCTAAAATCCTAGTTTTGGGAAAATTGGGGGTTTTGGTTGTTTTCGCCCGTTTGATCCGTGATAACTTATATTTGTGATGGATTGATGATTATGAAGTCATATTATACCAATTTCCTTGTTGATCCATGGTTCGATTGTTAAAGATTCTTCGTTTTGTTGAGTTCCTAATCGGTGCCTTGAAGGTGTCCGGTGAAAATCCTTAGAGGGGGGGGGGGGGGTTTTGGCGTTCTACGATTATTCTTCCTCGTAAGATCGTTGATTATTGACGGTATGATGTTAGGGTCAGGTTCCTTGCGAAGAACTTGAGTCGGAACCCTTCCGTTCGCGGTTTTCCGATCGGTAGTGTTACCGTTGCCACGGAGAGTTGTGGACGTTCGAGGTTTTCCGGTTGAGCCATGTTCGTCGGAGTGTCCGGCATCGACTATCGAGGCAAGTATCTTGCCCATACATTACGTGTTTTGTGAATATGATGGTTGAAAATTGACGACACGTGCTAAACGAATTGTTACAACCATTTTTCTAAAGAATCGGTACATTTACAATTATGGTTTTTCTTAAAGGACGAATCTTGTGTTCGAGACTTAATGTGCTCATTTGACTATATGTGTTAGTGTTGAGTATAGGAACTCTCTATCTTCGGATGATGTCATTAGGTGTGATTATGTCGTCCGTAATTTTGTAGTTAAATCCTTTTGTTATAAATGGTGCGTGGATTCATGTGGTTATCGGTGGATATATGAGTTGTGTGATATTGGTTTTGTCGTTCGGTGTTGTTGAGATAAGTGTGTTTCTTTGTGGACAGTATTAACTTTGAGTCGTGAGTATGTGTTGGATAATATGGCCATTTTAGCAAAATACCTCGACTATATATATTGTGATTGACTCTTGAGGATTTTGGTTTTGGAAATGTGAATTGATGAATGTTGTAAAGTTTTTCTCGGGTACTCTCACTCGGGGATTGACTCGACGGGGTCACACGGGGACCTGGTGGCTTAGCGGCTGGACCGGGTTGCGAGAGTTACTTCGAGTGGGCGTTCTCACCTGGGGATTGCTCGACGGGGCACACAGGGACTTGGTGGCCTTACGGCGGGACCGGAGGGCTGGACCGGGTCGCGAGAATTGCCAGAGTGTTTGTACTGTTGATTAATTGTGATATGTCCGGAGTATCACAATGCTTGTTTCTCGGAGTCGAGAGACATTATATATCGAGTCTTGGTGTTTGGCTAAAATGGCATAAAAATAATATGTGTGTGTAACGTGTCGTTGGAAGTGAATTGAAGTGAATGAACGGGTCGTGGACCCTGTATTGATGATCGCAATGGTTGGGTCGTGGACCCTGTGTTTTGTGACTGGAATGAGTTGGGTTGTGAACCCCGTGTTTTGTTAATCGGATTTGCATTTTGGAAAATGAATATTGGGGCGGTGACCTAAGTGGCTTTTGAAGAATTAAGAACTTTACTATTGCAAATGTTTTCGAAAACTCCCGAGATTTGAAAATGTTTTCAAAGTGATTTCTTGTTTTGGTTTCTACTTTCAAGATTTGAACTACTTTAATTATCAAATAGCTCGGGAAGTCTTTTGTTGTATTCTCGGAATGTATTTTGTATGGCTCGTATTTGCACTTTATACTTGTACTAGCAAAACAGTGGAGTTTTGGTAACCCCCGAGTATTCGGGGGTGGATGTCTGTTTTTGCATCCAGGTACATGCAGGTTTGGGAGCAAAACACATGATCGGCGCGAAGGATGATGGAAGGCGAATGATACTAATCACACGAAGGCCAGTGTTGGATACAGTCAGTCCGAGTTTGTGTATGGTCTTTCTTCTGTCGTACTTTTGGTTTGTGAGTATATTTTACCCTTGCATGGGTATGAGTCGAGATAGAAATGTGTATTTTTGACTTGTACGTTGTGACGAAAGACCAAGCTGGTCTACGGATTTGGTATTTTATCATGTCGGTATGTAATTTATTGTGTGGTTTTGATGTCTAGCCTGGTGGATCCTCACGGAGAGGGTCTACGGCGTGTAATATTCCCGGTTTGATTCTGGGGGTGTTACATTTATGGTATCAGAGCCTAGGTTGCGGAAACCTAGGCTGTCGGGCCCAGTCGGGTATTGTCGTGTCTTGTTCTGTCAGATTGTGTCTGTCTAAGTCATGTCGCGACGCGTCGTCTGTGATGTCGGCCGTGATTAGTATCGAGGTGCAGCCATCATCTTCGTGCGACCTGTGGATGTAAGTCTCCCTACTATATTGTGCCTTGTGATATACGAACTTGTATGATTTTTTTTTGTTATGATGTGGAGTTAAAGGTGATTTATGAGTATGTGGCCTATGTTGTTTCATTTTCGTATGATGACCTCAAGGTCAAAATTTTTAGAGAAATCCAATTACCGATATTTTATTTTCATTTGATATTATAAATCTTCAAAACACGATTTTTGAATCCAAGTGAAGTTTACAAAACGTAGACAAGACGTGACTCTCGTTTTCAACTTATCGGTTTTATGGCTGTTAGTCGAGAAATACGTGATGATGTTCTTGTTGTTCGGGCAGTGATGCCAGTTTTAGATTAAAACAGTGATGTGAATGTTAAGTCGTTCGGTATGAGTTAAGATAGCTCTCTTTATTAATAGACGGAATTTCGATCCTGGATGTCAGTTGTCCTTTGATGGTTGCTCGCGAAGTGTTGTAAGCTTGTGAATCGATGGCATTTAGATTCGTATGCTGTCGTTGTTCATTTGTAACTATCGGTTCTAATAATGTCGTATATATATTCGCAATCACGTGCTGAATTTGAGCTGTTAGCGCACGCTAAGTACAAGGCTAGCGCGCTCTAATGTGGCATGAGTAGCGCACGCTAATGTGGTTGTAACGCGCGCTAATGCAGCATGAATAGCGCACGCTAAATAATTGTTGTAGCGTACGTTAGTTAGCTGGGACAGAGGATGTGGAATCGCATTTTTGCCGTTAGGCCTAACTTTCTGCAGTCAGTCATCTGTGACTGTATCCTATGTGCGTTGTCTAGTGATGACAACCGTTTTGTGTGAACGTGTGTTGTGACCCTTCATTCGCACTCAGTGATAATTGATTTTGTTCGGTGAAGTTGATAAATTATGTCTGTTGTGTGTGTGTGTTCAAAATGTTTTCCTAAAACTTTCATAAGTTTGTGCAAGTTGCGAGAATCAATTTTTGAAATTAATTTGACGTTGCGATTAAGCCGGCGGTTTCGTATGAACTTTGGAAATTATTTGAAATTGTGAGCCGGCCTAGGATTCTCAAATAAAACCTCGACGGTATTGAAAGAGTTGTTTTAAAATACCTTGAACATTTTGTAAAATGTTACCGTCGTTGATTCTTGTGTAGTGTTGGGAGAATTTTCAGAAATGACTTTAACGTACTATTGTATTTTCGAATAATTCGAGTACATGATTTTCAAAAAAATCTTTCACATCATAAAATATTTTCTTTCAAAAACCAATACGATTTCTTTTTCAAAAATATATAGTGAAAGATGAAAAATCTTACTCGATGTAAAGTTCAAACTCGGATTTGGAAATGTTAGAGTGTGTAGGAATGGTTTGATGATCTTGCATGGTTAACTTGTTGGATGTTAACGATGATGGTGATGAGTAAAGGCATGACGATTTTGATAACGCCGGTTACAAGGAATTATTATTTTGGCAAATGATTTCAAATGAGGCGGTTAGAGTATGTTGATTACAAGTTTTGATGAAATAACCCGAGGTACCAAAAGTACTTTCAAAGTTTATTTTGAATAACATACAAATCCAATGATTTTCAAAGGATTTTCCTTAAAGGAATACCTCGTGGATTTTCTTTGCGAGTTGTTATTGGTTACCTTATGTGATATGTCATGCTAAGTTGGTACTTTAGCATATTTGTTTTTGCGAAGTGGTGCAATCGTATTGAGTGAGAATCCGCTTAGTATGCCGAGGGACAGCGGACGCGACCGTGACCGCGGTACAGTTGGTTATGGAGACTAGATGCGGGACCAAGAGGGTATGGTCGGGAAGGTTGATATTCAAACACTTCGTTTCGTTGTTTAGGTTTGGGGGATGAAACCTCTTTTAAAGGTGATATGATGTAATGCCCGCATTTTTTCTTCTTCTTCTCGTTTCCGTTTTGTTCGACCGTATTGAGGCGATTGTGTTCGTTAATGCTCCTGATCTTGTGTTGTTTCTCTCATTTGTCATTCGAGCGAGTTCTGATATTGTTACAAATTGATGTGCATATCGTTGTGATCTTTCCAAGTTCGGACCGATTTCTTGTGAACCGTGTTCGAAACTAACACCTCGTGCTCCCTACAAGTTATTGACGTCTTGAATTGAGATATGAACTTCAAAGGTGATCGTTGTTGTTCGATCATTGCTATTCGTTCGTCGTTGTCTAATCATTATCGTTTGACCTCGAAATCGTGATTATTGAACATCTGGCCATTTTGCGATTTACATAAGTGTTGGGAAATTGTTTTCGTATTTGATCTTCCAAATCTGCGAGTTATTGGAATTGCATACCTTTCAGCATTGGAATCGTGATTCGATTTTTGTATTGCTCGGTTTTATCAAACGCAGCGATTCATGCTCGTTACTTTTCGTAAGCATTCTTGCGTATTGAATCGGATCGTAGTGGCTTTATACTGCATGGAGTTCTGGTGTGTTGTCGAGAGTCGCCTTGCTTTTGTTTTAAGTTTCGGGACGAAACTTATTTTTAGGGGGGTAGAATGTAATACCCGCGATTTTCGTTCCCGTTATTTTGGATTTTTTTCGGATATTTCCCGGTTGTCGAGTTCCGGTATTATTTTCTCGACAACTGATTTTGGCGTCTAAGACCGTAGGTGATGATTTGTTATCCGTTGTTTTCATTTCGGACCGATGATGTTGTCCCCGAGTATTTTGTCGTGTTCGTTCCGTGCGATTTCGGAAAATCGAGTCGTTGAATCATGGTGGTCGGACACTGGCCGGACGGTTGGGGACGGTGGCCGGACGGCTGAGCATCGGGCCGGACGAGTGCAGTAATCGCCGGGCGTGCGGACAGAACCGCGTAGCGCACGCCACGGCCGAAAGTAGCGCACGCTACGGCCGAGGCGCGGCGCACGCTATGGCGGTGCCGCGCGCGCTAGTCGACCGAGGCGCGAAGGCGAAAGGTTACGGGTCGGGAGATCGGGTAGCGCACGCCATCTGCCGGACATCAAGACGCGACGGCCGGCCGTGAGCGCACGCTACGCCGCCGAGCCAGAAGTCTCGGAATGTGGTCAGCCGGAGCCGCACGTGTTCAGCGCATGATGGAGGGCCCGGCCGAACATTCTCGACCATGACCGCCCGCTAGCGCACGCTAGCTCGGCAGTCTAGCGTACGCTAGGCTGCACCAGTATAAATATTACCGAGCAGTCCTGTTTGCACTCATTTTTCATTTTCTCCCTTTCTCTTCCGCGGCTGGGTTCTTGGAGGTGACGAAGGCATGTTATTATACAACTAATCCACGAAGTTTTGGAGCTCATATCATCGATTAATCACTCCATAACATCCTTCAATCCAGCGAATCAAGGTTAGTTTTCCTAAAATCCTAGTTTTGGAAAAATTGGGGGTTTTGGTTGTTTTCGCCCGTTTGATCCGTGATAACTTATATTTGTGATGGATTGATGATTATGAAGTCATATTATACCAATTTCCTTGTTGATCCATGGTTCGATTGTTAAAGATTCTTCGTTTTGTTGAGTTCCTAATCGGTGCCTTGAAGGTGTCCGGTGAAAATCCTTAGAGGTGGGGGGTTTTGGGCGTTCTACGATTATTCTTCCTCGTAAGATCGTTGATTATTGACTGTATGATGTTAGGGTCAGGTTCCTTGCGAAGAACTTGAGTCGGAACCCTTCCGTTCGCGGTTTTCCGATCGGTAGTGTTACCGTCGTTTTCGCCGGAGAGTTGTGGACGTTCGAGGTTTTCCGGTTGAGCCATGTTCGTCGGAGTGTCCGGCATCGACTATCGAGGCAAGTATCTTGCCCATACATTACGTGTTTTGTAAATATGATGGTTGAAAATTGACGACACGTGCTAAACGAATTGTTACAACCATTTTTCTAAAGAATCGGTACATTTACAATTATGGTTTTTCTTAAAGGACGAATCTTGTGTTCGAGACTTAATGTGCTCATTTGACTATATGTGTTAGTGTTGAGTATAGGAACTCTCTATCTTCGGATGATGTCATTAGGTGTGATTATGTCGTCAGTAATTTTGTAGTTAAATCCTTTTGTTATAAATGGTGCGTGGATTCATGTGGTTATCGGTGGATATATGAGTTGTGTGATATTGGTTTTGTCGTTCGGTGTTGTTGAGTTAAGTGTGTTTCTTTGTGGGATGATTAACTTTGAGTCGTGAGTATGTGTTGGATAATATGGCCATTTTAGCAAAATACCTCGACTATATATATTGTGATTGACTCTTGAGGATTTTGGTTTTGGAAATGTGAATTGATGAATGTTGTAAAGTTTTCTCGGGTACTCTCACTCGGGGATTGACTCGAGGTCACACGGGGACACAGTGGCTTAGCGGCTGGACCGGGTCGCGAGTTACTTGCCAGTGGGCGTTCTCACACAGGGATTGCTCGGCCGGGGCACACGGGGACTTGGTGGCCTTACGGCGGGACCGGAGGCTGGGCCGGGTCGCGAATTGCCAGTGTTTGTCTTGTTGATTAATTGTGATATGTCCGAGTATCACAATGCTTGTTGCTCGGAGTCGAGAGACATTATATATCGAGTCTTGGTGTTTGGCTAAAATGGCATAAAAATAATATGTGTGTAACGTGTCGTTGGAAGTGAATTGAAGTGAATGAGCAGTCGTGGACCCTGTATTGATGATCGAAATGGTTGGGTCGTGGACCACTGTGTTTTGTATTTGGAATGAGTTGGGTTGTGAACCCGTGTTTTGTTAATCGGATTTGCATTTTGGAAAATGAATATTGGGGCGGTGACCTAAGTGGCTTTTGAAGAATTAAGAACTTTACTATTGCAAATGTTTTGAAAACTCCGAGATTTGAAAATGTTTTCAAAGTGCTTTCTTGTTTTGGTTTCTACTTTCAAGATTTGAACTACTTTAATTATCAAATAGCTCGGGAAGTCTTTTGTTGTATTCTCGGAATGTATTTTGTATGGCTCGTATTTGCACTTTATACTTGTACTAGCAAAACAGTGGAGTTTTGGTAACCCCCGAGTATTCGGGGGTGGATGTCTGTTTGCATCCAGTACATGCGAGTTTGGGAGCAAAACACAGGATCGGCGCGAAGGATGATGGAAGGCGAATGATACTAATCACACGAAGGCCAGTGTTGGATACAGTCAGTCCGAGTTTGTGTATGGTCTTTCTTCTGTCGTACTTTTGGTTTGTGAGTATATTTTACCCTTGCATGGGTATGAGTCGAGATAGAAATGTGTATTTTTGACTTGTACGTTGTGACGAAAGACCAAGCTGGTCTACGGATTTGGTATTTTATCATGTCGGTATGTAATTTATTGTGTGGTTTTGATGTCTAGCCTGGTGGATCCTCACGCAGAGGGTCTACGGCGTGTAATATTCCCGGTTTGATTCTGGGGGTGTTACAGCCTCGATCCCCCTTTGGCTCATGATGTGCCTCAGGAATTTTTCGGAGCTTACCCCGAAGTTGCATTTCTTGGGATTCAGCTTCATATTGGACCTCTTGAGGATGGCGAACGTCTCGGCAAGGTCATTGAGGTGATCTTCCTTTTTGAGGATTTTTACCAAGATTTCGTCAATGTAGACCTCCATGGTCTTGCCGATCTGGTTGGCGAACATCCCATTGACTAGCCGTTGGTAGGTCGCCCCTGCATTCTTTAGGCCGAACGACATTTGGACCCAAATGTATATGTCTTTTTCCGTGTGGAACGATGTGTGCTTTATGTCCTTCTCCGCCATTGGGATCTGATGGTATCCGGCAAAGGCATCCATGAACGACATCATTTCGCAACCTGCTGTACTATCGACCAAGTGGTCGATATGAGGCATCGGAAAGTGATCTTTTGGGCATGCCGCATTGAGGTCGGTGAAGTCGATGCATAACCTCCAGGAGTTGCTAGGCTTTTTGACGAGAACCGCATTGGATACCCACTGTGGCTCGTCTGTAGCTACTCCGATTAGTTTGTTATCGAGTAGCTTTTTGACTTCTATATCGAGCGCCGCGTACTTCTCCGGACCGAACTTTCTACGTTTCTGGTGAACAGCCTTCCTTGCCGGGTCGATCTTTAGATAGTGGCAGGCGTGTTCAAGACTTATGCCGACCATATCTTGATGCGACCAGGCAAAGACTCCGATGTTCTTACGTAGTAAACTGATCAAATCTTCATTTAACTCAAAACCGATGCTTGCGCCGATCTGTACTTCCCGCTCCGGGCGAGCCGGATCTATTGTTACACTTTCCAACTCTTCAATGGGGATGGTCGCTTCTTGTTTGGAATGATTTCCAGACTCGATCCTTGGATCGATGTCGAGGCTTGGCTCGAAACCGATCCTTGGCTCAATGTCGTCCGTCGATCGATGTGAGATGGCGTTCTCTGAGTCGGGTTGGTACGAGGTGCTTAGCTCTGCGATCTCCATCGGTTGATTTTCGATCGCCTCAATGTTACAAATAACATGGGAAGTATTGAAAGAAGTTACGACACAGGAGTAATTCAAACATTTCTTAGCCATTAGTTGGTCTCCTTTTATAGTACCGATCGTCCCATCGGTAGTGGGGAATTTGATACAATAAAAGAAAGAAGAGGCGACCGCCTCGAAGGTTTCTAGAAATGGGCGACCTAGGAACCCATTATAGATGCTGGGCATATCTACGATTACAAAGTTTAGGTTCCTAGTAATCCTAACCTTGGGATCGTAGTAACATGTTAGCTCGACAGAGAGCTTGATCCTTCCGTAGGCTTGGACTGTGCTGTCGCCGAACCCTTGGAGCATGGTGTCAAATGGATTGATGAACTTGGTTAGGTTGCCTATCTGGTCAAGAGCGGATTTGAAAATAATATTGCAAAAGCTCCCATTGTCAACCAGCATGCGATCGACCATTTTCCCAAGGATACATGCAGAGATCACCAATGCATCCTCTTTGGGGCACTGCACTCCCTCCCTATCCTTGTTGTAGAAAGTGATGAGCGCGTCTTTGGAGATGAACCCCGGCGAACGCCCTTCATTCGTCCTTCCTCTTTCTGTTCGACAGAGTGGAAACCAGGGAAAGGCCTCCGAGGTTTCCACCTGCCGCCTGAAGCATATTGATCCGGCCGCCAGGGTTGATCGGAGGGATCGATTCATCAGAGTACTCCGGCTCATTCTTCTCGATCCTTGCGATCGGATTGGGAGGGATTCCATCGTTTTGTCGGCGTTCGCGCCCTCCGGTCTTCTCTGCTCATGGTTCTGGCTTGGTAACCAAGTTATCCAATTTGCCTTCCTTAAGCAGTCGCCAGAGTTGTCTGAGGAGGTCGCGGCACTGGATGGTGTTGTGGCCGGGACTCTTGTGGTAGGCATAGAATTTGCTACGGTTTAGATGACCGTGGTCCCTCACCGGATTCGGTTTGCTAAGCCATTCTTGCCCCTTGATGGCATTGAAAATGTGGGCAGTAGATAGGTTGAGGTTGCGGAGGAGGTGAACCTCCACATCCTCGAAATATTTGAATTCGCCGGGCGGATTTGCGATCCCCTTTCTGGGCTTGGCGACCGCCTTTTTTGGAATGGAAGATGGCGCCTTCCCTTCCCCGATAGATCCCTCACCTAAGCGGAGGGTGAGAATCCTCTGCCTAGCCAGGAAATCAGCAGCCCTGACGGTGACGCGGAAGATCGCGTAGGTCGGGGGAAAGTCCTTTGTAAGGTGCCTGAACATGGGCGAATGGCCATAGAATTCCCCTAGGACTGAGTAGAGAGCGAGCTCGTCGCTAATGGGCTCTCCGGTGAGGACTATTTCATCCACCCAGTCGATGTAATCTTCATCGGGCTCATTCTTCCCCTGCCTGATTTTCATCATGCGGTGGGGGCCTTCTGGCCGAGCAACTTTGGCGGCAAAGTACGACGTGAAGTCGTTCGCCAGCTTCTCAAAACAATTGATCGAGCGAGGTGGTAGTGAGATGTACCATCTATGGGCGAGGTCGCCCAATGTCAATGGGAACATTCGGCATTTCGTCGCGTCCGATGCTCCACATCCGGTCATGTAAATCCAGAACTTGCTCAAATGAGTCTCAGGATCCGATCTCCCCTCATATGGAGGTTTTTGAGGGGAAGCGATCTTCGATTGAACTGGGGCGAGCTCGATCTGGACCGCGAGTGGCTCACTCGGTCCAGCGATCGATCTCTTGGCGCTTGCCCCGGTTTCTAGGAGCGCCTTCATTTCGTCGAGCTGGCGCTGCATGGCGGCCATCGCTGTAGCTTGACTGCTCGCTGACTGGCTCTCGGAGCGGGAACCGAGGCGATCGTGTACTGATCTCCTGGCCCCATGATAGGTGATGAGCTCTCTGCCACCGAGATCAATTCTTGGGCTATCGGGAGCCTGTTGGCCGGCTTGTCTCCTGGGAGTCGGATATGCCGAACTCCTGGTGATGGATTCGGACCCCGATGTCTCCCGGCTGGGGCCTGAATGCCCGGGTCGCCATGAAGGATCGCTCCCTAGGCAGCTGAAGACGGAATCATCCCGCCTTCGAGAGCCTTTTCCTGCGGCTCGGGGATTTCCGAAGATTTCTCGACGTATAGCCCCTTAAGCTTCCGCTTGCTTGCCCGGCGGATGGCTGACGGAGTTATGGTGGGCGAGTCGCATGCCCTCCGTCGCTCCCTGAGGATGGCTATAGCCTCCTCGATCTGTTCCGCCATCTGGAACTGATCGAGTGAGAGGTTGGGACCGTCCCTCGGGGGCGGGAGTGAGAGTCTAGCATCGCCGCGGTCGCCTTCCGCTGTAGGCTGGGATTCTGTCTGGGCCGGAATGAGATGGCCGGTAGATCGCAGGGTGTCTCTTTTGGAGGTCGTGGCAGATGTCATGTCTCTAAAGGTTTTTCTTTGAAGAACAGCGAGTGTTTCTTCAAGTATATGCCCCGGAGAACAGTGAGTGTTCTTCGAGAAGGTCGGAATAAAAATGAAGGTTAAGATGCCCTCATTCTAGCGCCAATTGTTGTTACCCAAAATATTATCTGGAGATGATATTGCTGGAATGGTCGAGTAACAAACAAATGCGAGAACACTTCCGTGGGAAAGTAAATAACACAAGATTTGTCGGGGTTGTTAGTCCCGGGCTTGAATGCTCTTGAGAGATGTTTTTAACATGAATACTTTGGAGTACAAATATTAATGTTAGAATCTATTACAATGAGTGTAAAGACTCTAGTTATCTTAGCTATAGAGCGTGAAGATTGCCGGAAGAACCAGATATGAAGCTCTGTGAGTTCCTGCTTTTGGTGTGTACTGTGTTTGTGAATGAGTTTCACTGTCAATGGATTTCACTGTGTATGTGTATGTATTCGTCCAGTAGTTTTTTCCTTTTTTAGGCCACTGTTGGAGGCCTCCTATTTATAATAGAAGAGGTTGATAGGTCCTCTCCGGCGATCGCGGACGACCGTCGTTTTATATATTAGAATAAGGTGGGAGATCATCCCATCACGTGGGAATGTTTCCTTAAAGTCCGGGGCTGCTGCTGGCAGCCATATGAGCGAGCCAATAAGAAGTCAGCACACGTCCTGAGTCGCTATCTGGGGAAAACCCACTTTGTACCTTTCGGCGGGCCTGTCGGTAGGTGTGAAGGTGGTTATAGGCTGGGATCAAAAGGCCTTATCTTGTGGCGCCTTTTGCGGATCTGCACGTGGGTCTTCGTCCGAGATTTGGTCTTCGAAGACTCTGACGGGAGTCAGATTCCTACGTGGCACGGGACGATCATCTAGAGTTGGACATTATAGGCGATCGCCAGATGCCGATAGACGATCGCCTTGGAAGTCGACCGCTAGGCGCTTGCCCAGCATCCGTCTTCTATGGCTGGCTCTTGATCATTATGCCGATCGCCATCGAGGCATATTAATCGCCCCACAACAATTGGATTAATATATTAATTGATTATTTAATTTCATTTACCGTTACATGTTGTATAGAATGCCTTATATGATGGTGATATAGCTCGTGGACTTAGTTGTTGATTTGTTCGATTCGATATGGTTGTAAAGGCCGTTTTGAGCCTATTTATTTTTACTAGAAAATATGTATAATATGACGTATTGTTCAATGATATAATTATTCATATGGCTATGACGAAGACTGAGGACTACCGACCGAGAAGACGAAAAATCAATATTATATTTTTCCTTTCTTTATTGGGCTTGGGCCAATACTTAGGAAAAAGTCCATGAGCTATATGTTGGTAGTAACTAGGTTGCTATTTATTGTTTTTCATTTTGAATGATTGACAAACCACAAACGCGCTTTTAATTGAATTAATGTGCAAAGTGTGACATTAATCGCGAAATTCTCCCGAAAACAAACAGACTAAGTTTGAAAAAGGTTACGAGGTTTCCTACCCTCCACCAAACTTGTAGAAAATTGATCCCCGAGCTGGTGTGCTATGCTTCCGAGTTATCGGTGTAGTACGTTTGGTTGAGGTTGAAAAATTCTTGAGTGCATTAGATGCCTTCGGTTGGTGATAAATTTCACCCCTAGAAACCTGATAGGTTGCCGAGTGAGATTCAATAGTCAAACCGATAGACGTTGATGGTCAAAAACTTAGATAGTCTGGATTGCCAAGAAACCTGATAGGTTGAGGGCATGAAGACTAGGGGTAAAATAAGATCAAATCATCCGTTAGACGGGTTGGTGTTAGACACCACTTTACAGAAATTAATTGGCAAGAAACCTGATAGGTTGCGTCTGTTAAAATTTGTAAAGAACTTGATCACCACTAAGAAGTTGTTCTTATCATGATTTCCGGATTATAACATGGGAGTGTATAATTCCGATAAAATTAGTGGGAGCCGAGAAAAGAATTATACAAGTCCTTAAATTCTATACGCGGTCATAATTAAACAAGTCACTAATTTAATCTTGTCTAAATCTTTGCAGAAATCAAAACTGAATCTCTAAAAATGGCTAAAAACCCACTTGCAATACTACTTGAAAAGAATCTCCTAACTGGCCCCAACTTTGTTGACTGGTTGCAGAATTTGATGATTGTACTCAGCATGGAGTTTCTGGGATACGTCTTGGAGGCGGACATTCCAACGACTCCCATCCGAACCAGGGGTAATCAGGAAGATATTGATTGTAACACCCCCAGATTTAACCGAAAATATTACAGCGTCGTGGCCCCGAGATGGAACCCACAAGGCGAAAAGAAATTTTTGCAAACATTTACAAATGCCCAAGAGGCCAATGACGGTACTATCTTTAAAAATGCACAAAGACTTATAAAACCCATTTATCAAAAGCGCCGTAAAACCTCATTTTGAAAAGGCAAGGCCCAATGTCCGGAACTCAATAGTTTAGGAAATGATTTCCAAAGTAACTCAAGTTACTAGATATCAAAAAGTTATGTTAAATATTCACGCAGCGGAAAGGACAACCAAGTAAAATTACTCTAGCAGCGGAAAACAATAACTGATCAGGAATTCAGTTCATAAAAAAATGCCCTAGCCAGTATCCTCCGGGAAGCTCATCTCTCCACGACCGCTACAAGCTCGATATCTCAAGAACCTAAAAAGAAATCCCACAACGGGGTCAGACATAATATCCAATAATGATAACCGTCACATCACATTAATAAATACATACCAATGAGAATACAACATAAGAATACAACTAATGTAATCTTACCGCCATAACTTTGCTTACTCAAGTAATTCTCATCAGAATAACCATTATCACGTTTCACATCCCGTACTCGATTAACCAATAAACTCGAACATAATATCTGTATTGCACCTCAAACAATACTCAAGATTCTCAAACTATCATCACCAACTCCCGATACGAAAAAGTACCAGTTCTGACCAATACGATCCATCAGATAGTATCATTAAATCCCAAGATGATAACCGGTTGTCCATCAAAAGATAATTACCAAATGAAAATACGGAACATACCTCGAGATATGAAGTGCCACGACAATCATATCAGTATAATCTGAGATCAGATCAATGCAATACGGACACGGTCCTAACACAAGACCTACAAATGCATACTCATATGACCACGTCAATATGCTCAAAACAATAACAATAGTGTATACTCAATGGAAATCCCATGACCCAGCGCCTTTAGCATAGGTCCCAAGATGATCTTACTAGATCAACACGAGGTGGATAATCAATAATATACATATGTGAAACAACACATGATAAAATCAATGATAAGAATCCAAATGATTCCATCAACACAACGTGGGTATTCCAATGATACAGCGCCCTCAGCACAGATCCCAAGATGATCCCGTCGGACCAACACGAGGTGGAAAAACCCGATCCAATGATCCAGTGCCCTCAGCATAGATCCCAAGATGATCCCATTGGACTATAACGAGGTGGACATCTGATCCAGCGCTCTCAACATAGATCACACGATGCCAATGGATCAACACAACATAAATAATACAATTATGCATACACATATGCAAATCAATATGTTCATCGACATGAATAACACAACATGAACGACAATATGACAAATAAACTAAGACGACCTCATGTTCGACAACATGAATAACAATATGCATGATCAAATCACTAACACTAACTGAATCGATATAAGATACTTGCCCCGAGTCCTTCGGGAGAAATCTCGATATCAAACCATCACCGACGATTATCCGCAATGCTTGGCGATCCAAACGTACCATGGACTACAGATACTCATATCCTCGTCTTTACCATAATGTATCATCGATACCCAAAATTCCAATAACCGAAATGAATCATAAACCTTATGATTTAACTCCCAGAATAAGAAAGACAACACATAATCCAAATCTCCAAAATTTGCAGTAATAATCAGTGCAATATGCATTATAAACGAAATGAAACTGAAACCGTTCATTAAACATTATAACTGAGCAAGTAATAAATTTCCTCGATACCGATGAATCTGTTACCAATTCCTCGTCGTCGAGTACAAGCTCCTCGGCTCGCGGCTCAAAGCGATTCACGAACGCACACGAACACGACCGCAACATATGGTTATACTCAACGATCAATAATCTCAACCTATTGCAATAATCGATTAACATACAATCCGATAATAATCAATAATTGACATAGCCAACCAATCAAACTCAACGGCTCAACAATACCTCGATCATACACAAAACCGAAAAATATAACTCAAACCAATCAAACACGAATTCAAAACAACAATACGATTCCACATTCAATCTTAAATACACTTACAAGTTTCCTCCTTGTATATTCATAATAAAACCAATTACGGATTATCATCATCAATCCGGACAATCCTATTAATTATAGATAATTATATTCCAAGAGTTCCACAACTTATTCCGAAATCACATTCAAAGTCCCCAAACGGCATAATCTGATGTGTTCTAACATCTAAACAATCCTTATTCACAATTCAAGGTGTATGTAATCATGTTCTTCAACATATATACTTCTCATAACATCATGGATCGCAACAAACTATCAAGAACATCGAGAATACTACGATTCCATAATCATAACAACACAATCAAGACATTTGATCATCAATTCATTATCTCCCCTTAACAAAATTCCCATAAATACTAAGAATCATCAAAACAATATCAATTCAACCATCATTCATACGAAAACGTCTAGAATTTCCCAAGTTCTACTCATTGAGGCATTTCATCGAACACTTTGAAGGCATAATCCAGTTCAATCATTTTAACGAAGAAATACCCGAATTTGTTCCACAAAACTTCAAGAGTATTGAATGATTACAAATATACAATCAAGTTCAATCAACAATCTGAATCAAAACGAAGCAAATCGGCCAAAACACCAAGAAACCTAAAGAACATCCAAAAACCAAAAGTTTAGGTGTTCTTACCTTCGATCCGGGTGGAAGATGATGTTAATCCATGATTCCAACTTCCAAAACATGTTGTTCTATGTTGATCTTACTCAAATCCATCCATCTATGGTAAAAAATCGGTGAAGGAACAAAAAAAATAAAAAATGCCGGATGTGACTCAGTCCAGGCCTTATATAGGCCGAGACCTGCCGGTACCTTACGTACGTAACCGGCGGGTCCTTACGTACGTAGCCGGCCGTGGCCTACCCTTCTGTCCATTTTGGCCGACAGCCTTACATAGCTTACGTACGTAACGGGCACTTACGGCCGTAACCCGCCACAGCCTTACGTACGTTATCGGCCAGTCCTTACGCCCAGTGAGTCACTATCGACCGTGATTAGCCACCCCTGCGAGTCATTGCCGACCGTGCTCGGCCACTGCAGGTCCTCTTGGCCACGACTCGGCCAGCCGCCCCGTAACGTACGTAACACTTATTCTGTTGCGTACGTAATATGTACGTTGACTTGCTACAGTATTATACTCGTATTACGTACGTAATACACCCGGTATAACTTACGTAACTCCATCCGTTGACTCACCTATCCACATCCGCGCCGAAAGCTGCCGACACCGGGCCCCACTATCCGATCACAACTCGGTCCTGTCTGATTCCTCTTGTTACGTACATAATGCCTTATGCATAACGTACGTAGAGCGTATAATTTAGCGTACGTAAGTCCTTAAACTTAGCGTACGTTAAGGGCTCTATACTTAGCCAAAACCCAACTGTTCCTGCCAGTCTCGACATACCGAAAACAAATACACACATACTGAATACATATACTGGATCCAATAACATTCTTATACGATATACTCTATATCGAAAGTACGATAACCTGATACACAATATCCTCAAATGCAACTGTCGACCAGATACGACAATTATACCGATACTGACATCTCAGTCCTTTATTTATTTTATCCATACTGTACAGATTCCACGCTGTACAATATAACTCGTATAAAAATAATATCAAACAACAGTAGTAGAAATTCCGGATATTACATTCTACACCACTTTAAATAAGTTTCGGCCTCGAAACTTGTAATCCGTCATAAAAACAAACAAACATACCGTTCAACCAAAATATCCCAAAACCATCACGACAACGATCAATCATCATTATTACTGAATAACCAAAAGAGCACACTTACAAATACGCAGGTCGACGATCTCCTGAGATACTAGCAAGCGGTCTCACTGTACAGTCCCAATAAGCTTACAATCGCAATTCCTTGAGTCTCAACAAAATATATTATCTTCGGGTGACATATGCTGCCCGAATCAAATCCTGTCTGCCTGATTACATAAACAAGTCCCAATTCCGATAAGACGAATAATACACAATACATCTGTGAAGCAACTGTCCAACAAAACGACACAATTTCAGAAACATCGACACAAAATCTGAACGCTTATACGATCATTAACAATGATCAACCAAAAAATTAACCGACTTTATCATCGACATGATAAACTTTAATACGACCAATCCAAAGGTCAAAACGCAGCCGAGAATATCATCAACATGATAAACTCCAATATGACCAACCAGAGGTCAAAACACAACCGAGAATATCATCAACATGATAAACTCCAATATAACCAATGAACGATCAACACAAAACCACAGAAACCGATATACGAACGAATAAAGTTCTCAAAACGACACACCAATCACATACAGTGGATCTTCAATAAGTTGAACATGCCCTTCGGCATACGAACAACCAATCACAAACCAACAAACATATCCAAACATACATGGAGTGGGAACGACCACCCAATATTCAAGCAATCAGCATGGGGTCACCACAAAGAAATCATTCAAAGTCACTATGGTAGAATCATACTACTACCATACCAATGGAATCACATAGCACATAAATCGCGGTTTCATAAAACCCAAAGTTCCAAAACTACATCCTGTGCATGAATCTACAACACGCAGCATATTTCTCTTATCCGATAAATCAAACGATCATCCTTGGATAACCAAACGACCATACCAAAGTTCGGATCCCTATTCATCGTTCCACATTAATATATTATCCAGTTTGTGAGTCACACTCACAACTTCACCATGCTATGTAATATATACTAAATGCGTATGGTTATCAATCACATTTTCAAAATTAAATCGGCTCGCTGGTGCCAAGTTCTCGATAAAAATTCTTTTCGAATACACACGATTAAATAAAATGGAATTTATGCAAATGCTTGTCCATATCCATACTCCTATATACCAATTCGGCTCGTCACCAAATTCACTGATATTCCATCGAAAAACCACACGATGAAATTCCAAAATCTCAATATATAGACTCTGATAAAAACTCCTCCTCCACATACTACTCGCAAAGTCAATCCTTAATCCATCCTGGATCACCTCAAATATGATATGACAAAATATTGAAACAAATCAACAAATCAAACACAACGAAAGACTTCCCGAGAAGTTCGTTTTGAACAAGTAAACCAAAGCCTCGAAAGGCGGAAATAACATAGGTAAACGATTGGTAAATTGTTTTACAAATCTCAGGAGTTTTAGAAAACAAGAAAAAGCCTTTTGAAACATTAGGGTCTCAGCACGTATCTCGTTCCGCATTACAAGAAGTTTAAAAAGTAGAAAACCCTTCTGGACCTCAAGTCCTGAGTTATAAATCTATTTCAAAATCGATTGGGTCTCGGCCCAAAAAATCATTTTCTGTAAAACATCCATAAATATTCATTTTAAAAAACATCATTTTCAAATGCTCAAAAACAATTCATATATCACAAAATGAACTAACATCACTACATGTTCTTCTCAATAATCCACAGTCCTCCTCCCGATTACACAACTCCATTTCCAAAATCTAACTGACATAATGATTTCCAAAATCATAGGTTCTCATTTCATCAATCCTGTCCCAATTTTGTTACCTTATACTGTAACGCATAATATTCTGCTGAATCTCAAAGCATATCAACTTAGAACAGCAATAAATCTCAATGAAATTCAAAAATCCAAATACTTACAGATCGTGAAGCCGACGATTCCCCGTGATACTGGCACATGTCTCGACTCTAGAAAATACTGGACACGGATATTTTCAAAACACACATTTTGCAAACTCAGTTCAACTTGAGAACACAACACATCTCTTTCAAGAGAATCACGTTAGCACCATTTGGAAAAGTTTACAACAATCCCAATACCACACTGATAAATCACATAACCCATAAGCCTGAGTGAACAACAAAAACTCACGGCTCCAATATTAGTCAATTGACAACTCGAATGACGTGACAAAACACGACCCAACTCGACCCAAATGCCTAGGTTTTCTCAACCTAAGCTCCGATACCATAATCTGTAACACCCCTAGATTTAACCGGAAATATTACAGCGCCGTGGGCCCCGAGATGGAACCCACAAGGCTAAAAGAAATTTTCGCAAACATTTACAAATGCCCAAGAGGCCAACGACAGTACTATATTTAAAAATGCACAAAGACTTATAAAACCCATTTATCAAAAGCACCGTAAAACCTCATTTTGAAAAGGGCAAGGCCCAATGGCCGGAACTCAATAGTTTAGAAAACGATTTCCAAAGTAACTCAAGTTACTAGATATCAAAAAGTCATTTTAAATACTCACGCAGCGGAAAGGACAACCAAGTAAAATTACTCTAGCAGCGGAAAACAATAACTGATCAGGAATTCAGTTCATAAAAACATGCCCTAGCCAGTATCCTCAGGGAAGCTCATCTCTCCACGACCGCTACAAGCTCGATATCTCAAGAACCTAAAAAGAAATCCCACGATGGAGTCAGCCATAATATCCAACAATGATAACCGTCACATCACATTAATAAATACATACCAATAAGAATACAACATAAGAATACGACTAATGTAATCTTACCACCATAACTTTGCTTACTCATGTAATTCTCATCAGAATAACCATTATCACGTTTCACATCCCGTACTCGGTTAACCAATAAACTCGAACATAATATCTGTTTTGCACCTCAAACAATACTCAAGATTCTCAAACTATCATCACCAACTCACGATACAGAAAAGTACCAGTTCTGACCAATACGATCCGTCGGATAGTATCATTAAATCCCAAGACGATAAACGGTTCTCCATCAAAAGACAATTACCAAATGACAATACGGAACATACCTCGAGATATGAAGTGCCATGACAATCATATCAGTCTAATCCGAGATCAGATCAATGCAATACGGACACGGTCCTAACACAAGACCTACAAATGCATACTCATATAACCACGTCAATATGCTCAAAACAATAACAACAGTGTATACTCAATGGAAATCCCATGACCCAACGCCCTCAGCATAGGTCCCAAGATGATCTTACTAGATCAACACGAGGTGGATAACCAATAATATACATATGCGAAACAACACATGATAAAATCAATGATAAGAATCCACATGATTCCATCAACACAACGTGGGTATTCCAATGATACAGCGCCCTCAGCATAGATCCCAATATGATCCCGTCGGACCAACACGAGGTGGAAAAACCCGATCCAATGATCCAGCGCCCTCAGCATAGATCCCAAGATGATCCCGTCGGACCATAACGAGGTGGACATCTGATCCAGCACCCTCAGCATAGATCACACGATCCCAATGGATCAACACAACATAAACAATACAATTATGCATACACATATGCAAATCAATATGTTCATCGACATGAATAACACAACATGAACGACAATAAGACAAATCAACTCAGACGACCTCATGTTCGACAACATGAATGACAATATGCATGATCAAATCACTAACACTAACTGAATCGATTTAAGATACTTGCCCCGAGTCCTTCGGGAGAAATCTCGATAACAAACCATCACCGACGATTATCCGCAATGCTCGGCGATCCAAACGTACCATGGACTACAGATACTCATATCCTCATCTTTACCATAATGTATCATCGATACCCAAAATTCCAATAACCGAAATGAATCATAAACCTTATGATTTAACTCCCAGAATCAGAAAGACAACACATAATCCAAATCTCCAGAATTTGCAGTAATAATTAGTGCTATATGCATTATAAATGAAATGAAACTGAAACCGTTCACTAAACATTATAACTGAGCAAGTAATAACTTGCCTCGATACCGATGAATCCGTTACCAATTCCTCGTCGTCGAGTACAAGCTCCTCGGCTCCCGGCTCAAAGCGATTCACGAACGCACACGAACACGACCGCAACATACGGTTATACTCACCGATCCATAATCTCAACCTATTGCAATAATCGATTAACATACAATCCGACAATAATCAATAACCGACATAGCCAACCTATCAAACTCAACGGCTCAGCAATACCTCGATCATACACAAAACCGAACAATATAACTCAAACCAATCAAACACGAATTCAAAACAACAATACGATTCCACATTCAATCTTAAATACATTTACAAGTTTCCTCCTTGTATATTCATAATAAAACCAATTACCGATTATCATCATCAATCCGGACAATCTGATTAGTTATAGATAATTATATTCCAAGAGTTCCACAACTTATTCCGAAATCACATTCAAAGTCCCCAAACGGCATAATCCGATGTGTTCTAACATCTAAACAATCCTTATTCAAATTTCAAGGTGTATGTAATCATGTTCTTCAACATATATACTTCTCATAACATCATGGATCGCAATAAACTATCAAGAACATCGAGAATACTATGATTCCATAATCATAACAACATAATCAAGACATTTGATCATCAATTCATTATCTTCCCTTAACAAAATTCCCGTAAATACTAAGAATCATCACAACAATATCAATTCAACCATCATTCATATGAAAACGTCTAGAATTTCCCAAGTTCTACTCATTGAGGCATTTCATCGAACACTTTGAAGGCATAAATCCAGTTCAATCATTTTAACGAAGAAATACTCGAATTTGTTCCACAAAACTTCAAGAGTATTGAATGATTACAAGTATACAATCAAGTTCAATCAACAATCTGAATCAAAACGAAGCAAATCGGCCAAAATACCAAGAAACCTCAAGAACATCCAAAAACCAAAAGTTTAGGTGTCCTTACCTTCGATCCGGGTGGAAGATGATGTTAATATATGATTCAAACTTCCAAAAAATGTTGTTCTATGTTGATCTTACTCAAATCCATCCATCTATGGTGAAAAATCGCGGAAGAAACGAAGAAAAACGAAAAATGCCAGATGTGACTCGGTCCAGGCCTTATATAGACCGAGACCTGCCGGTACCTTACGTACGTAACTGGCGGTTCCTTACGTACGTAGCCGACCATGGCCTACCCTTCTGACATTTTGGCCGACAGCCTTACGTACGTAACCGGTAGCTGCTTACGTATGTAACGGCACTTACGGCCGTAACCGGCCACAGCCTTACGTTTATCGGCCAGTCCTTACGCCCAGCGAGTCACTGCCGACCGTGATCGGCCATCCCTGTGAGTCACTGCCGACCATGCTCGGCTACTGCAGGTCCTCTCGGCCACGACTCGACCAGCCGCCCCGTAACGTACGTAACACTTATTCCGTTGCGTACGTAATACGTATGTTGACTTGCTACAATATTGTACTCATATTACGTACGTAATACACCCTGTATAACGTACATAACTCCATCCGTTGACTCACCTATCCACATCCGCGCCGAAAGCTGCCGACACCGGGCCCTACTATCCGATCACAACTCGGTCCTGTCTGATTCCTCTTGTTACGTACGTAATGTCTTATGTATAACGTAAGTAGAGCGTATAATTTAGCATACGTGAGTCGTCAAACTTAGCGTACGTTAAGGGCTCTATACTTAGCCAAAATACAACTGTTCCTGCCTGTCTCGACATACCGAAAACACATACACATATACTGAATACATATACTTGATCCAATAACATTCTTATACGATACACTATATATCGAAAGTACGATAACCTGATACACAATATCCTCAAATGCAACTGTCGACCAGATACGACAATTATACCGATACTGACATCTCAGTCCAAACAACAGTAGTAGAAATTCCGGATATTACATTAACGTCCATGAAAAATGGGTCAAGGATGACGTGCTAGTCCGTGGCTTTATGATGGGCTCAATGACTAATAAGCTGCAGAGAGCGCACGAGAAAATGACTTCTGCTAGGCAGATTCTTGCACACTTGACCGTACTTTATGGAGAGCACAGTAAGACTGCTAGATATGAGATATCGCGCTTATTCAAAGGTTAGGATGAAAGAAGGGGAGAAAGTGGGAGACCACGTCCTCAAGATGATCTCTATGATTGAGAGGCTAGAGGTGCTCAACTTTAATATGGATTTATCCCTTCAAATTGATCTCATCCTTCAATCTCTTCCTGACTCTTTCACGCAGTTTGTAATGAATATCAACTGTAATGAAATTACATGCACATTAGCTGGGTTAATGAATAAACTGGTGACGGTTCAATCTAACATGAAGAATAAACCGAGAGAGGCTACTCTTGTGATTTCTTCTGGGCATCGGAGGTCAAAGAACAAGAAGAAAAAGACCTATGAGCAGTACAAACCCAAGAAAGGGGTACGGAAAGGAAAGGGCAAGGCCCGAAAGGTTCAAAAGGTAGGCGGTCCAAAACCGATGGACAAATGCCTTGAATGCGGTGAGATGGGCCACTGGCGAAGGACTTGTCCCAAGATTAATGGCGCATTAGGTACGGAACTTTTTGTTTTTGAAACTAATTGTTCCGCTACTGTATATTCTGCTCCATGGATTCTGGATTCAGGTGCCACTTCTCATATTTGTACTATCAATCAAGATCTAGAACGAAGTAGAAAACTTGAAGTTGGGGAAATAATGATCATTGTCGGAAGCGGACAAAGTGTCGAGACAACCGATATTAGATCAATCCTTCTGGGTTTAGAATCCAGTTTTATTTTGACATTAGATGAAGTACTTGTTTTGCCCAAGGGGCATAAAAACATTGTATCCATTCCAGTCCTGGACCGGAAAGGATTTTGTTTCTTCATTGGCAATGGTAGTTGTAAAATTTATTTTCGAAATAAATTGGTTAGCACATCTACATTGTTGAATGGTTTATATCATCTGAACATGCAAAATAAAACAGCAGTGAACACTATAACTAGGAAATATGGTAGGCAAGATACTAATCAAGCTCTTAAATGACATCTTAGGCTTGGTCATGTTGGTCACACCAAGGTTCAGAAAATGGAGAAAGATGGACTTTTAAGTCCATTGGGTGTAGAACCCTATCCAACTTGTGAATCTTGCCTTAGAGGCAAAATGACTAAGTCCCCCTTCACAGGGACTTTTGAAAAGGCTGCCGATAAACTTAGATTGGTACATACCGATGTTTGTGGTGCTTTAGAAGTAGCCCTAGATGGATATCAATATTTCATAACGTTCACAGATGATCATACTAGGTATGGGATTGTGTACTTAATGAAACATAAATCCGAAGCCTTTATTAAATTTAAAGAATTTAAAGCCCTAGTTGAAAAACAAACTGGATGTCATATCAAAGCACTTCAGTGGGACTGAGGTTGTGAATATATGAGCACACAGTTTGATGAGTTCCTTAAGGAACATGGAATAGTGTCTCAATTCACGCCACCAGGAACCCCACAGTTAAATGGTGTTTCAGAAAGGAGAAACCGGACTTTGTTGGACATGGTTCGCTCCATGTTAAATTACACTAATTTACCAATTTACCTTTGGGGGTATGCCTTACTAACCGCTGCCTATATCCTAAATAGATATCCTTCCAAATCCGTTCCTATCACTCCGCATGAGATATGGAAAGGCAAGAAATCAAGCCTTAATCACATAAGGATTTGGGGATGTCCAGCCTATGCCAAGAAGGCTAAGGTGGACAAACTGGAAGCGAGGTCCATCAAAGGACATTTCATTGGATACCCAGAGGACTTGATGGGTTATCTATTCTACATGCCAGAAGACCATAGGGTCATTGTGGCATTACAAGCGCACTTCCTTGAAGTTGAATTCATTCAGGAAGGTGGCTCAGGTAGAAATATCTCTTGGGAAGAGCATAATGAAAGTCCTAAGGAGACATTTGATCAGGATCAAGAATCGAACCTATTGTAACACAACCTCCACTTTGAAGGTCTGATAGGGTGTCTCACTTACCTGAAAGGTATGGCTATACACATGTTGAGGAACTGGGTCTCCATGACACACATGATAGCAGTGAAAACGACCCTGTCACCTATGACCAAGTGATAGTGGATGTAGACTCCGATAAATGGCAAGAAGAAATGGAAGCTGAGATAGACTTAATGCATACCAATCAGGTCTGGACTCTAGTAGATCTTCCAACTGGCATGAGGACTATTGGAAATAAATGGATCTATAAGAGAAAGACTGATGGGGATGGCAAGATTGATTCCTATAAGGCCAGGCTTGTGGCAAAGGGTTATACCCAAAGGGAAGGAATCGATTATCATGATACCTTCTCGCTCGTAGCTATGATCAAGTCGATTCGCATGATGCTTGCCATTGCTACCTATTACGATTATGAATTGTGGCAAATGGACATCAAAACGGCTTTTCTAAATGGATATCTCGAGGAGGAAATCTATATGGAACAGCCTAAGGGTTTTGTGACCAAAGCTAATATTAATAAGGTGTGTAAGCTGCAACGAGCCATTTATGGGGTGAAGCAAGCTTCTCGAAGTTGGAACCTTTGATTTGACGATGTAGTCAAGGACTTTGACTTCGTACGAAATGAAGAGGAACCATGTGTTTACAAAAAGGTCAGTGGGAGCAACATTGCGTTCTTAGTACTATATGTAGATGATATTCTACTTATAGGAAATAACGTAGCAATGCTCAGCACTGTGAAAGCTTGGCTTTCTAAAATGTTCTCCATGAAAGACTTGGGCGAAGCTTCCTATATTCTAGGGATTCATCTTTACAGAGATAGACCGCAAAGAATGATAGGACTTTCCCAAGCCCTTTATATAGATAAAATCCTGAGAAGATTCAAGATGGATGAATCTAAAAGAGGGTTCCTTCCCATGCGACATGGAATTCATCTCACCACGAAAATGTGTCCTCAAAGTGAGGAAGACAAGAGAGAGATGAGTAAGGTACCCTATGCCTCGGCAGTGGGTAGCCTCATGTACGCTATGTTGTGTACTAGACCAGACTTAGCCTATGCTATGAGTATGGTAAGTCGATTTCAAGCAAACCCGGGAAGGGAACATTGGACTGCCGTAAAGAACATTCTTAAGTACTTAAGAAGAACTAGAGATTTGGTTCTTACTTATGGTGGTGGAGAACTGAAGGTGATTGGATTCACTGATTCTGATTTTCAAGGAGAAAATGACGACTCTAAGTCAATATCTGGGTATTTGTTTACTCTCCATGGAGGAACAGTATCTTGGAGAAGCTCCAAGCAAACCGCTACTGCAGATTCCACCTGCCAAGCAAAGTATCAAGCTGCCTTAGAGGCTAGCAAAGAGGCATTTTGGATGCAGAAGTTTATACAAGAACTTCAAGTGGTGCCTAATGCGGAGTTGTCTATATCACTATACTGTGATAATGATGGAGCTGTATCCTAAGCCATGGAGCCGAGGGCTCACCACAACACCAAGCATATAGAGAGAAAGTACCACATCATTCAAGAGATGGTAGAAAAAGGATATGTTTCATTGCAAAGAGTAGACTCAGAAGACAATGTCTCTGACCCGCTGACTAAGCCATTATCTCAGGCCGTCTTAGAGAGACATCTGAAGAACATGGGTATTGGATACCATAATGTATGGCATTGAGTGTAAGTGGGAGATTGTTAGGAATATGCCCTCGAATGCCACTCAGGGGATGAGAGAGTAGGGGCATTGTACTTGTAATTATGAAATAATTAATAAAAAGGCAATACGATTCATTCACTGTTTATTGTATTTCAATTGCATTCTTGACTTGGTAAACATTTAAGTGAAGTCCATGAAGATGAATCGAATATTCCATTCTCGTTATGGGATAAGAGAAAATGTAATGGAAGTGTTTAAAGTTTATTTACATAAATCGTTTGCATGTCGATAAACTTAAATGGACATTAAGTTTTAATAAGACTTGTATAACTGATGTTAGGACGTGTGCACGTCTCGATAGTATAGTTATAAGTATAATGGTGGGACCAGTATACTCGAACACGACTCATACTCGATTCAGTCACACGGTATTCACTCTCAGAGAGTCGATGACGAATCGAAAGGTTGTGATAGTATATGTGGACCTTTGACTTGAGGGTTCAGTCGAAGATGTGCCTGTGACATTTAGTTTTTCATTAGAGTAGTTAGACTCAATTGCTTAATTGCTGAGTCAACCTCGAAGTGCGAACTATACGGACAGGTAGCAGTCTTTACTATACGCCAAGAAAGGATTCTATCTCCTGTTACTGAGCAGGCGAATGTCCTATACGGTTAATGGTAAATAATATCATAAGTCTTTGGCCAAAGCGTTCTGATATAGTAGTATTAGATACACTATTAATCAGTCGGTCTTGATTTGCATTAACACATGTATAGAGTCTGGTCAACAGTAGGGTTTGACTTTATCGTGACCCGAAGACTTGACCGGGACATCTGATGAAGGGTCTATACATGTATGGTATTAATGACATAATGGTTCTGGAATGATTCGTTCATTCGTTCTCAGTCGGGGTTTACAGTGCGGCCCGCTAGGTTGGCTAAGTGCTGCCCGCACTCATTGATTCCCCCCAATACCGGCTGAGATGAACCTACGGAGTCGCGCAACATGATCATTGACGGATAAATATGAATTAATAATCTCTCTTATAATATTATATATTAGATATCTAATTTTGATTTATCGGATAAATCGAATAGCCGTCTTATGAATTGTAAGTAGGTTACTGGGTGATTACTCTAATTCATAAATTGTATTTCTTAGAGAAATATATATTTGTGTTTGATATAATTAATTAATTGGATTAATTAATTAGTATAAACACATTGGATATTAAACGGATTCGTTTGACGGACATCCGATAAACGAGGGATTCGTTTGACGAACATCCAATACACGAGCCGAATTAACTCGACCCGTTTCTTGGAGATTCCCTATAAGGCCCCCCGTCCTCTCTACTTTATCTCTCTCTCATTATATTATACACTAGAGGGGTCATGTGAGGTGTAGAGATGCTTTTAAAAGCACCTTCTACATGTGAGGCTTAAGAGATTGTGAATAAAAAAGTCCTTTCAATCAGAAAGTCTCCTTCTTCCTCCCCTCAAGTGTATTTTCGTTTTTTAGAGAGTTTCAAGAGTGAGAAAAATTTTCTACAGCATATACTTGATCTTAGAGACAAGTTATTAGTAGAAAAGATCGAGAGAAAAAATTCCTACAAGCTTCCCTAGCCGCATTCTTAGAGAAATGAAGCTTGCTGATTTTTTCGTCAAGTTCCGGTGTGTGAAGTAGATGCACCGTGCTTTCGGTGTTTGGAATGAAGGGCTCTTCATCATCATCATCGTCATCATCATACGAAAGTTTTTTCAGAGACATCAAAGGTATGGGACATTGAATCCTTGATCTTCGTATTTTTTTCTTCGTATATACGTTACTTGATCGATTCTCATAGGCAAGGGCGGATCTTCATGTGGGCTGGACTGGGCTCCAGCCTAGTGCAAGAAAATTTCCCCTTATGCTTATTTAATAGTAAGTCCCAAAAAATTTTTAAGCTCAGCCCAAAATATATTAAAAACAAAAATACAGTAAACGCATTAAACGGGCAGATTGAAAAACTCTGCTCGCTGCTTCTGTTCTCTACCTGAGTGTATTCCATGCCACAGTCGCCGCTCTTCTTCCCGAGTCAAATCACGCACCACCGTCGCGGTCAGGCAATAAAAACGATTATGATTTACAGCTTCCTCGTGTCATTTACTCAGGTATGAAAACTGTATACATTTAGTACTTTAAAGTATGAAGCCCTAAATTACTTTAAAAAATAATAAAAATAAATTGAAGAGAAATGGGCGAATAATCTTTGGAGTTTTTACAGAGGAAGATTTACCTTAGCATCCCATACTAAATTACTTTAGTATCTTTGACGTTACCCCTTTCCACTACTACAACTGAATGACTCATTTTCCGCAATGAACCATGTGAAGACGGCACTTCCTAACGAGATGAGAGATGATTTATTGGAAGATTCTCTAATATTTTATATCGAGAGAGATTTTGTAAAAGATATAGATAGAGACTCGATTATTGATGAATTTTATGTATTGAAGTCTGGTAAGGAACAACTTATGTAGTTGTGAATAGCGAAATATATTTTGATATATATCCGCCCATGCTCATAGGGATTCCATTTTTTCTTCCGCTGCATTTTTTTTATGTGGAATCCCAATACCAACTCCTTTTAAAAAGCCACAATTTTCCTTGCCAAAGACTAGCGTCATGGCATCCACGCCCAGATCAAGCTTCAAGTCTCCATCTTTGATCTGTTTTTCATGTTCTATTTGTACACAAAAGATGTTTAATAAATGTCCTCAAATACTGTTATTTAACAAAACTAACATTACTTAAAGTAATAAAACAACAAAGAAGTTATAACATTGAATGTTTATCTGCCAGGAGTTTAACATTAGCCTTTTCAATTTCGCCGGCTTTCTTCTCACGTCCTTTACACCACATTAATGACCCGGCGGGCATTTCATCTTTTGCAAGTACTTGTTTTTTAACCTTGTAAACATATACAAAAAATGCAAATTGTGAAAAAGTAAGCATATTCCAATGAACTATTCAAAGGCATTTAATAGAGTTATTGTTTAGTAATTTGCGAAACAGTCAAACAAACACATAATAGGCATTATTGGGGCTTATTATGGAACCACTATTTTGTGATATGTTCATGCTATGCACTAATAGGATTGCAAATCATATTCACTCCAAAAGGACTAAAACTGTCAAACACATATAGTCAAATAATGACAATAAAACAACTGTAGCAAATATGAGAGGCTAGTCTCTCCCAGAACAGATACCATATATGAATTGATACCATTTATGTTTTTTTGGAAAGAATACCATTTCTGTTATTCTATCCCACTACTCATAGCACCCGAATACAATCCACAAAAATGTAAATACAAGATTTGCACTCCCATGATAGAAACAGAATATATGTTAAATGTACTTTAGTGATTTACCCCTTCTAGAATACGTGTCCACCAGTGGAGTTCTAGCAGTTCTGTTTATAGGACTAAAACTGTCACACACACGTAGTCATACACAAAGTCGCATACCACTAGTTTATGTCCGTTATAGCATTGTACATTTTGAATTCAATGGTTTAAAAAGAAAAAAATAATAAATTTCCAAAAATTTCATTAATGGAGCCTGAGTTTAAACATTCCAGAAAATAATGAAAGGTCCCTGGTTTTATTTTTGACAGAAATGGTCCCCGTTGAATGTTTATTTATACAAATGGTCCCTGTTTAAATTATATTGACAGAAATGGTCCATGTCTTTTATAGCATTTTACTTTCTTCTTGCTACCAAATTTAGCAGTGTACTTCCATATACAATGATTTAAAAAAATATGAATTTCCAGAAATTACAATAATGGTCCCTATGTTTTAACATTCCAGAAAATTACAGAACTGGTCCCTATGTTTAAACATTCCAGAAAATTACTATAACATCTTATATCGAATTTATGTATTTTGTCAAATTTATTTGGTCACTGAGTAAAAGTTTTATCTTTTTACCAACAAGTCTTGCATGCTTTTGAGGTACATAATAGTATTTTGTATTGACCATTAAAACTTCAAATATGAGAGCTAACTAGTAGGTTCGGTTTCAGTTTCACACAATTAAATCACAGATAGAACTTACCAAGTTCTCTTTAGAGCTATATATCCTCCCCGTCCCATCCGATGATCATAAATGGACTTCAAACGCGCTATTATCGTATTTTTTGACACATCCTTCAAAAGAATAAACTTTAAGGATCTCAGAAGTATTTTTCTAACTTAAGAAAAATAAAAAATAAAAATGATGAAGAACATAAGAAAAAATGAATTTAACCTTGAATTTTTCTGATTGTGTATGTACTACGAACTTGTTCCAGTGTTCTTGGTTACGAAGTATTGTAGGATATCATTTACAAATCCTAGCAAGTTTGGTGGGATTCTTTAAGTTGGGCTCTATGTACGTTGCATTGAGTTTTCTTCTAAAGTTCCGAAGAAGCATACCAAGCTAACTCGTTACAAATTTTCTTCGACTTTCACCAATTTCATAATAATACTAAATTAAGAATTTAGGTTAGGCATGGAATGAAATTGCAATGGAGAATATCAATAACACGCTACTACAAAAACAACATTTAACAGCGTCACTTTAACAACGGTTCCAAAAAAACCGCTGTTAAATGAAGTGGTGGCATTTTAACATCTGTTCCAAAGAAAACCGTTGTTAAAATTATCATTTAACAGCGGTTCTTTTTTAACCGATGCTAAAGTTACATTTAACAGTGGTTCTTTTAGAATCATTGTTAAATTTGTACATTAACAGCGGTTCTAAAAGAACCGCTGTTAAAATTACACATTTAACAACGGTTCTTTTTAGAACCGCTGTTAAATGTACAATATATCGAATATTAATATTTTTATTATATATTAATATTAAGAATTATATTACATTATATATTGAAAATTATAATACATACATATAGTTTTACGAATTATATTGTACTTGAGGAATTATATTATATATAAAGTTTCATTTAATTAAATTTATTATACAATATAATTATAATATTTAATATATATATATATATAATATAATTCTATAAATATATTATATGTTGTAAAAATATCACCATATATTATAATTTTTTGATATATAATGTGACAATTTTCATTAGAGTATATCAGCAACATATAATATAACTTATTAATATTTAATATATGTTACAAATTTATAATTTTCAGCATGATTATGTTTCTTATATAATATATATAATATAATTTTTCATATATAATATAATTTGACAAATACATTATATTCATAAAAAATATGTACGTGTTAAGATTTTATAAAAATAATGTAATATATAATTTTTAATATTGATATATAATAAAATATATTAATAGTCACTATACATTCAAAATTTTTAATTTTCAGCATGATTAAATTAATTATATAATATGTATACATGATAACTTTTACTATATATAATACATTATAATTGTATATACTATAATTTTCATTATATAATATAGTATAATTTTATTACATTATATTATTACTATATAATATAACATATTAATTTTAATTGTACATTATAAACTTTTAATTTTCACCATAGTTATACACAATACATACATTATTATTATGAATATGTAATATAATTCTACAAATACGTTATACTTTATAAACTTATATATACATACTAAGAATTTTAATATAATGTAATATAATTTTTATTACATTATATTATTCTATATAATATAATATCTTAATTAATTATATAAATCATAAAAGTTTAATTATCAGTTTCATTAAATTCATTATATAATATACACCATAAATTTAATGTATATAATATAATTCTAAAATATTGAACACACACACACACACACACACACACACATATATATATATATATATGATTTATGCCACACTTATATAAAATAAAGCAATAAAAGTATTAGAAAGTGACTTTGGCTCAGTGATTTGATACCACCTCCACCTTAAGGAGGTCACAAGTTTGAATCCCATGAGCATGAAAAATGCACATTTATATGCATAAATGTGCAGGCCGTGAGCTGGCGGGCAGGGATGTGCGGACGAGTCGGGCGGGGATGTGGGCAGGGGCAGCTTAATTGATCTTTTTATCTCGATAATTTTAACAGTGGTTATCCAGAACTGATCTTAATTTATAATTTTAACAGCGGTTCTTATACAACCATTGTTAAAAAATTAATTCTATTTTTTTATTGAAAATAAAATAAAGTTAATTCAAAAGCGGTTTTTTAAGAACCGATGTTAAATTTAACATCGAGACCTTTAACAGCAGTGCCAGAAACCGATGTTAAAATAGCTCCAGAACCGCTGTTAAATGCTGTTTTTGTAGTAGTGACATAAGAGCTGCAAGTAAGAAAGAAAAACAATGTTTAGCGTGTAACACCCCGAGATATTCGGAATAATTACAGCGCCGTAAACCCTTTAAATAAGGATTTACAAGGCTAATTAAAAAGGAAAGTGATTATAAGACGTCAATACTGCGAGAATTCGAGTTTATGAAAACGTACAACTGATTCAACGGTAATTAATACAACCATATCGAATTAATATCAAAGGACACACGTACACGAGTACAGAAACCAAACCAAGACAACAAATCTCCAATAACAATAAACATCACTGAACCCCTTCGTCGTCACGCTTGCGGGTCGCTTTCGCTTCCTCGCTACCTGGACATCAAAACAAATGTCCACTCCCGAAGGGGTTAGCAAAACAATGCTAGTACAAGTATCGTATTTAAACAATTCGAATATGCATCAACAATACACAACAAGACATATCACACGGCTTCCGCTAGGAACCCGACAATGCGAATCTACAAGATTCCATTACACAACATGGGTATTCCAATGATCCAGCGCCTCAAGATAGATCCCAAGATGATCCCATCGGACCAACACGAGGTGGAAATAACCCGTCCAATGATCCGGCCTCACTTAGATCCCAAGATGATCCGTCGGATCAACACGAGGTGGACATCCGATCCAGCGCCTCGGCATAGATCTTACAACGTATACAAACACAACTCATGCATACACATATGCCAAATCAATATGTTCATCAACATGAACATATAAACAATATACAACGAATATCATGACAAATCAACGAAGTAAATATCATGTTCAACAACATGCATAATCATATGTATATTCCAAAATACCGATATTAACATATCACGATACTTGCCTCGAAGATGGCAAGAATGATATACTTCAATGCTCGACGCACTCAAGGCCGCCTCCGATCAACGTAACAAGCTCGAACCTTAACAAAAGGAACGATATACAAATCATCTCGAGTCGAACAAATGGTTTAACAATTGACCTACGGCCGAAAAGCTCAAACTAAACAAGTCGCTTGATTGCTTAGCGCGCGCTACGTCTTATACGTAACGCGGCGCTAAGCCGAATCATAGCGACGCTATCGTATAAGACTAGCGTGCGCTAGCCACAACCGCGCCTGACTTGGCCGCCTCATAACGACGCTACGACGTTACGTGCGAAAACGATCCTCGATAGCGCACGTTAACTCACACATGTTAGCGTGCGCTACTCTTGCATGGCAGAAGACTGCAAACCGAAAACTGGGTTGAAATGATGAAGGACTCATGAATCCTATGGTGATATTACAAGTTATCCTCGGACATATCATGCTAATAAGGTTTCTGGAGGATTTCTATGATCATGGGATACAAATATACGGATAGTTATCTTGATATCACAATTCCTCTACGATCTTCAAGAAATAATCTAAATTCCATCGTCTTACGTTCCAAAACACATGATTCCAACGTATACAACGTATCAACTGGGTAATATCCGATTACTTGATCATAAATCGATTTAAACATGCTTAGGAGTCCTTATAATAAGATGGTTCAAAGGTTCATTCGTCATCTAGTACCGATACGTCAAAAGTATCCTTCTAACATGTGATGACCGATAAAAACGAGATACTAGCTATCCAAACATGATTCAAACTTCCTCATGAACATTACTAATCATTGGTGAAGAATCACCTACCTCAAAGTAGTGAAGAACAAAAATGAAGCAATCCAACACCCAAGGCTTGAACACCAATCTCCAATGATATATGATCTTCAATCTCGAACTAGGAGGTTGATATGGAGTGTTTGAGACGAATGGAGTTATGTTACAAGTGCAAGAGTTCGGGTTATGGGGAAGAAAGGATCAAATCACGAATCAGATGTCATCTATTTATAATAAATGGTTATTAGCGCGCTACACCTGCTCGTAGCGTGCGCTAACGGCTCACAGCCTAAACCGTACTCGGCACTTAGCGTACGCTACGCATATTCTGTAGCGTGCGCTAAGGCGTTGACCCGGCTTTTCCCAAAGCCGCCCAGTACATCCGACAGATCCGACAGGTCCCCGGCCGATCTCACCTACCGCACGCCTCAATCTGCTCGACCACGCATAGCGTGCGCTACTTACACTCGGTAGCGTGCGCTATAAAACCATGTTAGCGTACGCTACTCTTAGCCTCGTAGCGTGCGCTACATGCATGAATTTCATCCTTTGAATCACATACACGAAATTATATGCTCGAAGGCATCGGATTATGAAATACGGAGAATAGTACTCATACAAAAGTACAATTATTACAATATCACAAGTTCCAATTACATAATGTAATCTCGGGTATTACATCCTTCCTCCTTAAAAAGAAGTTTCGTTCCGAAACTTAGGATGAAAACAACTCCGGATATTTAGCCTTCATACCGCCCTCCGTTTCCCAAGTGGCCTCTTCGACTCCATGTCGTGACTATCAGATTTTTAACCAAATGTATTGGTTTATTCCTCAATTGTTTGATCCGCTTTCAAGTATCTTGATTGGTCTTTCTTGAAGGTGCCATCATTAGCTATCTCGATCTCGTCGAAATCAATAACGTGATCGGGTCCTAGATATACTTCCGTAGTTGGGATACGTGAAACACATTGTGAACATGACTTAGCGATGGCGGTAAGGCCAACTGTACGCTAAATCCCCAACTCTCTCTAGATCTCAAATGGTCCGATATATCTTGGACTAAGCTTACCTCTTCTCCGAAATGGAAAATCCCTCGTGTAGGAGACACCTTCAATAGTACGTGGTCCCAGTCGAACTCTAGAGGGCGACGACGTACATCCGCATAAGACTTCGTCGACTGGGCGCCAACGTCTCTCTCGAATCACAGCTATCTTCTCTTGAGTCTGAACAATCAATTCTGGTTCCGTCCCGATCAAATCCGAAGAATCATCCCAACACAGGGGTGATCGGCATCTCCTCCCGTACAAAGCTTCAAATGGTGCCATTCTAATAGAAGCATGCCAACTATTATTGTAAGTGAATTCGATCAAGGGCAAGTGAACTTCCCAATCAGTTGACCAATCCAACGCACAGGCTCTAAGCATGTCTTCCACAGTTTGGATAGTCCTTTCGGACTGACCGTCTGTTTGGGGATGATAAGCTGTGCTAAAATTGAGCTCAGTCCCCAAAGTGCGACACGAAACGACCATCTCGATCCGAAACAATGGTCTTTGGCGTCCCATGCAATCTGACTACCTCCGCAATAAATACTCGCGCCAATCTTTCGGGTCCCCAAGTATCTTTGATCCCTAGGAAATGAGCTGACTTGGTTAGTCGATCAACTATAACCCAAATCATGTTCACTCCCGATCTAGTCCTTGGCATACTGGTGATGAAATCCATCGAAATGTCCTCCCACTTCCATTCAGGGATCGAAAGCGGCTTTAACATCCCGGCAGGTCGCTGATGTTCAATCTTAACCTGTTGACAAGTCAAACACTTCGAAACGTACTCTGCTACGTCCTTCTTCATATTCCCCCACCAGAAGTTTTGTTTAAGATCCTTATACATCTTATCACGCCGGGTGAATAGAATAGTGGCGCGCTATGAGCTTCTTTCGTAATAGTCCGTCTCAAATCATCATCTTCGAACGCAAAGTCGATTCAAATCTCGAACTCCATCATCTTGTATCACGAATCCTCGGGCTTTTCCTTTCTTTACTTCATCACATAATCGAAGGATCGAGAATCGTCCAACCGCTTGGACTTGATCTTCTCGACTAGTGATGAAGCCGCCCATCACATAAAGTCGCCTGGATTCCTGGTGCCCATACTTCAATCCTTCGCGGATCGGTTCGTTGAATACCGGTTTGGGATGTAAGTGCTTCCAACACTCGAAGAGAAACAGTTTACGGCTCAATGCATCGGCTACTACATTTGCTTTCCCTGATGATAGAGAATCTCTAAGTCGTAATCCTTGATCAATTCCACCACCTTCTCCGCCTCATGTTTAATTCCTTCGAAAAATGTATTTGAGGCTCTTATGATCCGTAAAGATCCGACAATGAGTGCCGTCAGATAATGTCTCCAAATTTTCAAGGCAAAGACCACACCGCTAGCTCCGGATCATGCGTCGGATAATTAACTTCGTACGGTTTCAATTGCCGAGAAGCATAAGCAATTACTTTATCCTTCGCATCAACACACAACCCAATCCCCGATTTGAAGCGTCGCTGTATACCATGAATCCATCGGGCCTTTCCGGGCGCTAAAATAGGTGTCTTGTCGTCAGTCTCTTTTAAGTTCATCAAAACCACTGGCATTTCTCATTCCACGTGAACTTTTGAGTTTTCAGAATAAATGAGTGAGCGGACGAGCAATTTTGGAAAATCCCTCTACAAAGCGGCGATAATATCTCGCTAGTCCTAAGAAGCTTGGACTTCCTTCACGTTCTTAGGAGCTTCCCATTCCAAGATTGCTTCGACTTTCTTGGTCCACCTGAACTCCATCGGCGGATATCACATGCCCAAGGAAGGTTACTTCCTTAAGCCAGAACTCGCATTTAGCAAATTTCGCATATAGCTGATCCTTTCTCAAGATGCTCAAAACCACACGTAAATGATCAGCATGCTCCTCTGCGTCCCTCGAATAAATCAAAATGTCGTCAATGAAAACGACCACAAATCTATCCAAGTATTCCAAGAATACCCGATTCATCAATTGCATGAATACCGCAGAGCATTGGTAAGTCCGAATGGCATCACCACAAATTCATAATGCCTGCACGGATCCAAAGCGATTTCGGTATGTCCGATTCCTTAATTCTCAATTGGTGGTATCCCGATCGCAAGTCAATCTTCGAGAATACCTCGCCTTGCGGTTGATCAAACAAGTCGTCGATCCGAGGTATAGGATACTTATTCTTGATCGTCATCTTGTTAAGCTCCCTGTAATCAATACACAATCGGAGGGATCCGTCTTTCTTCCGGACAAAGAGAACGGCGCTCCCCAAGGGGAAACACTCGGTTGAATATAGCCCTTCAGAACAATTCCTCCAGCTTGCTTCTTGAGTTCATACATCTCGGTTGGCGCCATGCGGTATGGTGCCCTGAAATAGGGGTTGCTCTGTGCTCTAATTCGATGGTGAATTCCACTTCTCTTTGCGGGGTAACCCGGTAGCTCGTCAGAAATACATCCGAGAACTCATTCACAATCGAAATAGACGAGAGCTCTATTCCTTCCTCTTTCCTCATGGCATAGCACCAAATTCCGTGACATCCCCGCTTCGAATTTCACGCCTTTCATTGCCTTGATCAATTTCCCGAGCTTCCTGGTCTCCATCCTCGGAATAAGTGTTCGATCCGTCATCGCAATAATGGAAATGACTCTCTCTCGGTAATTCAACACAGCTCCATAGCGGTTGAGCCAATCATCTCCGAGAATTAAATCGTCACCGCATATGTCAATTACAATAAGATTCGATGGCCAATCTCTCCCTTCTATAGATACTGGGAAATCCCTAGCTTCTAGAGTTCCCACAATTTTCTCTCCGCTCGGTAACCCCACAACATAAGGTTCACAATTATACAAGCACGAGATGTTCAAACGATTAATACAGTTCAAAGATATAAAAGAATGCGTAGCTCCCGAATCGAACAAGACACTAACTGGTTGCAAAAGGATCTGAATCATACCTGATGCAACAGCAGTGTTCTGATCGTCGGATCTCCTCATTTCGTACAGGCGCGGAGGAACGGACCCAGCACTGGATGTCTCTCTCTTCCAAGCGTTCTGCTGCTGAAATCCACTCTGCTGTGTCTGGTTCACACTCATCTCCTTAGGAACCGGTGCTGGAGTGCGGGTGCCAACAGATCTAGTAGCGGCTCCACAGAAGGCCGCACGGTGCCCTTCTTGCCCACAATCGTAACAAGTCACAGAAGATGCGGGGCAATCTCGTCGAATATGCCCTGCTCGACCACAATTGTAGCATTTCCTTGATGCGTCCGAAACCGCTGATGTCCGTCCGAACTTCTTTCCGCCTTTAGAAGGATGTGGAGGTTTCTAGCCGAATAAAAGGAAGACTGGCCCTTGCGGGCCCCACCACTCTTGTTTTCGCAAAGTCACGGCCACCTTCTTTGCCTCTACCGATTTCTCCACCGCCGCCTCTTTCATGTCGTAGGCCAGCGCTTTGTCTTGGTACTGTCGCAACGTAGTACACTCGAACCCGGACATGTACTGCTGAATCTCCGGCTTCATCCGCATATCAAAATGAAAAATCTTTTCTGCCTCCGTTCTGACCAAGTGTCGCACACAAGTCAGCTGATGATTAAAAGTTTTAATTACATCTGTCACAGATGCCTCCGAACTCTGTGGTGAGAAAAACTCTCGGATCTTCGCCTCTCTAACCGGACGAGGACAATACTGTGCTTCCATCATTTGTTTGAATTCCGTCCAATCCGCATTATGGTTCTCGGGTCGAATGGCCTCCCACCAGTCAAAGGCCTCCCCAGTCAGAAAATACTGGGCAATGGGAACCTTCCGGTCCTCGGGACAATTAAGACCCGCGAATATCTTCTCCAACTCCTTGAGCCAGTGATCCCAAGTAAGTGCCTCAGCAGATCCGTCAAATTTTGGCGGGTGCAATTTAACCACCTCAGCAAGCCATCTGTCTCCCCGGTTATCCTCATGGTGCTGCTGTCCCATCGCTGTCTGCATGCGATCAACGACTTGCGAATCCGGTTTATCTGCGCCACCACCGTTGAAGCACTCCGGCATGTTCGGATTTGCGTCATCATTCGCCGATCCTTGCCGCCTCCGTAATGGGAATCGGTTCGACTAGCCGATATTTCGGGTAGTTGCGGAATCCTCATGTCTCACGTTACCACGTCCGCTGCCCGCGTCCGCGTCCACGACCTCCTCTCAACATACTGTAAACGAAATTTCTCAATATACAGAACAAAATTTTTGAAATAAAGTCCGTCAATACTCACAAAACAGTAATTAAGTAAAACGGTAGTATAAGAGATTAAGAGACTTACAACCACGGTCCACATGACGACTTCGGCCGAACAGTGATGTTACAAACGACCCGTAAATCAAATAACGTTAACCGACCCAAACAAAACCCGACTGCCAAGATATCCATAAATCTTAGCTCCGATACCATATTCTGTAACACCCCGAGATATTCGGAATAATTACAGCGCCGTAAACCCTTTAAATAAGGATTTACAAGGCTAATTAAAAAGGAAAGTGAATATAAGACGTCAATACTGCGAGAATTCGAGTTTATGAAAACGTACAACTGATTCAACGGTAATTAATACAACCATATCGAATTAATATCAAAGGACACACGTACACGAGTACAGAAACCAAACCAAGACAACAAATCTCCAATAACAATAAACATCATCAACCCCTTCGTCGCCACGCCGCAGATCTTGCTGTCGCTTTCGCTTCCTTGGCTACCTGGACATCAAAACAAATGTCCACCCCCGAAGGGTTAGCAAAACAATGCTAGTACAAGTATCGTATTTAAACAATTCGAATATGCATCAACAATACACAACAAGACATATCACACGGGCTTCCGCTACCGGAACCCGACAATGCGAATCTACAAGATTCCATTACACAGCATGGGTATTCCAATGATCCAGCGCCCTCAGCATAGATCCCAAGATGATCCCGTCGGACCAACACGAGGTGGAAATAACCCGTCCAATGATCCAGCGCCCTCAGCCTAGATCCCAAGATGATCCCGTCGGATCAACACGAGGTGGACATCCGATCCAGCGCCCTCAGCATAGATCGTACAACGTATACAAACACAACTCATGCATACACATATGCCAAATCAATATGTTCATCAACATGAACATATAAACAATATACAACGAATATCATGACAAATCAACGAAGTAAATATCATGTTCAACAACATGCATAATCATACGTATATTCCAAAAATACCGATATTAACATATCACGATACTTGCCTCGAAGATGGCAAGAATGATATACTTCAATGCTCTCGACGCACTCGAAGGCCGCCCCCTCCGATCAACGTAACAAGCTCGAACCTTAACAAAAGGAACGATATACAAATCATCTCGAGTCGAACAAATGGCCTAACAATTCGACCTACGGCCGAAAAGCTCAAACTAAACAAGCTGCTTGGATTGCTTAGCGCGCGCTACGTACTATACGTAACGCGGCGCTAAGTCAATCGTTAGCGTACGCTATCGTATAAGACTAGCGTCGCTAGCCACAAATCGCGATCGACTCGGCTGCCTCATAACGTACGCTACGTACGTTTTGTGCGAAAAACGAACCTCGATAGCGCACGTTAACTCACACATGTTAGCGTGCGCTACTCTTGCATGGCAGAAGACTGCAAACCGAAAACTGGGTTGAAATGATGAAGGACTCATGAATCCTATGGTGATATTACAAGTTATCCTCGGGCATATCATGCTAATAAGGTTTCTGGAGGATTTCTATGATCATGGGATACAAATATACGGATAGTTATCTTGATATCACAATTCCTCTACAATCTTCAAGAAATAATCTAAATTCCATCGTCTTACGTTCCAAAACACATGATTCCAACGTATACAACGTATCAACTGGGTAATATCCGATTACTTGATCATAAATCGATTTAAACATGCTTAGGAGTCCTTATAATAAGATGGTTCAAAGGTTCATTCGTCATCTAGTACCGATACGTCAAAAGTATCCTTCTAACATGTGATGACCGATAAAAACGAGATACTAGCTATCCAAACATGATTCAAACTTCCTCATGAACATTACTAATCATTGGTGAAGAATCACCTACCTCAAAGTAGTGAAGAACAAAAATGAAGCAATCCAACACCCAAGGCTTGAACACCAATCTCGATGATATATGATCTTCAATCTCGAACTAGGAGGTTGATATGGAGTGTTTGAGACGAATGGAGTTATGTTACAAGTGCAAGAGTTCGGGTTATGGGGAAGAAAGGATCAAATCACGAATAGGATGTCATCCTATTTATAATAAATGGTTATTAGCGCGCGCTACACCTGTTCAGTAGCGTGCGCTAACGGCTCACGCCTAAATCAGACTCGGCACTTAGCGTACGCTACGCATATTCCTGTAGCGTGCGCTAAGGCGTAGACCCTGCTTTTCCCGAAAGCCGTCCAGTACATCCGACAGATCCGGCGGGGTCCCCGGCCGATCTCACCTACCGCACGTCTCAATCTGTCTGACCACGCATAACGTGCGCTACTTACACTCGGTAGCGTGCGCTATAAAACCATGTTAGCGTACGCTACCCTTAGCCTGTAGCGTGCGCTACATGCACAGAATTTCATCCTTTGAATCACATACACGAAATTATATGCTCGAAGGCATCGGATTATGAAATACGGAGAATAGTACTCATACAAAAGTACAATTATTACAATATCACAAGTTCCAATTACATAACAGAATCTCGGGTATTACATAGCGTTATCTCTTCCCATAATTTATCTGTGACTTTCATTCGAGTGTCGATTGACAAATATTGGATCCGTGAGTTTTTGTTGTTCACTCGGGCTTATGCGTTATGCGATTTTACAGTGTAGTACTGGACTTGTTAAAAACTTTTCGAAATAGTATTAACGTGTTTCTTCGGATAGAGATGTATTGTGTTCTCGAATTGAACTGAGTTTGCAAAACGTGTGTTTTGAAAATATCTGTGTCGAGCATTTTCTTGAGTCGAGACATGTGCCAGTATCACGGGGAATCATCGGCTTCACGATCTGTAAGTATTTGGATTTTTGAATTGCATTGAGATTTGCTGCCGTTCTAAGTTGACATGCATGGAGATTCAGCAGGATATTATACGTTACAGTATGAGGTGACAGAATTGGGACAGATTGATGATTTGAGAAACTATGATTTTGGAAATCAATATATCGGTTAGATTTCGAAACGGAATTGTGCAATTGGGAGAAATGTTGTGCATGGTTGAAAAGAACATGTAGTCATGTTAGTTCATTTTGTGATATATGGAACTGTTTTCGAGCATTTGAAAATGATACTTTTCAAAATGAACGTTTTACAGATGTTTTACCGAAAATGATTTTTGGACCAGACCCAATTGATTTTAAAATAGTTTTACAACTCAGGACTTGGGGTCCGAAAAGAGTTTTCTACATTTTAAACTTCTTGTGATACAGAGCAAGATACGGGTTGAGACCCAAATGTTTCAAAAGAATGCTTTTCTGTTTTCTAAAACTCCCGAGATTTGTAAAACACTTTACCAATCGTTTACCTACTTTATTTCCATCTTTCGAGGTTTTGGTTCATTGGTTCAAATGAAACTTCTCGGGTAGTCTTTCATTTTGTTTTATCTGTCGATTATTCAATGTTTTGTCATAGCATATTTGAGGTGATCCGAGATGGGTTAATGGTTGACGTTGCGAGTCATGTATGGAAGAGGAGTTTGTATCCGAGTTTATATATTGAGATTTGGGAACTCTATTGGGTGATTTTCTGATAAAATATCAGTGAATATTGGTGACGAACCGAATTGGTATACAAGAGTATGCATGTGGTCAATCATTTGCATAGTTTTCATTTTAAAACTTCGAAATCGTGCGGATTCGAAGGAAATTGTTATCGAATACTTGACACCGGCGAGCCAGTTTAATTTTTCAAAAATTATTTTCGTGGTCTTACGAAAATTTATGTTTTGAGTTTTGAAATTTTTGAAAGAACTTTCGAAAATTTGTCTTCTTGACAAGACTATATGATTTCAAACTGATTTTGAAAATGTGATTGATATACATACGCATTTTGCATATCATGGTGAAGTTCTGAGTGAGATTCACAAACTGGATAACACACTAACGGTATGAGGAAAAGAGATCGAAACTCTAATATGATAGTTTGGTTATCCAGAGATGATCGGTTAATTGATCGGATAAGAGAAATATACTGCGTGTTGTAGGTTCGGGTACAGAATGTAATTTTGGAACTATGGATTTTATGAAACCGGGATGTATGTGCTATGTGATTCCATTGGTATGGTAGTAGTATGATTCTACCATAGTGACTTTGAATGATTTCTTTGTAAGTGTAGATTTGGGGATGGTGAACCCATGCTGATTGCTTGAATATTGGGTGGTCATTACCACCCCATGTATGTTTGGATATGTTCGTCAGTTTGTGATTGGTTGTTCGTATGCCGAAGGGCATGTTCAACTTATTGAGATCCACTGTATGTGATTGGTGTGTTGTTTTGAGAACTTTATTCGTTCGTATATCGATTTATGTGGTTCTGTGTTGATCGTGTTGGAGCTTACCGTGTGAAGATATCCTCGATTTTAGTTGATCGTTCTTTGGTAATATTGGAGGTTATCATGATGATGATATTATCGATTGTGTTTTGACCTCTGATTGGTCATATTGGAGTTTATCATGTCGATGATATACTCGGTAAATTTGTTGGTTGATCATTGTTAATGATCGTATGAGCGTTCGAATTTTGTGCCGATGTTTCGGGATTTGTGTCGTTGATTTGGGCAGTTGTTTCACAGATGTATCATGCATTATTGATTCTTAGCAGGTTTTGGACTTGATTGGGTAATCACGCAGACAAGATTTGACACGGATAAATTATGTCATCCGAAGATGATATATTTTTGTTGAGATTCATGGAATGTGATTGTAAGCTTATTGAAGCTTTACAGTGAAGTCACTCGCTAGTATCTCAGGAGATCGTCGACTTTGCGCATTTGTAAGTATGCGGTTTTGGTTATTCAGTACTGATGATTGATTGTTGTCGTGATGGTTTCGGGATATTTTAGTTGAACGGTTTGTTTGTCTTTATGACAGATTGCAAGTTTTGAGGACGAAACTTATTTTAAGTGGGGTAGAATGTAATATCCTGAAATTCTACTGCGATTGTTTAATGTTATTTTATTCGAGTTATATTGTACAGGATGGAATCCGTACAGTATGAAAAACTAAGGCAACTGTACTTGTATAATTGTCGTATTTGGTAGAGAGTTACAATTGAGGATATCGTGTATCAAGTTATCGCACTTTTGACATTGGGTATATCGTATGAGAATAGTATTGGATTCAGTATATGTATTCAGTATGTGTATATGTATCCGGTAAGTCGAGGCGAACAGGAACAGTTGGATTATTGGCTAAGTATATAGGCCATTACGTACGCTAAATTCCAGAGCTAACGTACGTTAAATTGATAGTGTTACGTATGTTATGGCTAATGTATTACGTACGTAACAAAGGGAATCAGACATCTGGCCGACAGGTGGGACCCGTGGTCGGCGTCTTTCGGCGACGAACGTGCTTGGGCAAGTCAACTATGTATTACGTACACTATACAGGGTGTATTACGTACGTAATATGAGTTTTTACTATAGCAAGTCAACGTACATATTACGTACGGTATCGTGAAAGTGTTACGTACGTAAGGAGGTTCACAAAATAGGTCAGTTAACTCTGGACTGTAACACCCCAATTTACAACTGGGACATTACACGCCGTAGAACCCTCGTGAGGTCTACCAGGCTAACACTTGACATATAAACCACAAGGTAATCCCGAATGATGCACTCAAAAGTAAATAAGGCCGTGGCCTCGGCCAAAACATTTTTTAACGTAAGACATGAACAGAGATTAAACACCAATTCATTGCCCACGCATGGGACATAAACCAAGTTTCAATACTCGACAATGCAATGACAAAACATAAAAAAATGCAGACTCGAGCCACATCATCAAGCCATCCCATCCTTTGCATGCATGTCCCGTGCTTGCTCCTCAGCCCTCCCGGTACCTGAAATGCATAAGACGCATTTCCCCCATTTAAGGGGTTAGCATTCGAATAGCTAGTGCAAGTACACAATTACACAACATTACATACATACACGATTCAATGCAAACAAATCATTAAGAAAAATCATTATTCCGGAATATCACATTTACACCAAATCAATATATTATCAAGCTTTCCACATCACAATTATCCACGTTTGGTAACTCGCGACCGTACCCATTAGTATCGGCCCCCAGAGGTCCCGTCGGACCGTCCCCAGGTGAGAAACCACTTCCGCGGCCGTACCCATTAGTATCGGCCCCCGCAGGTCCTGGCCGAACCGTCCCCAGGTGGAAGAACATCAACGCACGCACCCAAGTCCACTTCCGTGGCCGTACCCATTAGTATCGGCCCCCAGAGGCCCCATGCCATCCCCAGGTGGAAGAGTAACCAACACAATCGTTCAATAAACCAATTTACCTCATTCGCATCAAAACCGTACACGCATAATGAAATATAATACATGTACTTGCCTTGGATAATACGACGCGAAGGAAACGAAGAAGGAATAGGTTACGATCCGAACAATCCTCTCAAATCCGATCCTAACACAATAATGATATACAACCAATCTCAACATCATGAATACGAAGAAATTCATCCTAGTTCTACCCGTTGGGACAATTCATCGGACACCACGAGCGCATAAGGAAATGAAATCGGTCAACGGTGTAATAACGGGATTTCATCCCAACCAATAACAAGAAAACCAAGGGTCACGAGTGTACTATCAAAATCTAACAACAACATCGGTTAATTCGTATTAAAACACAAGATCACCACCAAACCCTTCCCAAAATCATACTAGGGTTAAAGGAGTTCTTACCTCTTGAAGATTCAAGCCCTATAATCCGAAGAACACGTGCTAGATCCACAATCCGAGCTACACGATCGAAGGAAAATGAAGAAAAACACACAATCAAATGGTGGATGGAGAAAAATCCCCCTCTCAACCCTCTCTCTCTCGCGTACGGTGGAAGGAAGGAAAATGAGTCTGCATTACTAAAAGAAACGCCGATAAAGCGCCGCATTGTGCCGCGGCTAAATCATGCCGCGCACATGGCTAAAAATTTCGCCCGGTGATCGGCCACGTTGTGCCGCGGCTCATTGAAGTGTGCCGCGGCCTGCACTCGGCATGTGCCGCGGCCTGCCGGATCAGGCGTGACGCGGCATGAGGTTTTGGTCGGCAAGTGCCACACGGGTGTGCCGCGGCCGGACAAGTGTGCCGTGGCACTGACTTCTGCATGCCGCCAAGACAAACCTTGTGCCGCGCACACGGCATGCTTTGCTCGCCAACAATCGGGTGATGTGCCGCGGCGCACAATCCTTGTGCCGCGCCCACACCCCTGTCCCAAAATGACGAAAAATGATCCGGAAGGAGAATAAAAGCAATAGGAATCGATATTTGGGCAACAATAACACGAAATGGAAGTACGGAACCCCAAAACGATCTGAGGCACACAACCAAAGTCGAACAAAGAACAAATTCCCTAAACTTCTAGGAAATTACAAAAACGGCCCAAACATCCGAAAATCACGATACAACGTCGTATTAACAATCCGAAACTCACAACATGCTCTACTCAAACATACGAGCTCATGGAAGTAAGAAAATGACGAAATCGAACGAGTTTAACAAGAATCGAATACACATGAGACAAAGTATAACACAAGATGAAATTACGTAAAAACATTATCGAGACCCGTCTAAGCGGAGAAACTCTAAGAACAAAATAGGTTCAGAATTACAAAATAGTGCCAAGCGAGTTGTCCGAAACGAATATGCACCAAAAATAGAAATTACTAAAAATAGAAAACGCGGATATTACATTATCTCCCCCTAAAAATAAGTTTCGTCCCGAAACTTACAACACGAATAACTCGGGGTATCTCGACCTCATACTCTCCTCCGTTTCCCACGTGGCTTCCTCAGATCCATGCCTCGACCACTGCACTTTGACCAAAGGAATGGTTTTGTGCCTGAGTTGCTTCACTCGACGCTCTAAGATCTGAATCGGCCTCTCCTCGAAGGTAATGTCGGGCCCCTACTCGATCTCTCCAAAATCAATAATATGGCTAGGGTCCGATACGTACTTCCTAAGTTGGGAAACATGAAATACGTTATGCACGTGGCTCAGGGACGGCGGCAAGCCTAACCGATACGCAAGCTCTCTGACTCTATCTAAAATCTCAAACGGCCCGATATATCTCAGACTAAGTTTACCCTTCCGACCGAAGCGGTAAACTCCCCGTGTCGGCGACACCTTAAGCAAGACGTGATCTCCCACCTCAAACTCCAACGGTCGGCGACGTGTATCGGCATAAGACTTCTGCCGACTCTGGGCCGTCAACAATCTACCACGAATCAGGGTAATCTTCTCCCTCGTATCAACTATCATGTCGGGCTCGGTACCGATTAGCTCGGACGTATCATCCCAACACAACGGTGATCTGCACCTCATTCCATACAACGCTTCGAATGGTGCCATTTTGATCGAGGCATGCCAACTATTGTTGTACGTGAACTCGACCAACGGCAAGTGTGTCTCCCAATCATCCTTCCAATCTAAGGCACAGGCTCTCAACATATCCTCCAACATCTGGATCGTCCGCTCTGACTGTCCGTCAGTCTGAGGGTGGTAAGACGTACTGAGTCTCAACTCGATCCCCAAAGCTCGATGAACCGCCTGCCAAAAATGTGATACAAATCGGCCGTCACGATGCAAATAAGATTCTTAGGAGTCCCATGCAATCTTACGATCTCCGCAATAAACACTCGGGCCAGCCTCTCCGGTCCCCAAGTATCTTTAATACTCAGAAAGTGAGCCGATTTGGTTAGTCGATCAACAATAACCCAAATCATGTTCATTCCGGTCCGAGTCCTAGGCATCCCGGTAATGAAGTCCATAGAGATGTCTTCCCATTTCCATTCCGGAATGGGAAGTGGTCGTAGCAACCCCGCGGGTCGCTGATGCTCAATCTTAACCTGCTGATAGGTCAAACACTTCGCCACAAACTCGCTAACATCCGTCTTCAAATTACTCCACTAGTAGTTTCTCCTCACATCCTTGTACATTTTACTCGTACCAGGATGTATGGAGTAAGGTGTAGCATGAGCTTCACTCAAGATCTTCTGTCTCAGCTCAACAACACTCGGTACACAAAGTCTGCCGGGAAACCTCAAAACTCCATCATCGTGAACCACAAATCTGGGGGCTTTCCCCTTCCTCACATCCTCCCTCAGCTGGACTAAAAACGGATCATCATACTGTTTCGCCTTGATATCATCAGTCAAGGACGAATTGATCTCTAACGCACATAACTGGCCCTGGACTCTCTGAACCCAAACCTCAATACTTTGGCAAATAAAATCTCGCTGGATCCTACTCTGCGGTGTAAGTACCTCTAACATCTGTAATGCCATCGGCTTCCGGCTCAACGCATCAGCCACTACGTTAGCCTTGCCCGGATGGTAAAGTATCTTGAGGTCGTAATCTTTAATTAGCTCCAACCACCTGCGCTGTCTCATATTCAACTCTCTCTGACTGAAGATATACTTCAGACTCTTGTGGTCCGTAAAAATCTTACAAGACGATCCATAAAGATAATGCCTCCATATCTTTAAGGCGAAAACGACCGCAGCTAACTCCAAATCGACATTATGAAGGAAGAAACGAAGGGAATCGAAGATTTTGAGGGAGAAGCTTGCAGATTGGATCGGATGAGTGTCTAGGGTTTTTGCAAGAGGGAAGTCGATTGCGTGCGTTAGAGAGTGTGCTGAGTTTTAGGGTTGTACGGCATATATATAGTCAGCGACGTTTAAGTTAGCGTACGCTAGGTTTTAGAAGGTTAGCGTACGTTAGGCTGAAAAATGAGACTTACTGGACTGTCCAGTGGTATTCGAAAAACTTTAATTAGCGTACGCTAGAAGGTAGAGTTTAGCGTACGTTACCGAATGCAGATTTTAGCGCGCGTTAAGAATATTAAGCTAGCGCGCGCTAGCGATTGATCTGACTCACCGATTTTGATGTTTTGAGTAGAAGCTTATTTCAAAAGTTGTCTATATGTCCCATGCCAAGTTGTAAACGAATGGAGTTAAAAGATTCTTCGGGAAGAGGTTTTGTAAAGATGTCAGCAAGTTGATCCTTCGTCTCGACAAAAATTAAACAGATATCTTTCTTTTGAACATGATCACGTAAAAAATGATGTCTAATATCTATATGTTTGGTTCTACTGTGCAAAACAGGATTTTTGCTCAAATTAATAGCACTAGTGTTATCACATAAGATAGGGGTATTTTCAAAATGAATGCCGTAGTCGCGTAGTTGATTTTTAATCGATAGCACTTGAGCACAGGCGCTCCCTGCAGCGATATATTCGGCCTCAGCTGTAGATAATGCTACGCTGGTTTGCTTTTTACTTCCCCAAGATATTAAACAAGATCCAACAAAATGACATGTACCACTAGTACTCTTTTTGTCAATTTTGCATCCGCCGAAATCGGCATCACTATAGGCAATTAAATTAAAGTCCAAGCAAGAAGGATACCATAGACCTAGTCCAATAGTTCCTTTCAAATAGCGAAAAATGCGTTTACAAGCAATTAAATGTGATTCCTTGGGATTAGCTTGGAATCGAGCACATAGACACGTAGCAAGTATTATATCTGGCCTAGATGCAGTCAGATATAGCAAAGATCCGATCATACCTCGATATAATTTTTGATCTACGGATTTGCCATTTTCATCTTTCTCAAGCTTTAATGATGACGACATTGGTGTAGATATCACCTTGCTATTTTCCATATTGAATTTCTTGAGAAGATCGTTTGAGTACTTCGTTTGATGAATAAAAATTCCATCTTCGCATTGTTTGATTTGAAGCCCGAGGAAGAACGTTAATTCTCCCATCATACTCATTTCGAATTCTCCTTTCATAAGATTAGAAAAATCTTGGCACAAGGATTCATTAGTAGCTCCAAAAACAATGTCATCAACGTAAATTTGGCAAACAAGTATATCATCATTTAGTATTTTAACAAACAAGGTATTATCGACTTTGCCTCTTTTATAGTCATTAGCTATTAAAAATTGACTTAAACGATCATACCATGCTCGGGATGCTTGCTTCAACCCGTAAAGTGCCTTGTTGAGCTTGTAGACATGATCCGGAAAATGATGGTCTTCAAAACCGGGAGGTTGCTTGACGTAGACTTCTTCTGGAATGAAACCATTCAAGAATGCACTTTTGACATCCATTTGAAATAGTTTAATCTTCTTATGGGCAGCAAATGCACAAAGCAATCGAATGGCTTCGAGTCGAGCCACGGGAGCAAAACTTTCTTCGTAATCAAGGCCTTCTTCTTGATTATATCCTTGAGCGACCAAACGAGATTTATTTCGAATCGGATAGCCGTCTTCGTCACTCTTGATTTTATGCACCCATTTAGTTCCGATAATTGTTTTATCTTTAGGCGCGGGAACTAAATTCCATACATTATTGTGCTTGAATTGCACAAGCTCCTCTTGCATTGCCATCACCCAACTTTCATCATCGAGAGCTTCGGATATATTTTTGGGAACTATTTCGGATACAAAAGCACAATGGGCCATAAATTCGGTGGTCCTCCTTCGGGTTTGAACACCGTCTTCAATGTTTCCGATCACGAGATCCTTCGGATGGTCTTTGATGTGCCTCCAATCTTTCGGTAAATCAACGATTGTGTTTGTTTCGATTTCCAAATTTTCTTCACTGGGTGAGGGATCCTAAAGATACCCGCATCATCAAAATATTCTACCTTTCTCGGGGTGAGATCATATCATTGAATTTAACATGTATGGATTCTTCAACTTTATTCGTTCTAATATTATACACACGATATGCTTTGCTATTAGTACAATAGCCAAGAAAAATTCCGGAGTCGGATTTGGCATCAAACTTGCCCAAGTTATCCTTGCCATTGTTCAAAATAAATACATTGCAACCAAAAGGATGAAAGTAAGCAATATTGGGCTTTTTGCCCTTCCATAATTCATACGGAGTCTTAAGATGAGTTCTACGAACGTGAACTCGGTTAATCACATAACATGCCGTAAAAATTGCTTCGGCCCAAAAATATCGTGGAAGAGAGTATTCATTTAGCATTGTCCTTGACATTTCTTCCAAAGATCGGTTTTTCCTTTCAACAACTCCATTTTGTTGAGGCGTTCTAGGAGCCGAAAAATTGTGATTAATACCGTATTTGTCACATAAAAGTTCAAACGGGGTGCAATCAAATTCACCTCCGTGATCGGTACGAATAGAGATTATGGAGAGGTTTTTCTCGTTTGATACCAAACGACACCATTTAGAAAACTCGGAAAATGCATCATCTTTATGAGCTAAAAATCTAACCCAAGTAAATCGAGAGAAGTCATCAACAATAACCAAAGTATAAAGTTTACCATTTAAACTAACATGTCTAGATGGTCCAATCAAATCCATATGCACGAGTTCAAGAACTCGACTAGTGGAAACCTCGAATTTTGGTTTAAACGATTCTCGAGTATGTTTCCCTTTAATGCATGATTCACACAGATGTTTTCTATCGAATTTGAGTTTGGGCAATCCACGAACAAGGTCGTGTCTAGATAAAATAGAAATAATAGGTAGAGAGGTATGCCCCAATTTTCGATGCCATAAATATGCATTGTCATCCAAGGTAATAAGGCATTTTTCATTGAAAGAACTCTTATCATTAAGATCGACAATATAGATGTTTCCACATCTCAAACCAATGAATGCAATTTTATTATTTCTAAATGCCGTGCAATGCGTTTGCTCAAATAGAATTTTAAAACCTTCATCACAAAGTTGCGAACGCTAAGGAGATTATGATGCAAACCTTCAACAAATAGTACTTTGTTGATAGAAGGAGAAGGTTCCTTACCGACTTTGCCGATTCCTTTGATTTTTCCCTTTTGATTGTCTCCAAAGGTCACATGTCCTTGATCTTGATATTCGAGGTCTTCAAATAAGTCCCTGAGCCGCACATGTGCCTTGAGCATCCGCTATCAATGTACCACTTGTTTTTCCTTGGTGCCTACCTACAAAAGTAGAATTTCTCGGTTGTTTGGTACCCAAGCTCGTTGGGTCCTCCAAAGTTAACTATGCTTATAGCATTCGAACAATCGTCCCTTTCGGAACCCATATTTGCTTAACTTTGATAGTTCTTAACTTTGAATGAATATTAACATTGTGAACTCGTTTGAGCGGATCTTTTGAGTTCTCGGTTTCGGTTTTCTTTATTTTGTCAAGGTTGATAAGGGATTGTTCCCGTTTAAAAGGGTCGAAACCAAGACCGTGTTTGAGCAAGGGCGATTTTTGAATGGATAGGAGCCTTTCGAATTTCTCATTTCCAAGAGTAAATTTGTTCAAAATATATTTTAGCTCCTTTTGAGTTTTTGTTAACTCAATTTTCAAAACATTTTCTTTTTCAAGACATGAAGTATGGTCGGTCTCAATAGTTTTGCCCTTGTTTTGAAGAGAGGACTTTTCGAGTTCTAGAGATTTTATTTTTCTCTTTAAAGATATATTTAACTTGAACATCTCATCATACTCCGTATTTAACGATTCAAACGCACTCAACAACTCATCATCTTGATGAACTTCTTGTGAATCACAAAAATCAAAAGAGTCATATTCATCATCATTGAGCTTAGAGCTTACCTCGATATTGCTTTCGGAGTCGAGGGCCATGAATGCAAGATTTGCGTCTAGAGATCTTTCAATCTCCTCCTCGTCATCACTCCAAGAAGCGATTAGAACCTCCTTCTTTTTGAATCTTTCCATTTGCGGTTTTGAAGAGGATCCTCGACATTCTTTGGCATAATGACCGGCTTGACCACATTTCCGACAATTATTGTCGAACTTCTTGATAGGAGTGTAGCCACTCTTCTTTTGCTCCGGTTTGCCATCCCGACCAAGAAAGCTTCGCCTCTTTTGAATTAGGTTTTTGTACCTTCTAAAGTTTTTGGCATAAAGAGCGAGTTCCTCGTCGTCTTCATCTTCGGCAACATCTTCCTCAACGTCGCTATCAACATTGAATGCGACTACTCTTTCCCGAGGCTTTGGTTTTGTGCCTCTAGACTTGAGAACGATCTCATAGTTGATGAGTGACCCGATGAGGGCACTAAATTCGAGCTTGTTGAGATCCTTGGATTCCATGATCGCGGTGACCGTGGCATCCCATTCTCGTGGCAACGATCGAAGAATTTTCTTAGCTTTGTCAGCCGCCGATATAGGCTTTCCAAAGATGCAAGACCGTTTGTTATAGCCAAAATCGATCCAACATATTTGTGATCGCTTTCCTCGTCTTTCATGGAAAATAATTCGTAGTCATGGAGTAACATATTAATTTTGGTCTCCTTGACTTGGGTGGTTCCTCGTGAGTGACTTGAGAATTTCCCAAATTTCTTTTGCACTTTCATAGACGATATCCTATTAAGTTCTTCGGGATTGAGAGCGCAATAGAGGAGTTGAGTAGCTCGGGAGTTGACATGCGTGTTTCTCCAATCCTCATCGTTGAATTCTTCGATCTTTTCAACGATCCATCTTCTTTCTTAGCAAGTTTAGGACCGAGAGCAATAACTTTCCAGATTTCAATATCGTAGGCTTGAACGAAGATCGCCATCTTCTTTTTCCACGTCATGAAATTGGAACCGTCGAAGAAGGGAGGACGGTTGAGAGCATTTCCTTCAATTTGGCCAAGAAGTGCCATTTGCGGATCTTTTTCTCTTAGGTGGTTAAACCTTTAAAAAGAGACCCGCTCCGATACCAACTGAAGAGATAAATTCACCACTAGAAGGGGGGGTTGAATAGTGGTGATGCGGAATACCGAAATTTCTTGCAAATAAAAAGAAAATAGTGCGGAATTTAAAGACTCAAGAATTTATAGAGGTTCGGCAACTTGCCTACGTCCTCTCTCCGACTTTCTTTTTCTATTGGCTTAAGAAAAAAACCACAACCTTAACTCGTCTTCTATCGGTCCGAGTTTGCAACCGTTACAATCCGCTTGTCTTCTATCGGTCCAAGCTCAACCTTTCCTTCAATATAGATGATTGTTTACCTAGTGTTCTATAGGAACTAGATAATCCTCACTATACGAATATGGGAGTATAATCCTAACAATGCCGGATCAAAGATCCTAATAACACCGGATTAGTGACTCTTGATTCGTTTCTTTTTCGCTCAAGTGTAAGTGATGCAACACTTACAACCAAATGAAAGAATACAAAGACTAATAGATATTACAATTGAAATCGCTCTTGTATCTTTCTTTTCTCACAACTTGTAATGCAATAAAGTATATAGATCTGAGCTCAGGAATGCTTTGATTGCTTGTATGCTTGTATGCTTGAATGCTTGAAGTTGTGTGTTTGATACCCAAGTCCTTCGGGTATTTATGGGTGTGAGACAGCCTTCAAATTCTGAAAAACATGCTGTTAGCGTGCGCTAATAGTGCCTTGTAGCGTGCGCTAACGAATTTTGACTTGAAATCTCTGAACGGTCACACAGACTGTTGTAACGGTAAAATATTATGACTAGCGTGCGCTAGTAATGAAGTGGTAGCGTGCGCTAGCGTCTTGGTCAACTAGTCTTCGATCTTGACTTTGACAATATCCGATTTTCTCTCCAACGACACTTTTTTCAACGGCTAAATTTATGATTAGCGTGCGCTAGCAAGTATGCATAGCGTGCGCTAGCATTAATTAATTCCAATTTTTCCAGATTTTCCGGATCTGCATTGACTCTTGCTTCCAACGGTTGAAATTCAAACCAGAATCGCAGATTCCATTTAGCGTGCGCTAATACCTTTCTCTTAGCGTGCGCTACTGAGTTGTTTCATTAACGTACGTTACCTTGTGTAGCGTACGTAAAAGCCTTGACGAAGTGAGTCCAGTAGCTACTGGACTACTAACCATAATTTTGGTAGCGTGGCTATAGATGATCAGTAACGTGCGCTATGTCTTCACTTTAGCGTACGTAAGAATATATGAGTAGCGTGCGCAACGTCCAATTTTGATTTCCTTCCAGACTTCACTGATCTCTGGAGACTTGCGATAGCGTGCGTTATATTTGTTATATAGCGTGCGCTAACTTTAGGTTCTTAGCGTGCGCTATCTTTGAATAGCTTGCGTGCGCTATCGATCAGGCGACTTGAGTAGGCTTCAGCTGACTTGACTGGACTGTATAAGCATGTCCCGATAGCGTGCGTTACGATATGATACGTAGCGTGCGTTAGCCATATTTGCCTACGCTCCTTCAAAATATTATCGAGCCGAGATAGATCCAATTAAATGTTTTGTATGTAACCATCATCAAAATACATTTTGTGTCAACAATCTCCCCCTTTTTGATGATGTCAAAATATTTAATTAATACCTGCAAAAACGTTTTGAAATAATTCGAATCAAGGTAAACTTGTTCGATATATTAGTAAATTTTCGTTTTTGGAGTATTCTCCCCCTTTTTGACATAAACAAAAAGGAACTCCCCCTGAATTGTTGCATTATTAAATATTAACGAAATTTATTCAAGGTGCAATCAATAGTAAACAACAGTAACAATACTTGTAAACAAATGCCAAATGAAGAAATGCGAATTTCATTAACATAAAATGCAGGAATACAACGAGTTTTTCATGGCAAAAGAACATATAGATTGTTCGAACACAAGTTTCTACATCAGACATCAGAGATCATCAAATCTAAGGATCGGAGGAGGATGAAGGAAAGGGGAACGAGGGGTGAGTGTAACGAATGAACTCGGATAGCAGCCCACGAACTTCCCGGACTTCTGAACGCACTTCCCAGACCTCCGAACGCAGAGCCCGAAAATCCTCTCGTATCTCAGCGTGTGAGGTCTCGATGCCCCTCATCCGGGCACAGAGATCACTCTCTTCTTCTTCCGTTACCACATCTTTCATTGGCCTTTTTCCTTTCGATGTAGGCTTCCTTACGAATTCCCCAGTCTGCATTTCTCGAAGGGTATGAGGTCCCCGACGAGTGATTTTTTCTTCGGCAGTGGGAATCCGTGACCCTTTCACTACTTGATCATCATCGCGTAGGTACGGAAAGAGAATCCAGCCTCTGTTGATCGTCCGGACGTAGTGCATAGCTTTGAGTGAAGCGTCCGAGATCTCATGTCCGAGGGAGACGGGGACTGCCTTGTCCTTCGACAAGTCGACTTGATGAAAACTGAAAATAGCCGACAGGATTGATCCGTAAGGCATTCCAGCCTTGCGAGAACGAGTGGCATAGTTTTACGACCGAAACAAATCTCCCTTCACCTTCATCCAACTAATGATGATGTGGGAGAAATTGACTCTATCGTCATTGAGAACTCGGTAAACCACTTGCTTGTCCACGCCTACAAGTTTATGCTGGGAATTAACCTTCGGCATAAGGCATTTTGTGAGGGCTACCAAAAGCAGACGGATATTGACCCCGAAGTCGTTGTTTTCAAAAAAATCGTCCGTTATGTCGATAACGGCCTTCGAGCTCAGAAACTCTTTTACATCAATTTCACCGACTTCACCGCTGCCGCCAAGGATTTTCCAAAGGTAAATAAATCCATCAAGGTAAACCGAAAATCGATACAAGACATCGGAAGAGACTTTCACCCGAGTTCCTCCGACAAGACTACCTAGCACAAGGGTCAAGAACCTTCACTTTCACCACATGAAGGTTGGCATAGAACTCCCGGACGAGTTCAGGAAAAACAGGGTTTTTGCATTCAACAAAGCGAGAAATACCGAGTGATGAAAAGAAATTGGAAATGTCAACGTTTACCCGTTCGAGACTTAAGAGGTTGAAGAAGTAGCAATCGGTGATGTGTTCTTGAGGGAGTATGTCAAAGAACACCCTCGAGGCAGTGGCGGAGATGAATCGATCCGCATCAAATTGGGCATTGAGGGGTCGTTTAAGATTGTTGTATTGCTTTCCCATAGCGGTGCGATTCTTGCTCGACATTATGAAGGAAGAAACGAAGGGAATCGAAGATTTTGAGGGAGAAGCTTGCAGATTGGATCGGATGAGTGTCTAGGGTTTTTGCAAGAGGGAAGTCGATTGCGTGCGTTAGAGAGTGTGCTGAGTTTTAGGGTTGTACGGCATATATATAGTCAGCGACGTTTAAGTTAGCGTACGCTAGGTTTTAGAAGGTTAGCGTCGTTAGTCAAAATGAGACTTACCGACTGGCCCAAAGGGTATTCGAAAAACTTTAATTAGCGTACGCTAGAAGGTAGAGTTTAGCGTCGTTATCGAATGCATTTTAGCGCGCGTTAAGAATATTAAGCTAGCGCGCGCTAGCGATTGATCGACTCACCGATTTTGATGTTTTGAGTAGAAGCTTATTTCAAAAGTTGTCTATATGTCCCATGCCAAGTTGTAAACGAATGGAGTTAAAAGATTCTTCGGGAAGAGGTTTTGTAAAGATGTCGACAAGTTGATCCTTCGTCCCGACAAAAATTAAATGATATCTTTCTTTTGAACATGATCACGTAAAAATGATGTCTAATATCTATATGTTTGGTTCTACTGCAAACAGATTTTTGCTCAAATTAATAGCACTAGTGTTATCACATAAGATAGGGGTATTTTCAAAATGAATGCCGTAGTCGCGTAGTTGATTTTTAATCCATAGCACTTGAGCACAGCGCTCCTGCAATGACGACATATTCGGCCTCACTGTAGATAATGCTACGCCGGTTTGCTTTTACTTCCCAAGATATTAAACAAGATCCAACAAAATGACATGTACCACTAGTACTCTTTTGTCAATTTTGCATCCGCCAAATCGGCATCACTATAGGCAATTAAATTAAAGTCCAAGCAAGAAGGATACCATAGACCTAGTCCAATAGTTCCTTTCAAATAGCGAAAAATGTGTTTACAAGCAATTAAATGTGATTCCTTGGGATTAGCTTGGAATCGAGCACATAGACACGTAGCAAATATTATATCCGCCTAGATGCGGTGATATAGCAAAGATCCGATCATACCTCGATATAATTTTTGATCTACGGATTTGCCATTTTCATCTTTCTCAAGCTTTAATGATGACGACATTGGTGTAGATATCACCTTGCTATTTTCCATATTGAATTTCTTGAGAAGATCGTTTGAGTACTTCGTTTGATGAATAAAAATTCCATCTTCGCATTGTTTGATTTGAAGCCCGAGGAAGAACGTTAATTCTCCCATCATACTCATTTCGAATTCTTCTTTCATAAGATTAGAAAAATCTTGGCACAAGGATTCATTAGTATCTCCAAAAACAATGTCATCAACGTAAATTTGGCAAACAAGTATATCATCATTTAGTATTTTAACAAACAAGGTATTATCGACTTTGCCTCTTTTATAGTCATTAGCTATTAAAAATTGACTTAAACGATCATACCATGCTCGGGGTGCTTGCTTCAACCCGTAAAGTGCCTTGTTGAGCTTGTAGACATGATCCGGAAAATGATGGTCTTCAAAACCGGGAGGTTGCTTGACGTAGACTTCTTCTTGAATGAAACCATTCAAGAATGCACTTTTGACATCCATTTGAAATAGTTTAATCTTCTTATGGGTGGCAAATGCACAAAGCAATCGAATGGCTTCGAGTCGAGCCATGGGAGCAAAACTTTCTTCGTAATCAAGGCCTTCTTCTTGATTATATCCTTGAGCGACCAAACGAGATTTATTTCGAATCGGATAGCCGTCTTCGTCACTCTTGATTTTATGCACCCATTTAGTTCCGATAATTGTTTTATCTTTAGGCGCGGGAACTAAATTCCATACATTATTGTGCTTGAATTGCACAAGCTCCTCTTGCATTGCCATCACCCAACTTTCATCATCGAGAGCTTCGGATATATTTTTGGGAACTATTTCGGATACAAAAGCACAATGGGCCATAAATTCGGTGGTCCTCCTTCGGGTTTGAACACCGTCTTCAATGTTTCCGATCACGAGATCCTTCGGATGGTCTTTGATGTGCCTCCAATCTTTCGGTAAATCAACGATTGTGTTTGTTTCGATTTCCGAAATTTTCTTCACTTCGGGTGAGGGATCCGGAAAGATACCTGCATCATCAAAATATTCTACCTTTCTCGGGGGTGAGATCATATCATTGAATTTAACATGTATGGATTCTTCAACTTTATTCGTTCTAATATTATACACACGATATGCTTTGCTATTAGTACAATAGCCAAGAAAAATTCCGGAGTCGGATTTGGCATCAAACTTGCCCAAGTTATCCTTGCCATTGTTCTTGCAACCAAAAGGATGAAAGTAAGCAATATTGGGCTTTTTGCCCTTCCATAATTCATACGTAGTTTTAAGATGAGTTCTACGAACGTGAACTCGGTTAATCACATAACATGCCGTAAAAATTGCTTCGGCCCAAAAATATCGTGGAAGAGAGTATTCATTTAGCATTGTCCTTGACATTTCTTCCAAAGATCGGTTTTTCCTTTCAACAACTCCATTTTGTTGAGGCGTTCTAGGAGCCGAAAAATTGTGATTAATACCGTATTTGTCACATAAAAGTTCAAACGGGGTGCAATCAAATTCACCTCCGTGATCGGTACGAATAGAGATTATGGAGAGGTTTTTCTCGTTTGATACCAAACGACACCATTTAGAAAACTCGGAAAATGCATCATCTTTATGAGCTAAAAATCTAACCCAAGTAAATCGAGAGAAGTCATCAACAATAACCAAAGTATAAAGTTTACCATTTAAACTAACATGTCTAGATGGTCCAATCAAATCCATATGCACGAGTTCAAGAACTCGACTAGTGGAAACCTCGAATTTTGGTTTAAACGATTCTCGAGTATGTTTCCCTTTAATGCATGATTCACACGGATGTTTTCTATCGAATTTGAGTTTGGGCAATCCACGAACAAGGTCGTGTCTAGATAAAATAGAAATAATAGGTAGAGAGGTATGCCCCAATTTTCGATGCCATAAATATGCATTGTCATCCAAGGTAATAAGGCATTTTTCATTGAAAGAACTCTTATCATTAAGATCGACAATATAGATGTTTCCACATCTCAAACCAATGAATGCAATTTTATNATTTCTAAATGCCGCAATGCGTTTGCTCAAATAGAATTTTAAAACCTTCATCACAAAGTTGCGAAACGCTAAGGAGATTATGATGCAAACCTTCAACAAATAGTACTTTGTTGATAGAAGGAGAAGGTTCCTTACCGACTTTGCCGATTCCTTTGATTTTTCCGTTGATTGTCTCCAAAGGTCACATGTCCTTGATCTTGATATTCGAGGTCTTCAAATAAGTCCTCTGAGCCGCACATGAGCCTAGAGCATCCGCAATCAATGTACCACGTGATTTACCTTGGTGCCGGTACCTACAAAAGTAGAAATTCTCGATTATATAGGTACCCAAGCTCATGTGGGTCATCCAAAGAAAACTATTCTTATAGCATTCGAACAATCGTCCTTTCTAACCCATATTTGCTTAACTTTGATAGTTCTTAACTTTGAATGAATATTAACATTGTGAACTCGTTTGAGCGGATCTTTTGAGTTCTCGGTTTCGGTTTTCTTTATTTTGTCAAGGTTGATAAGGGATTGTTCCCGTTTAAAAGGGTCGAAACCAAGACCGTGTTTGAGCAAGGGCGATTTTTGAATGGATAGGAGCCTTTCGAATTTCTCATTTCCAAGAGTAAATTTGTTCAAAATATATTTTAGCTCCTTTTGAGTTTTTGTTAACTCACTTTTCAAAACATTTTCTTTTTCAAGACATGAAGTATGGTCGGTCTCAATAGTTTTGCCCTTGTTTTGAAGAGAGGAGTTTTCGAGTTCTAGAGATTTTATTTTTCTCTTTAAAGATATATTTAACTTGACCATCTCATCATACTCCGTATTTAACGATTCAAACGCACTCAACAACTCATCATCTTGATGAACTTCTTGTGAATCACAAAAATTAAAAGAGTCATATTCATCATCATTGAGCTTAGAGCTTACCTCGATATTGCTTTCGGAGTCGAGGGCCATGAATGCAAGATTTGCGTCTAGAGATCTTTCAATCTCCTCCTCGTCATCACTCCAAGAAGCGATTAGAACCTCCTTCTTTTTGAATCTTTCCATTTGCGGTTTTGAAGAGGATCCTCAGCATTCTTTGGCATAATGACCGCTTGACCACATTTCCGACAATTATTGTCGAACTTCTTGATAAGTGTAGCCACTCTTCTTTTGCTCCTTTGCCATCCCGACCAAGAAAGCTTCGCCTATCTTGAATTAGGTTTTTGTACCTTCTAAAGTTTTTGGCATAAAGAGCGAGTTCCTCGTCGTCTTCATCTTCGGCAACATCTTCCTCAACGTCGCTATCAACATTGAATGCGACTACTCTTTCCCGAGGCTTTGGTTTTGTGCCTCTAGACTTGAGAACGATCTCATTGTTGATGAGTGACCCGATGAGGGCACTAAATTCGAGCTTGTTGAGATCCTCGATTCCATGATCGCGGTGACCGTGGCATCCCATTCTCGTGGCAACGATCGAAGAATTTTCTTAGCTTTGTCACGCTCGATATAGGCTTTCCAAAGATGCAAGACCGTTTGTTATAGCCGAAAATCGATCCAAAATATTTGTGATCGCTTTCCTCGTCTTTCATGGAAAATAATTCGTAGTCATGGAGTAACATATTAATTTTGGTCTCCTTGACTTGGGTGGTTCCTCGTGAGTGACTTCGAGAATTTCCCAAATTTCTTTTGCACTTTCATAGGACGATATCCTATTAAGTTCTTCGGGATTGAGAGCGCAATAGAGGAGTTGAGTAGCTCGGGAGTTGACATGCGTGTTTCTCCAATCCTCATCATTGAATTCTTCGATCTTTTTCAACGATCCATCTTCTTTCTTAGCAAGTTTAGGACCGAGAGCAATAACTTTCCAGATTTCAATATCGTAGGCTTGAACGAAGATCGCCATCTTCTTTTTCCACGTCATGAAATTGGAACCGTCGAAGAAGGGAGGACGGTTGAGAGCATTTCCTTCAATTTGGCCAAGAAGTGCCATTTGCGGATCTTTTTCTCTTAGGTGGTTAAACCTTTAAAAAGAGACCCGCTCCGATACCAACTGAAGAGATAAATTCACCACTAGAAGGGGGGGTTGAATAGTGGTGATGCGGAATACCGAAATTTCTTGCAAATAAAAAGAAAATAGTGCGGAATTTAAAGACTCAAGAATTTATAGAGGTTCGGCAACTTGCCTACGTCCTCTCTCCGACTTTCTTTTTCTATTGGCTTAAGAAAAAAACCACAACCTTAACTCGTCTTCTATCGGTCCGAGTTTGCAACCGTTACAATCCGCTTGTCTTCTATCGGTTCAAGCTCAACCTTTCCTTCAATATAGATGATTGTTTGTCTAGTGTTCTATAGGAACTAGATAATCCTCACTATACGAATATGGGAGTATAATCCTAACAATGCCGGATCAAAGATCCTAATAACACCGGATTAGTGACTCTTGATTCGTTTCTTTTTCGCTCAAGTGTAAGTGATGCAACACTTACAACCAAATGAAAGAATACAAAGACTAATAGATAATACAATTGAAATCGCTCTTGTATCTTTCTTTTCTCACAACTTGTAATGCAATAAAGTATATAGATCTGAGCTCAAGAATGCTTTGATTGCTTGTATGCTTGTATGCTTGAATGCTTGAAGTTGTGTGTTTGATACCCAAGTCCTTCGGGTATTTATGGGTGTGAGACAGCCTTCAAATTCTGAAAAACATGCTGTTAGCGTGCGCTAATAGTGCCTTGTAGCGTGCGCTAACGAATTTTGACTTTAAATCTCTGAACGGTCACACAGACTGTTGTAACGGTAAAATATTATGACTAGCGTGCGCTAGTAATGAAGTGGTAGCGTGCGCTAGCGTCTTGGTCAACTAGTCTTCGATCTTGACTTTGACAATATCCGATTTTCTCTCCAACGACACTTTTTCCAACGGCTAAATTTATGATTAGCGTGCGCTAGCAAGTATGCATAGCATGCGCTAGCATTAATTAATTCCAATTTTTCCAGATTTTCCGGATCTGCATTGACTCTTGCTTCCAACGGTTGAAATTTAAACGGTAAACTGCAGATTCCATTTAGCGTGCGCTAATACCTTTCTCTTAGCGTGCGCCATCGAAGTGTTTCATTAACGTCGTTACCTTGTGTAGCGTACGTAAAAGCTCGATTAAGTGAGTCCGGAGCTACTGGACTACTAACCATAATTTTGGTAGCGTGCGCTATAGATGATCAGTAACGTGCGCTATGTCTTCACTTTAGCGTACGTAAGAATATATGAGTAGCGTGCGCAACGTCCAATTTTGATTTCCTTCCAGACTTCACTGATCTCTGGAGACTTGCGATAGCGTGCGTTATATTTGTTGTATAGCGTGCGCTAACTTTAGGTTCTTAGCGTGCGCTATCTTTGAATAGCTTGCGTGCGCTATCGATCAGGCGACTTGAGTAGGCTGCAGCTGACTTGACTGGACTGTATAAGCATGTCCCAATAGCGTGCGTTACGATATGATACGTAGCGTGCGTTAGCCATATTTGCCTACGCTCCTTCAAAATATTATCGAGCCGAGATAGATCCAATTAAATGTTTTGTATGTAACCATCATCAAAATACATTTTGTGTCAACAATCTCCCCCTTTTTGATGATGTCAAAATATTTAATTAATACCTGCAAAAACGTTTTGAAATAATTCGAATCAAGGTAAACTTGTTCGATATATTAGTAAATTTTCGTTTTTGGAGTATTCTCCCCCTTTTTGACATAAACAAAAAGGAACTCCCCCTGAATTGTTGCGTTATTAAATATTAACGAAATTTATTCAAGGTGCAATCAATAGTAAACAACATTAACAATACTTGTAAACAAATGCCAAATGAAGAAATGCGAATTTCATTAACATAAAATGCAGGAATACAACGAGTTTTTCATGGCAAAAGAACATATAGATTGTTCGAACACAAGTTTCTACATCAGACATCAGAGATCATCAAATCTAAGGATCGGAGGAGGATGAAGGAAAGGGGAACGAGGGGTGAGTGTAACGAATGAACTCGGATAGCAGCCCACGAACTTCCCGGACTTCTGAACGCACTTCCCGGACCTCCGAACGCAGAGCCCGAAAATCCTCTCGTATCTCAGCGTGTGAGGTCTCGATGCCCCTCATCCGGGCACAGAGATCACTCTCTTCTTCTTCCGTTACCACATCTTTCATTGGCCTTTTTCCTTTCGATGTAGGCTTCCTTACGAATTCCGCAGTCTGCATTTCTCGAAGGGTATGAGGTCCCCGACGAGTGATTTTTTCTTCGGCAGTGGGAATCCGTGACCCTTTCACTACTTGGTCATCATCGCATAGGTACGGAAAGAGAATCCAAATCTCGTTGATCGTCCTGACGTAGTGCATAGCTTTGAGTGAAGCGTCCGAGATCTCATGTCCGAGGGAGATGGGGACGCCTTGTCCTTCGACAAGTCGACTTGATGAAAACGAAAATAGCCGACAGATTGATCCGTAAGGCAATCCAGCATTCCGAGAACGAGTGGCAAATATTTTCGACCGAAACAAAACTCCCAACACCTTCATCCAACTGAAGATGATCTCGGACAAATTGACTCTATCGTCGTTGAGAACTCCGTAAACCACTTGCTTGTCCACGCCTACAAGTTTATGCCGGGAATTAACCTTCGCATAAGGCATTTTGTGAGGGCTACCAAAAGGCACGGATATTGACCCCGAAGTCGTTGTTTTCAAAAAAATCGTCTGCTATGTCGATAACGGCCTTCGAGCTCGAAACTCTTTTACATCAATTTCACCGACTTCACTGCCGCCAAGGATTTTCCAAAGGCAAATAAAGCCATCGAAGGTAAACCGAAAATCGATACAAGACATCTAAGAGACTTTCACCCGAGTTCCTCCGACAAGACTACCTAGCACAAGGGTCAAGAACCTTCACTTTCGGCCACATGAAGGTTGGCATAGAACTCCTGACGAGTTCAGAAAACAAGGTTTTTGCATTCAACAAAGCGAGAAATACCGAGTGATGAAAAGAAATTGGAAATGTCAACGTTTACCCGTTCGAGACTTAAGAGGTTGAAGAAGTAGCAATCGGTGATGTGTTCTTGAGGGAGTATGTCAAAGAACACCCTCGAGGCAGTGGCGGAGATGAATCGATCCGCATCAAATTGGGCATTGAGGGGTCGTTTAAGATTGTTGTATTGCTTTCCCATAGCGGTGCGATTCTTGCTCGACATTATGAAGGAAGAAACGAAGGGAATCGAAGATTTTGAGGGAGAAGCTTGCAGATTGGATCGGATGAGTGTCTAGGGTTTTTGCAAGAGGGAAGTCGATTGCGTGCGTTAGAGAGTGTCCGAGTTTTAGGGTTGTACGGCATATATATAGTCAGCGACGTTTAAGTTAGCGTACGCTAGGTTTTAGAAGGTTAGCGTACGTTAGGCTGAAAAATGAGACTTACTGGACTGTCCAGTGGTATTCGAAAAACTTTAATTAGCGTACGCTAGAAGGTAGAGTTTAGCGTACGTTATCGAATGCAGATTTTAGCGCGCGTTAAGAATATTAAGCTAGCGCGCGCTAGCGATTGATCTGACTCACCGATTTTGATGTTTTGAGTAGAAGCTTATTTCAAAAGTTGTCTATATGTCCCATGCCAAGTTGTAAACGAATGGAGTTAAAAGATTCTTCGGGAAGAGGTTTTGTAAAGATGTCAGCAAGTTGATCCTTCGTCCCGACAAAAATTAAACAGATATCTTTCTTTTGAACATGATCACGTAAAAAATGATGTCCAATATCTATATGTTTGGTTCTACTGTGCAAAACATGATTTTTGCTCAAATTAATAGCACTAGTGTTATCACATAAGATAGGGGTATTTTCAAAATGAATGCCGTAGTCGCGTAGTTGATTTTTAATCCATAGCACTTGAGCACATGCGCTCCCTGCAGCGACATATTCGGCCTCAGCTGTAGATAATGCTACGCTGGTTTGCTTTTTACTTCCCCAAGATATTAAACAAGATCCAACAAAATGACATGTACCACTAGTACTCTTTTTGTCAATTTTGCATCCGCCGAAATCGGCATCACTATAGGCAATTAAATTAAAGTCCAAGCAAGAAGGATACCATAAACTTAGTCCAATAGTTCCTTTCAAATAGCGAAAAATGCGTTTACAAGCAATTAAATGTGATTCCTTGGGATTAGATTGGAATCGAGCACATAGACACGTAGCAAATATTATATCTGGCCTAGATGCAGTCAGATATAGCAAAGATCCGATCATACCTCGATATAATTTTTGATCTACGGATTTGCCATTTTCATCTTTCTCAAGCTTTAATGATGACGACATTGGTGTAGATATCACCTTGCTATTTTCCATATTGAATTTCTTGAGAAGATCGTTTGAGTACTTCGTTTGATGAATAAAAATTCCATCTTCGCATTGTTTGATTTGAAGCCCGAGGAAGAACGTTAATTCTCCCATTATACTCATTTCGAATTCTCCTTTCATAAGATTAGAAAAATCTTGGCACAAGGATTCATTAGTAGCTCCAAAAACAATGTCATCAACGTAAATTTGGCAAACAAGTATATCATCATTTAGTATTTTAACAAACAAGGTATTATCGACTTTGCCTCTTTTATAGTCATTAGCTATTAAAAATTGACTTAAACGATCATACCATGCTCGGGGTGCTTGCTTCAACCCGTAAAGTGCCTTGTTGAGCTTGTAGACATGATCCGGAAAATGATGGTCTTCAAAACCGGGAGGTTGCTTGACGTAGACTTCTTCTTGAATGAAACCATTCAAGAATGCACTTTTGACATCCATTTGAAATAGCTTAATCTTCTTATGGGCGGCAAATGCACAAAGCAATCGAATGGCTTCGAGTCGAGCCACGGGAGCAAAACTTTCTTCGTAATCAAGGCCTTCTTCTTGATTATATCCTTGAGCGACCAAACGAGATTTATTTCGAATCGGATAGCCGTCTTCGTCACTCTTGATTTTATGCACCCATTTAGTTCCGATAATTGTTTTATCTTTAGGCGCGGGAACTAAATTCCATACATTATTGTGCTTGAATTGCACAAGCTCCTCTTGCATTGCCATCACCCAACTTTCATCATCGAGAGCTTCGGATATATTTTTGGGAACTATTTCGGATACAAAAGCACAATGGGCCATAAATTCGGTGGTCCTCCTTCGGGTTTGAACACCGTCTTCAATGTTTCCGATCACGAGATCCTTCGGATGGTCTTTGATGTGCCTCCGCCTTTCGTAAATCAACGATTGTGTTTGTTTCGATTTCAAATTTTCTTCACTTCGGGTGAGGGATCCGGAAAGATACCTGCATCATCAAAATATTCTACCTTTCTCGGGGGTGAGATCATATCATTGAATTTAACATGTATGGATTCTTCAACTTTATTCGTTCTAATATTATACACACGATATGCTTTGCTATTAGTACAATAGCCAAGAAAAATTCCGGAGTCGGATTTGGCATCAAACTTGCCCAAGTTATCCTTGCCATTGTTCAAAATAAATACATTGCAACCAAAAGGATGAAAGTAAGCAATATTGGGCTTTTTGCCCTTCCATAATTCATACGGAGTTTTAAGATGAGTTCTACGAACGTGAACTCGGTTAATCACATAACATGCCGTAAAAATTGCTTCGGCCCAAAAATATCGTGGAAGAGAGTATTCATTTAGCATTGTCCTTGACATTTCTTCCAAAGATCGGTTTTTCCTTTCAACAACTCCATTTTGTTGAGGCGTTCTAGGAGCCGAAAAATTGTGATTAATACCGTATTTGTCACATAAAAGTTCAAACGGGGTGCAATCAAATTTACCTCCGTGATCGGTACGAATAGAGATTATGGAGAGGTTTTTCTCGTTTGATACCAAACGACACCATTTAGAAAACTCGGAAAATGCATCATCTTTATGAGCTAAAAATCTAACCCAAGTAAATCGAGAGAAGTCATCAACAATAACCAAAGTATAAAGTTTACCATTTAAACTAACACGTCTAGATGGTCAAATCAAATCCATATGCACGAGTTCAAGAACTCGACTAGTGGAAACCTCGAATTTTGGTTTAAACGATTCTCGAGTATGTTTCCCTTTAATGCATGATTCACACAGATGTTTTCTATCGAATTTGAGTTTGGGCAATCCACGAACAAGGTCGTGTCTAGATAAAATAGAAATAATAGGTAGAGAGGTATGCCCCAATTTTCGATGCCATAAATATGCATTGTCATCCAAGGTAATAAGGCATTTTTCATTGAAAGAACTCTTATCATTAAGATCGACAATATAGATGTTTCCACATCTCAAACCAATGAATGCAATTTTATTATTTCTAAATGCCGTGCAATGCGTTTGCTCAAATAGAATTTTAAAACCTTCATCACAAAGTTGCGAAACGCTAAGGAGATTATGATGCAAACCTTCAACAAATAGTACTTTGTTGATAGAAGGAGAAGGTTCCTTACCGACTTTGCCGATTCCTTTGATTTTTCCCTTTTGATTGTCTCCAAAGGTCACATGTCCTTGATCTTGATATTCGAGGTCTTCAAATAAGTCCTCGGAGCCGCACATGTGCCTTGAGCATCCGCTATCAATGTACCACTTGTTTTTCCTTGGTGCCAGTACCTACAAAAGTAGAATTTCTCGGTTGTTTTGGTACCCAAGCTCGTTTGGGTCCTCCAAAGTTAACTATGCTTATAGCATTCGGAACAATCGTCCCTTTCGGAACCCATATTTGCTTAACTTTGATAGTTCTTAACTTTGAATGAATATTAACATTGTGAACTCGTTTGAGCGGATCTTTTGAGTTCTCGGTTTCGGTTTTCTTTATCTTGTCAAGGTTGATAAGGGATTGTTCCCGTTTAAAAGGGTCGAAACCAAGACCGTGTTTGAGCAAGGGCGATTTTTGAATGGATAGGAGCCTTTCGAATTTCTCATTTCCAAGAGTAAATTTGTTCAAAATATATTTTAGCTCCTTTTGAGTTTTTGTTAACTCAATTTTCAAATTTCTTTTTCAAGACATGAAGTATGGTCGGTCTCAATAGTTTTGCCCTTGTTTTGAAGAGAGGAGTTTTCGAGTTCTAGAGATTTTATTTTTCTCTTTAAAGATATATTTAACTTGACCATCTCATCATACTCCGTATTTAACGATTCAAACGCACTCAACAACTCATCATCTTGATGAACTTCTTGTGAATCACAAAAATCAAAAGAGTCATATTCATCATCATTGAGCTTAGAGCTTACCTCGATATTGCTTTCGGAGTCGAGGGCCATGAATGCAAGATTTGCGTCTAGAGATCTTTCAATCTCCTCCTCGTCATCACTCCAAGAAGCGATTAGAACCTCCTTCTTTTTGAATCTTTCCATTTGCGGTTTTGAAGAGGATCCTCGGCATTCTTTGGCATAATGACCGGCTTGACCACATTTCCGACAATTATTGTTGAACTTCTTGATAGGAGTGTAGCCACTCTTCTTTTGCTCCGGTTTGCCATCCCGACCAAGAAAGCTTCGCTTCTTTTGAATTAGGTTTTTGTACCTTCTAAAGTTTTTGGCATAAAGAGCGAGTTCCTCGTCGTCTTCATCTTCGGCAAGATCTTCCTCAACGTCGCTATCAACATTGAATGCGACTACTCTTTCCCGAGGCTTTGGTTTTGTGCCTCTAGACTTGAGAACGATCTCATAGTTGATGAGTGACCCGATGAGGGCACTAAATTCGAGCTTGTTGAGATCCTTGGATTCCATGATCGCGGTGACCGTGGCATCCCATTCTCGTGGCAACGATCGAAGAATTTTCTTAGCTTTGTCGCCGCCGATATAGGCTTTCCGAAGATGCAAGACCGTTTGTTATAGCCAAAATCGATCCAACATATTTGTGATCGTTTCCTCGTCTTTCATGGAAAATAATTCGTAGTCATGGAGTAACATATTAATTTTGGTCTCCTTGACTTGGGTGGTTCCTCGTGAGTGACTTCGAGAATTTCCCAAATTTCTTTTGCACTTTCATAGGACGATATCCTATTAAGTTCTTCGGGATTGAGAGCGCAATAGAGGAGTTGAGTAGCTCGGGAGTTGACATGCGTGTTTCTCCAATCCTCATCGTTGAATTCTTCGATCTTTTTCAACGATCCATCTTCTTTCTTAGCAAGTTTAGGACCGAGAGCAATAACTTTCCGATTTCAATATCGTAGGCTTGAACGAAGATCGCCATCTTCATTTTCCACGTCATGAAATTGAAACCGTCGAAGAAGGGAGGACGGTTGAGAGCATTTCCTTCAATTTGGCCAAGAAGTGCCATTTGCGGATCTTTTTCTCTTAGGTGGTTAAACCTTTAAAAAGAGACCCGCTCCGATACCAATCAAGAGATAAATTCACCACTAGAAGGGGGTTGAATAGTGGTGATGCGGAATACCAAATTTCTTGCAAATAAAAAGAAAATAGTGCGGAATTTAAAGACTCAAGAATTTATAGAGGTTCGGCAACTTGCCTACGTCCTCTCTCCGACTTTCTTTTCTATTGGCTTAAGAAAAACCACAACCTTAACTCATCTTCTATCGGTCCGAGTTTGCAATCATATAATCCGCTTGTCTTCTATCGGTCCAAGCTCAACCTTTCCTTCAATATAGATGATTGTTTATCTAGTGTTCTATAGGAACTAGATAATCCTCACTATACGAATATGGGAGTATAATCCTAACAATGCCGATCAAAGATCCTAATAACACCGGATTAGTGACTCTTGATTCGTTTCTTTTTCGCTCAAGTGTAAGTGATGCAACACTTACAACCAAATGAAAGAATACAAAGACTAATAGATATTACAATTGAAATCGCTCTTGTATCTTTCTTTTCTCACAACTTGTAATGCAATAAAGTATATAGATCTGAGCTCAAGAATGCTTTGATTGCTTGTATGCTTGTATGCTTGAATGCTTGAAGTTGTGTGTTTGATACCCAAGTCCTTCGGGTATTTATGGGTGTGAGACAGCCTTCAAATTCTGAAAAACATGCTGTTAGCGTGCGCTAATAGTGCCTTGTAGCGTGCGCTAACGAATTTTGACTTGAAATCTCTGAACGGTCACACAGACTGTTGTAACGGTAAAATATTATGACTAGCGTGCGCTAGTAATGAAGTGGTAGCGTGCGCTAGCGTCTTGGTCAACTAGTCTTCGATCTTGACTTTGACAATATCCGATTTTCTCTCCAACGACTCTTTTTCCAACGGCTAAATTTATGATTAGCGTGCGCTAGCAAGTATGCATAGCGTGCGCTAGCATTAATTAAATCCAATTTTTCCAGATTTTCCGGATCTGCATTGACTCTTGCTTCCAACGGTTGAAATTCAAACGGTAAACTGCAGATTCCATTTAGCGTGCGCTAATACCTTTCTCTTAGCGTGCGCTACTGAGTTGTTTCATTAACGTACGTTACCTTGTGTAGCGTACGTAAAAGCCTTGACGAAGTGAGTCCAGTAGCTACTGGACTACTAACCATAATTTTGGTAGCGTGCGCTATAGATGATCAGTAACGTGCGCTATGTCTTCACTTTAGCGTACGTAAGAATATATGAGTAGCGTGCGCAACGTCCAATTTTGATTTCCTTCCAGACTTCACTGATCTCTGGAGACTTGCGATAGCGTGCGTTATATTTGTTGTATAGCGTGTGCTAACTTTAGGTTCTTAGCGTGCGCTATCTTTGAATAGCTTGCGTGCGCTATCGATCAGGCGACTTGAGTAGGCTGCAGCTGACTTGACTGGACTGTATAAGCATGTCCCGATAGCGTGCGTTACGATATGATACGTAGCGTGCGTTAGCCATATTTGCCTACGCTCCTTCAAAATATTATCGAGCCGAGATAGATCCAATTAAATGTTTTGTATGTAACCATCATCAAAATACATTTTGTGTCAACAGTCTGGGAAAACATCGGGATACTCAAAAACAACTGGAATTGACGACAGGTCAATTCCACCATCCTCCGCCTGCAGAGCGTAACGCCAATAGCCGACACAACCCTGGTTCAGAAGTTTCATCGCCTTTAAGGCACTAATCACACTCCCCGATCTCCCCGGCTTTCGACCGATGAGGGTATGTTCGGTGCCGTCCTCGGCTACTATCGAGATGGTACGAGTCCGATAGTTCATGATTGCACCGTGACGCTCTAACCAATCGTCCCCGAGGATTAAATCCTCACCCTTAAGGTCTATAACAATGAGATTCGAGGGCCAATCTCGGCTCCCGATCCTCACGGGGCAATCCCTAACTTCCCGGTCCCCAACCATACGATCCCCGCTAGGCGTACCCACCACAAACGGTTCACACTCAAACAAGCAGTTAAAGCCAATACGATTCACACAATCCGATGCAATAAAGGAATGGGTAGCACCCGAATCAAAAAGCACAGAAACTGGATGAGTAAGGATTTGAGTGGTACCTGACGCCACCGGAATGTCTGCCTCCTCTGTGCGCCTCATCTGATACAAGCGGGGGTGAACTGAACCCGAACTCGAGGCTGCACGGCGATCCGGCTGACCCCGACCCCTACCACGACCCGAACCCTGCGGAACATGAGTGGTTGGAATACTGTGATCCTTCTGATCGGTAGTGGTAGTCGGAACTCTAGCGGCCCTGGTGGCCCTCTCACAATGAGCTGCCCGATGTCCGGTCTATCCACAAGTAAAGCAAGCAACTAACGGAAATGGGCAATTCTTCATAACGTGCTCGGGCTGACTACAATTAAAACAAACTCTCCTGCCAGGTGCCATGATCGACCGAGCAGTTACCACAGGATCCACCGGCCTGATGAAACGGCCTCTTCCCTGGTGTAGGAGCAGAACGAGAGCTCGAAAACTGTCCACCTTTACCAGTCGAGAACCCGCCGGTAGTCTTCTGCTTCTTAGCTTCCGAAACCGTCTCAGATTCCGGGACAGCCATCTCGATCTCCAGAGCGCGATCCTGGTATTCCTTCAACGTGGCACACATGAGCGGTGCCATACTCTGCCTGATATGCGGCTTCATGCGCATATTGAAGTAACAGATTTTATCAGCCTCCGTTCTCACTTGATCTCTTACGAAACCCAGCTGCTGATTGTAAGAAATGATGGCCTGAGAAATAGGCACATCCTGAGGTGTTGCGGTGAAGAATTCCACAATTCTGCGCTCCTTGACCGGGCAGGACAATACTGCCTTCCATAGCAGCCTTGAATTCCTCCCAAGTAGCTCGACGGTCTCTGGGCACAACGACCTCCCACCATTCCGCAGCTTCCTTATCCAGAAGGTACTGGGCGATATGTACCCTCCTGTCTTCAGGACAAGCTACGACATCAAAGGTCCTGGACAACTGAAAGAGCCAATTCTCCCAACCGAGAGAGTCAGAAGCTCCGGAGAAACGAGGAGGGTGCATCTTAGTCACCGTCTGAAGCCATTTACTAGCCTCCTCTTCAGGTGTCGGGGGCGGATTCGCGTCTCGCCCGAGCTATCTCGAGCAAGCCGAGCTATTAATCAGCTGGCACGGCAGAGCTCTGCCGTCGCCATTATTACACGACGGCACTGAGTGAGAGGCTGAGTCCGTAGAGGACTGAGAAAGTGAGCCCTATTCATTATCAGCACCCCGACCACGGCCTCGGCCGCGTCCCCTAGCTGGTCTACCACCACGACCTCTCAACATACTAGAGGAAGAATGAAAAGGACGAAATCAGAAAGATTCACAATTGACAAAGTTGGTATCACAATTCGCAATCCCGAACAACGCAAGAAAACGAATTACAGGAATATAAGAGTTCGAGGAGACTTACAGCCACGGGTCGCACAAAAAGACGGTAGCATGATGATATTAGTCTCAACGACTGACTCTAAATGACGCCACTAACAGACCCAAAATTAACCGACAGCCTAGGTATTCAAAACCTAAGCTGTGATACCATAAATGTAACACCCCAATTCACAACTGGGACATTACACGCCGTAGAACCCTCGTGAGATCTACCAGGCTAACACTTGACATATAAACCACAAGGTAATCCCGAATGATGCACTCAAAAGTAAATAAGGCTGTGGCCTTGGCCAAAACATTTTTTAACGTAAGACATGAACAGAGATTAAACACCAATTCATTGCCCATGCAGGGGACTTAAACCAAGTTTCAAAATAGACAGTCTAACTTCAATACTCGACAATGCAATGACAAAACATAAAAAAATGCAGACTCGAGCCACATCATCAAGCCAGCCCATCCTTTGCATGCATGTCCCGTGCTTGCTCCTCACTCTCCTGCACTAAATGCATAAGACGCATTTCTCCCATTTAAGGGGTTAGCATTCGAATAGCTAGTGCAAGTACACAATTACACAACATTATATACATACACGATTCAATGCAAACAAATCATTAGGAAAAATCATTATTCCGGAATATCACATTTACACCAAATCAATATATTATCAAGCTTTCCAGATCACAATTATCCACGTTTGGTAACTCGCGACCGTACCCATTAGTATCGGCCCCCAGAGGTCCCGTCGGACCGTCCCCAGGTGAGAAACCACTTCCGCGGCCGTACCCATTAGTATCGGCCCCCAGAGGTCCCGTCGAACCGTCTCCAGGTGGAAGAACATCAACGCACGCACCCAAGTCCACTTCCGTGGCCGTACCCATTAGTATCGGCCCCAGAGGCCCCATGCCATCCCCAGGTGGAAGAGTAACCAACACAATCGTTCAATAAACCAATTTACCTCATTCGCATCAAAACCGTACACGCATAATGAAATATAATACATGTACTTGCCTTGGATAATACGACGCGAAGGAAATGACGAAGGAATAGGTTACGATCCGAACAATCCTCTCAAATCCGATCCTAACACAATAATGATATACAACCAATCTCAACATCATGAATACGAAGAAATTCATCCTAGTTCTACCCGTTGGGACAATTCATCGGACACCACGAGCGCATAAGGAAATGAAATCGGTCAATGGTGTAATAACGGGATTTCATCCCAACCAATAACAAGAAAACCAAGGGTCACGAGTGTACTATCAAAATCTAACAACAACATCGGTTAATTCGGATTAAAACACAAGATCACCACCAAACCCTTCCCAAAATCATACTAGGGTTAAAGGAGTTCTTACCTCTTGAAGATTCAAGCCCTATAATCCGAAGAACACGTGCTAGATCCACAATCCGAGCTACACGATCGAAGGAAAATGAAGAAAAACACACAATCAAATGGTGGATGGAGAAAAATCCCCCTCTCAACCCTCTCTCTCTCGCGTACGGGGGAAGGAAGGAAAAAATGAGCTGCAGCCGCTGAAAAGAAACGCTGATATAGCGCTGACTGCATTGTGTGCCGCGGCTCAGCTAAACTGTGCCGCGGCACAGGGCTAAAAATTTCGCCTAGTGATCGGCTGACCGCTCGTTGTGCCGCGGCTCATTCGAAGTGTGCCGCGGTGCAGACTCGGCATGTGCCGCGGCACGTGGTACAGTAGGTTTTGGTCGGCAAGTGCCACACGGGTGTGCCGCGGCCAGGACAAGTGTGCCGCGGCGCACAAAACTTGTGCCGCAGCACACGGTACAGTTTGCTCGGCCAACAACTGGGTGATGTGTGTGCCGCGGCGCACAATCCTTGTGCCGCGGCCTACACCCCCCCCCCCCCCCCGGGTCCCAAAATGACGAAAAATGATCCGGAAGGAGAATAAAAGCAATAGGAATCGATATTTGGGCAACAATAACACGAAATGGAAGTACGGAACCCCAAAACGATCTGAGGCACACAACCAAAGTCGAACAAGGAACAAATTCCCTAAACTTCTAGGAAATTACAAAAGCGGCCCAAACATCCGAAAATCACGATACAACGTCGTATTAACAATCCGAAACTCACAACATGCTCTACTCAAACATACGAGCTCATGGAAGTAAGAAAATGACGAAATCGAACGAGTTTAACAAGAATCGAATACACATGAGACAAAGTATAACACAAGATGAAATTACGTAAAAACATTATCGAGACCCGTCTAAGCGGAGAAACTCCAAGAACAAAATAGGTTCAGAATTACAAAACAGTGCCAAGCGAGTTGTCCGAAATGAATATGCACCAAAAATAGAAATTACTAAAAATAGGAAACACGGATATTACATGGACTACCATTACGTACGCTATCAAGGTAAGATAGCGCACGTAATAGGTTGTTATGTACATTAACAAGGACATGTTACGTACGTAACGAACATAAATGTTTTATAAAAGAACGCCCGTCTTTCATTTCCCTTGGACATTTCATTTCATTCTTCACCTCCAAACAGTCAGAGATGGCATTTTCAGTTCCTCTAAGTCGATTTTGAGCTTGGAAACATGGGATTGAAGCTTGGATATGGAGCTATTGATGATTATTGAAGTGATTCCTTGTGTTTTTCACCTTCTAAGAGGTATGTTGGAATAATCCTCTCTTGAATTTCGGATTTTTGATGTTGTTGTTGATGAATGATTCGTATGAAGATGATTATGATCTTGTTGTTATAATTCTTGAGGATATATGAGGTGTATGTTGAAGAAAGATGATGATATGTTGGTTTATGTCTTGAATATGTTGATTATGATTATAGATTCATAGTGTTCTTGGTGTTCTTGGTAGAATTGTCCGATTCTTGATGTTAGAAGGATCATATATTGGAAAATATGATAATATACACCTTGAATCATGAATGAGGATAATTTAGATGTTAGAGGATATCGAATTTCATTGTTTTGATGGCTATGAACAAGGTTTCGAATCATTTAGTGTTCTTGAGGAACTCCTTGATGAATTGAACATAACAAGACGGTCGTAGGATAAATTATCGGTATCTTTAGATATGAAGATCGAATATTCGTTGATTTTAGTGATAGAATTCGTATGTTCTTGATGAAATACGAATCATGATATCAATTTGGAATCCGGAAAGATTGTGATTGATCACCGAATATGATTTCCTTTACATTCGTATCCGTAATCGTATTTTGGTTATGAATTCGTAATTGTTTGAGTTGGATTGTTCGGACTTTTGTCTAATCGAGATATTGTGAAATCGTTGAGTTTGTCGATCGGTTATATTGATTGGTAATTATTGGATTTCGGTTCAACATGTATTCGTAAATGGTTTGAGTATACTATTTGGTTTTGTATAATATCGAAGTGTCATTGAACCGTTGAGATAGATTGGTTGGCTATGTCGGTTATTGATTGTTATCAAATCGTTGCTATTTGTATTACTTCAATAGGTTGAGATTATTGATCGGTGATTATAACCGTGTGTTGCGGTCGAGCTCGAGAATGTTCGTAGATTGCTTTGGTCGAGGCTGAGGAGCTCGTAGACGAAGGCAATGAGATTGGTAGCGGTTCTATCATCGTCGTATTCGGTATCGAGGCAAGTTATTACTTGCTCAGTTATAATTTTTAATGAACGGTTTCAGTTTCATTTCGTTTATAATGCATATAGCAATGATTATTACTGCAAATTCTGGAGATTTCGATTATATGTTGTCTTCCCGATTTTGGGAGTTAAATCATAATGTATATGCTTTATCTCGGTTATTGGCATATTCGGGTATCAAGGGTACATTGCGATAAAGATGAGGATATGAATATCTATAGTTTATGGTGCGTTTGGATCGTCGAGCATTGGGGATAATCGCCGATGATGATTTGACATCGAGATTGCTCCTGAAGGACTCGGGACAAGTATCTTAGTTTTGATTTTGGTTTAGTGTTGATGATGTTGATCATGCAGGTTGTCTTTCATATTGTTGAACATGAGGTCGTCCTAGTTGTTTTGTCATAATGTCGTTCATGTTATTGAGTCATGTGTTGTTCATGTCGATGAACATATTGATTTGCATATGTGTACTGTTTATGTTTATGTTGTGTTTATCCATTGGGATCGTGTGATCTATGCTGAGGGCGCTGGATCAGATGTCCACCTCGTTATGGTCCGACGGGATCATCGTGGGATCTATGATGAGGGCGCTGGATCATTGGACGGGTTCTTCCACCTTGTTATGGTCCGACGAGATCATCTTGGGATCTATGCTCAGGGCGCTGGATTGTTGGAGTACCCAGTGTTGTGTTGATGGAATCATATCGATTCGCATCGTTGGTTTTGCATATGTTGTTGTGTTTATGTATATTGTTGGTTATCCACCTCGTGTTGATCTGGTTGGATCATCTTGGGACCTATGCTGAGGCCGCTAGGTCATGGGATTTCCATTGAGGATACACTGTTGATATTGTTTTGAGCATATTGACGTTGTCATATGAGTATGCATTTGTAGATCTTGTGCTAGGACCATGTCCGTGTGTGGTATTGATCTGACCTCGTGATATGTCGTGGCATTTCATATCTCGAGATATGTTCCGTATTTTCCTTTGGTATTTGTCTTTTGATGGATAATCGGTTGTCGTCTTGGGATTTGATTATGCTATCCGATGGATCGTATTGGTCAGAACTAGTATATTTCCATATTGTGAGTAGGTGATGATAGTTTGAGAACCTTGAGTATTGTTTGAGGTACAATACAGACATTATGTTCGAATTGATTGGTTAATCGAGTACGAGCTCTGAAATGTGATAATGGTTGTTCTGTTGAGAATTATTTGAGTAAGTAAAGTTTTGACGATAAGATTATATTGGTCTTATTCTTATTTTGTATTCTCATTGGTATGTAATTATTAATGTGATGAGACAGTTATCATTGTTGGATATTATGGCTGACCCCGTCGTTGGCTTTCTTTTTAGGTTCTTGAGATATCGAGCTTGTAGCGGTCATGGAGAGATGAGCTTCCCGGAGGATACTGGCTAGGACATGTAATTGTGTACTGAGTTTCCTGATCCGTCGCTTTCCGCTGCTAGAGTATTTTTAATTGTTTGTCTTTTCCGCTGTGTGAGTATTTTTAAATGACCTTTCGTTTCTGGTAATTTGAGTTACTTTGGAAATCATTTTCTAAACTATTGAGTTTCAGTCGTTTGGCCTTGCCCTTTTCAAAATGAGATTTCACGACGGTTTTGATAAACAGATTTTATATAGTCTTCAGATATTATAAAGATAGTACCATCGTCGGCCTCTTGGGCATTTGTAAATATTTGCGAAATTTTCCTTTAGCCTTGTGGGTTCCATCTCGGGGCCCACGGCGCTGTAATATTCCCAGTTAAATCTGGGGGTGTTCCAATTCAGGACCTGAAGACGGATCCGACAACAGTTCCAGTGACTCCGATGGCATTACAGATTCTGAACAACAAAACCAAAATATAGTTACTACAAAGCCAACAAGGAAGAGGGCCTTGACTCGATTGCCAAAGTTGCGGACTGAACATACAAATTGTGGTGGAAGAAAAAAACGTGTGAAGTTTGATGAATTGGGTAGGTTTACATGGAAGTATAGAGCACAATTACCTAGTTTTTTGGGAGACCTAGTAACGGAGAATGTAGGAGTTAGTGTCTTTAATTGGATGATGTAACAAAAGAAGTCCCGGATAAACTATGGGAAGAGATAACGGTAAACATTGTTTTTTTCTTACTTGCAGCTATTATGTCACTACTACAAAACAACATTTAACAGCGGTTATGGAGCCATTTTAACTTCGGTTTCTGGAACCGCTGTTAAAGGTCTCGATGTTAAATTTAACAGCGGTTCTTAAAAAACCGTTGTTGAATTAATTTATTATATTATTTTCAATAAAAATATTTAGAATTATTTTCTTAACAATGGTTGTATAAGAACTGCTGTTAAAATTATTATTTAACAGCAGTTCCGGACAATCGTTGTTAAAATTACTCAAATTAAAAAATTAATTAAGTTGTCCCTGCCCACATCCCTGTAATATCCTGAATTTCTACTACTGTTGTTTAATATTATTTTATTCGAGTTATGTTGTACAGCGTGGAATCTGTACAGTATGCATAAAATAAATGAAGGACTAAGACACCTGTATTAGTATTATTATCGCACTTGGTTGACAGTTGTATTGGAAGACATTGGGTGTCGGGCTTATCGTATGGGAATGTTGTTGGCATATGTATATGTATTCAGTATGCCGTATGTTCGTATTCTACACGTCGAGACGTTGGAGAAGAGTAGATGATAATGTCTAAACATAGCCTTATTAGTGCACGCTAATACTCATTCATAACGCACGCCAACGTGCGAGTGTAGCGCATGCTAAAGGTAAAATAATAGTGCGCGCTAGTGCAGGCAGATCCGAGGGAATCTACGTGTGGACCAGGCTACTTTCGGAGCACGTTCTGATAAGTCAACAGATGTTTGTAATGTATTACTAGCGCATGCGAAACCCTAAAGGTTAGCGCACGCTAATGATATATCGGACTAAAAGGAATCTTATCCTCGTCAACACTTTCGGCGTGTGGACCAGTCTTCGAAGCATACAGACAAACGAGTCAACTGTGGATAGTGCATGCTAAGGTTAAGGACTTGCGTACGCTAGACAGGATGTTTTACGTACGTTAATGCATGGGCATTATGTATGCAAGCTAGTTTACGAAGCAAAATAGACGCCTCTGGACTGCGATAGCGCACGCTAACAAAGGTCAGTTAGCGCACGGTAAGGCTGTTGCGCACGCTAAACATGAGATGTTAGCGCACGCTAGTAATGTATTCTATATAAGGGGACAGACGGGTGTTATGAAGCATTTTGTCCATTTCTTTCCTTTCACTCGATAGAGAGAGCTTTGGGAGGTACTTGAGGTCCAGAAACACTCCGAGATGATGATCTTTATCATGATTAAGATAGAGAGCATGGATTAAAGCCTTGTTCTTCAAGTTATTCATGATTCTTGGAATAAATTTCAAGTGTTCTTCTTCTTGGTTCGTCTAATCCAGGTAAATTTCGTATCCCTTGTTAGTGGTTCGTTCTTAAGGATGATTACATGTGAGGAACAGGTTGGATAATCATGTGATGATATTATATGAGGATTAATGAAGTTATGATAAGAGTTTTCGGATGTTAACTATGATTTTTCCATACTTTAAGAATTGTGTTTCGTTTAACCCGATGAAAGATGGATTTCTAAATTATGTTGATCATGATATGAGGCTGTATTCCAGATTAAGAACAATATGATAGGATGATTATGTATAGGAGGTGTTGGTGTATTCGTATCTATAGCTAAGATATATGTTTTGATATAATATTCGTATAAGAACACGAGTATGATTTCGAGTATGGTGATGAGATTAAATTTGGAAAAGTTATTGTTAATCTTGGAGCATGATTTCCTTTTCTTTCGTATTCGTAGTCGCAAAGTGTTAGTCGATGCTTGGAATGTATGCCTCTATATAGCATTAGCGCACACTAAGCCTACTGGATAGCGCATGCTAACGAGAGTAACTTAGCTCCCGCTACGTTAAGGTATTAACGTGCACTAAGTCAACAGGCAGGGTAGTATATTCTGTTTCGGTTATGAATTCGTGATTGTTTAAGTTGGTTTGATCATACTTGTGGGTAACCGAGATATTGTTGAGCCGGTGGATTTGTGATTTGGTTTTATCGATTGTTGATTGTTGTCGAACTTGTTGTCTATCGATTATTGTAATAGGTTGAGATTATTGATTGGTGATTAGAACCACGCTTTGCGGTCGTGTTCGAGAATGTTCGTGAATTGCATTGATCAGGGCAAATGGACTTGTAGATGATGGCAATGGAATTGGTAACGACTTCATCGGTATCGAGGCAACTTATTACTTGCTTAGTTTATAATATTTAATGAATGGTTTCAGTTTCATTTGTTTATAATTCGTATAGCAATGTTTATAATCGTAATCACGGGAAATTTGGGATTATAGGTGGTATTCGAGTTTTGAGAATCAAATCATAATGTATATGATTTACAATTGTTGTTAGTATACTTGGTATCAAGGATACATCGTGGTATAGACGAAGATATGAGTTATCTACCGTCCGTGACATTCTGGACCGTCGAATACTAAGGATAATGGTTGGTAATGATTTAGACATTTCGATCGCCCTCGAAGGATTCGGGGCAAGTACTCTAATCATTTTTGTCATCTGTGTCGATCATCTTATAGTACATTCATGTATCGTTGTTGTCATGCATTTGTATATTGTTGTTGTCGTACATTGTGTACTGTTGTTTTGTGCAGTCGTGCATTGTTTTCGTATGTCCACCATGCGTTGGTCCGACGGGGTCATCATGGGAATCTATAGATGTGTGCGCTGGATCGCTGGACAGGTAATGCCACCATGTGTTGGTCCGATGGGATCATCATGGGAATATATAGCTGTGTGCGCTGGATCGTTGGTACCATGTGTATTGTTGTTGTTGTGCATATGTATATTATGGGTTGCCATAAGTATACAATGTTGTTATTGATGTGAACATATTGACGTTGTCATATGAGTATGCATTTGTAGGTCTTGTGTTAGGACCGTGTCCGTATGTTGTGTTGAATTGATCTTGGATTAGACTGACGTGGTTTCGTTGTGGCAGTTCATATCTTGAGGTATGCTCCGTGTTTACTTTGATGTATATCTTTGATGGACAATCGATTTTCGAGTTGAGATTTGATAATGATATCCGATGGATTTGTCATAGCATATTAGAGGTGATCCAGGATAGATTAATGGTTGACGTTGCGAATCATATGTGGAAAAGGAGTTTTTAGTCGGAGTTTATATATTGAGATTTTGGAACTCTATCGTGTGGTTTTCTGAATGAATGTCAGTGGATTTGGTAACAAGTCGAAGTGGTATACAAGCGTATGAATGTGGTCAATCAATTACATAGTTTTCATTTTAAAACATCGAAATCGTGTGGATTCGAAGGAAAACTGTTATCGAATACTTGGCACCAGCAAGCCGATTTAATTTTTTGAAAATTGATTTCGTGGTCTTACGAAAATTAATGTTTTGAGTTTTCAAAAACTCTTGAAAGAACTTTCGAAAATTTGTCTTTTGACAAGACTATATGATTTCAAACTGGTTTTGAAAATGAAATTGATATACATACGCATTTAGTGCATAATGCATATCATGGTGAAGTTCTCAGTGAGACTCACAAATTGGATAAGACATCAGTATAGAACGATGAATAGAGATTCGAACTTCAGTATGGCAGTTTGGTTATCCAGGGATGATCGGTTGATTGATCGAATAAGAGAAATATGCTGTGTGTTCCAGATTCATGCACATAATATTATTTAGAAAACTTTGGATTTTGTGAAACCGGGGTATTTGTGCTATGTGATTCCATTGGTATGGTAGTAGCGCGATTTTACCATAGTGATCTTTGAGTGATTTCTTTGTAAGTGTAGAGTTGGGGATGGTGGACCCATGATGGTTATTTTGGATATTGAGTGGTCGTTCCCACTCCATGTATGATTGGGTATGTTCGTCAGGTTGTGATTGGTTGTGTTTCGTTGAGATCTAATGTATGTGATTGGTGTGTCGTTTTGAGAACTTTATTTGTTCGTATATCAGTTTCTGTAGTTCCGTGTTGATCATGTTGGAGCTTACCGTGTGAGGGTATTCCCGATTATCGTTGATCGTTCGTTGGTAATATTGGAGTTTATCATGATGATGATATTTCCGATTGTGTTTTGACCCTTGGTTGGTCAAATTGGAGTTCATCATCTTGATGATATTCTCGGCTGCGTTTTAACCTTTGGATGGGTCGTATGAGAGTTTATCATATTGATGACATTCCCGGTTAATTTATTGGTTGATCATTGTTGGTGATCATCTAAGCGTTCGGATTTTGTGTTGATGTTTCGGGATTTGTGTCGTTTTGGACAGTTGTTTCATAGATGCATCGTGAATTATTGGTTTTTAACAGATTGGGACTTGATTGTGCGATTAGGCAGACATGATTTGACATGGATAGATTATTTCATCCGAAGATGATATATTTTGATGGTACTCATGGAATAGTGATTGTAAGCATATTGAGGCTTTACAGTGAAGTCACTTGCTAGTATCTCAGGAGATCGTCAACTCGGCGTATATGTAAGTATACTGTTGTGGTTATTCGTTAATGATGTTTGATCGTTGTTGTGATGGTTTCGGAATATTTTAGTTGAACGGTTTATTTGTTTCTCTATGACGGATTGCAAGTTTCGAGGACGAAATTTATTTTAAGTGGTGTAGTATGTAATATCCAGAATTTCTACTACTGTTGTTTAATATTATTTTATCCGAGTTATATTGTACAGCATGGAATTTGTACAGTATGGATAAAATAAATGAAGGACTAAGACACTTGTATTAGTATTATTACCGCACATACAGTTGTATTGGAATACATTGTGTGTCGGGCTTATCGTATGGGAATGTTGTTGGTATATTTATATGTATTCAGTATTGCCGTATGTTCGTATTCTACATGTCGAGACGTTGGAGAAGAGTAAATGATAATGGCTAAACATAGCCTTATTAGCGCACGCTAATACTCATTCATAGCGCACGCCAACGTGCAGGTGTAGCGCACGCTAAAGGTAAAATAATAGCGCGCGCTAGTGCAGGCAGATCAGAGGGAATCTACGTGTGGACTAGGCCACTTTTGGCGCACGTTCTGATAAGTCAGCGGATGTTTGTAATGTAGTACTAGCGCACGCTAAACCCTAAAGGTTAGCGCACGCTAATGATATATCGGACTAAAAGGAATCTTATCCTCGTCAGCACTTTCGGCATGTGGACCAGTCTTTGGAGCATACAGACAAACAAGTCAACTGCGGATAGCACATGCTAAGGTTAAGGACTTGCATATGCTAGATAGGATGTTTTACGTTCGTTAATGCATGGGCATTACGTACGCAAGCTAGTTTACGAACCAAAACAGTCGCCTCTGGACTGCGATAACGCACGCTAACAAAGGTCAGTTAGCGCACGCTAAGGCTGTTGTGCACGCTAAACATGAGATGTTAGCGCACGCTAGTAATGTATTCTATATAAGGGGACAGACGGGTGTTATGAAGCATTTCGTCCATTTCTTTCCTTTCACTCGATAGAGAGAGCTTTTTGAGGTACTTGAGGTCTAGAAATACTCTGAGATGATGATCTTTATCAAGATTAAGATAGAGATCATGGATTAAAGCCTTGTTCTTCAAGTTATTCATGATTCTGGGAATGAAGTTCAAGTGTTCTTCTTCTTGGTTCGTCTAAACCAGGTAAATTTCATATCCCTTGTTAGTGTTTCGTTCTTAAGGATGATTACATGTGAGGAACATGTTGGATAATCATGTGATGATATTATATGAGGATTAAGGAAGTTATGATAAGAGTTTTCGGATGTTAACTAAGATTTCTCCATACTTTAAGAATTGTGTTTCGTTTAACCCGATGAAAGATGGATTTCTAAATTATGTTGATCATGATATGAGGTTGTATTCCAGATTAAGAACGATATGATAGGATGATTATGTATAGGAGGTGTTGGTGTATTCGTATCTAGAGCTAAGATATGTGTTTTGATATAATATTCGTATAAGAACACGAGTATGATTTCGAGACGCCGTAAAAATTCAAATCTAGCTTGGGGGCCCCAAACCCAAAATCTATAAAATAACTCCTGACTAAGACAAATACAAAAGAAATATATCTTTATTAAAGGAATAATAACCATTGTGTGCCTAAGTCTGTTAGTTTATGGGCTTTCCTAGTTAGGGTTTGGCTAAGGCCTGATTGTATGTATTTCTCCCTATTTAAAGGGAGGTTATCAATGGAATAATACAACAACTCTTGCCCTACTTTCTGTCTCAAGTTATTTTCCCTTCAACACGTTATCAGCACGTAGTTCCCGGCTGAGCATGAAATTTTCCTCCCAATTTCTGAAAAAAAAAAGAAAAAAAAAACGAAAAATCCCTAGCCGCCGCCGCCGCAGCCTGCGAACCCGGAGAGAGAGAGAGAGAGAGAAGGAAACGGGAGCCAAGTTAGAGAGCGGAAGACGGAGATGGCGGAGAACAGGTGCATCAGCTTGGAGGAGATCAAAAAAAGGAAAACGTTGATCTAGAGCACATACTACTAGAGGAAGTATTCACACAACTACATTGTTCCAAGGATGGATTAACAACAGCTGAAGCTGAAATAAGGCTCAAAGAATTTGGCCAAAACAAGCTAGAAGAGAAAAAGGAAAGCAAGTTTCTGAAATTCTTGGGTTTCATGTGGAACCCTCTGTCATGGGTTATGGAGAGCAGAAATCCCACCTCAATGAAGAGCATAAATCAGACCTATGGTTGTCCGACCCGGTGCTACTTCAGTGCGATCCGTTCAAGTTGCGATCAGTTGGCCGCCGCGCCCAACTGCGTCTGTCGACTGCTGCTTTGCCCGACCCGACCATTTGTGCGATCCACATTTTTATTTGTCTAGCCGGACCCATTGCTGTCTAACCCGACATATTCAACAAATCAAATTTTTTACCTTCTCGACCCCGAAGTACGGTACACGATACGAACTCTACTATCTGCAATATGCGATTTTACATATTTTTAATTAGTTTTAATTGCATATTTATATTTCATAAATTTATTTATGCTTAATTAAACCAATTAAAGCATGCTGCATTAATAACTTTAACTAAAAATCAAAATGAGTCGCTTAAAGCAACTTGAATTAAATTAAATTCACGAGAATTAATATATATTGCGGCATAAGAAACCTAGTTGATTGCATATTATGTGTATAGATATATTTCTAGGATTATATGTCTATATCTATAAATATACATATATTTGCATACATATATAGATATGGCATGCAAATTAGGCCTCATCATTAGTAGACTTTAGAGGATTTATATCTACTGCATAAATTCAACTCGAACCATGATAAAGTAATTTCATTGGTAATCCTCAATAGCATCGAAAGTAATTTTGACCATATCTTGGTTCCGAAAAATAATAACGCTCCCATTATTGAAAATTTTATCATGGAAAGTACTCATGGTAAACTGTGAAAAATCATTTTCCATTTTCTTGTATTAAGATAGTTTACCCAACTCATCCCGAATTTGATATCTTGGACTCAAAAGAGCTGAGTACCATAGATGAGTCTCCTACGTCGAGACCACATTATCACTAAAGAATATAGTGATACGCTCCTTAACACCACAGACCAAGTACCGTCTGATAAGATAAAAGCGAATGTACTTATATTCCTTAGGTACACATCCAACCGAGCATGAGATGGAAATATCTAAAGTTCAAAATCCCTCAAAGAACTGTGGGATGCCCTTAAGGGCCGATTTGGGAACATGTGTACTTTGCTCCCAGAACTGATCGTGCAGTGGAATGAAATTCGCTTGCTTGAAATTAAACGGATCAACGATTTCAACACAAATATGCTCTCTCAAGGCACGCCTAAATTTCTGTGGAAAGGACATCACAGAAGATGACATGATCCATAAAACTTTTTTCACCTTCCCTACTTCCGCTCTTATACTAACGAACCAGTATAGGTTGGAGTATGATAATAAACGCATCACTACCTTCAGTAAGCTAATCAACCTACTGCAAGAAGCTGAGAGGCATAACGAAGTGTTAGTGAGCAGTAATGTCATGCCGGTTGGGACAAAGAAAATTCCCAAGGCCAATTATGGCAAAGTGAAGGATGGAAACTACCCCAATGAATAGGGGACTGGACATGATAGGCTTCGTGGTAAAAAACGTGGGGGTTCTTCCAATGTAATGCGAAGACTTGGTGCTCCCGGCTATACTAGCTAAGGGAACCAAATAACACCTACCCATCTTATCGCCTCTAAGGCTCGAGTTGGCAATGAATCGTGCTATCATTGTGGAGATGCTGGACATGGTACAAGAACTGCCATGCAAGCAAGCAAGTCGCATCTCGCTACAAGAAATATAGAGAGTCCAAGGAAAGGAGAACTCACTATATGGAAGAATATGATCTAGACAAGTCACCCTATGTCAATTTCACAGTCACCAATCGTCTAATTGAGTCATACGAGCCACAGTCTATAGACTGAATCTTAGTATTATGTTTACTTTCTCGTTTACATTTGGTATAGTTGCCTCAAGACGACTATGTTGGTGTTTTATTTTCAATAATAGCGTGATGCAATGTTGTTTCACGAACAAGATATTAATATTGCTTACGTTAGATTCTTAGCTTTATTTCGAAGTACTGAATATTGCTTGAATGCTAATGGTTCGAAATTTCTCTCTGTTCTAAGGAATGAATCGAGTAGAACTTGAATGCTCTTAGAATAAGGCTTCTATTCATCGAATAAGTCGCATGCCAAACCTCAGTAACTACGATGATTGGGTCCTCCCAACTCATCAAAAGGCGAGGTAATGCCCAATTTTGATGCCTAAATGGCAGTCTTCTAAGTTACCGATGCTCTGTATGCATCTAGAGCCCTTCGAACCTACTTAGCTTCAATAATATACGTAGAAATGGTTTCCAGATTGAAACCCACTGTGAGAATGGAATAGAGTTTCTTTTATTAATTCTAATGAATGTGGACGTAAACGCATTTTAGAATAACTGATGAGTCGATCTAGTGGACGTACCTCACTATTATTAGGTTTTTAAAATCCTATGTTGTCACCAACAATGTACTTTTGGACATATACTCATATAGGCTTTGGCACGATAGACTAGTCATCCTAGTCGAAGTATAATGATCCATATACTAAAGAACTTGTACGTACATCATTACTTTTTGAGTGAAAATGTGGCAACAACTCGACATAAAGAACGATGTTGATATTAATCGTGTTATCCAAAGAACCGAATGCATATCAAATGCCCACCACTTAGTGTTGCAAAGCCTTCTCTTTAGCCAAAGTAGGAGCGAGACCTTCCTACGCTAAAGAAATAAAAGCAAAAAATTCCATTCTTACGCTGAATATAAGGAGATATTTGTGGATCCATCCACTTAATATGCGGACCATTTATGTATTTATGGTTTTGATGGATTCTCCGACATGTTGGTCACATGTCGCTCTCCTGTCCACTCAAACTGCTGCAGAACTTCCAAGATAACTTATAAGGACTCACCTCCCTTATCACATCTAAAGGACTCGATGATGTTGTAGAGTTCACATCAAAAAGTACTTGATGTTTATTGCATGATAGAGATTAATGAATAGTATCTCGTCCCATGTGCATATGCAAAGGTCTCACATAAAACACCGTCGAAAGAATATGTATGGTGATTATGTCATTGGTTATGCGCACCAATGAGCATATTTTTGCCTGGAATTATGCAATATTGCACGCAACTTTACTTAAATCGTTCATTCTTAGACCTTTTGCTAACCAATTAGTTTATGCGTACCAGTTGGTAACTGGATAGCCTGATTTTTATAGTTTGGACCCAGACGGACTTGAGTGACAATTGCGCATATTTGGTTATGCATTATATGTGCCTTCTGCGCCCCACAGCGCATCGGTCTTTAGAAACGATTAAGTATTCACGTTGGATAAGAATCTCCAGACGTTTATCCGCTATTTGAAACCTTCACAGTGATCTCTTTACCGCATGATTTGCGGATTGTCACTTTAATGAGACAACCTTCCCGTCGTTAGGGGGAGGAGAGAAAATGTAATTTCTCGGGGAACGACAGGAATTGTCATGGTGTCTCCACTTTGTCTCATTATGATCCCCGAACTTCACAATGTTACCGTGAAGCATAAAGAATACTCGATCTTCAGGATGTAGCAGATTCGATGCCTGATGCATTTACTGATATCGTTCAAGTGACAAGATCTCACATTACAGCTGCAAATGTGCCTGTAAGGTTAGAAGTCCCCTCCAAGGGCCACATCACCAATGAACCGGGTGATGCAACCGCACTTGGTGGAGGTGTGGTTGAGGCCGTGGCTCCCTGCGAAGGAAAGGGTGGAAGCTACATGGTTCGACTAAATACTCACCCAAGTAAGAGGTATAGTATGGCACAAATCACATGTTAACCATCAATGAACTCGTTTCATGAGATCATGCTTGATTTTATTATGTCCATGAATCATGACGAGGGGGACGCCCCGAAGATATGATTCAGAAAATCAAGAATCTCGATGAAATTATGAGGGTGTGGCCTGATCAACCACCCACTTTGATGACATGTCATGAATCATAAAGTACGATGATGTCGAATCTCACTCGGTTGGATGAAATCAACATAGAGCTGATTGGCCTATAAGAAAAACATTCTAGGTAGAACTAGATTCTCCGACAAAGAGACAGGTATTTGGTGTAGGTAGTGCTAACCTAACCAAGTGTAAATCCTGAAGGACATAATCGAACCTTTGTCGTAAATCATAGTGAGAATAGTAGAGTCTTAATGTACAAGGTTCACGAAGTAATGCTTCTCACAACGCCTTGGAATTGGTTACGAGGAAATGTACTCCCACGTATACGTATCCACTATTTGATTAGCTTAGTAATTTCCGAGGGACTGGAAATGCAGCCAATAGATGTGGTTACTACGTATCTCTATGGGGATCTAGATACGGAGATATATATGGAAGTGCCCGATGGCATTTCATTACCCAAATCAAGTGACTCTAGACCACAGAGTGCGTATGCAATTTGATTGAAATGCTCAACTTTACGGTTTTGAAGCAATCCTTAAGGATGTGGTATAACCGTCTAAGTGACTACTTGATTGGGAAGGGATAAAAGAACGATGAACTGTGTCCCTGCGTCTTCACAAATAAGATACGGATTCACATCGCAATGTATGTCGATGACATGAACATAATCAGTTTTGATGAAATAAGAGAAACCACGGATACTTGAAAATCTGAGTTTGAGATGAAAAATCTTGGGAAAACTCGGTTCTGTCGAGGCATTGACATAGACATCGAGTTTGTGGAATTCATTCCACCGGTCTTCCTATGTCCAGAGGTTTCTCAGGCACTTTAACATGGACAAGGTAAACCCGACTAGCACCCCATGATAGGTCGAACATTTGGATGCAAAGGAAAGATCCATTTCGTCTAAAGGAAAGTGACGAAGAGCTTTCGGAGCTGAAATTCCCTACTTGAGTGCAATAGCGCATTATTGTACTTAGTTCAATGTACACGACCTGCCATCACTCCTCAGTTAATTCGCTGACTAGATTTAGTTCAGCATCGATGCAACATCAATGGAATGGTATCAAGAATATCTTCTTATACTTAAAAGAAACCATTGACTTGGGACTATTCTTTCCCTACAAGCAGGCAAAGGAAGCTGCTTACGAAAAGGCAAATGCTAAAGTAAATGCTGGTGCTGAAGCAACTACCACAAAGTATGTGTTGGTATGACTTGCTTATATTTTGGAAATCGACTATGCAAACCCCTTTTGGCTACCTCCTCGAATCACTACAAGATTATTGCTTTGCATGAATCAATTCGTGAGTGTACATGATTAAGAACTATCATTCTACACTTGTGAGGAACTAGCGGTTAAGTACTGCCACTGATGAGCATACTTACATTTATGAACATGATGTAACTTGTAAATCCCCTTGATTGATGGAATGATCATAACGGGAAATATGTGAGATATAACGTAACATACTCACATAGGTTGCACTCTTTTCCTTAGACCAAGGTTTATTTTTCCCACTGGGTTTTGTTACTTGGCAAGGTTTTTAACGAGGCAACGATATATGAATGTAAGCATTAGGGGGAGCTGTAGAGTTTTCCAACTTCCGAGATTGATGTAAAGATCACAAGGAAATGATTATTATAAAGAAACTTAATCACATGTGTTGTACTCTTTTCTTTGACCAAGGTTCATTTTCTCCCATTGGGTTTTGTTACTTGGCGAAGTTTTTAATGAGGCAACAACTACTTGATTAATGTACAAATCAGGGGGAGATGTAGACTTGAGGGGGAGTCTTACATCCACACCGTACGTTATACTCTTTTCCTTCTAAGGATCATTTTCCCCACAAGGTTTTTATCACTTGGAAAGGTTTTTAACGAGGTAACAAGACGTACGATTTTAGGGATCGATGGAATGGTCACCTTAATAGCGCTATGATCAAATGTAATGATCATATGAGAGGATAGATTCAAAGGACGAAGTCTAAACTCGATGTGTCTAGATGCTGTACTCTTTTCCCTACGATCAAGACATTTTTCCCACTGGGTTTTTGCTTGACGAGGTTTTAACGAGGCAACATGACATGCGCTTGTAGACTAGGCACAAGGGGGAGTGTTAAAGGAATAATACCCATTATGTGCCTAAGTCTATTAGTTTATGGGCTTTCCTAGTTAGGGTTTGGCTAAGGCCTGATTGTATGTATTTCTCCCTATTGAAAGGGATGTTATCAATGGAATAATACAACAACTCTTGCCCTACTATCTGTCTCAAGTTATTTTCCCTTCAACAATCTTGAAACTTTTGCGATACATATTATTAAATATTTTATGAGAGTTTAACAATTTTTTGTATCGCAAACGTTTCAAGATATATTTCTTTTGTATTTGTCTTAGTCAGGAGTTATTTTATAGATTATTGAATTTGGAAAAGTTATTGTTAATCTTGGAGCATGATTTCCTTTTCTTTCGTATTTGTAGTCGCAAAGTGTTAGTCGATGCTTGGAATGTATGTCTCTGTATAGCATTAGCGTACGCTAAGCCTACTGGCTAGCGCACGCTAACGAGGGTTACTTAGCGCACGCTATGTTAAGGTATTAACGTGCGCTAAGTCAATAGGCAGGGTAGTATATTCTATGTTAAGGTGAAGAAATGAGAAAATAACTCAAAGTCCCATCCAAGTCCTATATAAACTGCCGAATGTTACTGCCGTAACTCGGCCTACTTACGGCCGTAACATCCCAAGTGCTGTAACCAACCATCTCGTACGGCCGTAACTCGGCTTCGTCCATTATCTGCTGACAGTCATATGGCCGTACCCGCACCTGTCTTACGGGCGTAACTCGCCCTCGTCCAAAACACCTGCCGACAGCCATACGGCCTTACCCGCATGCCTTACAGGCGTAACTCGCCCGCGACGGCCGTACCCGGCCAAACTTACGGGCATAAGAAGCCTTTGTCAAAACTTCCTGGGCACCCTGCCTGCATCGTACGGCCGTAACCGTCCAAGCCTTACGGCCGTACCAGCCTCATCTTACGGCCGTATGCCGCAAGCCGTAAGTCCCATTTGTCCGAACTGGCCTGAAATCAACGAACGCCTGTTACGGCCGTATTCGATATTCCTTACGCCGAAACTCACCTTCGTCCAAAACCACCTTGAGCCAACGAATGCAGGTTACGGCCGTAATGCCTGAATAGTTACGGCCGTAACTCGCTGCTGGAAGTGACAAAAATACGACAACTCCGTCTACTCGTTACAAATGGTGAATGATCCGACGTACAATACTTGTATGATTGTAAATAGGTCCAATAACACGTGATAGATGAAACTTCCAACACAAGACTATATTCACGATGATTATGATAATACTCTCATCTCGACTCTCAATTGGGGATGAATGACGACGGTAACTGATACACGGTTACAAAATGCCAACGATGAAAATAAATGAATGAATCATGAATGATGAGTGATTATTAATGAGTGAGAAATTACCGAGTGACCATTACTGATTGATAATTACTGAATGATAATGAATGAATTACAACCGGGTATAACAATTCTCAGTCGTTGTTGATCCTTTGTTGCTCGTGTTGGAGTTTATTGACACGTCTTTTGTGTAACTATCACAAGTGCACGATATTGTACCAAGTAGTAAGTGGAATTTTTGAGTCTGGTTTATCGATCCCACGAGGAAGTTAGCTTATATATTGAATTTTACACTATTTATCTATTTGTTATAGAGATTTAGATGAGTGAAACACACAATGTAAGAGTTTGGTTTGACAATTGCAAGGAAAATGCAATAATAGTTCTAAAATTAAAGGAAATGAAAGATTGCACTAATAATAGATTAATAAAAGGGTAAAATGAAATAGTTGGGATTTCAAATTTAGTTCATCATTAGTTATAGAAGATGTATAGGAGAACATAAGATGAATTTACTTATTATGTTCTGTAGATTCGATTTTCCTTAAAAAGACGATTGCTCTTTCGAATGTCAAAACGCTCCTTATGTATTGAATCAATCCACTATATTTCTATGTTGATTGGCTTAAATACATAGCATTAGGTTGTATGAATATAACTCAAAGAATCATCTAATGTCTAGAGGTATATTTCTATCCCCAATAACAACTTAGAGTGAAGATCATTTGATCTAATCAAACATATTTTCTTTCTAAACATATGAAGACTATAAATATCATCATTTATTGGCCAAATAAATAAAGATTGGTAAAACAATGAAAATTACACACTATAATAAGTAATCCATAATAGATCTTTATACAAACTTAAATAACATGACAAACGTTGTTTATAATCCCAACTAAGGATAACTTAGCCCATGAAGGGTTTATTTAACATATTACAAGCTTAAGTGGTCATTATTAGTTGAAAAAGGGAAAGAATTGATCCTAACTCCCTTAGTAGATAAAGGAGAGAGAAGCAATAAACTCCCTCAACAACATAAGCTAAACCAATATTACATAAATCACTCAAGAACATAAGTGTGTTCTTCACACAAAGAAAAAGTATTACAAAATGAGAAAATAATAAGATGAATGATGCTTAATGATGGATCTAAGGGGTCTATTTATACACCTAAAGTCATCTAATAGCTCCAAAACTCCAGCATTATTACATTAGATCGGATCAATGCTAGCCATCGCCTCAATAATAGACCAAAGGTATAAAAAATTAGACAATGATCAATAATCTGTCAAGAGTTACGGCCGTAACTTGCAGATGTTACAGACGTAACATTGAGGTCTTACGGCCGTAACACTGCTTCAGATTTTTGTACACTGGTTGCTTTGTGAGTTACGTTTTCAGCCCATAATTTCCTGGACTTTGTGTTTTTGCCCCAAATCTTCTTCGGATGATAACTTTTGATATATAACTCTGATTTTGAATCCGGAAAGACTGCCGAACTGGTCTCGGAAAGCCCTACAACATGAATACATAAAAATTCAACAAAGAGAATATTTTATACACATGTTATTTCTTGAGTAAATCAGTAATTCAATCCGATTAAGACTAAATTTACATCTTCATCCTATAAAAATAAAATTATTAAAAATTAATTAATTCAAAGAAAAAACGAGTAGACTAGCTCATAATTATTGGTGAAATATATCAATACTAATCACATATAAGTGTATAAAACTGATATTTATCACCTTCGGATGATAACTTTTGATATATAACTCTGATTTTGAATCCGGAAAGACTGCCGAACTCGTCTCGGAAAGCCCTACGACATGAATACATAAAAATTCAACAAAGAGAATATTTTATACACATGTTATTTCTTGAGTAAATCAGTAATTCAATCCGATTAAGACTAAATTTACATCTTCATCCTATAAAAATAAAATTATTAAAAATTAATTAATTCAAAGCAAAAACGAGTAGACTAGCTCATAATTATTGGTGAAGTATATCAATACTAATCACAGATAAGTGTATAAAACTGATATTTATCACACCCCCAAACATGAATTCTTGCTAGTCCCGAGCAAGACTCTATATTATTCACGCTAAAAAAAATAAAAAAAATAAGACACAAAATAAGAAAAATAATACACACACAAATTAATAAAAATAGTTATATATATAAAGAGAAAAATAGATCAAAATGCCATTAACACAACAACCAGCTTTATATAGTAGATAGAAATAAATCAAGATTCAGAATAAATCTACTCATGATTTTGAAGTTTAAAACACGGTTTTATTTTTGTAATTCCAAAATGGAAGGTTTTTCCCCAAAAAGGTTGATTATTTATTTCCCACTCGTGAAACACACGACTCCCTTTATTGGTTGCTCTCGATCACTCATTTATTTTTCGACTCAATATGAAAAAGAATTTCATCGGCGTCATCAAATATTGTATTTGTTCACGAAATTGAGTGTATTGAAATTCAGCCACCAATTAATTCAAATCTGCTCATAATATACATCCTTTTTTAGTGATAGCTTTCACACCGTTATTTGCTAACGTGTAGCTCTTTTCACCAACGCATTTTCCATTTTCAATTTCCATTTCTTTTTTATTAGGTGATAGCTTTCACACCGTTATTTGTTAACGTGTATATTTTCCATCTCGTGTGAGATGGCAGCTACGCACCAACAATGGGTCGGTCCTTTATTTTTTTCGTTGTTATTTTAGGACACCCAAAATTAGGTAGTTGTTACTGCTCAACACCTTTTTTTTCAACTAGTCTCCTTTCACCAATGACTTCTTATTTTTTTTAGGAAATAGAATTTTTGCAGAAAAATCATTTATTAGCTAAGCATGAAAAATCAAAAACTACTCAAATTAAGTAAATTTCAGTTCTATTTTTCATCAAACGACTGATTCTTCTTTCCTCAAAGTAACGAATGACCCGATTTTACATGATAAGTACAAGGCTTGGAAAGAGGGATTAAGGCTCAAAAATTTTGGAATGTACAATTTTTTAACCGGTTAAAATGATTTTATAAGCTTGTATATAGCTAATTTATTGGTATTATGGCTAGATCTAGAAATCTCAGAAATCAAAATAAATAATATATATATATATATACTAAAAAAATATCAAAGCCAAATAACAAAAATAATCAAAACACACCACAATAATCAAAGCTAAACACACCAAAAAAACCAAACACACCAAAATAATCAAAACAAACCACCCCCAAACTTGAAAAAGAAACTGTCCTCAGTTTAAAAAAATATTAATAAAAAGCAAGGTAGAAAAGCAGAATACTCCCTATTATGAAAGTTGATGTTTGAGCTAACGCCTTTTTGGATATGCAAGAAAAAAATATACGAGGCAAACAACAAAAGAGAAAAAGAAATAAAATATACCCGGACGGATAACACAATTTTTAAGATGCGCTTCAGGAAAGTCCGAAGAGCCGCCTTATGCTGCCATCAATGCTTTTATTAAAAACAAACCATAAAAATTACAGCAATAAAATAACAATACATAAATCGCCAATAGATGCACTTCAAGAAGAAACTCCTTAAGCTGCCATCATTTAGCATGATTTTTACACACGACAGAAAGTAAAAATACAAGATGTCCGACATGGGTTATCAAAGGGATAAGAATGAATCCACTTTTCATTTTCTCACGGTAAAATCTTCCATCCTGACAATATTAGCTAGAGATGGATCTGGTTGAGGAACAAATTCAATGAGTTTATTGATTAGTTCTTCTGGTGTTTTTGCAACTACTATGATTCGTTTAGCATGCTCGAAAATAAAACATTTTTCAGCAGAGTAGTCGATGAAAGATAGTAAACCATCAAAGAAACCATTGACATTAAGCAGACCTATTGGTTTTTTTATGAACATTTAGCTGGGCTCTGGTAACCACAAGAAAAAGTTCCTCAAGAGTGCCAAAACCACCGGGAAGGGTGATAAAGGCGCCAGAATTATTCATCATGTGAGTTATGCGATCTTGCATATTTACAGCTATAAACTCATCTCCAATAGTTGCCCCGATAATTTTACTTTCAGCCAGAGGTTTTGGAATTATTCCCAACACTCTTACTCCTTCCATATAGGCAGAAGCAGTAGTGCGTCCCATTAATCCTAGACTTCCTCCTCCGTAAACTACATAAATGCATTTTTCTCCTAAGGTACGACCCAAGTTGTGGGCTGCTTCAGTAAAGCATGCCTCTGTTTCATAACTTGCTCCACCAAAAATGCAGCCTGAGTTAAATCTTTTTCTGGAAGATGATGATTCCATTTTCGAAAAGAAACTAATTTGAGAGAAAAAGAGAAAAGTACAAGTTTGAGGGATGAATAAAAGAAACAAGCACAATGTTTATTTATAGAAGAAAAATAAGGTAAAAATATTTAACAAATCTGTGATTGTGTTAATTGCGATTCAACTACTCAATAAAATAATGAATGCATTTATCGCGTATCACATTTTTTATTCAGAAAATCTCACCATACGACAAAAATAAAAGATACTTACGCGTATGTACAGTAGTTGTGATTGTGGCTCACATCTTCCTCTGATTTTACGTTCAGAAACGGCTTAAACGCCTTCTAAGAGTCGGGGAGAAACTTCCCATTCAATTTTCTTACAAAATGGCAAACCGGGTCTTTTAACATCAGATTCCCAAGACGTTGTTCATATTTTGGCATCAATTGCATCAATTTTTAGACAGTAATCATCTGTGGAGGGATGATTCAAAGTTTTTAGGACATTAAAGGTGGCATGTTCGTCTTTCACTCTAAGAATTAGCTTTTCTTCGTAGACGTCAATAAGAGCATGTCCGGTTGCAAGAAAAGGCCGTCCCAAGATAATAGGAATATCCTGAACTTCCTCCATGTCAAGGATGATAAAATCTGCTGGAAATATAAATTTATCAACCTTTATTAGCACATCTTCTATTATCCCATGTGGATATTTGATTGACCGATCGGCTAATTGCAGTGAAACTGTTGTTGCTTTTGCTTCTCCCAAGTTTAGTTTGTTGAAAATTGACAGGGGCATCAAATTGATACTTACCCCTAAATCACAAAGAGCTTTGTCAATATTCACTTCACCAATTGTGCACGGGATTGTAAAAGTTCCCGGATCTTTTAGCTTGGGTGGCAACTTCTTTTGTAGTATTGCGCTACATTCCTCTGTTAGTAGGACAGTTTCATATTCTTCAAGCCTTCTTTTGTTAGAAAGAATATCTTTCATAAATTTGGCATAGCTTGGCATTTGTGCTAGAGCATCGGCAAAAGGTATGTTGATGTGTAGCATTTTGAAAATTTCCATAAATTTGCCGAATTGTGCATCAAGCTTGTGATTCTTCAACCGTTGAGGAAAAGGGATATGTGAAACATAAGATTTGGCAGCAACTAGACCTTTTTGAGATGAAGGTCCTGATTCAGATTCTTTTTCCGTTTCTCAACTATGTTTATTTTTTTGTATTTTCAGATGATTTTCCACAGATCTTGGGCAATTGCACTCCACTTCTTGTTGTGATAGCCTAGACACTCTCCCTTGGATTTACCTCGGTATTGCAAGGTAACATGCCGTGGGATCTTTTGGAAAGTATTTTGGCCATTTGGCCAACTTGTGTCTCCAGATTTTTAATTGAAGCATCATTGCGTTGTTGACACTTCAGTTGTTGTTCGGATAGCTTCGTGATTGCTTCTTCCCACCCGGGATTTTTTTCTTGATGCGTTGGATTCAACACATTGTTGTTGTTTGCATAAGAAAAATTTGGATTATTGTTGTACCCTGGATTGTATGTTGGCCCGTAAGGATTGTATGCTTGCCTTTGGAAATTCTGAGCATATGCCACTTGTTCTGGTGGTGGGAATGACTGCTTCTGTTACATTAAGGGACACATAGTACTGTTGTGAGTTGCTACAAAAATTTCACATGAAAGAGCTGAAACGTGTGGAGTTCGCACCGTCTTCACAGATTGAGGAGTTGAAAAAGACATGTACTCGACTTTCTTTGATAAAGCTTCAATTTTTGCCAACATAAGTGAATAAGAATCCACTTTAAAAATGCCATTTGGTTTCTTTTGGATATTTCTGTCTGGCCATCTTGCACTTTGTTCACTTATAACCTCAAAAAGATTATAAGCCTCTCTCAAATTTTTGTTTCCAAGTGAACCATTTGATGATGAATCGACATTGGCTGGGCATGTAGGTAAGAGTCCAGAATAGAAGTAATTGACTTGTGCTCCTAAATTAAAACCATGGTTAGGACATTTTCGTTGCATATATTTGTATCTCTCCCATCCTTTGTGAAATGGCTCTGAATCTTGTTGGCGAAATGTAGAGATTTCGTATTTGAGTTTCGCCACTTTTATTGGTGGAAAGTATTTAGTGGTGAATTTTTGAACAAATTCGGGCCAATTTGTTATGCTTCATGGTGGCAAAGTATCTAGCCACTCTCTTGCTTTGTCCTTCAAAGTGTGTAAGAAATGTCTCATTTTTATCGCCTCGTCATTTACATTTGGATATTTGAAAATTCCACAAATCTCCACAAAACGGTTAATATGGATATCTGGATTCTCGTCGGTTCTTCCATAGAATGAGTTGTTGTTGGAGAAGAGATTGATGACATCGGGGTGAATTTGAAAATTGTCCACTCCAAATGGTGGATAGATCACACTTGATTGCACGCCCAAATATGGGGGGTTCATAAATTCCCCAAAGAGCATGTTGTCTTCATCTATTTCCAGCACAATAGGATGTTGTTGATGTTGAATGTTTTGAGCATTGGGTATTCCCCCTACCGGAGGAATTCTTTCGTTATCATTTTCTTGGAGGAGTGGTCGGTTTGGTTCGTCCGACATTGATGGTTAAGAAATAATGCTTGTTTTTTGTTCTCTTCGCCTTCTTTTAAATGTGGCTTCAATCTCGGGATCTAGTGAAACAAAATTGCGATTGTACGTACTTCGCATAGACAAGAGAATTAACTGTAATATCCGAATTTTTCCTTCCCCTTGTATTTTCTTTTCCGGTGTATTTCTCGGTCGTAGTGACCCTCATGTACCTTACAGTGTATCTTTCCCGTCATCTATAGATCTGATTCTCGTTATTGTTGTGCGGAACCGCTGTTTCGGGGTTGCCGTGGATCCATTCTATGTTTTGATGCGTCTTGAGATGTTCCGTCTGATGTTTCGTTTATATTCCGGTGTTTTGGACCGTTTATATTTCGTACCTAGCGCACGCTATCTTTTCGGCATAGCGCACGTTAGATGTCCCTTAGTAGCGCACGCTACAACTGCTTCGTAGCGCGTGCTAGAGAGCAAGCCGTAGGAGTGGCAGTGCTATTTTCCAGCCTTCTGGACTGGCATATTAGCGTACGCTACGTAGACTAGCGCACGCTAATGTCGGAAGGCTAGTGCACGCTGAGATACCCGGCAGCGTGCGCTAGCGTGAATGTCTAGTACTGAACAGTTTACTACTGAACTTGGTCAGGTGCCAGGTAGCGCACGCTGCACTTGTATGGTAGCGCACGCTAACGGGTCAGGTGAGTAGTGGGCAGTTAACTTTTGGACTCGGCTGATGTCCAGGTAGCGCACACTATTGGTCGATAGCGCGCGCTACCGAGAGGTTATTAGCGCAGGCTACGTTTCGAGTAGCGCACGCTAACGGTCAGAAATCTGGCTACTGGACTGGGACGCTAACTGTATGGCCTGAAGTTTTATTCCGTTAGCGCACACTAACCTTGAGGATTAGCGCGCGCTAACACTCCCTGGCTATATAAACCAGGGAGTTGACCGAGATGAACACAATTTCTCATTTCTTCCTCCTCTCCGTGGCTAAGGCGATTCCGGGCAATTTTCTTGGCGATCTCATCATCTAATCATCTCATCCAACATCTTCCTTGAGTTCTTGGTGTATTATAACAACATCAACACGAATCTTTCATCCTAATCCAAGGTAAAATCTCTTAGAACCCTACTTTTAGATAAATTGGGGGTTTTGGGATTTTCGTCCGATTCGTTCCGTTTTGTTGGTGGATTCATGATGTATATGGTTAATCTTGTCAATATAATTAGTTTTCCTACAGATTCATGGTATATTTTCATGGTTTTGCGAAATCGAGAGGGTTTCGTTGTGGTCCGCCCTCGTTGCTATTTTTGTACGAATATACATGAATCGTAGGCGGGTTTGTGGGTGTATTCCATTTCCGTATTCGTCTAGAGTTGGTTGTGATTATGTTCTTCGAATCGTTAGGTTCGGTTCCATTGATTTCTAGCGTTCGTCGGTGATTATCCTTTCCGTTCGTTGCGTCGTCAATTATTCAAGGCAAGTAATTCTTGGAAACCTTTATGCTTAACGTGAAATGGTAATGTATATTGTGTGTGCTTTACTCACCTCGGGAGGGTCCGACGGGGCCTCGAGGGAATCTATGGCTTCGTTCTGGATTCATGAGTTTGATTCGCTAGCCAGCTCAGGAGGGTCCTTAGAGGCCTCGAGTGGGATTCGTGGCCTCGTCCCGGTCCTAGGTGACGTGTGGTGCTTGATTTGTTTTATGAATGTGGCCAGCTCGGGAGGGTCCTTAGAGGCCTCGAGTGGGATTCGTGGCTTCGTCCCGGTCCTAGGCAAATTGATTGTGACTGTTTGTTTCCGGAAAAGACATGTCTGGTTTTTTTTTTTAAAATGATATTGGTGCATGTACTATGAAATGTGTAAGCAATTGGTTTGCCTTGATTACTTGTACTAGTGTAATTGCTAACCCCTTTGGGGACCCGTTTTGGGGAAATTCTTGTTATGAATTTCAGGTTATGATTATCCGGACGAGCGAGCACCGGGACAGTACGAGGATGTTGGCCAGGGTCGTTGACATGTGCATTTGGGTCTTCTTATTTCTTTTGTTCATTTCGATATGGTTGTTTCCACAGTTATAAACTTATAGATTGTACTCGCGAGTACTTAGGCTTTTCATTTCAAACTCCGTATTGTATTACTTTAAATTGTTACATTGTCGGATGATGCTTATTTTGCCGGTTGCTCCAGGCGTATCCTTATCTGTCATATTGTTTAAATGTGTGTCCTCGCTAACCGAGATGGTTAGTCGAGTGGTGTTTTCTTATTGTAGCCTGGTGGGTCCCATGTAGGGGTCCACGGTGCTGTAATATACTCCAAATATCTCGGGGTGTTATAGAAAATGGTATCGGAGCCCTAGGTTTATGGATACCTAGGCTTGTCGGTTATTTGAGTCTAGTCGTGTTTTGTTTTGCACATTGTCACACCGCTGCCAGCATCTCGGTACTTCCAGTGTTCGTAAGTTTCCTTACTCGATTCTTTACTTTCTCGTACTGTATTCCATTTCTTGAACTATGGTAATTCTCCCTCTTTTGCTTATCATCGTATTTGCTTTTTTCTCCCTTATTCATCCTCGATATACGTCTGTTACCTCTTAACACCAGTATGGATGCCGGAGGAAACCGTGGTCGTGGTCGTGGTCGTGGTCGTGGACGCGGCCGATGACGTGGGGCAGCCGGTGGGGCGGCCACGTCGCATTCTTCGGGAGCCGGTAGTACCGGCGACCGTCACAGTCATGCTTCTTCTCAGGAGCGCGCCGATCTTGGTATTGCGGCTGTTATGCAGCAAATGGTTAACCAGATGGCGGCGATAGCTCAGGTGGTTCAGAATCCGGATCCGACCCATGCTAATCGGGGTGGAGCGGACCCTTGGCTCCAAGATGTCATCAAGATGCATCCTCCTCAGTTTTCGTGAGCATCAGACCCGATCGGCTGGGAGGGGTAGATCAAGGAGATATCTAAGGTCTTCGTTGCCACCAACTGTCCCGAGGATCGTAAGGTCCCTATTGCCCAGTATTTTCTCATTGGGGATGCTACGGATTGGTGGGAGGCCGTTGGGCCCAAAGACCATGTTGCTTCGTGGGCCGAATTTCAGGCATTGATGGAGACCGAATATTGTTCGTGGCCGGTCAGACAAGCTCGAGTGCATGCTTTCTATGATGCTCAACCACGGGATATTCCCGTATCCCAGGCTATTGCCGATTTTAACAAAGAGTTGGGCTATGTGAAGACCCAAGTTGTCGAAGAGAGCGACAAAATTTTCCATTTTTCGAGGACGATGAAACTGTCCATTAGGGACTATATCTCTGGGCTCGTCTGTACTACTTTGAAGGATTATCAGAGTGGAGCTCTTGCTTATGATATGTCGGTGACGGCTAGTGCGGCGGTCCGAGAGAGTAAGAAGCAGAAATCCGCTGGGGATTTCTCGAGTTACAAGTGTTGGGATTCGGTGCCTAAAACGAAGGCCCAGCGGAAGCGGTAAAATGAAAATTATTTCGATCCAAATCCCTACGAGGATCGATCGAGCTACGTATATACGAATATCAAAACGAAATACAAGAGATACGAGAAACATACCCTCGTAGTCCGTTGATTAAATTGGATAACCTTCTCTTGAGCTATTCCCCAAGCTCTTGAACGATCCAACGCTGAAAACACCGCGTCTCTACTTGCCATACGCCGGAAAGACGATCGGAACAACAACACTCGATTAACCTCTAATGTTACGGCTAGAATCAAGTGATGAAGCTTTTATTACTACACTCTAAGTGTATAATATATCTCTAAATAATTTTCTCTCAATTTTTCTCCAAGAAAAATGAAGATGAAGTGAATGATGATAGAACACAAAAATTTCTCTTCCCTCTCACTTTAATGTTGCTGCCGTGAGTTTTCCAAAATGAGAAGAGAATGAGGCTTTTTTTTGGTCTTCAAAATCATTCACAAGATAAGATTACACCCACAAAATCACCTTTTACCTTATAATAAGAGATATGAAATCTCATATGTCAAAAGTCTTCCAACAAGAAAACAAGACAATGATCAAGGTAGCAAATCAAGGTGGGGGCCGGCCTCTAGAAGAAATCGGACGAGTTCGGTTCGTTTCGGACTCCCGTGAATCCAAACAGATAAACTCCAATTCCGTTCCGATGTATTTATATTGTTTAATTAATCCAATTAATTAAACATAACAAATACAAAATAACATAATTAATTTCTCCAAGAAATAATTATATTCATGAATTAAATTAATCACCCAGTAATTTATTTAATCCATTAGGCCGTAAATCAATTTATCCAATAAATCGATTTAGACATCCAATGTCCCAAAATCAATTAGACATCCAATGTCCAATAAATTAGATATCCAATATCTAATATTTATAATGAGAGATCAAGCTCAATTCATTCCGTCGTCAATCCTAATGCGCGACTCGGTAGGTCCATCTCAGTCAGCAATAGGAGGAACCAAAGAGTAGTAGCACCACCTAGCCAGCCTGGCGGCCTACACTGTACCCCGACTAAGAACGAATGATTGGGATCATTCAAGAACCATTCTGTCGTGAATACCAGTATACGTATAAACCCTTCTTTCAAATGTCCCGATCAAGTTATAGGGTCACGGTCAGTCAAACCCCATCTGTACTTGACGCTATGCATGCGTTAATGCAAATCGAGATCATCGAGCTCTCGTGTATCCAATACTACTAGCTCCAATGCCTTGGCCAAAGACTTATGATCTTATCTGCCAATAACCGCATATGACATATAACCCGCTCACTAACGGGAGAAAGAATTCTATCTTGGTATTCAGTAGGACCTGCTACTTGCCCGTCAAGATGCAAGTCGAGGTTGACCCCCACCTTCCGGTTTACAGGGTCGAACTACTCTAATGAAAATCTTGACGTCACAAGCACATCCCTACTAAATCCTCAAGTCGAAGGTTCACGAATACCTATCACAACCTTTCGATTCCGTCATTGACTGTCCTGGAGTGAAATTCGTGTGACGAATCGAGGGTGAGTCGGTTCGAGTATACTAATCCAATTAGCATACCTATAACGTGTGCTCCCACTAACCATTAGAGTTCGACAGGCACTCTCCATGTCAAAGAACACGTCATACAAGTCTTCACATAAACTTAACGCCCAGTCAAGTTTCATTGACTTGCGAACGATTAAGTATTTGAGCTATAAACCTTTCCAGTGCCGACCCCCTTATCCAATAAGGAGTGGAACGTTTTGCTCTCAAATACACGGACTAGTTTCTATATGTATATTTACGAGTTAGGAATGCCAGTAACTACCAGTAAATAAAGAAACATCCATTGCCTTATATTGATGATTTACATAATAACAAGTACAATGCCCTCACTCAACATCCTCTGAGTGGAATTCGAGGGCATACTCCTAACAATTTCCCATTTGCACTCAATGCCACACACTATGGTATCTAATACCCATATTCTCCAGATGACGCTCCAAGCTAGTCTGAGAAAGTGGCTTGGTCAGTGGATCGGCGACGTTGTCGGCCGAGTCTACTCTGTGCAGCACAATGTATCCCTTGCGAACAAATTCTCTTACGAGATGATACTTCCTCTCAATATGTTTGGTGCTGTTGTGAAACCTCGGCTCCTTGGCCTGCGCTACAGCTCCGTCGTTGTCGCAGTACAGCGGAACATGCAGCTCAGCACATGGTATCACTTGAAGCTCTCCCAGAAACTTCTTAATCCAGAACCCTTCCTTGGAAGCCCCCGAGGCTGCTTGATACTCAGCCTGACAGGTGGAATCAGCAGTCGTGCTTTGCTTGGCACTACGCCAAGATACTGCTCCTCCAAAAGTGGACATCGAGTCGTCCTTCAGTCCTTGGAAGTCCGAATCAGTGAATCCCACCACATCCAAATCTCCACCGCCATACATCAGAACCATATCTCTAGTCCTACCTGGGTTTTCCTGAAACCTACTCACCACGCTTACAGCATGCGCGATGTCAGGTCTTGTACACAACATAGATACATAAGGCTACCCACGGCCGAAGCATATGGTATATTACTCATTTCCTTTCGTTGTTCCTCACTTTGAGGACACATCTTCAAAGAGAGTTTTATTCCATGTTGCATCGGTAGGAACCCTCTTTTAGAATCATCCATCTTAAATCGCTTTAAGACTTTATCTATATAGAGGGCTTGGGAAAGACCTATTGTTCTTTTCGCTCTATCCCGGTAGAGTCGAATACCAAGAATATAGGTAGCTTCTCCCAAGTCTTTCATGGAGAAATTACTCGAAAGCCAAGCTTTCACAGAACTGAGCAATACCATATCATCTCCTATTAGTAGAATGTCATCTACATATAGTACTAAGAATGCGATCTTGCTCCCACTAACCCTCTTGTATACACAAGGTTCCTCCTCATTTTGCACGAAATCAAACTCTTTGATTGCCTCGTCAAAAAGAAGGTTCCAACTACACGACGCTTGCTTCAGTCCATAAATGGAACGCTGAAGCTTGCAAACTTTCTGAATATCGACTTCGGACACAAAGCCTTTAGGCTGCTCCATATAGATTTCCTCCTCGAGGAATCCATTAAGGAAAGTCGTCTTTACGTCCATTTTCCATATCTCATAATCGTGGTAGGAAGCTATAGCAAGCATCATGCGAATAGACTTGATCATGGCTACGGGCGAGAAGGTATCGTGGTAATCGATCCCTTCCTTCTGGGTATAACCCTTTGCCACAAGCCTGGCCTTATAGGCGTCAACCTTGCCATCACCATCAGTCTTTCTCTTGTAGATCCACTTGTTACCAATAGGCACTATGCCCTTGGGGCGGTCTACTAGAGTCCAGACCTGATTGACATGCATCTAGTCTATCTCAGCTTCCATAGCTTCACGCCATTTCGCGGAGTCTACATCCACCATCGCTTGGTCATAGGTCGTCGGGTCGGTCTCTTGGCTATCACTTGGAACCTCATGGAGACCCAGCTCCTCCAAGTGCACAAGCCCATACCTCTCAGGTAAATGAGAAACCCTACTAGACCTACGAGGTGGTTGTACTTGTGTTTCAGAAGGTTCGGTTCCAGTTTCTTGCACAGGTGTCTCCTGAGGAGTTTCATTATATTCTTCTAAAGAAATACTTTTACTTGCTCCGCCTTCCTGAATGAACTCATCTTCCAGGAAGTGTGCTTGTAAAGCAACAATGATCCTTCGATCTTCGGGTATGTAGAATAGATATCTCATCGTCCCAGACGGGAATCCAATGAAACGTCCCTTCGCAGACCTATCTTCCAACTTTTCCACCTTAGTCTTCTTGACATAGGTGGGACATCCCCAAATCCTAATATGATTAAGACTTGGTTTCCTTCCCTCCCACATCTCATGTGGAGTTTTAGGAATGGATTTGGAAGGACATCTGTCCAAGATATACGCGGCAGTCAGGAGTGCATACCCCCATAGGTAAATCGGCAAGTCAGTATAGCTCAGCATGGAACGGACCATGTTCAACAGGGTCCGGTTCCTTCTTTCCGACACACCATTTAACTGAGGAGTACCTGGAGGTGTTAGTTGTGAAACTATTCCATGTTTCTTAAGGAACTCGTCAAACTCCGTACTCATATACTCGCCACCTCGGTCCGACCGAAGTGCTTTGATATGATTACCAGTTTATTTCTCAACTAGGGCCTTGAATTCCTGGAATTTCTCAAAGGCCTCGGATTTATGTTTCATTAAGTATACATAACCATACCTAGTATGATCATCTGTAAACGTAATGAAATATTGATATCCGTCACGTGCTGCTTCCAAAGCACCACAAACGCGTCGTATGGATTAATCCCGATTTATCGGCTCTTTCAAAAGTCCCTGTGAAGGGGGACTTAGTCATTTTGCCTTTAAGGCAAGATTCACAAGTAGGAAAGGGATCCGATCCCAATGGACCCATAAGTCCATCTTTTTCCATCTTGTAAATCTTGGTCTGACCAACATGACCAAGTCTAAGATGCCATTTCAAAACTTGATTGGTTTCATCCCTACCACGTTTTCTAGTCATAGTATTCACAACTACTTTGTTGCTGAGATTTAGATGATACAATCCATTCAACAATGTAGCAATACCCACTAGTTTATTTCTAAAATAAATTTTGTAGGAACCATCACCAATGAAAAATGAAAAGCCTTTTCGGTCCATGACCGGAATGGATACAATGTTTTTGTGCCCCTTGGTCAAAACAAGTACATCTTCTAAAGTCAAAACAAAGCCGGATTCTAAACCCAAAAGAAGTGATCCTATGTCGGTTGCCTCGACACTATGCCCGCTTCCGATTGTGATCATAACTTCTCCAGCTCCAAGCTTCCTATTTTGTTCTAGATCCTGATTCACGGTACAAATATGAGAACTAGCACCAGAATCCAGTATCCAGGAAGTAGAAAATACAGTAGTAGAACAATTTGTTTCAAAAACTAAAAGTTCTGTACCTGAAGTGCCATGAAGAATCGGACAGTCTCTAGCCCAGTGACCCATCTCACCGCACTTGAGACAAGCATCCTTTTTCTTCTTGTTCTTCGGAACCATCGGGGCCTTGCCCTTACCCTTAAGGTACTTAACTTGTGGTCCAGTTTGCTTCTTGGTCTTTTTCTTCTTGTTCTTAGACCTCCGAGGTCTAGAAGAAATCACAAGAGCAGACTCCTTCATCCGCGGAGTCTTCATCTGAGACTGAGCGGCCACAAGTTTGTTCATTAGCCCAGCTAAATTACATGCAATCTCATTGCAGTTGAAGTTCATAACAAACTGTGAGAAGGAATCAGGGAGAGACTGTAGGATAAGGTCGATTTGGAGAGAAGTATCCATTTTAAAATCAAGGGCCTCCAATCTCTCGATCATGGATATCATTTTGAGGACGTGTTCCCCAACTTTCTCACCTTCCTTCATCCTTGCTCCGAACAGTTGCTTGGATATCTCATATCTACAGTTCTGCTGTGCTCACCATAAAGTTCGGTTAAGTGAGATAGAATCTGCCTAGCAGAAGTCATTTTCTCATGAGCTCTCTGGAGCTCATTAGACATAGAAGCCATCATGTATGCACGGACTTTTACGTCATCCTTGACCCACTTTTCGTGGTTTTCAATCTCTTCCTGATTGGCTCGGGTCCGCACAGGAGGCGCCGGAATGTCCGTCTCCAAGACGTATCCCAGTGCCTCTATACTGAGGACAATCATCAGATTGCGGAGCCAATCCACAAAGTTAGGTCCCATTAAGGCGTTCTTTTCGAGTAGAATTGCCAGTGGATTCATTGTCATATTGAGTTATGTCTGCATTAAGCATAACAGATTAATTAGTGACTTGTTATATTATGTTCTGAGTATAGAATTAAGGTCTTTTCTATTCTTGTTACCCAACTCCCACTATTTTTTATCGAAATAACACACTCCCATGTGAAATCCGGAAGTATCGTCGCTCTACTTCATAGTGGTGATCGAGTTCTTTATAAATCTTAATAGAGGGCAACCGAACAGGTTTCTAGTCTATTAATTTTCATAAAGTGGTGTCCAACACCAACCCATCTAATGGATGATTCGATCTTCTTTTTCCCCTTGTTCACTCCCCTCAACCTATACGGTTTCTATGGTTCGTGAACAAGTTAAGTTTATACCATCGACGCAAATCAGTTTCACAATTGAATCTTATCCAGCAACCTATCAGGTTTCTAGGGATAAAATTTGCTCCAACTGAAGGCATCCAATGCGCTCTCGGTAATTTATCCGTCCTCCCCGAATGACTACCCCGATAACTCGGAAGCATAGCACATCCGGTTTGGATTTCAATTTCCCGAAAACTCGATGGAGGGAAGGAAAACCTTGAAACCTTATAAACTTAATAATTTATCGTGGGAGAATTTTCGCGATTAGCGTTCGTTTAAGCACGTTCGAGACATTCATACAATATGAAACAACCACTCACAACCTAGTTGCTACCAACATGTGGTTCATGGACCGTTCCTAGAAAAAAAAAACTCCGTGATCTAATTACAAGTCTTCGTCTTGAATCTTCGTCTTCTCGAAATGGATCTTCCTCCAGTCTTCGTCATTACATGTAAATTTTACATTGAAAATTGCATCCTAGATACAAATATTTCTAGTAAAATAAATAGGCTCAAAACGGCCTTTACAACCCAATCGAATAAAACGAACGATTCAAAACTAAGTCCACGAACCACATCCCCATTCAAAAGCATTCATCCAATAAATACTAAATAAATGGAAAGCGTAGAGATATATTGATCCAATCAACAATACGAACCGATCAAATTGATTCACACAATCGGTAATATGAAAACGTTCAAAATAATTCGGTCGACCATAAATATTCCAATTAATCAAATTTCCCTCATAAAATGAAATACCATAAATAATTTTAATCATATTAAATCCAATTTAACATGCGGGAGATTAATTTTCAAGAATACACGGAAAAAACAAGCCGTGGCGAAAAAGGCCTGCCATGGCCGAGTCACTGCTGGCAGCATGCCGGCAGACAGGCCTGGCATGGCCGATCACGCGGCATTGCCACTGCCGCCTGGCCAGCCTCGTGCCGCGCCTCGGCGATCGTGCCGCAGCCCACGCACAAGATGGCCGCCTGTGCCGGGCCGCAACACTGGGCCGTGGCCCTCGACTTTCGGACCCCTCCCGGACCGTCCAACGGCATTTTGGGACTAGTTTTTCGACCGGATATCCAATATCTATATTCTCCAACATTCATATCTTAAATATAAATCATATTTCCAAGAAATTAAGATTTATATTTAGACATAAACTTACGAAAAATATAATTACAACGAACGTAAAAACATATACCACGATTATGACTAAAATGATTCCAAATCATTCACTATCTAATCGAGCATTCCAAATGCTAATATCGTATATACGATCGCAAAACCTGGCTCTGATACCACTGTTTGGATTCGGTGCCTAAAACGAAGGCCCAACGGAAGCGGTAAAATGAAAATTAATTCGATCCGAATCCCTACGAGGATCGATCGAGCTACGTATATACGAATATCAAAAAGAAATACAAGAGATACGAGAAACATACCCTCGTTGTCCGTTGATTAAATTGGATAACCTTCTCTTGAGCTATTCCCCAAGCTCTTGAACGATCCAACGCCGAAAACACCGTGTCTCTACTTGCCACGCGCCGGAAAGACGATCGGAACAACAACACTCGATTAACCTCTAAGGTTACGGCTAGAATCAAGTGATGAAGCTTTTATTACTACACTCTAAGTGTATAATATATCTCTAAATAATTTTCTCTCAATTTTTCTCCAAGAAAAATGAAGATGAAGTGAATGATGATAGAACACAAAAATTTCTCTTCCCTCTCACTTTAATGTTGATGCCGTGAGTTTGCCAAAATGAGAAGAGAATGAGGCTTTTTTTTGGTCTTCAAAATCATTCACAAGATAAGATTACACCCACAAAATCACCTTTTACCTTATAATAAGAGATACGAAATCTCATATGTCAAAAGTCTTCCAACAAGAAAACAAGACAATGATCAAGGTAGCAAATCATGGCGGGGGCCGGCCTCTAGAAGAAATCGGACGAGTTCGGTTCGTTTCGGACTCCCGTGAGTCCAAACAGATAAACTCCAATTCCGTTCCGATTTATTTATATTGTTTAATTAATCCAATTAATTAAACATAACAAATACAAAATAACATAATTAATTTCTCCAAGAAATAATTATATTCATGAATTAAATTAATCACCCAGTAATTTATTTAATCCATTAGGCCGTAAATCAATTTATCCAATAAATTGATTTAGACATCCAATGTCCCAAAATCAATTAGACATCCAATGTCCAATAAATTAGATATCCAATATCTAATATTTATAATGAGAGATCAAGCTCAATTCATTCCGTCGTCAATCCTAATGCGCGACTCGGTAGGTCCGTCTCAGTCAGCAATGGGAGGAACCAAAGATTAGTAGCACCACCTAGCCAGCCTGGCGGCCTACACTGTACCCCGACTGAGAACGAATGATTGGGATCATTCAAGAACCATTCTGTCGTGAATACCAGTATACGTATAAACCCTTCTTTCAAATGTCCCGATCGAGTTATAGGGTCACGGTTAGTCAAACCCCGTATGTACTTGACACTATGCATGCGTTAATGCAAATCGAGATCATCGAGCTCTCGTGTATCCAATACTACTAGCTCCAATGCTTTGGACAAAGACTTATGATGTTATCTTCCAATAACCGCATAGGACATATGACCCGCTCACTAACGGGAGAAAGAATTCTATCTTGGTATTCAGTAGGACCTGCTACTTGCCCGTCAAGATGCAAGTTGAGGTTGACCCCCACCTTCCGATTTACAGGGTCGAACTACTCTAATGAAAATCTTGACGTCACAAGCACATCCCTACTAAATCCTCAAGTCGAAGGTTCACGAATACCTATCACAACCTTTCGATTCCGTCATTGACTGTCCCGGAGTGAAATCCGTGTGACGAATCGAGGGTGAGTCGGTTCGAGTATACTAATCCAATTAGCATACCTATAACGTGTGCTCCCACTAACCATTAGAGTTCGACATGCACTCTCCATGTCAAAGAACACGTCATACAAGTCTTCACATAAACTTAACGCCCAGTCAAGTTTCATTGACTTGCGAACGATTAAGTATTTGAGATATAAACCTTTCCAGTGCCGACCCCCGTATCCAATAAGGAGTGGAACGTTTTGCTCTCAAATACACGGACTAGTTTCTATATGTATATTTACGAGTTAGGAATGCCAGTAACTACCAGTAAATAAAGAAACATCCACTGCCTTATATTGATGATTTACATAATAACAAGTACAATGCCCTCACTCAACATCCTCTGAGTGGCATTCGAGGGCATACTCCTAACAACAAGGGTGGAAGTCAGCAGAAATTTCAACCTACAAACATTTCTATGGGTGGTTCGGCTCGTTTCTCTGGGAGTTTCCGAAGTGCCGCCGGAACCTTCGTCCGGGACCCCAGATGCTTTAACTGTGGCAAGCCAGGCCACGTGAACCGGGATTGTCCTCGTCCACCTTTGACTTGTCATACTTTTGGTCAGTCGGGCCACAAGGCTTCTTTTTGCGAGAAGCTCGACAAGCCATGGCGCCCGTTCTTCTCACCCAGCACCTATGGAGCCGAGTGTGAACCAGGGCTCATTTGCTCCGCCGCCACCGCCGAGTGCCGGCCGAGGTAGGGGTCGGGGTCAGCCCACTAGAGGAGGAGCTTCCAGTGTCGGCTCTTCCCAACCGCGTATCTACTAGATGAGGAGGGCCGATGATCCAGCAGCTACTGTGGCGACAAGTACCGTTCATATCCATTCCCATCCTATCAGTGTGCTTTTTGATTCGGGTGCTACACATTCATTCACTTCTCTAGAGTGTGTACGCCATTTGACTCTCGAATGCTTGTCACCTTGCGAGCCTTTCATCGTTAAACTTCCTAGCGGTGATAGAATTGTCGGTGATCGAGAAGTCCGGGACTGTTCTGTGTTTATTTGTGAGAGGGCTTGGCTCTCAAATCTTATTTTCGTGGGTATCGAGGGTGAGGATTTAATTCTCGGGGATGATTTGATCGAGCGGCATGTGCAATCATGAACTACCGCACAAGGATCATTACCATGCTAGCCGAGGACGGCACTGAACATTCTTTCGCGGGGCGAAAGAGAAACCAGAAGCTCGTTATTAACACCTTGAAGGCAATGAGACTCCTGCGGAAAGGGTGTACTGGTTATTGGTGCTATGCCTTGAAGGCGGAGGATGGTGGAGTCGAGCTTTTGTCGATTCCAGTTGTTAGTGAGTTTCCTGATGTGTTTCCTGACGAGTTGTCGGGATTGCCACCGGATCGTGAGGTTGAGTTTGCTATAGAGTTAGAGCTGGGAGCGGCTCCAATTTTGAAGGCACCGTATTGCATGGCACCTTCAGAGATGGCCGAGTTGAAGAAGCAGTTGAGTGAGCTTCTTGAGTCGGGGTATATTCGGCCGAGCACCTCGCCTTGGGGCGCACCAGTCCTGTTTGTGCGAAAGAAGGATGGCTCACTACGTTTGTGTATCGACTATCGCGAACTAAACAAAGTGACCATCAAGAACAACTATCCTTTGCCGAGAATTGATGACTTGTTCGATCAGTTGCAGGGAGCTGCGGTATTCTCGAAGATTGATTTGAGATCGGGGTACTACCAGCTCCGGGTGAGAGAGTTCGATGTGCCGAAAACAGCTTTTCGGACGAGATACGGACATTATGAGTTCGTAGTTATGCCTTTTGGGTTAACCAATGCGCCGGCGGTGTTCATGCATGTTGGCCACTAAGTATACTGGATATAGTTTGGGAAATAGTTTAAACAACAAACTGTACTGATTTTAAATCTGAGTGCGTAGCGGAAGTCTTAGATACTGATGAGTCGTGGATACAAAGAACTAAATGTATAGTGTATACTTAATTAATTAAAGTAATTAAAAGCAGAAAAGCGAAGGTAAATAACGCATTAATTAAAGTGGTTCGAGGTAAACCCTCTCTCGTCACTTTGGTCCTCCACACAGGAGTAAAAGTTTATTATAATTACTACGTACACAACTACGTAATTATAACAACACACAATCAATATATCGTTCACACAGATATGATATAAAGATCTTAGCTTGAACCGTTCACACAGATTGGTTATGAGCTAATGCTTTGACTTGCTTCTTCACACACAGTTCTGAAGCTTCATCTTCTTCAATGCAAATCCTTCACACGTAGTTCCAGAGAAGCACGGATTACTCAGTCCACACAGGGATGATCTGGGTTTGTCAAAGTATAGAACGGATGGTGAACAACAACTTTGACTTTAAGAGCTTTCAGCTGATGAAGTGTTGTTCAGGATGATGAGCACTGTATATCTCTTTTGATCTGAGTTGCAGTAAGCTTTGGAGATATGTTTTGCTCTGATAATAATTTCGATAGCTTGGGTAACTGATCTTCAGCATCTTGATGTGATATATATAGTCTCTGAAATATATATCCGTTGAGATGTATCCATTTGAGTGGGATTCCGTTCCAACGGGAATATAACCCGATCCGGTTTAGCGGGATTTGAAGATCTGAAGACTGACAGTATTTAAATACTTTATCCTTGAGTATTTAAATACTTCTTTATTCAACGGGACTTGACTTCTGAAGATTCCTTCTTTGTCCTGTTGCGAGCTGTATGGAAGATAACTGTTTTGGTGTTTCGATACAGTTTCCATACTTGGTCTTTATAAGACTTGTTTGTTGTACAGAAGGATTCCACTATATGCTGATTTCGAGACAGGTCTTCGATACAGGATGATGCCTCAATACTTCGATACAGTTTCCTTTACTGTATGCGGATTGGCATATATGTCAAAACCTCTTTATCAAACATCATTCGATACAGGGATTGAATATCCCGGCTGTTTCGATACAAGGTTCTTGTTTTCCCAACAATTTCCCCCTTTTTGACAATTTGCCAAGACTTTGACTTTCTAGCTTTCAAATCTTCTTGATGATGCCAAATCCTTCTTCATGAAATAGTCTTCCTTGATGGCTTCTGGCAGATTTCTCGGTCTTTTGTCAAAAGGTCTGTCTTTCAGCAACTTTGTCTATCTAATGAACTGCTCGCAGGCGAGTTCGATACAGCTAAGGATTTTTACAACTTAAGCTTATGATTGGCACGCATGCACAATCTTACAATGTTTTCTAAGCTTACAACTGAAATCATGAACTATTCGTAGACTAGTTCGTACAGCTTTATTTTCAATCAAGTTTTTATACTTGAGATTTTTATCAAACAAATTAAGTAATCATACATCAACACAGTAGATTACGAGTTGTAATCTTTCAAGACAAACAACCACTTTTATTGATATTCAAAGTAAATTGAGTACATGGTTTGCTGTTTCGAAGAGAAATCACAAAACAAAAATAATATACAAAGATTTTCAACTCCTATCTGTAGTCTGCATGCCTCCATGGCTTTCTCCCTGGATCATTCTCGGTACCACGCCACCAGTTATGTAGGGAATCATTGCCTCGATCCTGGTATATAGCTCTTCCTTCATAGGATCGATCAAAGGCAAGAATCCAGTCTTCTGGATGGGTGATCCGATCTCCTCTTTTGTGTTTGCTCTTCATATCTAGCTGGAGAGGGAGTTTTCCGTCTTCTAGCATATTCGTAAATTTTTCTGCGGCCTCCGCTAATGTTTTATAGCTCTTGAAGATGGCGGATTCCCTGATTAGTTTAACAAAGTATCTCATCAGTTCGTTCTTCATCCATTTTTTCACTTCATCGGCAGTAGGATGGCGGTTGGTCGGAAGACGAATCTCAGAAGGTCTTTGGATTAGATTTTGCCACGGAACATTTGGATCATGAAATTCAGGTCGGGAGCCTGAAATCTTAAAACTTTGGGAGTGAGGGGCTAGCTTGTTTAATTCGGCAGTGATGCTGTCTTGAGCGGCCTCAAATTCCCTTTCTTGCTGTATCCTGATTCTCCTAGCAGCTTCTCTTGCCTCTTCCCCCTTTTTGGCTTCATCAAGACGTTCTAGGATTTCTAATGCAGCATCCTTTTTCGTCTCGATGTTAGTCATTCTCTCTACAAGGGCGGAAAGCGTCTGCGACATGTCCTGGATACATTTGTCGTGGGCGCCCCATTGAGAGCTGTTTTCAATCATGGCACATGCGGTCTTGGCTTCAGCTATTCGCGTTTTGGTTGCTTCTTCCTTCATGAGTTGCTCCTGCTTGTCTTCCATGATTTTCAGAGCTTGTTTGAAAACCTCTGGCAGAATAACGAATGCCTCGACAACATGAGATACTTCATGTTGTAGAGTGGTCATCTCTTCCACGGCAGAAGTATGCATCCAATTCAATGCTTTCTCAACAGAAGACAGAGCATTCACTGCATCCTGAATGAATACAATTTGAAGAACAAGTGCACGCAGGCGCTCTTTCCTAGCGGCAGAAATTGGAGAATCTGGTTGAGCAAAGTCTTCAGAGCTGTTCAACCTCCTTACGTTCACGGTTGGGCGTGAAGTAAGTTGGACATCCTTAGGTACGATACCGTCCTCGGATTCCACGGTTGAAGGGGATGGAGCAGCTTGTTCTAGTTCGGCGACAGGGGGTTGAGTGGCTTCCTGTTGCGAAGTTTCCTCAGTAGACATCGATACAGGAGGGACTGAATCCTCCTGTTGTCTCTCAGTGACAACTTCTTTGGTGGCAGCAGGCTCAGGTGCCTGTTCCAAAACTGCTTCAACTTCGTCGACTTGAGGGACTGATTCCTCCTCGTCGGGAGTTATCTCTTGTTGTGGCGAAGGGGGATTGCTTCGAGTCGATGGCCCTTCGTCACTTTTTGGTGGAGAGGCATCTCTAGCTTGAGCCTCTTCACGACTCATCCTCAGACCAGCTTGAAAAGCATCGTCGTCGTCGTCTGAGTCATTGTCATTGTCTTTTGGATTTTTGGGAGAGTCCTCTGACTTATCCTTTCCTTTCCTTCTTGCGTCAGATTTCTGCAAAAGATGGCTTTCAATCAGCTCCTTGCATAAGGGATTGTCCCATCGGATCAGGGCTTCAATTTCCATTGAGTCCGTCACTTCTGATACGAATCTTTCTTCTTGGCTCCAATCGCTCCAGTTGTACAATGTTTCATACGAAGCTATCCTGTAGCCTTTCCATGTTAGAAATCTTTTGTAAGCATGTTCAATTTGAACAGAGAGAAGGGTCTTATGAATAATGGTGTCAGGGGAGGGACTACGTACAACGTCTGGAGATGCTGTAGCGAGGGATTCCTGTACAGGTATGGGATCCTGTATGGAAGTGGGATTCCTTACAGGGGATGGTGCCTTGAAGGAAGATGGATCCTGTACGGGTGTGGGATCCCGCAGAGGAGAAGTAGCTTTTGGCTCCAAATGGGCAGCCGACTCGCTAAAGTCTTGTTCGTTGGCAGATGTCTCATCATCCGTCCTAGCTGCCAAAGGCTCAGGATCTATTGTCGATACAGTAGTGGACACCTCTTCCACAGGGGTTGGGCCCTAGGGTTGTTCTTCAGTGGGTTGAGCCACGGGGGAAACTTCTTCGGAGGGCTTGGCAGATTTGACTTTAGAAAGCCTCCTAAGTTTCTTCTTGGGCTTCTCACTAGCAATGGGTTTCGTGCTGTGAGATCTTTTTCTCTTCTTTGAAGATTCCACGTCCTGGGACTTCAAAGACTCATCTCGAGGATTTGCGGAAACTGGCATACTTCTAGTTTTCGGGTGGTTGCAGACCATAGTGGTTTGATTATACGCAGTAGGCTTGACTCCTCCTAGGTATATCCTGGAGTTATTCTTCTTAGCATCAGCGGATTGCGACAGTCCGCATTTTGTCAGGATATGGTTTAACATCAAACCAAAAGATTTCTTCTGGGTGGCAGGCTTGCACACCTCCTCTTGCAGGCGCTTCAGGATTATCTGGCACCAATTGACCTTTTCACAGGTCAGAATAGCCACCATCATCCTGAACCTCAGATTGGTACACATTTTGAATGCACCGGTTCGATTCTCAATGATCCTGCAGCAAAAATCATGAAGATACACATAAGGGAGACAAAAAATTTTCTTGTGACATGTGGTCTGAACCATGTCAACAACTTTGGAGCCTGTGAACAATCCATAAAATTTAGTTATTAGCTCTTGAGACCCAAATGTCTCAAGTTGATCCATTGTCAGGCCATCAGTTGGTAGCCTGTAGATATTCTGGAGCAGATCGTTATCAACACAGATCTCAGCTCCTTGGATTGTAGCGGTAATGTCAACAACATGACCTCCTTGGGCCAATGACAAAAAGCGTACGGCGGCGTTGAGGTAAAATTCCTCAACCAGATGAGCATCGTACTTATCAGCGATCTGACTTCTAAGGCGATAGAGGCCTTGTTGACGAAGACGAGTTATGATGTACTCCATGGGTTCTGCGTCGTTGGTTTCAGACAGAATACGTTCAATGACAACAGATCTTGAAAAGATCCGTCCATCGATGATGCTAGCGATTTTCTTGAGAGCGGGAGAAGAAGTTTGTCCAGCCATTTGATGATTTTTCAAGAAAAAGTGCAAGAAAATAACCGAAATATGCAGTAAAATGCAGAAAAGTATGTAGGCTGTTTTTGCTTGAGAACTCTTGAATTTGCAGAAAGCGTAAAGAGTCTCTAATGGCAGATTCAGTCCTTTTATAGTTGGGCGGCGAAATAGGGTTTTGCAGAGTACGAATGGTCAGATTTTAAGAGATGGGAACCGGTTTTTGAAATCAACTGTTAAGATGGACTGAGTGTAACTGGTACGCTAATCCATTAAAATGTTTAAAAATGAGCGGGTCCCACTTCTGACATTTGTGTCACCCTAAATGCCTAAAACGGCGGTTTTAAAACAATATACAATTTAAAACATCGCGGCTTTTGAGATTCAGTTGTCCAGATGTCGTGTAAGGCATTTAATGTACATGACGTTTGAAATAAAAACAGGGCACGTGGACAAAAATCATTTTCAAAAGAAATAATATTATATTATATATATGCTGAATCGAAATCCTATAGTATGTGCTGTTTCCGCATCGATACAGCGTTCCCCTTTAAAAAGGTACATATAGGTTTTAAATTCCATACAAAAACTTGAGGATTAATGCTGTATTCATGGGTCCTACAGTATTCCCCCTTAATTATTGCACACGTCAGCTGTAGGATTCATATGTCTTTGCTCACTATAGTGCTGTATTGACGGTTCTGAGTGTACAAATAATTAACGTTGGATACTGTATTCTTAGGTCTTACAGCGTTCCCCCTCAATTTGTTGAGTAAAAATAGTAAATCACTTACAGGGAGTCTGGCTGTAGCATTCCCAATTCTTGTCTGAGCATGTTGAATCTGGCTGTGTCGAGAGGCTTGGTGAAGATGTCGTCCAGTTGAATGTCTGTATGAACCTTTTCAAGGCGAACATCCTTGTTCTCGACGTGATTCCTTATAAAGTGATGCTTCATGTTGATATGCTTAGTGCGCGAGTGCAGGACAGGATTGTGCGTGATTGCAATTGCACTCGTGCTATCACATATGATTGGAGTCTCTCTGGCATCGATTCCATAATCTAACAATTGTTGCTGAATCCAAAGGATCTGCATACAGCAGCTACCAGCAGCATAGTATTCAGATTCAGCCGTGGAAAGAGAGTTAGCCAATTGCTTCTTACTGAACCAAGAAACGAGTCTAGGTCCAAGAAAGTGACAAGTTCCACTTGTGCTCTTCCTATCTAGCTTGCAGCCTCCGAGAGCCGAGTCGCTGTATCCAACTAAATCGAATCCGCCTTCCTTAGGATATCATAGTCCTGCATCGACTGTTCCTTTAATGTACTTCAAGATTCGTTTAGCTGTATTGAAGTGTGAATCCTTTGGGGCTACTTGATACCTCGCACACACTCCAACAGCAAACTGGATATCGGGCCTGCTAGCCGTTAGGTACAGGAGCGAACCAATGAGCTTCATATAGAGTGATTGGTCAAACGGCTTTCCGGCTTCATCTGCGCTAATTTGCACGGAAGTGCTCATGGGGGTTGGCAAAGATTTGGAAGTGTTCATTCCAAATTTGTTGAGAAGCTCCTTGCTGTATTTTTCTTGGTTGATGAAAATACCTGTAGGCAACTGCTTTACCTGCAAACCTAGAAAATAACTAAGTTCCCCCATCATACTCATTTAAGATTTACTTTGCATGAGATGAGAGAACCTTTGACACAAAGCAAGATTAGTTGAACCAAAAATTATGTCATCCACATAGATTTGCACCATAAGAAGGTCATCACCTTCCTGTATTTTGAACAAGGTCTTGTCCACAGCACCTTTCTCAAATCCGTTGTTAGTTAGATACTTGGACAAGGTTTCGTACCAGGCTCTAGGGGCTTGTTTAAGTCCATACAGTGCTTTCCTTAGCCTGTAAACTAGATCGATACCGTCTGTGTTAGCAAACCCTGGTGGCTGTTCAACATAAACTTCTTCTGCAAGGTCTCCATTCAGGAATACACTCTTGACGTCCATTTGGTATACTATAAAGCTCTTATGGGCGGCAAAGGCTAAAAATATCCTAATGTCTTCTAGTCTTGCTATAGGGGCGAAGGTTTCATCATAGTCTATGCCTTCTTCCTGACTATAGCCTTGTGCGACTAGTCTGGATTTATTCCTTATAATAAGTCCATTTCGATCCTTTTTGTTTCGAAATACCCATTTGGTTCCTATAACCAATTGATGTGTAGGTCTGGGTACAAGATACCATACATTGTTTCTTTCGAAACCGTTAAGCTCTTCTTCCATAGATGTTATCCAATGAGAATTATTAAGAGCGTCTATGGTCGAAACAGGTTCGGACTGGGCTAAGAATACAACGATAGTGCACATATTGAGTCTTCTAAGCTCGGATTGAGATTTCCATTTGGGAAACTGTGATATCTCAGCATCAGATTCTTCTTGTGCACAATGTACATTTCCTTGTGTACTCTATATTCTCCTACGAGTAGAAACACCAGCATTTATGTTTCCAATGATCAGCTCTTGCGGGTGGTCTCTCAACCATCTTCGGTCGGGTTCTAATTCAGGGTCCCGTACTGTATCGAGAGATTCTGTAGATACAGCTTCAGCTTGTACAGCGTCAGCTTCATCCACGTCGATTCTTACAGCTGCGGGATTGATTTCTAAATCAACGACCGGTTTTATGGGAGTTGGAGGATCCAAGATAGATAGATGTTGAATGTTCTCAGTAATATCATCTACTCCTGTAGGGTCATGGTGGGGTTCGTCGAACACTACATGAACTGATTCCTTGATCGTTAGCTTCCTTTTATTAAAGATTCTGAAAGCTTTCCTGACGGAGGAGTATCCTACGAATATTCCTTCATTTGATTTCTCATCAAAGGTTCTAAGTTGGTCCTTACCATTATTCAATACATAACACCTGCATCCAAAAATGTGAAAATATGAAACTAACGGAGTTTTGTTGTTCCATACCTCATATGCCGTTTTGTTGTGGTGCTTGTTGACGATACAGCGGTTTTGAGTGTAGCATGCTGTATTGGTTGCTTCACCCCAGAAATGCTATGGCAATTCGCTTGCGGCAATCATTGTCCTTGTTGCTTCTTTCAACGTCCTATTCTCTCGCTCGGCAACACCATTTTGTTGAGGTGTACGGGCAGCTGAGTATTCGTGCTGTATTTCATTCTCCGAACAGTATTGCTCTATAAAGCAGTTAGTAAATTCTGTACCTCTGTCGGAACGAATGCACACGATACTCAATGCCTTTTCATTTTGCAACTTTCTCAGGAGCTCGGGCAGCTTTGATGTTGTTTCCTTCTTCTTGCTAAGAAAGATCGTCCAAGCATACCTGGAATAATTATCAACAACAACCATGCAGTATTTCTTACCTCCCAAACTTACTGGGTCTACAGGACCGTAGAGATCCATGTGTAGCATTTCCAACACTCTTTGGGTTGAAAGGTAGGATTTGCTCTTCAGGGTTGACTTGATTTGCTTGCCTTTCTGACGTGGTCCGCAGACGCTATCGTTCTTGAATGACACATTTGGCAAACCTCTAACCATTCCCTGTCTTGAGAGCTTGTTGATCGTCTTGAAGTTGACGTGAGACATCCTCTTGTGCCATAACCATCTAAGATCTACGGTGCCTTTGGCAACAAAGCATGGAATTGAGGAGCTCATAGGCTTCCAATCAGCAACATACATGTGACCTGATCTGCTTCCTGTAAGCACAACTTCCTTGGTTTGGATTTTCTTGACTCTACAGCGATCTATATAGAATTTCACCGAAAACTGTTTATCACAGAACTGGCTAATAGTAAGTAGATTGTACTGTAAGCCTTCAACATATGCAACATCGGTGACTTTCAATTTTCCGACAAGTAGGTTTCCTTTCCCTCTTGTTCTTCCTTTAGATTTATCACCGAAACGAACTTTTGGACCGCGACCTTCTACAAAATCTGATAGCTTGCTCCTATCTTTGGTCATGTGCCGAGAGCATCCACTATCAAAGTACCAGGTATCCTCATCTAGAATGTCCTGTAACAACGAAATTAAGTAGATTTAGGTCCCCTTTGATTTTTGGGTTCATGATTGTTAGTTCCTCTAGGTACCCAAGTTTTCCTTACAGCAATTGGTTTACTGTAGGTTATACTCGGTACAGTGTTGCGATATCTATGGGGGGCATATCCGTAGTTGTTATAACCATGATAATTATCATGCATGAAAAATTCAGGGTTATTATTATTAATCCAGTACGAGTGCCGTCTTGGAGGTGGAGCCATTTTCTTAGGCCTAACAGCTTGCCTTCTGGGTCTCCAGTTGGATTCCCAATCGTTGTTGATACCGAGCAGGCATCTGCTATCTCGAGGGATAACGGGGCTCCTGTATCAATACCTCGGCGTCTTTGTCTTGATAAGTCTTGCCGTGCGGGCCTTTGGTAGTTGGATACAGCCTTCCTTCTGAACGGCTGTTGGCGCTGTTGATACGCTCTGGGAGCATGATGTTGAGTGTGCCTCACAGGTTGGAACGGCTTATGATTCCGCTGTCTGGAATAGGATTGCGGGGGCGGAATAGCAGCCTTTGGTTTTCTCGGTACATCAGGTTCCTTCACAGGACTAGGGGAATTATTCGATTCTGGAATGTGTTCCACACTCTTGACGAACACTGTACTAGTTTTCCCTTTGTTTGAACATGAACTATATCCTAAGCCACTTTTATCATGAGCATTTTGCCCAGTGCTCAGTATTTCTTCCATTCTTTTGGACGATTTCTCGAACGATTTCAGAGTGGTCTCAAGTTCAATTTCTCGCTTTTCGAGAGTTGTGATTTTGGCTTGAAGTAGAACTAAATCATTTGTCTTGCTCTCGTTGTGAGTTTTAACCTCACTTAAATCATGAGCAAGTTGATGATTGCTCTCCATGAGGTTTTCAAAATCGACTTTGCTGGTTTCACAGTCAAGAGATATATTTTCATAATTTATCTTCACAAGTCATTTTCATCTTTCAGCTCTAAATTAGTTAATTGAAGCTGTATATTCTCAGTTTTCAATGTCTCATGGGCCTTTTGAATGTTTTTAATTTCATTCATCATGTTTTCAAAAGTATGAGATGCATTTGACTGAATAGCTGAGGTTGAGCTTACCTCATCGTTGCTGTCTTCACCTTCTGGAATGTCTTTGGCCATAAAGCACATATATGCTTTATCATCGAACTCATCGTCAGATGAATCACTTTCAGTGACCACCTGAAGACATTCTGCTGATTTGGATGGTGTGGGGGAGGCTTCTGATTCTCCAATCAGGGCCTTTAGCTTGTCTTTCCAAGCACGTCTTCTTTCATCTCTCTCTTGTTGTTCGGCCTCAGGCAACCTTTGGACTTTAGGATGAGGACATTTATTTGCATAATGCCCTAGTTTCCTGCAATTATAGCATAGGTTAGCATCAACAGATGATGTTTCGGTACTTACCTTGTGGACAGGTTTGGGCCTGTAGGGAGTCTTTCCAGACTGTTTGATGAACTTTTTGAATTTGTGCATGAGAAGCGCCATTTCATCTTGAGACAGGATGTCGTCGTCACTGTCAGCATTCTTGTAACTAGGCTTCGACGAGCTGGGCATGCTGTGTCGACGATTCGATATAGCGGCTAGTGCTGTGACCTTTGAAGGAGATTCTTCAGCTTTCTCTCTTCTGTCAATATCATACTCAAAAGCTTTGAGGTCAGAGAAGAGATCAAAAGTAGATATTTCATTAAGATTGCAAGATACACGCATAGCTGTGGTCTTAATGTCCCATCGGGCTGGGAGAGATCTGAAATTTTTTAAATTCTTCTCCTTTTGGGTATAAATTTTGCCCAACGCTTCAAGTTCACCAACAATACCAGTGAATCTGAGGTCAAGTTCCTCAAGTGTCTCAGTTGGTTTCATTTCGAAATATTCAAATTGCTGAGTCAGTTTTGAAATCTTGTTTTCTTTTGAGAGCTCAGTTCCCTCACAAATCAACTTGAGTTTATCCCAGATTTCTTTGGCTATTTTGCAGCTCTTTACCTTTGAGAACGTGCCTTTGTCAAGAGTGACAAACAACATGTTCTTAGCCACATTGTCAAGGTTGGCTCGCTTTCTTTCATCTGTGGTCCATTGCTCGCGATCCTTTTCGAGCATCTCAGCATGGGCTTGGCCTTCAATCCTTGCGGCCGTGTTTACCTTCATGATCTTGATAGGACCATCCTATATAACAAAAATCATCTCTTCGTGCATTGCTGCAAGATGAGCCTCCATCCTAATTCTCCAATCATCAAATTCGTTAATAGAGAACATAGGCACTTTGTTGATCATAGAGGTATCCATGTGATAATACAGAAATGAAAGAGACTGTTTTGAAAATAAGTGATTTTAGATCTGATTTGGTTAAAAATACGACTGACTCTTTTTAGAATCAACCGCTCCGATACCACTTGTTGGCCACTAAGTATACTGGATACAGTTTGGGAAATAGTTTAAACAACAAACTGTACTGATTTTAAATCTGAGTGCGTAGCGGAAGTCTTAGATACAGTAGGTCGCTGTGGATACAGCAACTAAATGTATAGTGTATACTTAATTAATTAAAGTAATTAAAACAGTAAAAACTGAAGGTAAATAACGCAGTAATTAAAGTGGTTCGAGGTAAACCCCTCTACGTCCACTGGTCCTCCACACAGGAGTAAAAGTTTATTATAATTACTACGTACACAACTACGTAATTATAACAACACACAATCAATATATCGTTCACACAGATATGATATAAAGATCTTAGCTTGAACCGTTCACACAGATTGGTTATGAGCTAATGCTTTGACTTGCTTCTTCACACACAGTTCTGAAGCTTCGTCTTCTTCAATGCAAATCCTTCACACGTAGTTCCAGAGAAGCACGGATTACTCAGTCCACACAGGGATGATCTGGGTTTGTCAAAGTATAGAACGGATGGTGAACAACAACTTTGACTTTAAGAGCTTTCAGCTGATGAATTGTTGTTCAGGATGATGAGCACTGTATATCTCTTTTGATCTGAGTTGCAGTAAGCTTTGGAGATATGTTTTGCTCTAATAATAATTTCGATAGCTTGGGTAACTGATCTCCAGCATCTTGATGTGATATATATAGTCTCTGAAATATATATCCGTTGAGATGTATCCGTTTGAGTGAGATTCCGTTCCAACGGGATTATAACACGATCCGGATTTAGCGGGATTTGAAGATCTGAAGATTGACAGTATTTAAATACTTTATCCTTGAGTATTTAAATACTTCTTTATTCAACGGGACTTGACTTCTGAAGATTCCTTCTTTGTCCTGTTGCGAGCTGTATGGAAGATAACTGTTTTGGTGTTTCGATACAGTTTCCATACTTGTTCTTTATAATACTTCTTTGTTGTACAGAAGGATTCCACTATATGATGATTTCAAGACAGGTCTTCGATACAGGATGATGCCTCAATACTTCGATACAGTTTCCTTTACTGTATGCGTATTGGCATATATTGTTGGAACATTTTGTTCCATACATAAATTAAAAGTGTTTTGATGATTAATGTTGATAAGCAAAACAAAACAACAAAGAGACGAAGCAAAGCATCGAAGGAATCGAAGTACAAAAAGCTGGAAAATCTCAAAGCTAACGTACGTAACAAGGGTATGTTAACGTACGTAATATGGGCAAGCTAACGTACGTAATGGAGGTTGAATAACGTACGTAAAGGAGTTCAAACAAGTGAACGTTGGAGAAGTCAAAGTCAGCAAAGCATCCAACGGATATATGACGTCATCAGTGATGTAATGTTAACGTACGTAACGAAGTCTATGCTAGCGTACGTAACCCAAAATGACGAAACTCACTGGACTGATTTGTGAAGATGCTAACGTACGTAACCAGCCATGGTTAACGTACGTAATGAGGCTTACGTACGTAATGGAGAGCATATAACGTACGTAATGAGCAGTCTGGCAGCTAACGGCTAGTTTGATGATGGAGCCTATAAATACCATCCCTATGGTATTGTTTGAGAACAACAACCTTGAGCAAATTGTCTATACTTGTGATATTATTATACACATTCTTGTTGTTGATATTGAGCTTAATTGTAAGTGTTTGAGTGAGAATTCACGAAAACATACACGAGTGGTAAAAGAAAAGATACGATTGGATTCGGTGTTATTAGGATCAAGGATCCGGCATTGTTAGAATCACAATCGCTATCTAAGTGAGGTTTATCTAGTACCCATAGAAAGCTAGAGAGGTTGATTCCTTGTCCTACGAAAAGGAAAACGGTTTAACTTGCACCGACACAAAGACAAGTGCGAGTGGTTTATCACGGACCAATAGAAGACGTGATTGTAACGGTTATACCTCGACTGATAGAAGAGAGGCGTAGAGGTTTTATCTTGATCCTATTGAAAAAGATACCGAGAGAGGAAGTAGGCTCGTTTATAGCCGAACCTCTATAAATCCTCGTGTCCTTTATTTTCCGCACTCATATTTACGCTTCCGCAAACGGCGCAAATATCCAACCCCGTACCCAACAATTGGTATCGGAGCGATACTCCAATACGCGGCTTAACATCCGAGGAGAAAAGATCCAATGGCGTTTCAATTCTCTCCAGTCGAAGGTCTTGCTCTCAACCGACCACCATTCTTTGATGGCTCAAATTATTTGACGTGGAAGAAGAAGATGTCGATATTCATCCGAGCATACGACATCGAAATTTGGAAGATTATTTGCCTTGGCCCGAAAGTTCCTATCAAATCCGACGGTACGCTCAAATCTTTCGAAGAATACGATGATGCCGATTGGAAAAATGACCATCTAAATTGTAAGGCTACTCAACTCTTATTTTGTGCCTTAAATCCGGAAGAGGTCAATCGAATCTCATCGTGTGAGAGTGCGAAAGAAATATGGAAAATTCTAGAAATCACACACGAAGGGACGACTCAAGTCAAGGAGACAAAGATCAATATGCTTCTCCATGACTACGAGTTATTCATGATGAAAGGTGACGAGTCCATCACCAATATGCTCGACCGATTCTCGGTCATCACTAATGGACTTGCTTCGTTCGGAAAACCATTGTCTAGTAGTGAAAAAGTTAAGAAAATATTACGATCACTACCTAGCGAATGGGACGGCACCGTGACCGCAATTATGGAATCTAAAGATCTCAATACACTCGATTTTAGCGCCCTAGTTGGTTCGCTAATTAATTATGAGATCGTGTTAAAATCACGAAGTGTCAAGCCGAAACCGAAAGAAAAATCGCTAGCCATGAAGGCTAAGATATCGAGAAAGAAGGAAGAAATTCCGGTGGAAGAAAGCGATGAAGAAATGGCATACTATGCCAAAAATATTAATAAATTCCAAACCTTATTAAACCGGAGGAAGAAGGATATCTCGAGCGAAACGAAGAAGTTCGACAACTCTTGTCGACAATGTGGAAAACCAGGCCACTTCGCTAAGCATTGCCGTGTCAAACCCAAGAAGGAGGTTCTCGTGGCTACTTGGAGCGATGAAGATGAAGACGATGATTTCATCAATCAAAATAATCTCGCTCTTATGGCCCGGAGTTCGTTCGACGACAGTGACGTCGAAAGTCAAGTAAGTACATCCTCCCACGATGAAATTTTTGATGCATTTGAGTTATTACATACGGATTTTCAAAATGCATTATCAGAAATCAAATCCCTTAAGTCTAAAATTAAATCTTTGGAAATTGCGAATTCCAAAATTATCGAGAAGGGAAAATTTGTTGAAATCGATCATTCAAAGTGTATTGAAAATGAGAATATTTTGAAGAATGATCTTTTAAAAGTTCAAGATGAACTAAAATCTTTGACAAGAAAATTCTCGTATGGGCAACGATAAATTTGAACAAATGTTATGTGTTCAAAAATATACTTTAAATAAAGAGGGGTTAGGATTCAAACCACGTTCGAAAAACGAATCCGTTAATTTCAAAATACCCCATTGCGAAAAGTGTTTGAAAATTGGGCATCACGTTTCAAATGGTAAAAGCCCGAGACGGACGATAAAAATTAAGAAAATTTGGGTTCCTAAAGGAACAATCGTTTCAAATATCGTCTACGTTTCTAAACAAAAACCAACTATAGGTTGGATCCCCAAAAATTAATGTTTGTATTTTACTCAGGGGGAGTATTTTTTTTAAGGTAAGATATTATTCTCAGGGGGAGTTTTTACCCTTTATGCATTTATTCATAAATTTTATCATGCATATTTTATATTTTGGTATTATTTATTTCAATTGATATTTTATCCACTTTTTGATGAAAACAAAATGGGGGAGAGAAAGGAGGAAAATGGGATTTACCCTGAAAGGGGGAGAATCGAAGGATTTGAAAAATGAAGAGGAGAAGTGAAAAAATGACAGAAAAAGAAAAATGAGGAGACGTCGAAAAGACGATGAAAAATTCGAAAAGTTAAAGGTAAGGAGAAAGAAGGAGTCGAAAAAGTAATGGGAGAAGATTCTAACGAAACGGACAAAGTCGAAAACTTTGGTCTGTAAAGATATACATATATTTGTATTTTTGCAGGAAAATCCCATTGTCGGAGTGTTGTTTTGTAATCATCAAAAAGGGGGAGATTGTTGGAACATTTTGTTCCATACATAAATTAAAAGTGTTTTGATGATTAATGTTGATAAGCAAAACAAAACAACAAAGAGATGAAGCAAAGCATCGAAGGAATCGAAGTACAAAAAGCTGGAAAATCTCAAAGCTAACGTACGTAACAAGGGTATGTTAACGTACGTAATATGGGCAAGCTAACGTACGTAATGGAGGTTGAATAACGTACGTAAAGGAGTTCAAACAAGTGAACGTTGGAGAAGTCAAAGTCAGCAAAGCATCCAACGGATATATGACGTCATCAGTGATGTAATGTTAACGTACGTAACGAAGTCTATGCTAGCGTACGTAACCCAAAATGACGAAACTCACTGGACTGATTTGTGAAGATGCTAACATACGTAACCAGCCATGGTTAACGTACGTAATGAGGCTTACGTACGTAATGGAGAGCATATAACGTACGTAATGAGCGATCGCAGCTAACGGCTAGTTTGATGATGGAGCCTATAAATACCATCCCTATGGTATTGTTTGAGAACAACAACCTTGAGCAAATTGTCTATACTTGTGATATTATTATACACATTCTTGTTGTTGATATTGAGCATAATTGTAAGTGTTTGAGTGAGAATTCACGAAAACATAAACGAGTGGTAAAAGAAAAGATACGATTGGATTCGGTGTTATTAGGATCAAGGATCCGGCATTGTTAGAATCACAGTCGCTATCTAAGTGAGGTTTATCTAGTACCCATAGAAAGCTAGAGAGGTTGATTCCTTGTCCTACGAAAAGGAAAACGGTTTAACTTGGACCGACACAAAGACAAGTGCGAGTGGTTTATCACGGACCAATAGAAGACGTGATTGTAACGGTTATACCTCGACCGATAGAAGAGAGGCGTAGAGGTTTTATCTTGATCCTATTGAAAAAGATACCGAGAGAGGAAGTAGGCTCGTTTATAGCCGAACCTCTATAAATCCTCGTGTCCTTTATTTTCCGCACTCATATTTACGCTTCCGCAAACGGCGCAAATATCCGACCCCGTACCCAACATATATGTCAAAATCTCTTTATCAAATATCATTCGATACGGGGATTGAATATCCCGGCTGTTTCGATACAGGGTTCTTGTTTTCCCAACAATGCAGTTGATGAACAAAGTCTTTATCGAGTATTTGGATAAGTGTGTCGTCGTCTTCATTGACGATATTCTTATTTATTCGAGGAACGAGGAAGAGCATGCCCATCATTTGCGGATAGTGTTAGACATTTTGAGGACGGAGAAACTCTATGCGAAGTTCTCGAAATGTGAGTTCTGGCTGAGGGAAGTGATGTTTTTGGGTCACGTGATTTCAGCCGAGGGAGTTTGTGTGGATCCGCAGAAAATTGAGGCAGTGTTGGATTGGGCACCGCCCACGAATGTGAAGGAGGTCCGTAGTTTCTTGGGTTTGGCTCGCTACTACCGTAGGTTCGTCGAGGGTTTCTCAAAACTAGCTCGGCCACTTACACAGTTGCTCCAGAAATCCAAGAAGTTCGTCTGGAATGACGAGAGGCAGTTGAGTTTTGAGGAACTGAAGAAGCGTTTGACCTCAGCCCCGGTTTTGGCGTTGCCATGTGGCAACGAGGGTTTTGCTGTTTACAGTGATGCTTCGGGTCAGGGTCTTGGGTGCGTATTGATGCAGCACGGCAAAACCATCGCATATGCATCGAGACAGTTGAGGCCGTATGAGCTTAACTACCCTACTCATGATTTGGAGTTAGCGGCAGTTGTTTTTGCGCTCAAGATTTGGCGTCACTACCTTTTCGGCTCTGCATGTCAGATTTTTACCGATCATAAAAGTCTGAAATACATATTTACTCAGCGGGAGTTGAATATGAGGCACAGGAGGTGGTTAGAGATGATTAAGGATTATGACCTCGAAATCCTTTATCATCTGGGCAAGGCGAACGTCGTGGCCGACGCCTTGAGTCGGAAACCGATTGCGTTGCGAACGCTTGAGGTCCTTACGTCTCAGTCTGAGCTTTGGCGGGCTTTGATCGAGTTAGATGTTGAGGTTTTATTGCCTGGGGCTGTCGGGCAACTTTGTGCTTTAAAGATTTCGTCGTCTTTGATCGATGAAATTAAGCTGAAGCAATTAGAGGATCCGATGATTACTCAAATCCGAGAGAACGTTCTTAAGGGAAAGCCTCCTGGGTTTGTGATTCATGAGGATGGTGTTTTGCGATTCCAGAATCGGCTTTGTGTACCGAATGACTCAGAGCTAAAACAGAGTACTTTGCGTGAGGTCCATGCTACAGTAAGATGTACAAGGACCTGAGGAGGAATTTCTGGTGGAATGATATGAAGGAAGAGGTCGCGCAGTTTGTAGCGAGATGTTTGACTTGTCAGTAGGTCAAAATCGAGCATCAGCGACCGGCTGGGTTACTGCAATCACTTCCCATTCCGGAATGGAAATGGGAAGATATATCGATGGATTTCGTTACAAGTTTTCCGAGATCGAGGTCGGTCATGAATATGGTTTGGGTGATTGTTGATCTTCTGACCAAATCGGCACATTTTCTAGGCATCAAGGACACTCGTGGCTCGGAGAAGTTAGCACATGTGTTTATCGCGCAGATTGTGAGGCTTCACGGTACTCCGAAGTCTATTGTTTCGGATCGTGATGGCCGTTTTGTATCGCACTTTTGGCAGGCGGTGCATAAGGCGTTGGGTACTTGTTTACGTTTGAGTACCTCTTTTCATCCCCAGTCAGATGGACAGTCGGAACGCACTATCCAGACATTCGAGGATATGTTGCGTACTTGTGCTCTCGATTGGAGTAGTGACTGGGAGGAGCATTTGCCATTAATCGAATTCATGTACAACAATAGTTGGCATGCGTCGATTCGGATGGCACCGTATGAGGCGATCTACGGGCGGCGTTTTCGATCGCCGATTTGTTGGAATGAGGCGTCCGATTTGGTCGGGACCGAACCGGATGTCGTTTTAGAGACGAGGTGGAAGATAGAATTAATTCGAGAACGGATGTTGACTGCCCAGAGTCGACAGAAGTCATATGCCGATGTCCGTCGTCGACCTTTAGAATTCGAGGTGGGAGACCACGTTTTGATGAAGGTGTCGCCGATGAGAGGAGTTTTCCGTTTCGGGAAGAAGGGGAAGTTGAGTCCGAGATTTATTGGACCCTTTAGCATACCGTTTGGCGTTACCGCCGGCCTTGTGTCATGTTCATAGCGTTTTTCATGGGTCCCAGCTGAGGAAATATGTCCCAGATCCTAGTCACGTCATCGATTATGGTGATATTGACGTCGCCGAGGATATTACTTTTTAGGAGCGTCCTTTGAAGATTTTAGAGCATCGGGAGAAACGACTGAGGCATAAGACCATCCCTTTGGTCAAGGTGCAGTGGTCGAGACACGGTGTCGAGGAGGCAACTTGGGAAACCGAGGATAGCATGCGTGCTAGGTACCCTGAGTTGTTTGTTTCTTAAGTTTCGGGACGAAACTTGTTTTTAGAGGGGTAGAATGTAATATCCGCATTTTTCCTTCCCCTTGTATTTTCTTTTCCAGTGTATTTCTCGGTCGTAGTGACCCTCATGTACCTTACAATGTATCTTTCCCGTCATCTATTGATCTGATTCTCCTTATTGTTGTGCGGAACCGCTGTTTCAGGGTTGCCGTGGATCCATTCTATGTTTTGATGCGTCTTGAGATGTTCCGTCTGATGTTTCGTTTATATTCCAGTGTTTTGGACCGTTTATATTTCGTACCTAGCGCACGCTATCTTTTCTGCATAGCGCACGCTAGATGTCCCTTAGTAGCGCACGCTACGACTGCTTCGTAGCGCGCGCTAGAGAGCAAGACCTGGGAGTGGCAGTGCTATTTTACAGCCTTCTGGACTGGCGTATTAGCATACGCTACGTAGACTAGCGCACGCTAATGTCGGGAGGCTAGCGCACGCTGAGATACCCAGTAGCGTGCGCTAGCGTGAATGTCCAGTACTGGACAGTTTACTACTGAACTCGGTCAGGTGCCTGGTAGCGCACGCTAATGGGTCAGGTGAGTAGTGGGCAGTTAACTTTTGGACTCGGCTGATGTCCAGGTAGCGCACGCTATTGGTCGATAGCGCGCGCTACCCAGAGGTTATTAGCGCACGCTACGTTTCGAGTAGCGCACGCTAATGGTCAGAAATCTGGCTACTGGACTGGGACACTAACTGTATGGCCTGGAGTTTTATTCCGTTAGCGCACGCTAACCTTGAGGATTCGCGCGCGCTAACACTCCCTGGCAATATAAACCAGGGTGTTGACCGAGATGAACACAATTTCTCATTTCTTCCTCCTCTCCGCGGCTAAGGCGATTCCGGGCGATTTTCATGGCGATCTCATCATCCAATCATCTTATCCAACATCTTCCTTGAGTTCTTGGTGTATTATAACAAGATCAACGCGAATCTTTCATCCTAATCCAAGGTAAAATCTCTTAGAACCCTACTTTTAGATAAATTGGGGGTTTTGGGATTTTTGTCCGATTCGTTCCGTTTTTGTGGGTGGATTCATGATGTATATGGTTAATCTTGTCAATATCATTAGTTTTCCTACGGATTCATGGTATATTTTCATGGTTTTGCGAAATCGAGAGGGTTTGGTTGTGGTCAGCCCTCATTGCTCTTTTTGTACGGATATACATGAATCGTAGGCGGGTTTGCGGGTGTATTCCATTTCCGTATTTGTCTAGAGTTGGTTGTGATTATGTTCTTTGAATCGTTAGGTTCGGTTCCGTTGATTTCTAGCGTTCGTCGGTGATTATCCTTTCCTTTCGTTGCGTCATCAATTATTCAAGGCAAGTAATTCTTGGAAACCTTTATGCTTAACGTGAAATGGTAATGTATATTGTGTGTGCTTTACTCACCTCGGGAGGGTCCGACGGGGCCTCAAGGGAATCTATGGCTTCGTTCTGGATTCATGAGTTTGATTCGCTAGCCAGCTCGGGAGGGTCCTTAGAGGCCTCGAGTGGGATTCGTGGCTTCGTCCCGGTCCTAAGTGACGTGTGGTGCTTTATTTGTTTTATGAATGTGGCCAGCTCGGGAGGGTCCTTAGAGGCCTCGAGTGGGATTCGTGGATTCGTCCCGGTCCTAGGCAAATTGATTGTGACTGTTTGTTACCGAAAAAGACATGTCTGGTTTTGTTTTTTTTTTTAAAATGATATTGGTGCATGTACTATGAAATGTGTAAGCGATTGGTTTGCCTTGATTACTTGTACTAGCGTAATTGCTAACCCCTTTGGGGACCGGTTTTGGGGAAATTCTTGTTATGAATTTCAGGTTATGATTATCCGGACGAGCGAGCACCGGGACAGTACGAGGATGTTGGTCAGGGTCGTTGACATGTGCATTTGGGTCTTCTTATTTCTTTTGTTCATTTAGATATGGTTGTTTCCATAGTTATAAACTTATAGATTGTACTCGCGAGTACTTAGGCTTTTCATTTCAAAATCCGTATTGTATTACTTTAAATTGTTACATTGTCGGATGATGCTTATTTCGTCGGTTGCTCCGGGCGTATCCTTATATGTCATATTGTTTAAATGTGTGTCTTCGCTAACCGAGATGGTTAGTCGAGTGGTATTTTCCTATTGTAGCCTAGTGGGTCCCATGTAGGGGTCCACGGTGCTGTAATATACTTCAAATATCTCGGGGTGTTACATTAACAACAAAGAAAAAGTTGTATTTATAACAATAGTTAATAATGTAATACTTAAAAATAACTCTTATACTTCCCCGGCAACGGCGCCAAAAACTTGACACGTCTTTTGTGTAACTATCGTAAGTGCACGATATCGTATCAAGTAGTAAGTGGACTTTTTGAGTCCGGTTTATCGATCCCACGAGGAAGTTAGGTTATATATTGAATTTTACAATATTTATCTATTTTTTATAGAGATTTAAATGAGTGAAACACACAATTTAAGAGTTTGGTTTGACAATTGCAAGGAAAATGCAATAATAGTTCTAAAATTAAAGGAAATGAAAGATTGCACTAATAATAGATTAATAAAAGGGTAAAATGAAATAGTTGGGATTACAAACTTAGTTCATCATTAGTTATAGAAGATGTATAGGAGATCATAATATGAATTTACTTATTATGTTGTGTAGATTCGATTTTCCTTAAAAAGATGATTGCTCTTTCGAATGTCAAAACGCCCCTTATGTACTGAATCAATCCACTATATTTCTATGTTGATTGGCTTCAATACATAGCATTAGGTTTTATGAAAATAACTCAAAGAATCATCTGATCTAATCAAACATATTTTCTTTCGAAACATATGAAGACCATAAATATCATCATTTCTTGGCCAAATAAATAAAGATTGGTAAAATAATGAAAATCACACACAATAATAAGTAATCCATAATAGATCTTTATACAAACTTAAATAACATGACAAACTTTGTTTATAATCCCAACTTAGGATAACTTAGCCCATGAAGGGTTTATTTAATATATTACAAGCTTGAGTGGTCATTATTAGTTGAAAAAGGGAAAGAATGATCCTAACTCCCTTAGTAGATAAAGGAGAAAGAAGCAATAAACTCCCTCAACAACATAAGCTAAACCACTATTACAGAAATCACTTAAGAACACAAGTGTGTTCTTCACACAAAGAAAAAGTATTACAAAATGAGAAAATAATAAGATGAATGATGCTTAATGATAGATATAAGGGGTCTATTTATACACCTAAAGTCATCTAATAGCTCCAAAACCCTAGCATTATTACATTAGATCGGATCAATGCCAGCCATCCCCTCAATAATAGACCAAAAGTATAAAAAATTAGACAATGATCAATAATCTGTTACGGCCATAACATTGCTTATGGCCGTAACTTTCAGATGTTACGGCTGTAACATTGCTTCAGCTTTTTTACACTGGTTGCTTTGTGAGTTACGTTTTCAGCCCAGAATTTCTTGGACTTTGCGTTTTTGCCCCAAATCTTCTTCGGATGATAACAAAACTCCAGCATTATTACATTAGATCGGATCAATGCCAGCTATCCCCTCAATAATAGACCAAAAGTATAAAAAATTAGACAATGATCAATAATCTGTTACGGCCGTAACGTTCAGATGTTACGGCCGTAACATTACTTCGGCTTTTTGTACACTGGTTGCTTTGTGTGTTACATTTTCAGCCCAGAAATTCCTGGACTTTGCGTTTTTGCCCCAAATCTTCTTCGGATGATAACTTTTGATATATAATTCTGATTTTGAATCTGAAAAGACTGCCGAACTCGTCTCGGAAAGCCCTACAACATGAATACATAAAAATTCAACAAAGAGAATATTTTATACACATGTTATTTCTTGAGTAAATCGGTAATTCAATCCGATTAAGACTAAATTTACATCTTCATCCTATAAAAATAAAATTATTAAAAATTAATTAATTCAAAGCAAAAACGAGTAGACTAGCTCATAATTATGGGTGAAATATATCAATACTAATCACGGATAAGTGTATAAAACTGACGCTTATCATTTATCATGTTGATGATATTCCTAGTTGTGGTTGGCCTTTGGTTAGTCGTATTGGAGTTTATTATGTCGACGATATTCTCGGTTGACGAATTGGTTGATCATTGTTATTGATCGTATGAGCATATGGACTGTACGTCGATGTTTCGGGACTTGTTATTATTGTTTTGTGGTAGTTGATCTACAGATATATTGTGTGTTATTGGTTTTTATCCAGATTGAGATTTGACGTTGCAATCCGACGGACAGGATTTGGCACGGATGGTTCATTACACACTTATGACTTATGATGATGTTTTGATGATTCTTGGTATTGTTTGAATACTGCACAGATGATTGTAGTTGAGTTCATTTCGTCATTTGAGAATGCGAAATGTGGATTATGGTAAGGATTGATTTAGTATGGATTGTATATGGGGTGGTAAGGTTATGACATTAAGATTATATTGGTAGTATTATTACTTTGTTATTACATTGGTATGTAATTATTTATGATGATGTGATCGACATCATTGTTGAGTATTGTGGCTGACCCCGTCGTGGGCTTTATTTTTAGGTACTCGGAGATCGAGCTAGTAGCGGTCGTGAAGGGATGAGCTTCTCGGATGATACTGGCTGTGGCATGTATTTAGAGAATTGAGTATTTTTTTTCTGGTTGTTTTATTTCCGCTGCAAAATTATATTTTGAACTTTTTTTTATCCGCTGCGTGTGTATTTCAAAATGACTTTCCGGTATTTTTACCAAATCATGTATAACTTTAAAATGGCCTTTTTGGGTATTTCGTAAATTTGGGTCATTTTGTTAAACCATTTTTCCCTAAACTATTTTATCGGTACGTATAAGGGGTGGCCTAACGTACATTTGGAAACTATTCAGTTTTGGCGTCTTCACCTTGTACTTTTAACTGGTATTTTATGACGGTATTAGAGAACTATATTTTGAAAAATGTTTGAGTATTTAAAATATTACCGTCTTTGCCTCTTTGGCGTGTTTGAAACGTTTGCGAAAATGAGTTTTAGCCTGGTGGGTTCCGGCGCGGGGCCCGCGGCACTGTAATATTCCCGGATGATTTTGGGGGTGTTACAGAAGATGGTATCGGAGCTTTGGGTTTTGTGAAACCCGGGCATGTGTGTTATGTGGCTCTACCGGAGCGGTAGTAGCGTGGCTTTTGAAAATGATTTTCTGACCTTTAAGTCAAACCGATTTTTTTTTGAGGTTCCAAATTTTTTTGAGATATTTTCAAATTGCTATTTGTGATATTGTTGTGTGTTGGTATTGATTTGAGACTTTGTATGGGAGTCGTGTGCTAGTATCACGGGAGATCATCGGCTTCACGCACCTGTAAGTATACTATTTTGGTTATTCGCTTGTGGCGACGATTGATTGCTTTCGTGATGAGTTTGGAAATTTTGGTTGATGTGTTGGGTGTGACAGGTTTGCAAGTTTCGAGGACGAAACTTATTTTAAGGGGGGTAGTATGTAATATTTGGATTTTCAGTATAAAATTTTCGCGTTATTTTATTTTAGATATACTGCATAGCTTGGTGTCTATACAGTATGGATAAAATAATTTGAAGACTGAGACAACTGTATTTGTATAATTGTCGTACTTGGTCGGCAATTGCATTTGAGGATATCGTGTATTAGATGTATCGTATGAGAATATTTTTAGGACGAGTATATGTATTCAGTTTGTGTGTATACGTATCCAATATGACGAGACGGACAGGAACAGTTGGATTTGGATAAGTGCAGAAACCATTATGTACGCTAAGCTTAGGGGCCTACGTACGCCAAGCTGGTAAGCATAACGTACGTTATGTATCATGCATTATGTACGTTATAAGAGGAATCAGATATGATCCTGGCTGTGGTCGACAGTGGGCCCGTGGTCGGCAGCTTTCGGCGCGGATGTGGACAGGTGAGTCAACAGATGGATTAATGTACGTTATGTAGATGGTGTTACGTACGTTAAGAGTATGAAGATTACGTATGTTATACCTATTGTGTTACGTACGTAATGGTGTCAGTTGATAAGGGCAGTAGTTTCTGAATTGAGAATAACGTACGCTATTCTTAGATGATTACGTTATATCGGTTGTTGATTATTATCAAATGTGTGTTAATCGATTATTGCAATAGGTTGTGATAATTGATCGGTGATTATGACCGTTGTGTTGTGGTTGAGGTCGAAGAGTTCGTAGATTGCTTTTGGTCAGGGCTGAGGAATTCGTAGACAGAGGCAATGGATTTGGTAACGGCTTCATTGTATCGGTATCGAGGCAAGTTATACTTGTTCAGTTTATAATATTTAATGAATGGTTTCACTTTCATTTAAATTATAATTCAATTAGCAATGATATTATAAATGTAAATTGTCGGGATGATGGTTTGTATATTGTGCTCTAATTTGAATTAAATCATAATGTATATGATTTAATTGTGTTTGATTGAAGACGGAGATGTGAGTTATCTTTTCTCTGCGATATGGAATGTCGGACATCGATGATGGTTTACCGTGTCTACATTGATGTTAGGACGGTGGTTTATTGATATTAATGGACTGTACCTCAATCGATATTATTCGAATAACTCTGCCTTCGTTCAGGGTTGTTTGTTCATTGAAAGGATATTGTCTTAGGCTTTGAGGTAATGTAAGTATTATTAAGTTATAAGGATAATTATTCTGGTGAATTGTTGTATATGTTTTATGTTGATGTTTCATATAATGCGATTCATATTGATTGTTTCGTTGAGGGATGTTGATCCCAGGACTGTTGTATTCAGATCATTGATCGTGTTGATCATTCATCGGGGGATAATGATTCTAGGATTGTTGTTTTGGATATTTATTGGTCGTTGTCATGTTGCATCGTGACATATCTGGAGTCATATCTGCGTGCTGATTGGTTATTGTGTAGGAATTTAGCCAGGCACATATGGTCATGTGTTGATATTTCCACATTGGACCATGCACACGAGATGTAGTTCGTGAAGCTAATTAGGTACATGTCCCACGTATATCCTAGATTCTGTATACGGGGTGGACATGTGCATAGACACATTTCGCGATCGGGTGCACTGTGACATCCATCCTTGATCCATATTGATTGGTCATGCATCCTCTATTTATGGTTGGGTATGTTCGACGGTTTGCGACTGGTTGCTCATACACCCGAGGGGTATATTTGACAGTCGGGGTTATTTCTTTGAGATCCATTATATTTGATCTTGTTTGGAGTTTATCATGTTGATGGTATTCTCGGTCATTGTTAATCCTTTTTTATCATGTTGGAGTTTATCATGTTGATGATATTCCTAGTTGTAGTTGGCCTTTGGTTGGTCGTATTGGATTTTATCATGTTATTATTGTTTTTTGGTAGTTCATCTACATATATATTGTGTGTTATTGGGTTTTATCCAGATTGAGATTTGACGGTGCAATATGACGGACAGGATTTGGCACGGATGGTTCATTCCACACTTATGACTTATGATGATGTTTTGATGATTCTTGGTATTGTTTGAATACAGTACAGATAGTTGTAGTTGAGTTCATTTCATCATTTGAGAAAGCGAAATGTGTATTATGGTAAGGATTGATTTGGTATGGATTGTATATGGTGTGGTAAGGTTATGACGGTAAGATTACATTGGTAGTATTCTTACTTTATTATTACATTGGTATGTAATTGTTTATGATGATGTGATCGATATCATTGTTGAGTATTGTGGCTGACCCCATCGTGGGCTTTATTTTTAGGTACTCGGAAATCGAGCTAGTAGCGGTCGTGAAGGGATAAGCTTCCTGGGTGATACTAGCGGTCGTTCAAACCCTTTTCCCCTAAACTATTTTATCGGCACGTATAAGGGGTGGCCTAACGTACATTTGGAAACTATTCAGTTTTGGCGTCTTCGCCTTGTACTTTCAACTGGTATTTTATGACGGTATTTGAGAACATCAGCATAGGATTTCTGTTGACTCTTAGCAGTCAACATACTCTTCCGAATCAATTCCACCTTCTTCCTCGTCTCTAACGCGATATCCGGTTCGGTCCCGACCAAATCGGATGCCTCGTTCCAACAAAACAGCGATCGACAACATTGCCCATAAAGCACCTCATACGATGCCCATAAAGCGCCCCATAATGTCTGGATAGTGCGCTCCGACTGCCCATCCGTCTAAGGATGAAAAGAAGTACTCAGATGCAAATGAGTACCCAACGCCTTATGTACCACCTACCAAAAGTGCGATACAAAACGGCCATCACGATCCGAAACAATGGACTTCGGAGTACCGTGAAGCCTCACAACATGCGCGATAAACACACGAGCCAACTTTTCCGGACCCCAAGTATCCTTGATGCCTAGAAAATGTGCCAAATTGGTCAGACGATCCACAATCACGCAAACCATATTCATACCAGAATTCGATCTCAGCAAGCTCGTGATAAAATCCATCGAAATATCTTCCCATTTCCATTCCAGAACGGGAAGCAACTGCAATAACCCAGCTGGTGGCTGATGCTCGATTTTGACCTGCTGACAAGTCAAACATCTCACTACAAACTGTGCGACCTCCTCTTTCATATCGTTCCACCAAAAGTTCCTCCTTAGGTCCTTGTACATCTTACTCGAACCAGGATGAACTGAGTAAGGCGTAGCATGGGCCTCACGCAAAATACTCTGCCTCAATTCCAAATCGTTTGGTACACAAAGCCGACTCTGGAATTTCAACACACCATCCTCATGAATCACAAACCCAGGAGACTTCCCCTTGAGTACATTCTCTCGGATTTGAGTAATCATCGGATCCTCCAGCTGCTTCAGTTTAATTTCGTCGATCAGTGACGACGAAATCTCCGAAGCACAAAGTTGCCCGACAGCTCCTGGCAACAAAATCTCAACACCCAACTCAATCAAATCACGCTGAAGCTCAGATTGGGATGTAAGTATCTCAAGCATCCGCAATAAAACCGGTTTCCAACTCAAGGAGTCTGCTACGATGTTCGCCTTGCCCGGATGATAAAGGATCTCGAGGTCATAATCTTTAATCAACTCCAACCACCTTCTCTGCCTCATATTAAACTCCCGCTGAGTAAATATGTTCTTCAGACTTTTATGATCGGTAAAAATCTGACATGCAGAGCCAAAAAGATAATGATGCCAAATCTTGAGCGCAAAGACAACTGCTGCTAACTCCAAATCGTGAGTAGGGTAGTTGAGCTCGTACGGCCTCAAATGCCTCGACGCATACACAATAGTCGTGCCCTGCTGCATCAATACGCACCCAAGGCCCTGACCCAAAGCATCACTATAAACAGCAAAACCCTCGTTGCCACACGACAATGCTAGAATCAGGGCTGAAGTCAAACGCCTCCTCAGCTCCTCAAAACTCGACTGTCTTTCGTCATTCCAGATGAACTTCTCAGATTTCTGAAGCAACTGTGTAAGTGGACGAGACAACTTTGAGAACCCCTCGATGAACCTACGATAGTAGCTAAGCCAAACCCAAGAAACTATGGACCGTTTTCACATTCTTAGGTGGTGCCCAATCCAATAGTGCCTCAATCTTCTGTGGATCCACATGGACCCCCTCGGCTGAGATCACTTGACCCAGAAACATCACCTCCTTCAGCCAGAACTCACATTTTGAGAACTTCGCAGAATGTCGCTTGGTCCTCAAAATGTCTAACACCACATGCAGATGATGCACATGCTTCTCCTCATTCTTCGAATAGATAAGGATATCGTCAATGAAGACGACGACACACTTATCCAAAATACTATATGAAAACTTTATTCATCAACTGCATGAACACTGTCGCCGCGTTGGTTAGCCCAAAGGGCATAACCACAAACTCATCCCTCATCAATCCTCGGCAAGGGATACTTGTTCTCAATGGTCACCTTGTTTAGCTTGCGGTAGTCGATGCATAAACGTAGTGAACCATCCTTCTTCCGCACAAACAGAACCGGTGTGCCCCAAGGCGAAGCGCTCGGTCGAATATACCCTGACTCAAGAAGCTCACTCAACTGCTTCTTCAACTAAGCCATCTCTAAAGGTGCCATGTGATACGGCGCCTTTGAAATCGGAGCGGCACCTGGCTCTAACTCGATAGCAAACTCAACCTCATGGTCTGGTGGCAAACCTGTTAACTCGTCAAGAAAGACATCAGGGAATTCACTGATGACTGGAATCGATGAAAAGTCGACCCCACCCTCCTCCGCCTTCAAGGCATAACACCAATAACCAGTGTACCCCTTCCGCAGGAGTCTTATCGCCTTCAAGGCGTTAATCAAAAACTTTTGGTTCCCCCTCTTTCGCCCCACTAAAGAGTGCTCGGTGTCATCGTCGGCTAACATGGTGATGATTCGCGTGCGGTAGTTTATGATCGCACCATGCCGATTGAGACAATCATCCCAGAGAATCAATTCCTCACCCTCAATACCCACAACAATAAGCTTAGAGAGCCAAGCCCTCTCACAAATAGTCACAGAACAATCTAGGATCTCTCGATCACCAACGATCCTATCACCGCTAGGAAGTTTAACGATGAAAGGCTCACACAGCGGTAAACAGTCAAGAGCCAAACGACGCACACATTCCAAAGAGATGAACGAATGCGTAGCACCAGAATTTAAAAGCACACTGACAGGATGAGAATGAATATGAATTATACCTGTCGCCACTGTACCTGACGTCCATCTTGAGTTTTATTGATTGGTCGTTCACAGTCCATGTATAATTGGATCTGTTCGATATTCGGATCATCTTTGAAATCCCATATATATGATTTGTATATGGTTGACGATTTTATTCTCTCGTGTATTTATCGCCGTTGAACCTTTACTAATCTCGTTCGGAGTTACCATATCGATGGTCAACTTATTGATATCGATCCTTTATAAATATCGTTTGGAGTTCACCCTGTCATTGGTAATCTCGTTCGTTATTGATCCTTATTGATTCCATTTGGGAGTTGTCTCACCGTTGGTATTCTTGGTTATTAGTCCTTGATTGATGTTATTGGAGTTTACCGTGTCGTCGGTATTCTCAGTTGTTGATCCCTTATTATCCCTATTGGAGTATTCCGTGTCGTCAGAATTCTCGGTTGTCGATTCCTTATTGTTGTTGTTGGAGTATATCGTATCGTTGGTACTCCCGGTCGTTGGTCCTTATTGATCTTGCTAGAGTTTACTATGTCGTCAATATTCTCAGTTGTTGACCCTTTATTGATCTTATTGGGGTTTATCGTACCGTTGGTATTTCTCGTGGTCGACTCTTTTGATCTTGTTAGAGTTTACCGTGTCGTCGGTATTCTCGGTTGTTGATTCTTCGTTGATCCTTACCATGTCGTCGGTATTCTCGGTTGTCGACCTTTTATTGATCTTGTTGGGATTTGCCGTATTGTCGGTATTCTCGGTTATTGATTATGTCATTGATCTTGTTGGAGTTACCACATCATGGTATTCTCGTTCGTGGTTGATCCTTTGTCGATCTTGTGTGGAAATATCATGTCATTGATAATTCCGTTGTGATGCATTGATTGTTTATCATTATTGATTGTGTGAGCATTCATTCTTTGTATTGATATCCGGGACTTGCTATTGTCTCGGCACAGTTGGATTACAGGTGTGCCATGTGATATCGGTTTTATCAGGATTGGGATCCGATTGTGCGACCTAGCCGACAGAGTTAGTCTTGGCCAGATCATTCTATAATTGAGATATGATAAGTTTGGGAATTTTGGTATCGTTTCGGATACAATACAGGTGGTTACTATTGAATTCATTCATCACTTAAGGACACGAGGCGTGGGTCACGGTAAGAATTGATTTGTTATGGATTGTGACAGGTTGGTAAGGCTACTTCGGTAAGAGTACGTGAGGAATGTTCTTACTCTGTAGATTACAATGATATGTATTGTTTTTGTGATGTGATCGTTATCATTTTTGAGTATTATGGCTGACCCCGTCGTGGGCTTTATCTTTTAGGTACTTGGAGTTCGAGCTAGTAGCGGTCGTGAAGGGATGAGCTTTCCGGTAATACTGGCTATGGCGTGATTGTTCGGATTATGTATTCTTTTCTGGTTTTATAATTCCGCTGCAAATGTATTTAATTGTGTTTTATCCGCTGCGTGTGTATATTTTAAAATGGCTTTCGGTATTCTTTGAACTGTGTTTTATCCGCTGTGTGTTTATGTTTCTAAATGGCTTTCGGTATTCTTTGAACTGTGTTTTATCCGCTGTGTGTGTATATTCCTAAATGGCTTTTGATATTCTTTGAACTGTGATTTTATCCACTGCGTGTGTGTATTTTCAAAGGGCCTTTTGGCATTTTTAAACGTTTGCGAAAATGATTTTAGCCTTGTGGGTTCCAATATGGGGCCCACGGCGCTGTAATATTCCCGGTCGGTTTTGGGGGTGTTGCAGAAGATGGTATCGGAGCTTGGGTTTCGTAAAACCCGGGCGTCTGTGTTATGTGGCTCTACCGGTGCGGTAGTAGCGTGATTTTTGAAAATGATTTTCTGACTTTTGTGTCAAACCGATTTTGGAGGTTTCAAAATTTTTGAAATATTTTCAAATTGCTGTATTTGTGATGCCGGTGTATTGTTAGTGTGTTGAGACTTTGTATGGGAGTCGTATGCTGGTATCACGGAAGATCATCGACTTAACGGACCTGTAAGTATGTTCTTTCAGTTATTTAAGTTTTGATGATGATTATTTGAGTATGGTGTCGTGATTTTGAGATATTTCAGGATTGAGATACTGATTATGACAGGTGTTGAGTTTCGAGGACGAAACTTATTTAAGTGGGTATATATGTAATATCCTAGAATTTCACTATGAATTTTTCGCATTATTTTATTTGAGTTGTACTGTACAGAGTGGGATCGATACAGTTTGGATAAATAATTTTGGAAACCATGACAGTCGTGCCAGTATGTCCATCGAGGTTATTTTGATTCTAGGATATTACAAGCTTGGTGTGTTTTCGATGTCGGATATACCGTATTTGTATGATTTCCGTACTTGGTCGACAGTTGTAATTGAGGATATCGTGCATCAGACGTACCGTATGAGAATATTTTTGGGATTTCGTATATGTGTTAAGTATGTCGTATGTTCATATTTGTTATGACGAGACATTGGACAGGAAATTCTGGAAATGGCTAAGTATGGATCTGTTAACGTACGTTAAGACCTTGAGATAACGTACGCTAAGTGGTACGTGTTACGTACGTTATGCATAAGGTATTACGTACGTAACAAGAGGAATGGGACAGTTGGGCCCGATGTCGGAAGCTTTCGGCGCGGATGTGGACAGGTGAGTCAACGGATGGAGTTACGTTCGTTATACAGGGTGTATTACGTACGTAATATGAGTATAATACTATAGCAAGTCAACGTACGTATTACGTACGCAACGAAATAAGTGTTACGTACGTTACGGGGCGGCTGGCCGAGTCGTGGCCGAGAGGACCTGTATTTTCGAGAAATCCATTACGTACGTAACCCGTACCATATAAAGTACGTAATATACCAGTTGACAAGCTACAGTACAATGGTCATGTTACGTACGTAACACGTCCTGTATAACGTACGTAACACGTACGTTGACTCACCTGTCAACATCCTCCGCCGAAAGTTGCCGACACAGGGTCCCACCTGCCGACCATGACTCAATCGTATCATTACCATGTTACGTACGTAATATCTGAGCCATAACGTACGTAACTCTTGTGATTTAGCGTACGTAAGTCTTCAACTTTAGCGTATGCTAAGTATTCTATACTTAGCCAATTTCAACTGTTACCGCCTGTCTCGACATACCAAATACGAACATACAGCACAATCAATACATATACCCATTTCAATAACATTATCAAACGTTCGCAACGTCCTCAAGCAAGATTAACCATCCACGATATCCAATATATAAACGAAAAATATATCCGAAAAATCGGGGTATTACACTCTATCCCCCTTAAAAATAAGTTTCGTCCTCGAAACTTGCAATCACTCGCACAAACAACATTTCAACGGAAAATCCAAAACCACCAAGATAACCAAGAATTATCGAATAATCCGAGCAACATAGTTACAGGTCAGTGAAGACGAAGATCTCCCTTGATACTAGCATATGACACCATTTCAAAAATCTGGACACAACAAGAATTCCAAAACAGGAATAATCACAATTTGAAAACGATTGGTCTCCGCGAAGGCCACAACAAGTTTAGAGCACTGTCGAGTTTTGTGGGATCTGTGACATTGTCTCCTCACCTAAAGCGCATGAGCCGCTCCTTGTCACATGCACGTATCACCGGCGTTCCACTCCACATCGAAAGCCGCACATTACACGTGCCTCGCACTGGCGTTCACTTCCCGATTGGAACCGCACATTGCACATGACCACGGCACCGGTGTTCACTCCCTGCCTCGTCGGTCTCGGGAACACCAACAATCCCCAAACCCACACATCACCACGACAGTACTCAAAAATCACACAAAACCAAAACAATACAGTTCAAAATAGCCAGAAATCCAGCTACACAAAAATCACGCAACTACCACACTGGTAGAGCCACATAACACACATGCCCGGTTATCACAAAACCATGGGTTCCGATACCATATTTGTAACACCCCCAGATCCAACCGGGAGTATTACATGCCGTGGGCCCCGCGCCGGAACCCACCAGGCTAAAAACCAATTACAAGAATGACAAAAAGGCCGATGAGGGTAGTATTTTCCAAAACTCACAAAATCATTTGAAAACACCCAACTACAGTCAAGACGATCAAGGTCAAAAACTCGGTTAAGGGAATCGGTTTTCGAAATCAAACTCAGTCGGCAAAAATCCGAAAGCCATTTGAAAGAACTCACGCAGCGGGTAGAAATACAGTCCAAGATACATATACATCAATAATTAATACACAGACAAAATACACGATTCCCCAACAATATGCCATAGCCAGTATCGTTTGGAATCCTCGTCTCACGACCGCTACCATCAAAATCCTCAATACCTGAAAAACAAGTCCCACAACGGGGTCAGCAATAATGCCCGATAAATAACTGCAAGTACATAAACATAAATATTCAAATGCCATGCATCATGAGAATAATAACCTCAATGATAACCTTACCACTTCCGGTAATCCAACGATTCTCATCAAAATCCCAATATCACGATAATACCACATAATACCTCAATACCAAATACTTTCCCGTACACAATCTTCTATGTACGATTACCATAAAACATACCTCTATCCGGACATCCTTCCGAAATGCATACCACAGACCAAGAATATCCAAAATGACATCAACAATATCCGAATACTACAATCTTCCCAAGATTGTCCAAGTATCTCAATAATTATCAACTGTGTATTCTAATCCTTTTAGAACATCACTGAACATTCATCAATATGTAATACAACATAAAATACTTATGAAATGTAAATGGAATTACTCATCAAAACATTACAACCGAACAAGTAAACACTTGCCTGGATACCAACATGACAAAACCAACACCGAACTCATCGCCCTCGTCTATGAGCTCTTCAGCCCCGACTGGACGGAATCTACGGCCTTTCACCACGGTAAAATGATTATACCTATTGGTTAATCAACCTAGAACAATAATCATATCAATAATCAAACCAACTTGGTAACAATGATCATAATATAATCAATCCGGAATTCAACCTCATACCAAGATTCATCTCATCTAAATCAACCACTATCATCACTATGATTTAGAATATCATCTTAAATCGGTTAAATGAATTATCAAATCATCATAGTCATCATATGGCCTCAAGAACATCAAGAACTCTATGATTCCATAATCATAATCAATATGTACAAGGCATATCATCATCTTCCTTCGACATACACCTCATATACCCTCAAGAATTGCAATAACAACATTCATCAACTATAACATCAAAATTCCGAAATGAAAAGGAGAAATATCCAACATACATCATAGAATATGGATAACACAAGAAATCACTTCAAGAATCAACAATAGTTACATAACCAATCTCTAATTCCATGATTCCAAGCTCACAATCATGTTAGAAGTGTTTAGAACACACTTAGAAGTGAAGAGGGACGAGTTTTGGAGAGAAATACCTCAAAGGATCGTGAGAGAAATGAAAGACAACACTTCAATATATAAACCGCACCCCTTATTACGTACGTAAGGTCTTTGCTTAACGTACATAACAACTTTAACGTACGTAATCCAAAATCCATAGCGTACGTAACAAACTCACTGTCTCATTCCGATAAGTCCATTACGTACGTAACCCATACCATATAACGTACGTAATATACCAGTTGACTTGCTACAGTATAATGGTCATGTTACGTATGTAACACGTCCTGTATAACGTACGTAACACGTACGTTGACTCACCTGTCAACATCCTCCGCCAAAAGTTTCCGACACAGGGTCCCACCTGCCGACCATGACTCAATCGTCTGATTCCCATGTTATGTACGTAATATCTCAGCCATAACGTACGTAACACTTGTGATTTAGCATACGTAAGTCTTCAACATTAGCGTACGCTAAGTATTCTATACTTAGCCAATTTCAATCAATTACGCTTTGTCTCGACATACCAAATACGAACATACAGCACAATCAATACATATACCCATTTCAGTAACATTATCAAATGTTCGCAACGTCCTCAAGCAAGATTAACCATCCACGATATCCAATATATAAACGAAAAATATATCCGAAAAATCGGGGTATTACACTCTATCCCCCTTAAAAATAAGTTTCGTCCTCGAAACTTGCAATCACTCGCACAAACAACATTTCAACGGAAAATCCAAAATCACCAAGATAACCAAGAATTATCGAATAATACGAACAACATACTTACAGGTCAGTGAAGATGAAGATCTCCCGTGATACTAGCATATGACACCATTTCAAAAATCTCGACACAACAAGAATGCCAAAACAGGAATAATCACAATTTGAAAACGATTGGTCTCCGCCAAGACCACAACAAGTTTAGAGCACTGTCGAGTTTTGTAGGATCTGTGACGTTGTGTCTCCTCACCTAAAGTGCATGAGCCGCTCCTTGTCACATGCACGTATCACCGGCATTCCACTCCACATCGAAAGCCGCACATTACACGTGCCTTGCACTGGCGTTCACTTCCCGATTGGAGCCGCACATTGCACATGACCACGGCACCGACGTTCACTCCCTGCCTCGTCGGTCTCGGGAACACCAACAATCCCCAAACCCACACATCACCACGACAGTACTCAAAAATCACACAGAACCAAAACAATACAGTTCAAAATAGCCAGAAATCCATCTACACAAAAATCACGCAACTACCACACTGGTAGAGCCACATAACACACATGCCCGGTTATCACAAAACCATGGGTTCTGATACCATATTTGTAACACCCCCAGATCCAACCGGGAGTATTACACGTCGTGGGCCCCACACTGGAACCCACCAGGCTAAAAACCAATTACAAGAACGACAAAAAGGCCGATGACGGTAGTATTTTCCAAAACTCACAAAATCATTTGAAAACACCCAACTACCGTCAAGACGATCAAGGTCAAAAACTCGGTTAAGGGAATCGGTTTTCGAAATCAAACTCAGTCGGCAAAAAGCCGAAAGCCATTTGAAAGAACTCACGCAGCGGATAGAAATACAGTCCAAGATACATAAACATCAATAATTAATACACAGACAAAATACACGATTCCCCAACAATATGCCATAGCCAGTATCGTTTGGAATCCTCGCCTCACGACTGCTACCATCAAAATCCTCAATACCTGAAAAACAAGTCCCACAACGGGGTCAGCAATAATGCCCGAGAAATAACTTCAAGTACATAAACATAAATATTCAAATGCCATGCATCATGAGAATAATAACCTCAACGATAACCTTACCACTTCCGGTAATCCAACGATTCTCATCAAAATCCCAATATCACGATAATACCACATAATACCTCAATACCGAATACTTTCCCGTACACAATCTTCTATGTACGATTACCATAAAACATACATCTATCAGGACATCCTTCCGAAATGCATACCACAGACCAAGAATATCCAAAATGATATCAACAATATCTGAATACTACAATCTTCCCAAGATTGTCCAAGTATCTCAACAATCATCAACTGTGTATTCTAATCCTTTTAGAACATCACTAAATATTCATCAATATGCAATACAACATAAAATACTTATGAAATGTAAATGGAATTACTCATCAAAACATTACAACCGAACAAGTAAACACTTTCCTGGATACCAACATGACAAAACCAACACCAAACTCATCGCCCTCGTCCACGAGCTCTTCAGCACCGACTGGATGGAATCTACGGCCTTTCACTGCGGAAAAATGATTATACCTCTTGGTTAATCAACCTAGAGCAATAATCATATCAATAATCAAACCAACTTGGTAACAATGATCATAATATAATCAATCCGGAATTCAACCTCATACCAAGATTCATCTCATCTAAATCAACCACTATCATCACTATGATTTAGAATACCATATTAAATCGGTTAAATGAATTATCAAATCATCATAGTAATCATATGGCCTCAAGAACATCAAGAACTCTATAATTCCATAATCATAATCAATATGTACAAGGCATATCATCATCTTCCTTCGACATACACTTCATATACCCTCAAGAATCGGAATAACAACATTCATCAACTATAACATCAAAATTCCGAAATGAAAAGGAGAAATATCCAACATACATCATAGAATATGGATAACACAAGAAATCACTTCAAGAATCAACAATAGTTACATAACCAATCTCTAATTCCATGATTCCAAGCTCACAATCATGTTAGAAGTGTTTAGAACACACTTAGAAGTGAAGAGGGACGAGTTTTGGAGAGAAATACCTCAAAGGATCGTGAGAGAAATGAAAGACAACACTTCAATATATAAACCGCACCCTTATTACGTACGTAAGTGTCTTTGCTTAACGTACATAACAACTTTAACGTACGTAATCCAAAATCCATAGCGTACGTAACAAACTCACTGTCTCATTCCGAGAAGTCCATTACGTACGTAACCCATACCATATAACGTACGTAATATACCAGTTGACTTCCTACAGTATAATAGTCATGTTACGTATGTAACACTTCCTGTATAACGTACGTAACACGTACGTTGACTCACCTGTCAACATCCTTCGCCGAAAGTTTCCGACACAGGGTCCCACCTGCCGACCATGACTCAATCGTCTGATTCCCATGTTATGTACGTAATATCTCAGCCATAACGTACGTAACTCTTGTGATTTAGCATACGTAAGTCTTCAACATTAGCGTACGCTAAGTATTCTATACTTAGCCAATTTCAACTGTTACCGCCTGTCTCGACATACCAAATACGAACATACAGCACAATCAATACATATACCCATTTCAGTAACATTATCAAATGTTCGCAACGTCCTCAAGCAAGATTAACCATCCACGATATCCAATATATAAACGAAAAATATATCCGAAAAATCGGGGTATTACACTCTATCCCCCTTAAAAATAAGTTTCGTCCTCGAAACTTGCAATCACTCGCACAAACAACATTTCAACGGAAAATCCAAAATCACCAAGATAACCAAGAATTATCGAATAATCCGAACAACATACTTACAGGTCAGTGAAGATGAAGATCTCCCGTGATACTAGCATATGACACCATTTCAAAAATCTCGACACAACAAGAATGCCAAAACAGGAATAATCACAATTTGAAAACGATTGGTCTCCGCCAAGACCACAACAAGTTTAGAGCACTGTCGAGTTTTGTGGGATCTGTGACGTTGTGTCTCCTCACCTAAAGTGCATGAGCCGCTCCTTGTCACATGCACGTATCACCGGCATTCCACTCCACATCGAAAGCCGCACATTACACGTGCCTTGCACTGGCGTTCACTTCCTGATTGGAGCCGCACATTGCACATGACCACGGCACCGGCGTTCACTCCCTGCCTCGTCGGTCTCGGGAACACCAACAATCCCCAAACCCACACATCACCACGACAGTACTCAAAAATCACACAGAACCAAAACAATACAGTTCAAAATAGCCAGAAATCCAGCTACACAAAAATCACGCAACTACCACACTGGTAGAGCCACATAAAACACATGCCCGGTTATCACAAAACCATGGGTTCTGATACCATATTTGTAACACCCCCAGATCCAACCGGGAGTATTACACGTCGTTGGCCCCACACTGGAACCCACCAGGCTAAAAACCAATTACAAGAACGACAAAAAGGCCGATGACGGTAGTATTTTCCAAAACTCACAAAATCATTTGAAAACACCCAACTACCGTCAAGACGATCAAGGTCAAAAACTCGGTTAAGGGAATCGGTTTTCGAAATCAAACTCAGTCGGCAAAAAGACGAAAGCCATTTGAATGAACTCACGCAGCAGATAGAAATACAGTCCAAGATACATAAACATCAATAATTAATACACAGACAAAATACACGATTCCCCAACAATATGCCATAGCCAGTATCGTTTGGAATCCTCGCCTCACGACTGCTACCATCAAAATCCTCAATACCTGAAAAACAAGTCACACAACGGGGTCAGCAATAATGCCCGAGAAATAACTTCAAGTACATAAACATATATATTAAAATGCCATGCATCATGAGAATAATAACCTCAACGATAACCTTACCACTTCCGGTAATCCAACGATTCTCATCAAAATCCCAATATCACGATAATACCACATAATACCTCAATACCGAATACTTTCCCGTACACAATCTTCTATGTACGATTACCATAAAACATACATCTATCAGGACATCCTTCCGAAATGCATACCACAGACCAAGAATATCCAAAATGACATCAACAATATCCGAATACTACAATCTTCCCAAGATTGTCCAAGTATCTCAACAATTATCAACTGTGTATTCTAATCCTTTTAGAACATCACTAAACATTCATCAATATGCAATACAACATAAAATACTTATGAAATGTAAATGGAATTACTCATCAAAACATTACAACCGAACAAGTAAACACTTTCCTGGATACCAACATGACAAAACCAACACCAAACTCATCGCCCTCGTCCACGAGCTCTTCAGCACCGACTGGACGGAATCTACGGCCTTTCACTGCGGAAAAATGATTATACCTATTGGTTAATCAACCTAGAGCAATAATCATATCAATAATCGAACCAACTTGGTAACAATGATCATAATATAATCAATCCGGAATTCAACCTCATACCAAGAATCATCTCATCTAAATCAACCACTATCATCACTATGATTTAGAATACCATCTTAAATCGGTTAAATGAATTATCAAATCATCATAGTAATCATATGGCCTCAAAAACATCAAGAACTCTATAATTCCATAATCATAATCAATATGTACAAGGCATATCATCATCTTCCTTCGACATACACCTCATATACCCTCTAGAATCGCAATAACAACATCATAATCATCTTTATACGAATCATTCATCAACTATAACATCAAAATTCCGAAATGAAAAGGAGAAATATCCAACATACCTCATAGAATATGGATAACACAAGAAATCACTTCAAGAATCAACAATAGTTCCATAACCAAGCTCTAGTTCCATGATTCCAATCTCACAATCATGTTAGAAGTGTTTAGAACACTCTTAGAAGTGAAGAGGGATGAGTTTTGGAGAAAATACCTCAAAGGATCGTGCGAGAAATGAAAGACAACACTTCAATATATAAACCGCATCCCTTATTACGTAGGTAAGTGTCTTTGCTTAACGTACGTAACAACATTAACGTACGTAATCCCAAATCCATAGCGTACGTAACAAACTCACTGTCTCATTCCGAGAAATCCATTACGTACGTAACCCATACCATATAACATACGTAATATACCAGTTGACTTGCTACAGTACAATGGTCATGTTACGTACGTAACACGTCCTGTATAACGTACGTAACACGTACGATGACTCACCTGTCAACATCCTCCGCCGAAAGTTGTCGACACAGGGTCCCACCTGCCGACCATGACTCAATCGTCTGATTCCCATGTTATGTACGTAATATCTCAGCCATAACGTACGTAACTCTTGTGATTTAGCATACGTAAGTCTTCAACATTAGCGTACGCTAAGTATTCTATACTTAGCCAATTTCAACTGTTACCACCTGTCTCGACATACCAAATACGAACATACAGCACAATCAATACATATACCCATTTCAATAACATTATCAAACATTCGCAATGTCCTCAAGCTAGATTAACCATCCACGATATCCAATATATAAACGAAAAATATATCCGAAAAATCAGGGTATTACACTCTATCCCCCTTAAAAATAAGTTTCGTCCTCGAAACTTGCAATCACTTGCACAAACAACATTTCAACGGAAAATCCAAAATCACCAAGATAACCAAGATTTATCGAATAATCCGAACAACATACTTACAGGTCAGTGAAGACGAAGATCTCCCGTGATACTAGCATATGACACGATTTCAAAAATCTCGACACAACAAGAATGCCAAAACAGGAATAATCACAATTTGAAAACGATTGGTCTCCGCCAAGACCACAAAAAGTTTAGAGCACTGTCGAGTTTTGTGGGATCTGTGACGTTGTGTCTTCTCACCTAAAGCGCATGAGCCGCTCCTTGTCACATGCACGTATCACCAGTGTTCCACTCCACATCGAAAGCCGCACATTACACGTGCCTCGCACTGGCGTTCACTTCCCGATTGGAGCCGCACATTGCACATGACCACGACACCGGCGTTCACTCCCTGCCTTGTCCGTCTCGGGAACACCAACAATCCCCAAACCCACACATCACCACAACAGTACTCAAAAATCACACAGAACCAAAACAATACAGTTCAAAATAGCCAGAAATCCAGCTACACAAAAATTATGCAACTACCACACTAGTAGAGCCACATAACACACATGCCCGGTTATCACAAAACTATGGGTTCCGATACCATATTTGTAACACCCCCAGATCCAACCGGGAGTATTACACGCCGTGGGCCTCGCGCTGGAACCCACCAGGCTAAAAATCAATTACAAGAACGAATAAAAAGGCCGATGACGGTAGTATTTTCCAAAACTCACAAAATCATTTAAAAACACCCAACTACCGTCAAGACGATCAAGGTCAAAAACTCGGTTAAGGGAATCGGTTTTCGAAATCAAACTCAGTCGGCAAAAAGCCGAAAGCCATTTGAAAGATCTCACGCAGCGTGTAGAAATACAGTCCAAGATACATATACATCAATAATTAATACACAGACAAAATACATGATTCCCCAACAATATTCCATAGCCAGTATCGTTTGGAATCCTCGCCTCATGACCGCTACCATCAAAATCCTCAATACTTGAAAAAAAAAAGTCCCCCAACGGGGTCAGCAATAATGCCCGACAAATAACTGCAAGTACATAAACATAAATATTCAAATGCCATGCATCATGAGAATAATAACCTCAATGATAACCTTACCACTTCCGGTAATCCAACGATTCTCATCAAAATCCCAATATCACGATAATACCACATAATACCTCAATACCGAATACTTTCCCGTACACAATCTTCTATGTACGATTACTATAAAACATACATCTATCAGGACATCCTTCCGAAATGCATACCACAGACCAAGAATATCCAAAATGACATCAACAATATCCGAATACTACAATCTTCCCAAGATTGTCCAAGTATCTCAACAATCATCAACTGTGTATTCTAATCCTTTTAGAACATCACTAAACATTCATCAATATGGAATACAACATAAAATACTTATGAAATGTAAATGGAATTACTCATCAAAACATTACAACCGAACAAGTAAACACTTTCCTGGATACCAACATGACAAAACCAACACCAAACTCATCGCCCTCGTCCACGAGCTCTTCAGCACCGACTGGACGGAATCTACGGCCTTTCACCGCGGAAAAATGATTATACCTATTGGTTAATCAACCTAGAGCAATAATCATATCAATAATCAAACCAACTTGGTAACAATGATCATAATATAATCAATCCGGAATTCAACCTCATACCAAGATTCATCTCATCTAAATCAACCACTATCATCACTATGATTTAGAATGCCATCTTAAATCGGTTAAATGAATTATCAAATCATCATAGTAATCATATGGCCTCAAGAACATCAAGAACTCTATAATTCCATAATCATAATCAATATGTACAAGGCATATCATCATCTTCCTTCGACATACACCTCATATACCCGCTAGAATCGCAATAACAACATCATAATCATCTTTATACGAATCATTCATCAACTATAACATCAAAATTCCGAAATGAAAAGGAGAAATATCCAACATACCTCATAGAATATGGATAACACAAGAAATCACTTCAAGAATCAACAATAGTTCCATAACCAAGCTCTAGTTCCATGATTCCAAGCTCACAATCATGTTAGAAGTGTTTAGAACACTCTTAGAAGTGAAGAGGGACGAGTTTTGGAGAAAAATACCTCAAAGGATCGTGCGAGAAATGAAAGACAACACTTCAATATATAAACCGCATCCCTTATTACGTAGGTAAGTGTCTTTGCTTAACGTACGTAACAACTTTAACGTACGTAATCCCAAATCCATAGCGTACGTAACAAACTCACTGTCTCATTCCGAGAAATCCATTACGTACGTAACCCATACCATATAACATACGTAATATACCAGTTGACTTGCTACAGTACAATGGTCATGTTACGTACGTAACACGTCCTGTATAACGTACGTAACACGTACGATGACTCACCTGTCAACATCCTCCGCCGAAAGTTGCCGACACAGGGTCCCACCTGCCGACCATGACTCAATCGTCTGATTCCCATGTTATGTACGTAATATCTCAGCCATAACGTACGTAACTCTTGTGATTTAGCATACGTAAGTCTTCAACATTAGCGTACGCTAAGTATTCTATACTTAGCCAATTTCAACTGTTACCACCTGTCTCGACATACCAAATACGAACATACAGCACAATCAATACATATACCCATTTCAATAACATTATCAAACGTTCGCAACATCCTCAAGCAAGATTAACCATCCACGATATCCAATATATAAACGAAAAATATATCCGAAAAATCAGGGTATTACACTCTATCCCCCTTAAAAATAAGTTTCGTCCTCGAAACTTGCAATCACTCGCACAAAGAACATTTCAACGGAAAATCCAAAATCACCAAGATAACCAAGAATTATCGAATAATCCGAACAACATACTTACAGGTCAGTGAAGACGAAGATCTCCCGTGATACTAGCATATGACACCATTTCAAAAATCTCGACACAACAAGAATGCCAAAACAGGAATAATCACAATTTGAAAACGATTGGTCTCCGCCAAGACCACAACAAGTTTAGAGCATCCGAGTTTTGTGGGATCCGTGACGTTGTGTCTCCTCACCTAAAGCGCATGAGCCGCTCCTTGTCACATGCACGTATCACCAAAGTGTTCCACTACATCGAAAGCCGCACATTACACGTGCCTGCACCGGCGTTCACTTCCCGATTGAGCCGCACATTGCACATGACCACGACACCGGCATTCACTCCGCCTTGTCCGTCTCTGAACACCAACAATCCCCAAACCCACACATCACCACAACAAGACTCAAAAATCACACAGAACCAAAACAATACGGTTCAAAATAGCCAAATCCATTTACACAAAAATCACGCAACTACCACACTAGTAGAGCCACATAACACACATGCCCGGTTATCACAAAACTATGGGTTCCGATACCATATTTTTAACACCCCCAGATCCAACCGGGAGTATTACACGTCGTGGGCCTCGCGCTGGAACCCACCAGGCTAAAAATCAATTACAAGAACGAACAAAAAGGCCAATGACGGTAGTATTTTCCAAAACTCACAAAATCATTTAAAAACACCCAACTACCGTCAAGACGATCAAGGTCAAAAACTCGGTTAAGGAAATCGGTTTTCGAAATCAAACTCAGTCGGCAAAAAGCCGAAAGCCATTTGAAAGATCTCACGCAGCGGGTAGAAATACACCAAGATACATATACATCAATAATTAATACACGGACAAAATACATGATTCCCCAACAATATTCCATAGCCAGTATCGTTTGGAATCCTCGCCTCATGACCGCTACCATCAAAATCCTCAATACTTGAAAAACAAGTCCCACAACGGGGTCAGCAATAATGCCCGACAAATAACTGCAAGTACATAAACATAAATATTCAAATGCCATGCATCATGAGAATAATAACCTCAATGATAACCTTACCACTTCCTAATCCAACGATTCTCATCAAAATCCCAATATCACGATAATACCACATAATACCTCAATACCGAATACTTTCCCGTACACAATCTTCTATGTACGATTACCATAAAACATACCTCTATCCGGACATCCTTCCGAAATGCATACCGCAGACCAAGAATATCCAAAATGACATCAACAATATCTGAATACTACAATCTTCCCAAGATTGTCCAAGTATCTCAACAATCATGAACTGTGTATTCTAATCCTTTTAGAACATCACTGAACATTCATCAATATGCAATACAACATAAAATACTTATGAAATGTAAATGGAATTACTCATCAAAACATTACAACCGAACAAGTAAACACTTGCCTGGATACCAACCTGACAAAACCAACACCGAACTCATCGCCCTCGTCTACGAGCTCTTCAGCCCCGTCTGGACGGAATCTACGGCCTTTCACCGCGGAAAAATGATTATACTTATTGGTTAATAAACTTAGAGCAATAATCATATCAATAATCAAACCAACTTGGTAACAATGATCATAATATAATGAATCCAGAATTCAACCTCATACCAAGATTCATCTCATATAAATCAACCACTATCATCACTATGATTTAGAATACCATCTTAAATCGGTTAAATGAATTATCAAACCATCATAGTCATCATATGGCCTCAAGAACATCAAGAACTCTATGATTCCATAATCATAATCAATATGTACAAGGCATATCATCATCATCTTCCTTCGACATACACCTCATATACCCTCAAGAATCGCAATAACAACATCATAATCATCTTTATACGAATCATTCATCAACTATAACATCAAAATTCCGAAATGAAAAGGAGAAATATCCAACATACCTCATAGAATATGGATAACACAATAAATCATTTCAAGAATCAAGAATAGTCACATAACCAAGCTCTAATTCCATGATTCCAAGCTCACAATCATGTTAGAAGTGTTTAGAACACTCTTAGAAGTGAAGAGGGACGAGTTTTGGAGAGAAATACCTCAAAGGATCGTGAGAGAAATGAAAGACAACATTTCAATATATAAACCGCACCCCTTATTACGTACATAAGTGTCTTTGATTAACGTACGTAATCCAAAATCCATAGCGTACATAACAAACTCCCTGCCTCATTCCGAGAAATCCATTACGTACGTAACCCATACCATATAACGTATGTAATATACCAGTTGACTTGATACAGTACAATGGTCATGTTACGTACGTAACACGTCCTGTATAACGTACGTAACACGTACGTTGACTCACCTGTCAACATCCTCCGCCGAAAGTTGCCGACACAGGCTCCCACCTGCCGACCATGACTCAATCGTCTGATTCCCATGTTATGTACGTAATATCTCAGCCATAACGTACGTAACTCTTGTGATTTAGCATACGTAAGTCTTCAACATTAGCGTACGCTAAGTATTCTATACTTAGCAAATTTCAACTGTTACCACTTGTCTCGACATACCAAATACGAACATACAGCACAATCAATACATATACCCATTTCAATAACATTATCAAACGTTCGCAACGTCCTCAAGCAAGATTAACCTTCCACGATATCCAATATATAAACAAAAAATATATCCGAAAATCGTGGTATTACACTTTATCCCCTTAAAAATAAGTTTCGTCTCGAAACTTGCAATCACTCGCACAAACAACATTTTAACGGAAAATCCAAAATCACCAAGATAACCAAGAATTATCGAATAATCCGAACAACATACTTACAGTCGGTGAAGACGAAGATCTCCGTGATACTAGCATATGACACCATTTCAAAATCTCGACACAACAAGAATGCCAAAACAGAATAATCACAATTTGAAAACGATTGGTCTCCGCCAAGACCACAAGAAGTTTAGAGCATCATCGAGTTTTGTGGGATCTGTGACGTTGTGTCTCCTCACCTAAAGCGCATGAGCCGCTCCTTGTCACATGCACGTATCACCAGTGTTCCACTCCACATCGAAAGCCGCACATTACACGTGCCTGGCACTGGCGTTCACTTCCCGATTGGAGCCGCACATTGCACATGACCACGACACCGGCATTCACTCCCTGCCTTGTCCGTCTCGGGAACACCAACAATCCCCAAACCCACACATCACCACAACAAGACTCAAAAATCACACGTAACCAAAACAATACAGTTCAAAATAGCCAGAAATCCAGCTACACAAAAATCACGCAACTACCACACTAGTAGAGCCACATAACACACATGCCCGGTTATCACAAAACTATGGGTTCCGATACCATATTTTTAACACCCCCAGATCCAACCGGGAGTATTACACGTCGTGGGCCTCGCGCTGGAACCCACCAGGCTAAAAATCAATTACAAGAACGAACAAAAAGGCCAATGACGGTAGTATTTTCCAAAACTCACAAAATCATTTAAAAACACCCAACTACCGTCAAGACGATCAAGGTCAAAAACTCGGTTAAGGAAATCGGTTTTCGAAATCAAACTCAGTCGGCAAAAAGCCGAAAGCCATTTGAAAGATCTCACGCAGCGGGTAGAAATACAGTCCAAGATACATATACATCAATAATTAATACACAGACAAAATACATGATTCCCCAACAATATTCCATAGCCAGTATCGTTTGGAATCCTCGCCTCATGACCGCTACCATCAAAATCCTCAATACTTGAAAAACAAGTCCCACAACGGGGTCAGCAATAATGCCCGACAAATAACTGCAAGTACATAAACATAAATATTCAAATGCCATGCATCATGAGAATAATAACCTCAATGATAACCTTACCACTTCCGGCAATCCAACGATTCTCATCAAAATCCCAATATCACGATAATACCACATAATACCTCAATACCGAATACTTTCCCGTACACAATCTTCTATGTACGATTACCATAAAACATACCTCTATCCGGACATCCTTCCGAAATGCATACCGCAGACCAAGAATATCCAAAATGACATCAACAATATCTGAATACTACAATCTTCCCAAGATTGTCCAAGTATCTCAACAATCATGAACTGTGTATTCTAATCCTTTTAGAACATCACTGAACATTCATCAATATGCAATACAACATAAAATACTTATGAAATGTAAATGGAATTACTCATCAAAACATTACAACCGAACAAGTAAACACTTGCCTGGATACCAACCTGACAAAACCAACACCGAACTCATCGCCCTCGTCTACGAGCTCTTCAGCCCCGTCTGGACGGAATCTACGGCCTTTCACCGCGGAAAAATGATTATACTTATTGGTTAATAAACTTAGAGCAATAATCATATCAATAATCAAACCAACTTGGTAACAATGATCATAATATAATGAATCCAGAATTCAACCTCATACCAAGATTCATCTCATATAAATCAACCACTATCATCACTATGATTTAGAATACCATCTTAAATCGGTTAAATGAATTATCAAACCATCATAGTCATCATATGGCCTCAAGAACATCAAGAACTCTATGATTCCATAATCATAATCAATATGTACAAGGCATATCATCATCATCTTCCTTCGACATACACCTCATATACCCTCAAGAATCGCAATAACAACATCATAATCATCTTTATACGAATCATTCATCAACTATAACATCAAAATTCAAATGAAAAGGAGAAATATCCAACATACCTCATAGAATATGGATAACACAATAAATCATTTCAAGAATCAAGAATAGTCACATAACCAAGCTCTAATTCCATGATTCCAAGCTCACAATCATGTTAGAAGTGTTTAGAACACTCTTAGAAGTGAAGAGGGACGAGTTTTGGAGAGAAATACCTCAAAGGATCGTGAGAGAAATGAAAGACAACATTTCAATATATAAACCGCACCTTATTACGTACATAAGTGTCTTTGATTAACGTCGTAATCCAAAATCCATAGCGTACATAACAAACTCCTGTCTCATTCCGAGAAATCCATTACGTACGTAACCCATACCATATAACGTATGTAATATACCAGTTGACTTGATACAGTACAATGGTCATGTTACGTACGTAACACGTCCTGTATAACGTACGTAACACGTACGTTGACTCACCTGTCAACATCCTCCGCCGAAAGTTGCCGACACAGGCTCCCACCTGCCGACCATGACTCAATCGTCTGATTCCCATGTTATGTACGTAATATCTCAGCCATAACGTACGTAACTCTTGTGATTTAGCATACGTAAGTCTTCAACATTAGCGTACGCTAAGTATTCTATACTTAGCAAATTTCAACTGTTACCACTTGTCTCGACATACCAAATACGAACATACAGCACAATCAATACATATACCCATTTCAATAACATTATCAAACGTTCGCAACGTCCTCAAGCAAGATTAACCTTCCACGATATCCAATATATAAACAAAAAATATATCCGAAAAATCAGGGTATTACACTTTATCCCCCTTAAAAATAAGTTTCGTCCTCGAAACTTGCAATCACTCGCACAAACAACATTTTAACGGAAAATCCAAAATCACCAAGATAACCAAGAATTATCGAATAATCCGAACAACATACTTACAGGTCAGTGAAGACGAAGATCTCCCGTGATACTAGCATATGACACCATTTCAAAAATCTCGACACAACAAGAATGCCAAAACAGGAATAATCACAATTTGAAAACGATTGGTCTCCGCCAAGACCACAAGAAGTTTAGAGCACTGTCGAAGTTTTGTGGGATCTCGTGACGTTGTGTCTCCTCACCTAAAGCGCATGAGCCGCTCCTTGTCACATGCACGTATCACCAGTGTTCCACTCCACATCGAAAGCCGCACATTACACGTGCCTGGCACTGGCGTTCACTTCCCGATTGGAGCCGCACATTGCACATGACCACGACACCGGCATTCACTCCCTGCCTTGTCCGTCTCGGGAACACCAACAATCCCCAAACCCACACATCACCACAACAGTACTCAAAAATCACACAGAACCAAAACAATACAGTTCAAAATAGCCAGAAATCCAGCTACACAAAAATCACGCAACTACCACACTAGTAGAGCCACATAACACACATGCCCGGTTATCACAAAACTATGGGTTCCGATACCATATTTTTAACACCCCCAGATCCAACCGAGTATTACACGTCGTGGGCCTCGCGCTGGAACCCACCAGGCTAAAAATCAATTACAAGAACGAACAAAAAGGCCAATGACGGTAGTATTTTCCAAAACTCACAAAATCATTTAAAAACACCCAACTACCGTCAAGACGATCAAGGTCAAAAACTCGGTTAAGGAAATCGGTTTTCGAAATCAAACTCAGTCGGCAAAAAGCCGAAAGCCATTTGAAAGATCTCACGCAGCGGGTAGAAATACAGTCCAAGATACATATACATCAATAATTAATACACAGACAAAATACATGATTCCCCAACAATATTCCATAGCCAGTATCGTTTGGAATCCTCGCCTCATGACCGCTACCATCAAAATCCTCAATACTTGAAAAACAAGTCCCACAACGGTCGCAATAATGCCCGACAAATAACTGCAAGTACATAAACATAAATATTCAAATGCCATGCATCATGAGAATAATAACCTCAATGATAACCTTACCACTTCGGGCAATCCAACGATTCTCATCAAAATCCCAATATCACGATAATACCACATAATACCTCAATACCGAATACTTTCCCGTACACAATCTTCTATGTACGATTACCATAAAACATACCTCTATCCGGACATCCTTCCGAAATGCATACCATGCACCAAGAATATCCAAAATGACATCAACAATATTCGAATACTACAATCTTCCCAAGATTGTCCAAGTATCTCAACAATCATGAACCGTATTCTAATCCTTTTAGAACATCACCAACATTCATCAATATGCAATACAACATAAAATACTTATGAAATGTAAATGGAATTACTCATCAAAACATTACAACCGAACAAGTAAACACTTGCACGGATACCAACTCGACAAAACCAACACCGAACTCATCGCCTCGTCTACGAGCTCTTCAAATTTCTGGACGGAATCTACGGCCTTTCACCGCGGAAAAATGATTATACTTATTGGTTAATAAACTTAGAGCAATAATCATATCAATAATCAAACCAACTTGGTAACAATGATCATAATATAATGAATCCAGAATTCAACCTCATACCAAGATTCATCTCATATAAATCAACCACTATCATCACTATGATTTAGAATACCATCTTAAATCGGTTAAATGAATTATCAAACCATCATAGTCATCATATGGCCTCAAGAACATCAAGAACTCTATGATTCCATAATCATAATCAATATGTACAAGGCATATCATCATCATCTTCCTTCGACATACACCTCATATACCCTCAAGAATCGCAATAACAACATCATAATCATCTTTATACGAATCATTCATCAACTATAACATCAAAATTCCGAAATGAAAAGGAGAAATATCCAACATACCTCATAGAATATGGATAACACAATAAATCATTTCAAGAATCAAGAATAGTCACATAACCAAGCTCTAATTCCATGATTCCAAGCTCACAATCATGTTAGAAGTGTTTAGAACACTCTTAGAAGTGAAGAGGGACGAGTTTTGGAGAGAAATACCTCAAAGGATCGTGAGAGAAATGAAAGACAACATTTCAATATATAAACCGCACCCCTTATTACGTACATAAGTGTCTTTGATTAACGTACGTAATCCAAAATCCATAGCGTACATAACAAACTCCCTGTCTCATTCCGAGAAATCCATTACGTACGTAACCCATACCATATAACGTATGTAATATACCAGTTGACTTGATACAGTACAATGGTCATGTTACGTACGTAACACGTCCTGTATAACGTACGTAACACGTACGTTGACTCACCTGTCAACATCCTCCGCCGAAAGTTGCCGACACAGGCTCCCACCTGCCGACCATGACTCAATCGTCTGATTCCCATGTTATGTACGTAATATCTCAGCCATAACGTACGTAACTCTTGTGATTTAGCATACGTAAGTCTTCAACATTAGCGTACGCTAAGTATTCTATACTTAGCAAATTTCAACTGTTACCACTTGTCTCGACATACCAAATACGAACATACAGCACAATCAATACATATACCCATTTCAATAACATTATCAAACGTTCGCAACGTCCTCAAGCAAGATTAACCTTCCACGATATCCAATATATAAACAAAAAATATATCCGAAAAATCAGGGTATTACACTTTATCCCCCTTAAAAATAAGTTTCGTCCTCGAAACTTGCAATCACTCGCACAAACAACATTTTAACGGAAAATCCAAAATCACCAAGATAACCAAGAATTATCGAATAATCCGAACAACATACTTACAGGTCAGTGAAGACGAAGATCTCCCGTGATACTAGCATATGACACCATTTCAAAAATCTCGACACAACAAGAATGCCAAAACAGGAATAATCACAATTTGAAAACGATTGGTCTCCGCCAAGACCACAAGAAGTTTAGAGCACTGTCGAGTTTTGTGGGATCTGTGACGTTGTGTCTCCTCACCTAAAGCGCATGAGCCGCTCCTTGTCACATGCACGTATCACCAGTGTTCCACTCCACATCGAAAGCCGCACATTACACGTGCCTGGCACTGGCGTTCACTTCCCGATTGGAGCCGCACATTGCACATGACCACGACACCGGCATTCACTCCCTGCCTTGTCCGTCTCGGGAACACCAACAATCCCCAAACCCACACATCACCACAACAGTACTCAAAAATCACACAGAACCAAAACAATACAGTTCAAAATAGCCAGAAATCCAGCTACACAAAAATCACGCAACTACCACACTAGTAGAGCCACATAACACACATGCCCGGTTATCACAAAACTATGGGTTCCGATACCATATTTTTAACACCCCCAGATCCAACCGGGAGTATTACACGTCGTGGGCCTCGCGCTGGAACCCACCAGGCTAAAAATCAATTACAAGAACGAACAAAAAGGCCAATGACGGTAGTATTTTCCAAAACTCACAAAATCATTTAAAAACACCCAACTACCGTCAAGACGATCAAGGTCAAAAACTCGGTTAAGGAAATCGGTTTTCGAAATCAAACTCAGTCGGCAAAAAGCCGAAAGCCATTTGAAAGATCTCACGCAGCGGGTAGAAATACAGTCCAAGATACATATACATCAATAATTAATACACAGACAAAATACATGATTCCCCAACAATATTCCATAGCCAGTATCGTTTGGAATCCTCGCCTCATGACCGCTACCATCAAAATCCTCAATACTTGAAAAACAAGTCCCACAACGGGGTCAGCAATAATGCCCGACAAATAACTGCAAGTACATAAACATAAATATTCAAATGCCATGCATCATGAGAATAATAACCTCAATGATAACCTTACCACTTCCGGCAATCCAACGATTCTCATCAAAATCCCAATATCACGATAATACCACATAATACCTCAATACCGAATACTTTCCCGTACACAATCTTCTATGTACGATTACCATAAAACATACCTCTATCCGGACATCCTTCCGAAATGCATACCGCAGACCAAGAATATCCAAAATGACATCAACAATATCTGAATACTACAATCTTCCCAAGATTGTCCAAGTATCTCAACAATCATGAACTGTGTATTCTAATCCTTTTAGAACATCACTGAACATTCATCAATATGCAATACAACATAAAATACTTATGAAATGTAAATGGAATTACTCATCAAAACATTACAACCGAACAAGTAAACACTTGCCTGGATACCAACCTGACAAAACCAACACCGAACTCATCGCCCTCGTCTACGAGCTCTTCAAATCCCGTCGACGGAATCTACGCCTTTCACCGCGGAAAAATGATTATACTTATTGGTTAATAAACTTAGAGCAATAATCATATCAATAATCAAACCAACTTGGTAACAATGATCATAATATAATGAATCCAGAATTCAACCTCATACCAAGATTCATCTCATATAAATCAACCACTATCATCACTATGATTTAGAATACCATCTTAAATCGGTTAAATGAATTATCAAACCATCATAGTCATCATATGGCCTCAAGAACATCAAGAACTCTATGATTCCATAATCATAATCAATATGTACAAGGCATATCATCATCATCTTCCTTCGACATACACCTCATATACCCTCAAGAATCGCAATAACAACATCATAATCATCTTTATACGAATCATTCATCAACTATAACATCAAAATTCCGAAATGAAAAGGAGAAATATCCAACATACCTCATAGAATATGGATAACACAATAAATCATTTCAAGAATCAAGAATAGTCACATAACCAAGCTCTAATTCCATGATTCCAAGCTCACAATCATGTTAGAAGTGTTTAGAACACTCTTAGAAGTGAAGAGGGACGAGTTTTGGAGAGAAATACCTCAAAGGATCGTGAGAGAAATGAAAGACAACATTTCAATATATAAACCGCACCCCTTATTACGTACATAAGTGTCTTTGATTAACGTACGTAATCCAAAATCCATAGCGTACATAACAAACTCCTGTCACATTCCGAGAAATCCATTACGTACGTAACCCATACCATATAACGTATGTAATATACCAGTTGACTTGATACAGTACAATGGTCATGTTACGTACGTAACACGTCCTGTATAACGTACGTAACACGTACGTTGACTCACCTGTCAACATCCTCCGCCGAAAGTTGCCGACACAGGCTCCCACCTGCCGACCATGACTCAATCGTCTGATTCCCATGTTATGTACGTAATATCTCAGCCATAACGTACGTAACTCTTGTGATTTAGCATACGTAAGTCTTCAACATTAGCGTACGCTAAGTATTCTATACTTAGCCAATTTCAACTGTTACCACTTGTCTCGACATACCAAATACGAACATACAGCACAATCAATACATATACCCATTTCAATAACATTATCAAACGTTCGCAACGTCCTCAAGCAAGATTAACCTTCCACGATATCCAATATATAAACAAAAAATATATCCGAAAAATCAGGGTATTACACTTTATCCCCCTTAAAAATAAGTTTCGTCCTCGAAACTTGCAATCACTCGCACAAACAACATTTTAACGGAAAATCCAAAATCACCAAGATAACCAAGAATTATCGAATAATCCGAACAACATACTTACAGGTCAGTGAAGACGAAGATCTCCCGTGATACTAGCATATGACACCATTTCAAAAATCTCGACACAACAAGAATGCCAAAACAGGAATAATCACAATTTGAAAACGATTGGTCTCCGCCAAGACCACAAGAAGTTTAGAGCACTGTCGAGTTTTGTGGGATCTGTGACGTTGTGTCTCCTCACATAAAGCGCATGAGCCGCTCCTTGTCACATGCACGTATCACCGGTGTTCCACTCCACATCGAAAGCCGCACATTACACGTGCCTCGCACTGGCGTTCACTTCCCGATTGGAGCCGCACATTGCACATGACCACGGCACCGGCGTTCACTCCCTGCCTTGTCCGTCTCGGGAACACCAACAATCCCCAAACCCACACATCACCACAACAGTACTCAAAAATCACACAGAACCAAAACAATACAGTTCAAAATAGCCAGAAATCCAGCTACACAAAAATCACGCAACTACCACACTAGTAGAGCCACATAACACACATGCCCGGCTATCACAAAACTATAGGTTCCGATACCATATTTGTAACACCCCCAGATCCAACCGGGAGTATAACACGCCGTGGGCCTCGCGCTGGAACCCACCACGCTAAAAATCAATTACAAGAACGAACAAAAAGGCCGATGACGGTAGTATTTTCCAAAACTCACAAAATCATTTAAAAACACCCAACTACCGTCAAGACGAACAAGGTCCAAAACTCGGTTAAGGGAATTGGTTTTCGAAATCAAACTCAGTCGGCAAAAAGACGAAAGCCATTTGAAAGATCTCACACAGCGGGTAGAAATACAGTCCAAGATACATATACATCAATAATTAATACACATACAAAATACATGATTCCCCAACAATATTCCATAGCCAGTATCGTTTGGAATCCTCGCCTCATGACCGCTACCATCAAAATCCTCAATACTTGAAAAACAAGTCCCACAACGGGGTCAGCAATAATGCCCGACAAATAACTGCAAGTACATAAACATAAATATTCAAATGACATGCATCATGAGAATAATAACCTCAATGATAACCTTACCACTTCCGGTAATCCAACGATTCTCATCAAAATCTCAATATCACGATAAAACCACATAATACCTCAATACCGAATACTTTCCCGTACACAATCTTCTATGTACGATTACCATAAAACATACCTCTATCCGGACATCCTTCCGAAATGCATACCACAGACCAAGAATATCCAAAATGACATCAACAATATCTGAATACTACAATCTTCCCAAGATTGTCCAAGTATCTCAACAATCATCAACTGTGTATTCTAATCCTTTTAGAACATCACTGAACATTCATCAATATGCAATACAACATAAAATACTTATGAAATGTAAATTGAATTACTCATCAAAACATTACAACCGAACAAGTAAACACTTGCCTGGATACCAACATGACAAAACCAACACCGAACTCATCGCCCTCGTCTACGAGCTCTTCAGCCCCGTCTGGACGGAATCTACGGCCTTTCACCGCGGAAAAATGATTATACTTATTGGTTAATCAACCTAGAGCAATAATCATATCAATAATCAAACCAACTTGGTAACAATGATCATAATATAATCAATCCAGAATTCAACCTCATACCAAGGTTCATCTCATCTAAATCAACCACTATCATCACTATGATTTAGAATACCATCTTAAATCGGTTAAATGAATTATCAAACCATCATAGTCATCATATGACCTCAAGAACATCAAGAACTCTATGATTCCATAATCATAATCAATATGTACAAGGCATATCATCATCTTCCTTCGACATACACCTCATATACCCTCAAGAATCGCAATAACAACATCATAATCATCTTTATACGAATCATTCATCAACTATAACATCAAAATTCCGAAATGAAAAGGAGAAATATCCAACATACCTCATAGAATATGGATAACACAAGAAATCACTTCAAGAATCAAGAATAGTCACATAACCAAGCTCTAATTCCATGATTCCAAGCTCACAATCATGTTAGAAGTGTTTAGAACACTCTTAGAAGTGAAGAGGGACGAGTTTTGGAGAGAAATACCTCAAAGGATCGTGAGAGAAATGAAAGACAATATTTCAATATATAAACCGCACCCCTTATTACGTACATAAGTGTCTTTGCTTAACGTACGTAATCCAAAATCCATAGCGTACGTAACAAACTCACTGTCTCATTCCGAGAAATCCATTACGTACGTAACCCATACCATATAACGTACGTAATATACCAGTTGACTTGATATCGTACAATGGTCATGTTACGTACGTAACACGTCCTGTATAACGTACGTAACACGTATGTTGACTCACCTGTCAACATCCTCCGCCGAAAGTTGCCGACACAGGGTCCCACCTGCCGACCATGACTCAATCATCTGATTTCCATGTTACGTACGTAATATCTCAGCCATAACGTATGTAACTCTTGTGATTTAGCGTACGTAAGTCTTCAACATTAGCGTACTCTAAGTATTCTATACTTAGCCAATTTCAACTGTTACCGCCTGTCTCGACATACCAAATACGAACATACAACACAATCAATACATATACCCATTTCAATAACATTATCAAACGTTCGGAATGTCCTCAAGCAAGATTAACCATCCACGATATCCAATATATAAATGAAAAATATATCCGAAAAATCGGGGTATTACAGTTAATAAATGATTTTGTTTTCATTTCATTTATGATTCATATAGCAATGGTATTATGGAATATATGAATTGTCGGAATGGTGGTATGTATCGTATTTTTAGACTAAGATAAATCATAATGTATATGATTTTAAGGATGTCTAATGGAAATGGTAACGTGAATTATAATTTGGTCCATTGCATGAGAAGTTGGATATAAAGGTTAGTTATCGTGTCGATGTTGAACTAGGGATGGTGGTTTGGTATTAGTGATGGACTGTACTTCATTTTGGATTGTCAGATGAACCGTGTATTCGTTCAGGGTGGTTGGTCGTGGAAAGGTTGGCGTCTCCAGCTTGAGGTAAATTAATATTGTTAGATTATGATAATCATCATGTTGCATTATTGCATGTGTGTGTTGATATTTCATGCGGTGAGTGTGCACCATTGTTTGTTACGTTTTGTAATGTGCTCTTCCTTTGAGCTGTGATCTGTTGGGCCTTTGTGTTAGGGGATAAGATCTATGTGGCACCTATGTTCCGGGGTATTCCTGTGTGGATACTTTCGTGACCCTTGGTTGCGACCTTGGGGTATTTTGTGATTGCATGAACTGTGTTAGGGGATAAGACCTATAGGGCACCTATGTTCCGGGGTATTCCTGTGAGATGCTTCCGTGACCCTTGGCTGCTGCCTTGGGGTTTATGTGTTAATATTATATGCATTGTTGAGCATGATGCGGACTATTGTCTAATGGAAATACGACATTGTGGTCGTGTCGGTCTTTCATGATCGAGTTACTGTTGCTCTTTTGGGAAGTCTTTTGATCCTTGATGGATATCCGTTTCTTCGAGATTTGTTGTCATGTTGTATCGTGGCATATCTGGAGTCAGATACGTTCTTATCGTTCATGTGTAGGATATTTGGGACGGGCACGTGTAGCATGTGTGGGTTTCGACCTCATATTGAACCGTGCATACGATACGTACTTCGTGAGGCTGTTTAGGTACGAGACCAGACGAGTATCTGATCAATACCCGTGGTTGGCTTGTACACGGGCCTATGTCCGGATCGAGCGTATCGTGACTTCCATCTTGAGTCTTATTGATCGGTCGTTCACAGTCCATGTATAATTGGATCTGTTCGATATTCGGATCGTCTTTGAAATCCCGTATATATGATTTGTATATGGTTGACAATTTTATTCTCTCGTGTATTTATCGCCGTTGAACCTTTACTAATCTCGTTCGGAGTTACCATATCGATGGTCAACTCATTGATATCGATCCTTTATAAATCTCGTTTGGAGTTCACCCTGTCATTGGTAATCTCGTTCGTTATTGATCCTTATTGATTCCATTTGGGAGTTGTCTCACCGTTGGTATTCTTGGTTATTAGTCCTTGATCGATGTTATTGGAGTTTACCGTGTCGTCGGTATTCTCAGTTGTTGATCCCTTATTATCCCTATTGGAGTATACCGTGTCGTCAGTATTCTCGATTGTCGATTCCTTATTGTTCGTGTTGGAGTATATCGTATCGTTGGTACTCCCGGTCGTTGGTCCTTATTGATCTTGATAGAGTTTACTATGTCGTCAGTATTCTCGGTTGTTGACCCTTTATTGATGTTTTTAGGGTTTATCGTACCGTTGGTATTTCTGGTTGTCGACTCTTTTGATCTTGTTAGAGTTTACCGTGTCGTCGGTATTCTCGGTTGTTGATTCTTCGTTGATCCTTACCGTGTCGTCGGTATTCTCGGTTGTCGACCTTTTATTGATTTTGTTGGGATTTGCCGTATTGTCGGTATTCTCGGTTATTGATTATGTCATTAATCTTGGTGGAGTTACCACATCATGGTTTTCTCGTTCGTGGTTGATCCTTTGTCGATCTTGTGTGGAAATATCATGTCATTGATAATTCTGTTGTGATGTATTGATTGTTTATCATTATTGATTGTGTGAGCATTCATGCTTTGTATTGATATCCGGGACTTGCTATTGTCTCGGAACAGTTGGATTACAGGTGTGCCATGTGATATCAGTTTTATCAGGATTGGGATCCGATTGTGCGACCTAGCCGACAGAGTTAGTCTTGGCCAGATCATTCTATAACTGAGATATGATAAGTTTGGGAATTTTGGTATTGTTTCGGATATAGTACAGGTGGTTACAATTGAATTCATTCATCACTTAAGGACACGAACAGATTGTGACAGGTTGGTAAGGCTACTTCGGTAAGAGTACATGAGGAATGTTCTTACTCTGTAGATTACATTGATATGTATTGTTTTTGTGATGTGATCGTTATCATTGTTGAGTATTATGGCTGACCCCGTCATGGGCTTTATCTTTTAGGTACTCGGAGTTCGAGCTAGTAGCGGTCGTGAAGGGATGAGCTTTCCGGTGATACTGGCTATGGCGTGATTGTTCGGATTCTGTATTCTTTTCTGGTTTTCTAATTCCGCTGCAAAGGTATTTAATTATGTTTTATCCGCTGCGTGTGTATATTTTAAAATGGCTTTCGGTATTCTTTGAATTGTGTTTTATCCGCTGTGTGTTTATGTTTATAAATGGCTTTCGGTATTCTTTGAACTGGGTTTTTATCCGCTGTGTTTGTATGTTTCTAAATGGCGTTTGATATTCTTTAAACTGTGATTTTATCCACTGCGTGTGTGTACTTTCAAAGGGCCTTTTGGCATTTTTGAACATTTGCGAAAATGATTTTAACCTTGTGGGTTCCAATATGGGGCCCACGGCGCTGTAATATTCCTGGTCGGTTTTAGGGGTGTTACATGGAAGCTCCCCCTCTAGCGGGCTGGCCCTGACCTCTCCCTCGACTGGCACTCGGTGGAGGCTGCGGATCAGACGACCCCTGGTTTACACTCGGATCCTTAGGCGCTAGGAAAGAAGCCTGGGCACCAAGAATTCTCTCTCTCTCAGCATAGAAAGCAGCCTTTTGGCTCGGCTGGAAACACCGGTTACACGTCAACAAAGGACTCAGACAAGTTTGACTAATGTGGCCCGGTCGGCCACAGTTAAAACACTTCACATCACGGGAAGAAGTACTGGAAGCCCCGTGGAAACCCCCAGTAGAACGAGCTGGACCGCCACCAGCGGGAAAGTTAGAAGACTGAAATTTCTGCTGACCTACACCCTTGTGGCCCGAAAAATTTCCAACAGACTTCTATTTCTTGCTCTCACGATCCGCCTTACTGGCCATCAAAGATATATCATATGCAAGAGCTCTACTCTGATAATCCTTTAAGGTGGTACAGGCGAGCCCAGACATGTAGTAACAAATCTTCAGTTTCATCCGTTTGGAAAAGTGGAAAATTTTATCGCTCTCGTCCCTAACTTGGGCCTTCGCGAAGCCCAACTCCCGGTTGTAATCAGCAATAGCCTGAGAAACAGGAATATCCCGAGGCTGAGCATCATAAAAAACATGGACCCGAGCCTGTTTAACTGGCCACGGGCAATATTCGGTTTCCATCAGGTCTTTGAACTCGACCCATGAAGCGACATGGTCCTTGGGCTCAATAGCATCCCACCAGTCAGTAGCGTCCCCAGTGAGAAAATACTGGGTAATAGGGACCTTGCGATCCTCGGGATAGTTGGTGGCAACAAAGACCTTGAATATCTCCTTGATCCACCCCTCCCAACCAATCGGGTCTGAAAGTCCCTGAAAACTGATGAGGATGCTGTTGGGATTCCGAAAATAAAACGAAATACGCAGCGGAAATAAAAACGAATCCCAAACAGGATTGATCAAGTAACGTATATACGAAAAATAAATACGAAGATAAAAAGAATCATACCCTTGAAGCCTTTGAAAAATCTTCGTAAGATGATGATCACGAACCCGAGCTCGAGCACGAAAAATCCTTCATCCCAAACACCGAAAAAATGATGCCTCTACTTCACACGCATCGGAAGTTTCCCGGAAAAAAACCGACGTAACTCCGTTCTCCAAGAACACAGATAGGAAGTTACCGTAGGAATTTATATCTCTAATTTTTCTTAACTTTCTTTCACCACTAAGATGAAAAATGACTTGAGAAAAATTTCTCTCTTCCCTCCTCTAATGCTCTCGGCCAGAAATCAGCAGGAAAGTATGTGTGTGTTTTTGTGTCTTAGTTGTTATCATGTGTGTATTATATATATCTCAAACATATAAATAATATGTCTAATAATGAGATAAAATGTCAACACAAAATAACAAAAACACAACCATCACATACACATGCATGGAAATAATTCCATGTGAGGTGGGGAGAGGGTGGGATGGCCCAAGGAAGTTTCCTAGAAACGAGCCGAGTCACTCGGCTCGTGTACCGGACGTTCGTCAAAGGACTCCGTTAAATACACTCCATTTAATCATCAATGTATTTATATTAATTAAGTAATCTAATTAATTAAATATATCAAATACAAATATATTTCTCTAAGAAATATAATTTATGAATTAAATTAATTACCCGGTAACTTAATTTTAATTCTTAAGACCGCTATTGGATTTATCTAATAAATCATAATTAGATATCCAATATCTAATATTAATAGAGAGATAATAAATTCACATTTATCCGTCAACGCTCCTGATGCGCGACTCCGTAGGTCCGTCTCAGCCGGCATTGGGAGGAACCAATGAGTGCGGGCAGCACTTAGCCAGCCTAGCGGGCCGCACTGTAAACCCCGACTAAGAACGAATGAAGGGATCATTCCAGAACCATTATGTCGTGAATACCACATACGTATACACCCTTCATCAGATGGCCCGGTCAAGTCTTCGGGTCACGGTAAAGTCAAACCCTACTGTTGACTAGACTCTATATATGTGTTAATGTAAATCAAGACCAACTTATTAATAGTGTATCTAATACGACTATATCAGAACGCTTTGGCCAAAGACTTATGATCTTATTTGCCATTAACCGTATAGGACATTCACCTGCTCACTAACAGGAGATAGAATCCTTTCTTGGCGTACAGTAAAGACTGCTACCTGCCCGTATAGTCCGCACTTAGAGGTCGACTCAGCAATTAAGCAAATGAGTCTAACTACTCTAATGACAAACTAAACGTCACAGGCACATCTTCTACTGAACCCTCAAGTCAAAGGTCCACATATACTATCACAACCTTTCGATTCGTCATCGACTCTCCGAGAGGGAATACCGTGTGACTGAATCGAGTATGAGTCGTGTTCGAGTATACTGGTCCCACCAATATACTTATAACTATGCTATCAAGACGTGCACACGTTCTAGCATCAGTTATACAAGTCTTATTAAAACTTAATGTCCATTTAACTTTATTGACTTGCGAACGATTTACATAAATAAACTTTAAACACTTCCAGTGCATTTCTCTTATCCCAAAATGAGAATGGAATGTTCGACTTATTTACATGGACTTCACTTCAATGTTTACCAAGTCAAGAATGCAATTGAAATATAATAAATAGTGAATGAATCGTATTGCCTTTTTATTAATTATCGCATAATTACAAGTACAATGCCCATACTCTCTCATCCACTGAGTGGCATTCGAGGGCATATTCCTAACAATCTCCCACTTGCACTCAATGCCACACATAATGGTATCCAATACCCATGTTTTTCAGATGTCTCTCTAAGACGGCCTGAGATAATGGCTTAGTTAGCGGGTCAGAGACATTGTCTTCTGAGTCTACTCTTTGCAATGAAACATATCCTTTTTCCACCATCTCTCGAATGATGTGGTACTTTCTCTCTATATGCTTAGTGTTGTAGTGACCCCTCGGCTCCTTGGCTTGAGCGACAGCTCCATCATTATCACATAATAGTGATATAGGCAACTCCGCATTAGGCACCACTTGAAGTTCTTGTATTAACTTCTGCATCCAAAATGCTTCTTTTCTAGCCTCTGAGGCAGCTTGATACTCTGCTTGGTAGGTGGAATTTGCAGTAGCGGTATGCTTTGAGCTTCTCCAAGATACTGCTCCTCTATTGAGAGTAAACAAATACCCAGATGTAGACTTAGAGTCATCATTGTCTCCTTGAAAATCAGAATCGGTGAATCCAATCACTTTCAGTTCTCCACCACCGTAAATATGAACCAAATCTCTAGTTCTTCTCAAGTACTTAAGAATGTTTTTTTTAAGACAGTCCAATATTTCCTTCTCGGGTTTACTTGAAATCGACTTACTATACTCACAACGTAGGCTAAGTCTGGTCTCGTACACAACATAGCGTACATGAGGCTACCCACTGCCGAGGCATAGGGTACCTTACTCATCTCTCTCTTGTCTTCCTCACTCTGGGGAAACATTTTCATGGTGAGATGAATTCCATGTCGCATGGGAAGGAACCCTCTTTTAGATTCATCCATCTTGAATTTTCTCAGGATTTTATCTATATAGAGGGCTTGGGAAAGTCGTATCATTCATCGCAGTCTATCTCTGTAAAGACGGATCACTAGAATGTAGAAAGCTTCTCCCAAGTCTTTCATAGAGATCGTTTTAGAAAGCCAAGCTTTCACAGTGTTGAGCATTGAAACGTTATTTTCTATAAGTAGAATATCATCTACATATAGTACTCAGAACGCAATGTTGCTCCCACTGACCTTTTTGTAAACACACAGTTCCTCCTCATTTCGTACGAAGTCAAAGTCCTTGACTGCTTCGTCAAATCGAAGGTTCCTACTCCTAGAAGCTTGCTTAAGCCCATAAATGGCTCGTTGCAGCTTACACACCATATGAACATTAGCTTTGGACACAAAACCCTTAGGCTGTTCCATGTAGATTTCCTCCTCGAGGTATCCATTTTGAAAAGCCGTTTTGACGTCTATTTTCCATATTTCATAATCGTAATAGGCAGCAATGGCAAGCATCATGCGAATGGAATTTATCATAGCTACGGGCGAGAAGGTATCATGATAATCGATCCCTTCCCTTTAGGTATAACCCTTTGCCACAAGCCTGGCCTTATAGGCATCAATCTTGCCATCCCCATCAATCTTTCTCTTATAGATCCATTTATTTCCAATAGTCCTCATGCCAGTTGGAAGATCTACTAGAGTCCAGACCTGATTGGTATGCGTAGAGTCTATCTCATCTTCCATTTATTGGAGTCTACATCCACTATCGCTTGGTCATAGGTGAGAGGGTCGTTTTCAATGCTATCAGGTGTGTTGTGGAGACCCAGTTCCTCGACATGTGTATAGCCATACCTCTGAGGCAAGTGAGTCATCCTATCAGACCTTCGAAGTGGAGGTTGTGTTATAATAGGTTCGGTTTATGATCCCTGATCAGATGTCTCCTTAGGATTTTCATTATGCTCTTCCAAACAGATATTTCTACCCGAGCCACCTTCCTGAATGAATTCATCCTCAAGGCAGTGCACTTGTAATGCCACAACGACCCTATGGTCTTCTTCCATGTAGAATAGATAACCCATCGAGTCCTCTGGGTATCCAATGAAACGTCCTTTTATGGACCTCGCTTTCAGTTTGTCCACCTTAGGCTTCTTGACATAGGCTCGACATCCCCAAATCCTTATGTGATTAAGGCTTGGTTTCTTACCCTTCCACATCTCATGTGGAGTGATAGGAATGGATTTGGAAGGACATCTATTTAGGATATAGGCAGCGGTTAGTAAGGCATAACCCCATAGGTAAATAGGTAAATCAGTGTAATTTTACATGGAGCGAATCATGTCCAACAAAGTCCGATTTCTCCTTTCTGAAACACCATTTAACTGTGGGGTTCCTGGCGGCGAGAATTGTGAAACTATTCCATGTTCCTTAAGGAACTCATCAAACTCTGTGCTCATATATTCGCCACCTCGGTCCGACCGAAATGTTTTGATATGACATCCAGTCTGTTTTTCAACTAGGGCCTTAAATTCTTTGAATTTAGTAAAGGCTTCGGATTTATGTTTCATTAAGTACACAATCCCATGCCTAGTATGATCATCTGTGAATGTTATGAAATATTGATATCCGTCTCGGGCCACTTCTAAAGCACCACAAATGTCGGTATGTACCAATCCAAGTTTATCGGCAGCCCTTTCAAAATTCCCTGTGATGGGGACTAAGTCATTTTGCCTCTAAGGCAAGATTCACAAGTTGGATAGGGTTCTACACCCAATGAACTTAAAATTCCGTCTTGTTCCATTTTCTGAACCTTGGTCTGACCAACATGACCAAGTCTAAGGTGCCATTTAAGAGCTTGATTCGTATCTTTCCTGCCACGTTTCTTAGTTATAGTGTTCACTGCTGTTTTATTTTGCATGTTCAGATGATATAAACCATTCAACAATGTAGCTGTGCCAACCAATTTATTTCGAAAATAAATTTTACAACTACCATTGCCAATGAAGAAATAAAATCCTTTCCGGTCCAAGATTGGAATGGATACAATGTTTTTATGCCCCTTGGGAAAACAAGTACTTCATCTAACGTCAAAATAAAACCGTATTCCAAACCCAGTAGGATTGATCCAACATCGGTTGCCTCGACACTTTTTCCGCTTCCGACAGTGATCATAACTTCCCAGCTTCAAGTTTCCTACTTCGTTCCAGATCTTGATTCATAGTACAAATAAGAGAAGTGGCACCTGAATCCAGAATCCATGAAGCAGAATACACAGTAGCGGAACAATTAGTTTCAAAAACAAAAAGTTCCGTACCTGATGCGCCATTAATCTTAGGACAAGTCCTTCGCCAGTGGCCCAGCTCACCACATTTAAGGCATTTGTCCGTAGGTTTTGGACCGCCTAACTTTTGAACCTTTCGGGCCTTGCCCTTTCCTTTCTGCACCCCTTTCTTGGGTTTGTACTGCTCATAGGTCTTTTTCTTCTTGTTCTTGGTCCTTCGAGACCCAGAAGAAATCACCATAGCAGCCTCTCTCAGTTTAGTCTTCATGTTAGACTGCGCCGTCACCAGTTTATTCATTATCCCAGCTAATGTGCATGAAATTTCATTACATTTGAAATTCACTACAAACTGCATGAAAGAGTCAGGGAGAGATTGAAGGATGAGATCAATTTGAAGGGATAAATCCATATTAAAGTTGAGCATGTGTTTCCTGACGAATTACCTGGACTACCTCTACAACGGGATGTAGAATTCACCATCGAGTTGGAACCAGGAGCTACACAAATTTCTAAGGCGCCGTATCGTATGGCACCTACTGAGATGTACTAGTTGAGCCTCTCAATCATAGAGATCATCTTGAGGACGTTGTCTCCCACTTTCTCTCCTTCTTTCATCCTAGCACTGAACAACTGCTTCGATATCTCATATCTAGTAGTCCTACTGTGCTCTCCATAAAGTTCAGTCAAGTGTGCTAGAATCTGCCTATAAGAAGTCATTTTCTCGTGCGCTCTCTGCATCTCATTAGTCATTGAGCCCATCATAAAGCCACAGACTAGCACGTCATCCTTGACCCATTTTTCATGGACGTCAAAGTCTTCTTGATTACCCATAGTCCAGATTGGAGTCGGTGGAATGTCCGCCTCCAAGACGTATCCCAGAGACTCCATACTAAGTACAATCATCAGATTCCGCAACCATTCAACAAAGTTGGGTCCAGTTAGGAGATTCTTTTCAAGTAGTATTGCAAGTGGGTTTTTAGCCATTTTAAGAGAGATTCAATTTCGTTTTCTGCAAGATTTAGACAAGATTAAATTAGTGACTTGTTTTATTATGACCGAGTATAGAATTTAAGGGATTGTATAATTCTTGTCTCAGCTCCAATAATTTTATCGGAACTATACACTCCCATGTTATAATTCGGAAGTCATGGTTAAATCGACTTCTTAGTGGTGATCAAGTTCTTTACAAATTTTAATAGACGTAACCTATCAGGTTTCTTGCCAATTAATTTCTGTAAAGTGGTGTCTAACACCAACCCGTCTCACGGATGATTTGATCTTCTTTTAACCCTAGTCTTCATGCCCTCAACCTATCAGGTTTCTTGGCAATCCAGACTATCTAAGTTGTTGACCATCAACGTCTATCGGTTTGACTATTGAATCTCACCCGGCAACCTATTAGGTTTTTAGGGGCGAAATTTATCACCAACCGAATGTAACACCCCTAAGTTATTCAGGGAATATTACAGCGCCGTAAGCCCTAACGTGGGACCCACAAGGCTAAACATACGCGGAACTATAAATTTTGACCGAGAAGGTCTACATAAAATGGAATGAAGAATAATAAAAGGGTATTCAAAACATAACCAATGTATCGAAAGACATCACAACACAAATCAATACCTCGGCAAACACAGGCCGGGACATCAAGGAAAATGGAAAACAATACTCGAGTATTCAATAACCATTCCAGTACAACAAAACTGAATGGAGAAACTCAAAACATAACTGGAGGAAAGACACCATATCACACTTGCCCACCATCTTCATGCCGACCCGATACCTGCCTGTCCGCTCTCCTGGAACCTGAAATACATAAAAAGCATTTCCCCCGTAAAGGGGTTAGCCGTCGAATAGCTAGTGCAAGTATATCAAGTATGAGACACAATACTCCTCGACAATAAAGTAAAGGTAACCGTCAATTCATCAATTCAAGGCTAGTATTCCGGAATAACTAAATCTCATAACATCACATCAATACATATATGAATACCGTGGAACCGCACCAGAGGCTACGGAACCCTCAGAGGATTCGTCGGTCCATCCCAGAGTGGTTCGTTCATATCATTCATGGAATCACCCCAAGAGGCTACGAAACCCTCAGGGGACCCGTCGGCCCGCCCCAGAGTGTAGGTCACAAGTCGTCCAGGAACAAGTCTAGAGGGGGGGGGGGGTGAATAGACTTGTTGAAACTCTTAAACTCTTTTTCACGAAGAGTGAGTTTCTTCAGCTGATAGGTAAACAAATGACTTGGAGTCGTTTGTTCTTTGATATATGCGGAAGTCAGCTGATGACGAATATACAGCAACTAATAAAACACTTCACAATGGATGCAGCAGTTAAAGTATGATGCAATAAAACAGTAAAGAACGCAAGCGATTATAGTGGTCTCAGAGGTGGGGTAATCCTCTACTAATCCAGTTTTCTCCAAACAAGTTGGAGATGAATTCACTATAATTCTCAACCAGTGATAAATATTACAGTGATTCAAACAAAACTACAACAGCTTCCAACCAGTGGAAATCCGTGCCATTGTACCACACTTGACTGCCTTGCACCTCTTGATCCTCGATCCTCGGATGCCTTTACAGTCTCTAACTTCAACCAGTGAACTACCCCGTGCTCAGGATTATAGACAAGAGTTTTTGTCTTCTCCAACTAAGAGCTTCTTTAAGTATGAACTTTTAGAACCGCTCTTTTCACGATGCTATAGATTGCTTTTTGATTGCTTGAATGCTTTGATCGCTTGAAAGTATATTCTCACCGGTATTTGCTCAGCTTCAAATCTTCGGATATATATAGGTCACGATCTCTGAGCTTTTTCCTTGTAGCCGTTGCAAATCTTTTGAACAAATCAGTCTATTGGAGGGAGACTTCTTTATTTAATCTTTCTGAACGTTGCAAGGCTGGATTCCCATTATTTTAATCTATCTTCCGACCGTTGTGAAGAATCTGCATGTGATGCGCCGAATCTTTTGAATATAAAACGATTAAAGTCTTCAAGGTGGGTCTGGATAGCTTTTTTAATTCATATCTCTTGCGGAAATCACTCCAATTTGTCTCTTCACGTTGCATGTGACTTTCCGTAATACTTGACTTTTCAACGCATGCTGACGTGGACTTGGAGTACTTGGCTGACTTCGACTATGCTGATGAGCAGTTAAGATATCTGCAGTCTGTACCTCTCTGATGTTCACTGTTTATGACTTGACTGATCAGGTGACTTGTCTGAGGTACCTTGGCTGCAGTCTGGTCAAACATCCCTGATAATTTTTGTTGACCAGAGCTACTCTGTCTTGACTCGGCTGATCTTCTCTGATGGACTTAGCTGTACTTAGTACTTAGCCGATTTCAGCCTAACTTATTTTTGGCCTATAGATGATACTCATTTGGTTCTTCTTTACATTTTGTCAAGTATTATACTTAACATATTTGGCCTATGGAAGATACTCGTTTGGTTCTTCCTTACATTTTTGCCAAGTAATAAACATTTGACTTTATATTAATGACATCATCAAAATCTAACACGTATTCCTAACAAATTCCCCCTATTTTGATGATGGCAAAACTTTAAACAAGTACTCAAATGATCAAGTCTGCACTTAAGTGCAAGACACAAACTAAAGTCAGTCTAGTTTTTGAGACAATTGGGAGTTGTCATTCAAAAAGACTGTTATAAAATTAATTTTACAAGTACATGTCTGAATTTTAAAAAAAAAAATTCAAGTACATAAATCATTACAAGTACAAAAATAAGTGAAAATCATCTGCCTCTTCCTCTGCCTCTTCGAATAGGCTGTTTGGCAGGTCTGAAGGGTTTGGCGCCGATTGGTCTTGTCTTGACTGGGGCAAGACCATACTTCCTTTTCACGACAAGAGTTGCGAAGGCTTGCTCTTCTTGGGATGAAAATTTGTTCTCAAGACATAGCTTCTTGATTTTCCTTTGTAGCGTCAGTTCATCCAGCGCACCTCCTCTTTCCAAAGTAGGAGGATCTTTGGTAGTGAATAAAGGAATCCTGGGATAGGCATTTTGTTTCCCAGCATGTTTCTTCAGAATAGCCCAGAGTTGCGGATGGGCTGCCTCCATGAAATTTATGAAGATTTGCTGTGGGGAGAGATTATCATCCTGGAGTATTTCCCAGATGTAGTAGTCTCTGATAAACTTCTTTCTTGCAGATTCCCACATTTCCAGAGCTTCATATGGAACAAAATCCTCCACAAACCACAACTCCTTTCCTTCCCATTGTAGAGTAGGCTCAAGACCTCCTCTAGTCCTCCTCTTCTTGCCTTCAGGCTGGTCAGCCTGTTCTGGATCTGATCCTCCCTTTCTCTTCAGGCTTGATGGTCCTTCAATTTGAAGGATATATTGCCTCTTCTTTGTTCTTAGCTCTGCCCTTGTCTCTCCTTGATTACTTCCTTCCCCCTGAACTCTATCTTCCCCCTTTTTGCCAGCATCAACTACGGTAGTCAATTGCTGCTCAATTCTGCTCATCCAATCAGACATGCCAAATGGCATTCTGTTGTTGGCAGGGGGAGGAGGCTGAGGAACTTCTCTATGCAGCAAAGTGTCGATCTTTGCATTGATGGATTGAAGGTCAGGAGTGACCTGAGATGCCAACAGCTCTCCAATCGTATCTTTCACTATCTGCCTGATCAGCTCAGTCATGGCAGGTGAGATTTGAGCTGGTGGAGAGTGCTCTCCTGAGCTTTCTGCAATTAAACCACCGGGTGCAAGCACATGCGCAATGGTACTCCAGATGGGGTCTTCTCTGGGGTCCCTGATCTGGAGTCCTCAGCTAACTCCGCGTCTAGGCTGGTGTACCGGGCAGGTACCACAGTCCTATCTGCAGCTTCTTGTGTCGGCTCTGGCTCCGGCTCCTTTTCATCTTCTGCCTTCTCTTCCTCTTTCTCCTGTTCCTCCTCCTTTTCTTCTTCAATAATTTCTTTTTCTTTTTCCTCATCCTTTTCTTTTTCTTTTTCTTTTTCAGCTCCTTCATCTCCTCCATCATTATCATCCTCATCATCATCATCATTATTGTTATCATCCTTCCCATCTTTTCCTCCTTCATCCTCGTCATCCTTTTCTTTTTCATCATTATCCTCCTCTCCTTCATCCTGTTCTACTTCTCCTTCTTCTTCTTCTTCTTCTTCTTCTTCTTCATTCAACTCTTCTGTCTTCTCAACTTCCTGAGGTTAATTTTCAACTAAAATCTTTTCTTCTGTTCTTCTCTCTTCCTGCTCTTCTTCTTCATCGTCTCAAACAACAACTTCTTCATTTTCTTCTCCATCTACCTCCTCAATCTTTATTTCCTTTTCAACTACCTCCTCAACAACTTTCTCATAAGATCCATAAAAAAGACTAAGCATAATGGAGTGGATGAACTGGTCCATGTTTGTTTTAAAATTTGACAAGAACCAGTCCTCCTGAAGGATCAAAATTGTATCTGATGTTTTACAAAAATCTATCAGTACATCCTCCGTGGCTTGGGGATAGTCCCAACCACAAGTGTCAATAAAAGTTTGAAGTTTGACAAAAGATAGGGATTTCAAAAATTTCCATTCTTCAAAAACTTCAAGGAACGATTGTTTTAAGGCTAGAGGTTTAACAAGTTGTAGTTGTTCGATGGATAGGTTGAAAATATTGTTTTCTAGCAGGTTAAAGATATAATTAGCTTCAGGAATTGAGATTATTAGACCTGTTTCTTCTTCTTCAGGAATGTAGGCTGGGGTGAGTACAGCCACAATCTGAGTCTCGTGGGTGCCTGGGGGCTGGTCTTCTAGGTGAATCGGTGACCTGGCTGTAGGGCTGGCAAGATGATCGGACTGCTCTTCCTCACTAAACTGCAGTCTCCTGGGCCTCTTGGGAGAGGGTTCTGGTGATGACTGCATGATAGAAGGTCCTTCAGGGGCTGGTCCCCTTCTCTTAAATCGGACTGCTATGGGGGTGTTGTTGGACTCGGTGTTTGACTCGACTGCAGTTGGGATGTCGGATGCAGGTCGGTCCGACTCTCCTGACGAATAATATCTCGGGTATGGCCTTGTGTCAGGGAGGTCCTTCAACATCTGGGCTGCTCTCCCAGTGCCTCCCAATTTTCTGAGCGTCTCTTGGTCCAAATGACCAAGTCTTTTGTTGGGGTAGAAGGGGTCAGTGCTTCCTTTCGCCATTCCTGTCTTTTCCAGCATCCAACTTAGCTGCGTTCCAAACTCCAGCATTGTTTTAAATATCTTCTCATCAACAAGCCATTCAGCTTTGTTGACTTCTCGAACGAGTTGCCTAAATATGTAATCTGCCCCGTCAATTTCTTCATCCTGAATTAGTGCTCCTAGCACTATGAACTTCGCCGACGACAGTTGATCATAACTGCCGGCCATCCCCATGATTATTTTGTTGGTTATGTCCAACGCAAAACGATAAACTCTCTTAATCTCACTCCTCTTGGCAGTGAGTTTCAGTTTTTCGGGCAAATTCTCCACTTTGATCTGCTTCCAGGTTTCGGTGGTGGACTGCTTGAGAGCTTCGACGGCTATGCCGCGGTGCTTCATACCGAAAATGGTACGGATCGACTCTCAAGATATGTCGACCCGTCTCCCGCCGACTGTGCTCCAAATTCCATCTTGAATTATACAGGCTTCACGATAGAACACGATAACATCCTCCTTGTACAGATGTTGAGGATTGATGTCTAGGAATGGGTAGATCCCATTGAGCTTCATCGCGCGGATTAGGTTAAGCACATCGTAATCCTCCAGATTAGCTTCCAATAAACCTTCAATATCGACGACCAGCGAGAAAATAATCTGGTCCTTGACCGCCTTCAGGTTGACGCCTTCGAAGTAGGATGCCATTTCTGCAAACAAAAGAGTTTAGTGTATTTGGTGTTCAAGGAATTTTTGCTCTGAAAAATCTAGGGTTTCTGGTAAGCGTAAAAAGGTAAAGTAAAGGGTTTTCTTTCCTTATAAAGAAGATGAAAAGACGTAAGGATTAATTGATTATATATTTGAAACGGTGGTACGCCTTTTGAGATTCTTTTGAATTTCAAATTTGAATCAGTGGTCCAATTTAAAATTTGACGGTTGGTTTTGATTGGCCACCGTGGAGGTCGATTTAATAAGCGATTGACACGTGTATTAAAAATGCCACTTATGTATCGAACATTAATATATTTCAATGCCATTTGTGAACCAAAATTAATATAATAATATTATGAATATGGCAGATAATAATTAAATATTCAGAGGTCGGTTGTTTTTAGAAAACTTAGCTGGTCTGATTTATTGACTGTTGACCGCTCTGCATCAGGTGAGTTGACTTCATGGTCTTCTCGCCTGATATTCTGATCAGCTAGGATCTGATTCTACATCTAGGTCCATCCTTCCTCTGAAATGCTTCAGCTTGCTTCAGTACTAGATTCCCAATCTAGTAATCTAAGATCTCTGCTCAGCTCCAAAAATCTTTCTTCTGGCAAGGGTTTGGTAAAGATGTCAGCTATCTGATAGTCTGTGCTGACTATTTCAACTCTAACCCTTTTGTTAAGCACATGGTCTCTGATGAAGTGGTGCTTAACATCAATGTGCTTCGTCCTTGAATGCAAAACCGGATTTTTGGTTATTGCAATAGAACTATTGTTGTCACACCAGATAGGAACTTCATGGGCAATAATATTATAATCCCTTAGCTGCTGTCTAATCCATAAAATCTGTGCACAATAGCTACCTGCAGCTAGGTATTCTGACTCTGTGGTGGAGATAGAGTTAGAAACCTGCTTCTTGCTAAACCAGGATATCAGTCTGGTTCCTAGGAATTGACACGTTCCACTGGTGCTCTTCCTGTTGATTTTGCATCCTGCGAAATCTGCATCTGAGTATCCTGACAGCTCGAAATTATCGTCCTTGGGATACCATAGTCCAACATTGACTGTAGACTTACGGTACTTTATTATCCTCTTGGCTGCATCTAGGTGTGATTGCTTCGGCATAGGATATGTCTGGCCTGCTTGCAGTGAGGTACAAAAGAGATCCAATGAGTCCTCTGTAGTGGGTTGAGTCCACTGATATGCCTGCCTCGTCTGCATCCAGGTGAGTACTTGTGCTCATAGGATTTTTTGCTGGCTTGGCTGATTCCATTCCATATCTCTTGATAAGGTCTTTGGTATACTTAGCTTGGTTGATGAAAAATCCTTTTTCCATCTGCTTAACTTGTAGTCCGAGAAAGAAGTTAAGCTTTCCCATCATACTCATCTCAAATTCTCCTTGCATGAGGTTGGAGAATTTCCCACATAGCTCTGGATTGGTTGATCCGAATATGATGTCATCCACATATATCTGGACTATTAATATGTGGCCTTCGTGCTCCACTCTGAATAGGGTCTTGTCCACCTTCCCTTTGCAAAAACCATTCTTCTCAAGAAACACAGACAATGTTTCATACCACGCTCTGGGTGCTTGATTAAGTCCATAGAGAGCCTTTAACAGCTTATAGACTTTGTCTCCCTTGACAAAACCTGGGGGTTGCTCTACATAGACTTCTTCTTCTAGAATTCCATTTAGAAAAGCACTCTTTACATCCATTTGATAGACGTCAAAATCTTTGAATGCAGCATATGCAAGGAATAGTCTGATGGCCTTTAATCTTGCAACAGGTGCATACGTTTCATCAAAATCTATTCCTTCACACTGTGCATAACCTTTTGCTACAAGTCTGGCCTTATTCCTAACAACAGCTCCGTCTTCATCACTCTTATTTTTGTACACCCATTTGGTGCCAATAACCTTCTTTTGATCAGGTCTGTCTGTTAGTTCCCAAACTTTGTTTCTTTCCATCTGCTCCAATTCCTCTTGCATGGCATTTATCCAAGAGTAATCTTCTAAGGCTTGTTCTATAGTTTTAGGTTCTATCTGTAACATCAAGCATGAGAACATAGCCATTCCTGCTGGTAGGGTTGACTGTCTTGTCTTAACTCCATCAGTTAGCTTCCCGATAATTTGCTGGATTGGGTGATCTTTGAGCAACTTGGGGATATCGTCTTCTTCTGGGTTTGTTCCCCCTGTTGGATTGCTCTGGTGGATTTCTGCATCACCGGGTTACGTGCCTGTTGGATCATCTCGCCTTGTCATCTGCAGTTGGTTACGACTGCAGATGAGTCTTTGTCAGCTACAGCTGGGTCTTCATCAGCGGCAACTGGATCAGATAGGTTCGGTGATCCTGTCTGATCTGTAGTTGGGTCTTCAGCAGCTGCAGTTGGATCATCTGGCTGGTCTGCAGGTGAGTCCACCATTCCAGTTTCATGCACAATGACTTCTTCAAGGGTCGCTGATTTGAGCTTGTTCTCGATTAGCTCAACTTGCTTCCTGTACTCAACAATAGATTCATCAAAAACAACATGGGGTGTTTCCTCCACAACTAAGGTTCTTTTGTTGAAAAATCTATATGCCTTTCTTCTTTGTGAATATCCCATAAAGAGACCGTCATCAGTTTTAGCATCAAAGGCATTTAGTTGTGTTTTACCGTTATTGTAGATGAAACACTTACAACCAAAAACATGAAAGTAAGCAACAGTAGGAGTTCTATTATTCCAAACCTCATAGGGAGTTTTACCATGTCTCCCTACTATCATACTCTGCTCGGGTGTGACAGTGTGTTGATGGCTTGACCCGAACCTCTTGGGCAGGTGTGCTTCTGCAATCATGGACCTTGCTGCTTCCTTCAGGGTTCTGTTTCTTCTTTCAGCAACGCCATTCTGCTGGGGAGTCCTGGCTGCAGAGATCTCATGCTGGATCCCATTCTGATCGCTGTAATCAGTTATCGCCTTGTTGAGAAACTCTCCTCCTCTATCTGATCTGATCTTGATTATGGATAGGGATTTCTCATTCTGGATCCTTCTCAGCAGCTCAGGTAGCTTTGTGAAGGTTTCACTTTTCTTATATAGGAAGATAATCCAAGTGTACCTTGAAAAATCATCTACTATAACAAGTGCATGCTTTCAGCCGCTCAAAGTCCTTGGCTTGATAGGACCAAATAGATCCATGTGGAGTAGATCTAGGATCCTTGTTGTGAGAGTTGTAGGCTGGACTGTCTTGAATGATGCTCTGGTCTGCTTTCCTTTCTGACATGCATCACAAAGCGCTTCCTTCTTGAATGCTTCATTTGGAAGTCCTCTGACCAGCTTCTGAGAACTAATCTTGTTGATGGCTTTGAAGTTTAGGTGACATAACCTTTTGTGCCACAGCCATCCATTCTCAGCTACTGTCTTGGATAGAAAACAGGAGTTAGGTGTTCCTGTGTTCCAATCAATCATATAGACATCTCTCCTTCTGAAACCTTGTAGCTTTATTTCTCCAGACAGGATATCTATCACCATACATTTCCAGATGGTGAAGACTACTAGGTTCTTCTCGTCACAGAACTGGCCTATGCTCAGGAGGTTGTACTTGAGCCCTTTGACATAATGAACTTTGGATATCACAATATTTCCTCGGTGCAGCTCTCCAAAGTCCTTTGTTTGTCCTCTAGAGCTATCTCCAAAATTTGAGCTTGTGGAGATGTGGTTGTAGTCCTTCCACCTCTTCTGCAATCAGACAAGCAGAGATTTAGGTACCCCAATCTGTGTGGGTCCTTTGGGGTTAGCTGGTTTCCTGGAGAATTGATTTCTCCTTGGATTATAAAAATTGTTATTCTTATAACCCTCATAAGGTGTGTAAGGTCGAGGTCTGAATCTCCTGTTGGGATTGTATACTGGATATTCCTCAAAATTTTGATAGTGTGGGCCATTTCTAAATCTTGGCTGAGACCATTTATTAAATCTTTGAGGTCTCCACACTTGTTCATTTTGGAAATTGGAATAACCTTGAGGTTTCCATCTGCCCCTCCCATTTTGAAATCTGTTTTTAGGGAGTTGTTGGTAATAGTGGGCATGTTGTCTGGGCTGCTGCTTTTGCCTGGGCCATTGCCTAGTCGCCTGTCTAGGTGGATGCCTTGTGTAACCTGACTGCAGCCTAGACATGTGACTTAGCTGTTGCCTATTTTTAAATATCGGTTTATATGTAGGCTCAACAGTCGAGACAATTGTTTCTCCCTTGATAAATTTTCTTTTAGAACTAGAGGGGGTGTGAGGATCATATCCAAGGCCTGATTTGGAATATAGTGGCCTTTTATTGGTACACAATTATTCTAGGGTTGAAGACGCCTTCAGGGAGGTTATTTCCTGCGCCTGAGTCTTATTTACCTGTGTCAGCTTAGTAAACTCGGTTTTGTCATGAGCAAGTGCAGCTGATTTTTCTTTAAGTAAAATGGTTAGTCTGTTTATCTCAGCTGTATTAACGTCAGCTTGGTTTTTATAGTCAGCTGCAGTTATCTCAACCTTATTCAGTTCTAGGTTGAGTTTTTCGAAATCATTTTTCAGCTGCCTATTCTCATCTTGCAGCTGAGTGTTCTCTGCTGATACAGTTTGGTGTGCAGATTTGAGTGTTTCAAAATCTTTAAATAACTGATTTACCGATTCGTGCAGATCCATATCTTGTGACATGGCTGAACTGTTATTTGAACCGGTGGGTTTAGAAGTTACCTCTTCATCAGCTAGGTTTGCCGTCAGGCAGTCATACTCTTCATCTTCATCAGAAAAGAATCCGCTGCTTGATTCGATATGCTCCTGGTCTTCTCCGATGAGGGCCTTTCTTCTATCTTCTTTTCTGCCCACCTCTTTCTTGCTTTCATCCTTCTTGAGATCAGGACAGTCCATTTGGATGTGTCCTGTCTTGTGACAATTGTAGCACTATACTTTACAGCTTCCAGCTTTCTGGTTCCTTCTTGGATTCTCCTTATAATTTTTCTTGTATTTGGAGTAGTTCTTTCTAAAGTTGCTGAACCTTTGCATTATAAACGCCATTTCTTCCTCAAAATCTAATGGATTTGGAGGCTTTACATCAGATAGGCTCTTGGCAGGGGACTCGGCTGCAAATGCTATTCCCTTCTCTGCAGGCTCAGTCGAGGATGAACTTGGAAGCTGGAACTCATAAGCCTTCAAATCATAGAACAGCTCTTGAATTTTTATCTTATTCAGGTCCTTGGACTCTCTCATGGCTACGGCCTTCATGCTCCATTCAGGGTTGAGAGATCTGAGAACCTTCAGTGCCATTTCCCTGTAGCCATAGGTTTTGCCGAGGGAATTGATCTCATTAATAATCTCAGTGAACCTTGTGTCCACTTGATCTATGGATTCGTCATTCTTCATTTTGAAATTGTCAAACTTTTGGATAGCGATTGACAATTTATTTTCTTTGATTAGCTCCGTTCTTTCACACATTAAAGCTAATGTGTCCCAGATTTCCTTGGCATTCTTGCAGTTCTTGATCTTGACCATGGTGGATTTGTCAAGAGCTTGATATAACACATCTCTGGCCCGGTTGACGCGGTTGGCCAGCTTTTTTTCTTCGGGAGTCAGCTCTGTCCTCTTCTTGGGAATCTTTTCTGGCTTCCTTGCTGCAATCTCCTCTGCTGTGTTGTCCTTCTCGAAGATGAATGGACCATCATCTATGATGCACCACATGTCGTCATGAATCGAAGATAAGTGTGCCTGCATCCTTATCTTCCACAGATCATACTCGTCAACTGAAAACACAGGGAGTCTAGAATGCATGTGTTCCATTATAAAATGAGAGTAGATATATATCCCTGATATAGATCTGGTTCGTGAAATAAATGAACCAACCTCTCCGATACCACTTGTAGGTCACAAGTCGTCCAGGAACAAGTCTAGAGGGGGGTGAATAGACTTGTTGAAACTCTTAAACTCTTTTTCACGAAAAGTGAGTTTCTTCAGCTGATAGGTAAACAAATGACTTGGAGTCGTTTGTTCTTTGATATATGCGGAAGTCAGCTGATGACGAATATACAGCAACTAATGAAACACTTAACAATGGATGCAGCAGTTAAAGTATGATGCAATAAAACAGTAAAGAACGCAGGCGATTATAGTGGTCTCAGAGGTGGGTTAATCCTCTACTAATCCACTTTTCTCCAAACCAGTTGGAGATGAATTCACTATAATTCTCAACTAGTGATAAATATTACAGTGATTCAAACAAAACTACAACAACTTCCAACCATTGGAAATCCGTGCCATTGTACCACACTTGACTGCCTTGCTCCTCTTGATCCTCGATCCTCGGATGCCTTTACAGTCTCTAACTTCAACCAGTGAAGTACCCCATACTCAGGATTATAGACAAGAGTTTTTGTCTTCTCTAACTTAGAGCTTCTTTAAGTATGAACTTTTAGAACCGCTCTTTTCACGATGCTATAGATTGCTTTTTGATTGCTTGAATGCTTTGATCGCTTGAAAGTATATTCGCACCGGTATTTGCTCAGCTTCAAATATTCGGATATATATAGGTCACGATCTCTGAGCTTTTTCCTTGTAGCCGTTGCAAATCTTTTGAACAAATCAGTCCGTTGGAGGGAGACTTCTTTGTTTAATCTTTCTGAACGTTGCAAGGCTGGATTCCCATTATTTTAATCTATCTTCCGACCGTTGTGAAGACTCTGTCTGTGATGCGCTGAATCTTTTGAATATAAAACGATTAAAGTCTTCAAGGTGGGTCTGGATAGCTTTTTTAATTCATATCTCTTGCGGGAATCACTCCAATTTGTCTCTTCACGTTGCATGTGACTTTCCGTAATACTTGACTTTTCAACGCATGCTGACGTGGACTTGGAGTACTTGGATGACTTCGACTAGGCTGATGAGCAGTTAACATCTCTGCAGTTTGGACCTCTCTGATGTTCACTGTTTATGACTTGACTGATCAGGTGACTTGTCTGAGGTACCTTGGCTGCAGTCTGGTCAAACATCCCTGATAATTTTTATTGACCAGAGCTACTCTGTCTTGACTCGGCTGATCTTCTCTGATGGACTTAGCTGTACTTAGTACTTAGCCGATTTCAGCGTAACTTATTTTTGGCCTATAGAAGATACTCATTTGGTTCTTCTTTACATTTTGCCAAGTTTTATACTTAACATATTTGGCCTATGGAAGATACTCATTTGGTTCTTCCTTATATTTTTGCCAAGTAATAAACATTTGACTTTACATTTATGACATCATCAAAATCTAACAAGTATTCCTAACACAGAGTGGATATAAATAATCTTGCCATTAATATATCTTACTTTCAAAGTCGAGAACGTACAATCATAAATATATACTTGCCTTTGAGACATCGAGAAATTGAACGAAAAAAGGGTATGAGTTCGATAGGTCCAAGAACGCGCTTCCGGCACGTAAACGATTCGCAAGGAATATGATAATCAATTATCCATACTCAAATTACACGAAGAAACTCCCGAAACCCGTCTACGATTCATGAAAATACATGGATAAACAACTAGAGGTTGGAAAATCGTCCAAACCCTCAAAAGTCCGAAAACGGCACAATCCAATCTGTAAAATTGTAGGAAAAGCATGCATATGGGATATATACGTCATAATCTCAAGGTTCTCAAGCTTCAAAATGCATAAATCGGACGAATCTAGAAAAAACCCCAAAATTCCCAAAAATAGGGTTCTAAGGATTTTTACCTTGATTTGGACGTTAGGATGGATTATATGTAGTGAAATCCTTGTTCTCCAGCCCAATATGTTGTTGTTTGACGAAGAATCGCTTATATTCGCCCAAAATCGTCTCTCCCGAGCTGCTCCCGTCGGAAATGAGTGAAGAGGATGAAAAATGACGAAATGGAAGTCAACTGTCCAATAAATATATCTACCCAGTCTAGCGCACGCTACGCTTACTTCATTAGCGTGCGCTAACGAGGTCATCGGGTATTCTAGTGGCTTCTGCCGGCCCCGTTAGCATGCGCTAATCGCCTTTCTCTAGCGCGCGCTACCCAAAAAGTGGCGTCCAGTAACTGGAGTCCAGAACCTACTGTCCTCTGCCCTGCTCAAGCCTTAGCCCGCGCTACCGCTATGGCTTAGCGTGTGTTATGCAACAGCTTTAGCGTGCGCTAGCCGAAGCCTAGCGTACGTTATCTAATAGTCTAGAAAACCTGACAACCTCACTGCCTCGGACGACCAGCTCGTTAGCGTGCGCTACGGACGGATGTTAGCATATGCTACTAACCACGAATAGCGTGCGCTAACGAACTCCTAGCGCGCATTAACCGCCAGTCCAGAGAGCAGTCTGAGTTACTGGTTCTGACCTGACTGGTCCCTTAGCGCGCGCTACGGCTCAAGGCTAGCGTGCGCTACTCAAGCAGAATTAGCGTGCGTTAGCCTAGGCCTAGCATGCGCTATTTCTCTGACCCAGGACACTACCGCAAGGTCTAAACAACACAATTGTGATCCAAACAAGGTACGAAAGTCAATAACAACATCAACCACATCACCAAGAGTTTACAGAGCGACGAAATAAGAAAAATGGCAAGGCCAAACAGTCAATAAAAGTACGGGTATTACATTCTCCCCCTCTAAAAAGAAGTTTCGTCCCGAAACTTAAGAAATAAAAAGTTCGGGGTACTCCGACCGTATCTTCTCTTCCGTTTCCCAATTCACCTCTTCGACTCCATGTCTCGACCATTGCACTTTAACCAGTGGAATGGTCTTATGCCGAAGTTGTTTCTCGCGACGCTCCAGGATCTTCACGGGTCTCTCAGGAAAGGTAATATCTTCGGCTACGTCAATCTCACTGTAGTCGATAACATGGCTGGGATCCGGCATGTATTTTCTCAACTGAGACACATAAAAAACACTATGAACATGACTCAAAGCTGGAGGCAATGCCAAGGGATAAGAAAAATCTCCAACTCTGTCCAAAATCTCGAAAGGTCCGATATATCTCGGATTAAGTTTACCTTTTTTCCCGAAGCAGAAAACTCCTCTGGTCGGCGACACCTTGAGTAAGACATGATCCCCCACTTCGAACTCCAAGGTTCGAAAACGAGTGTCAGCATAAGATTTCTGACGGCTCTGGGCAGTCAGCAATCGGTCCCGGATTATGGAAATCTTTTCCTTAGTCTCCATTAACATATCCGGTTCCGTTCCAATTAGCTCCGAAGCCTCGTCCCAACATAATGACGACCTACAATGCCTACCATAAAGTGCCTCGAATGGTGCCATTTTGATCGACGCATGCCAACTACTATTGTAAGCAAAGTCGATCAACGGTAAGTGAAACTCCCAATCATTACTCCAGTCTAAGACACAAGCCCGCAACATATCTTCCAATGTCTGAATCATCCTCTTTGTCTGACCGTCCGACTGAGGATGAAAGGAAGTGCTCAATCACAACTCAGTACCCAAAGCCTGATTTACGGCCTGCCAAAAATGTGATACGAAACGGCCGTCTCGATCAGAAACAATGGTCTTGGGGGCACCGTGTAACCTTACGATCTCAGCTATAAAAGTCTGAGCCAATCTATCCGGCCCTTAAGTATCCTTAATACCCAAGAAGTGTGCAGACTTGGTCAACTGATCGATAATTACCCAAATCATATTCATTCCAGCCCGGGTTCTCGGCATGCCAGTGATGAAATCCATAGAGATGTCTTCCACTTCCACTCGGGAATGGGAAGCGGTTTCAACAACCCCACTGGTCGTTGATGTTCGATCTTGACTTTTTGACACGTCAAGCACCGTAGTACAAACTCCGTGACATCCTTCTTCATGTTATTCCACCAAAAATTGCGCTTCAAGTCTTTGTACATCTTACTCATCCCGGGGTGGATTGAGTAAGGCGTAGCATGAGCTTCTCGGAGAATTCTCTGCCTCAACTCTAAATCATTCGGAACACAAAGCCTGCTCTGAATTCTTAGAATACTATCCTCATGAACCATAAAGCTAGGAGCTTTTCCTTTAATTACATCTTCCTTCAGTTGAGAAATCATCGGGTCACTCCACTGCTTCCCTTTGATGTCGTCAACCAAGGACGAAGTAATTTCGAGAGGACATAACTGTCCCTGTACTCGTTGAAGCCAAACTTCTATCCCTTGCTCAATTAATCCTGATGAATTTTCGTGTGAGATGTAAGAACCTCGAGCATTTGAAGAGATTCCGATTTGCGGCTCAAAGCATCCGCGATGACATTGGCTTTTCCGGGGTGGTAAAGCATTTCCAAATCGTAATCCTTTATCAACTCTAACCAACGTCTCTGTCTCATATTCAGCTCCTTCTGACTAAAAATATACTTTAGGCTCTTGTGATCGGTATAAATCCGACACGGAGAACCATACAAATAATGCCGCCAAATCTTGAGTGCGAAGACAATTGCGGCCAATTCCAAATCATGAGTATGGTAATTCATCTTATACGGATTTAGTTGTCGTGATGCAAAAGCTATCGTCTTATCATGCTGCATAAGTACACATCCAAGACCTTGACCCGAAGCGTCACTATAAACTGCAAAGCCCTCACTACCACGAGGTAAAGTTAAAATTGGCGCTGAATTCAAACGTCTATTCAGCTCATCGAAGCTCTGCTATCTCTCATCCGACCAAACAAACTTTTCGGTCTTCTGGAGTAATTTCGTAAGCGGCCGAGCGATCTTCTAGAACCCCTCGACAAACCGACGATAATACCCAGCAAGGCCCAAAAAGCTACGAACTTCCTTAACATTTTTAGGCGGTGCCCAATCTAGCACTGCCTCAATCTTCTGCGGGTCTACACGAACCCCTTCGGCCGAAATCACATGGCCGAGAAACATAACTTCTTCTAACCAGAATTCACATTTCGAGAATTTTTCATAGAGGTGTTCGGTTCTCAAAATATCTAGTACCAAACGCAAGTTTCGGGCATGTTCCTCTTTATCTCAAGAATAGATCAAAATGTCGTCAATAAAGATGACTACACACCTGTCGAGATACTCGATGAAAATTTTATTCATTAACTGCATGAATACTGCTGGCGCATTAGTCAACTCAAAAGGCATAACTACAAATTCATAATGCCCATATCTCGTCTGAAATACCGTCTTCGGAACGTCAGACTCTCTCACCGTGAGTTGATAATACCCTGATCATAAATCAACTTTCGAGAAAACTGCAACCCCTTGCAATTGATCAAATAAATCATCTATACGAGGCAAAGGATACTTGTTCTTGATGGTCACTTTGTTTAGCTCACGGTAGTCGATGCACAAACGTAGTGAACCATCTTTCTTCCTCACAAAAAGGACAGGTGCGCCCTAAGGCGAAGCGCTCGGTCTGATGTACCCTTTCTCTAGGAGTTCTCCCAATTGATTCTTCAATTCTTGCATCTCGAAAGGTGCCATCCGATAAGGTGCTTTATAAATCGGAGCCGCATCTGGCTCTAAGTCCACAGAAAATTCTATCTCCCGATCCGGCGGTAATCCCGGGAGATCGTTCGGAAAAACATCGGAATACTCATTAACAACCGGAATCGAAGCGAAATCAACTTCATTCCCTTCTGTTTTCAAGGAATAACACCAATAGCCTGTACAACCTTTCTTCAAAATTTTCACGGCCTTCATGGCGCTGATAAGTAACTTGGATTAGCCCGACTTACGTCCCAAAAATGAGTACTTAGATCCGTCTTTAGTCATCATGGTGATAATCTTAGTACAGTAATTCATAATCGCTTGATGACTATCAATCCAATCCTCGCTGAGGATCACGTCCTCGCCTACCATATCAACTACAATCAGATTCGATAACCATTCCATACTGGATATAATCACCGGAAAACCTCTAATCTCGCGGTTCCTCACAATTCTATCCCCGCTAGGTAGTTTCACAATGAAGGGATCGCAAGTAGTGAAACAAGTTATATTCAAACGACGTACACACTCCAAGGAAATAAAAGAATGTGTAACACCCGTATCAAAAAGCACACGAACTGGATGAGATAAAATATGACTGGTACCTGAAGCCACCGCCGCGTCGGGTTCATCTATCCGACGCATCTCATAAACCCGTGGTTGTACCGAACCGATGCTAGAGTTTCCACCTCCAGCGTTCTGACCCCGTCCCCGGCCCCTGCCGAAATTCTGTTGAGGTTTACCAAAAGATTGTCGCTGATTAATACCTTGGTTAAGTGGTGCTGGGGTAGAAGCCCGAGTGTCCAAAGTCTGATTCGGCTCGGAACAATAAGCCGCTCTATGACCCAACTGTCCGCACGAGTGACAGTTCAACGGCGGAAAGTTGCACTCCAAATTAACATGGCCTGGACAGCCACAGTTATAGCAAGTTACCGTGCAATTTGTGATGCCCGGAGCAGAACGGTAACCCCTCTTTCCCTTATTAGAACGTGACGACTGTCCGGCAGAATGGTTAGTCGTCTGTGATCTATGACAGTTGCCACTCTTAGAGTGAGAAAAATTTGCCGCGACCTTCTGCTTCTTCGATTCTTCAACGGTATCATTGTCGGGGCTTAACATATCATGGGCTAAAGCTCTGTCCTGATATTCCTTCAGTGTGGTGCAAGCAAATCCGGCCATGTACCTCCGTAAGTCCATGTTCATCCGCATATCAATGTAACAGATCTTATCACGCTCGTTACGCACTTGATCCTTCATGTGGATCAATTGTTGGTCGTATTCCACGATCACCTGCGAAACGGGAATATCCTGTGGTTTAGCCTCGAAAAAGGCTCGGATTCGGCCTTCTCGCACCGGCCAAGGACAAAAATCGGCCTCTAAAAGCTCTTTAAATTCATCCCACGTGGCAACATGATTCTGTGGTTTAATGACTTTCCACCATGTAGAGGCCTCCTTGGTAAGGAAATACTGAGCAATCAGTACTTTCCTCACTTCGGGGCAATCAACCGCTTCGAAAATCTTTTCCAATTCCGCTAGCCAATCTTCCCAACCTAACGGGTCTGTGGCACCGCCAAACTGTGGAGGGTGAATATGGATTACATTCAGAAGCAAGGCATCCGTGTTCGGGTTCGGATTATTGTTGAAGTTTGGGCTAAAATGGTCATCTGGGTAGGCAATTGTTGAAGTACATTCGCAACTCCAACGTCCGCGCTGTTCCCCTGGCCATTCGAATGGTCGTGCTGACTTTCGGTGTCAGGATGCATCGAGTTCGACAAACTGGGGTTGGGAAACGGCCGCGCCATGTCCTCGTCCACGTCCGCGGCCACGACCACAGCCTCGTCCCCTGCCAGTTGACATACTGGAGAACACACAAGGCACGTAAGTACAATTCAATCGCACGTCATCGAAGTAACCGATTCTCAAGAATACCAAAAATAGAAGCAAAACGAATAAGGAAACACCAGAAGAGTAAGAGGTCTTACAAGTACCGGTCGCACTGTGATGATGGCAAAGTAGTGATACTGTGGACAAATGACGACTCAATCGACCCAAAAGACCGACAACCTAGGTACCCATAGACCTAAGCTCTGATACCATATTCTGTATCACCCCCAAGTTATTCAGGGAATATTACAGCGCCATAAGCCCCAACATGGGACCCACAAGGCTAAACATACGTGGAACTATAAATTTTGACCGAGAACGTCAACATACAATGGAATGAAGAATATTACTGTAACACCCCAAACTATGCGGATATTACAGTGTCGTGGACCCCCAATTGGACCCAACAAGCAAATGAAACTTAATGAATTAAATAATATAATTGTAGTACCGAACCACATTATATCATTAATTACTCCGATGAGGAGTTTCATACAACACACCCAAGATAATACAGAATCCATGTATATTTTATATGAAGATAAAATATACAACACTGAATATAATGAGTATTCAAACGGAATATCTGCAGCGGAATAAAATTAAGAAAACATGAATGACTGAAAGGACTGGGGCCCCCTACTAGTATCACTGGGACTCCTCGCCGTCAAAGTTCTCTTATCGTGCCTTAACCATGCCATGACCTGAAAACAACATCCCCCAACGGGGTCAGTTACACAGAACAGCAATCCTCAAGAGTTGAATAAACACAATCATATATGATGTATAAACCACAAGTTCGATCAAAAATCCCAAACCGTCGAACACATGCGATCAAAAGTGAATTAGTCAGATTATAACCCAATCCTGTTGAAAACATACGCAATCAAACATGCTGTATGAATCAACTAATGGTACGGCTCAAAGGGTGGCGCCACACTACGCCCGGGATGGAAATGTGTCCGTGCACAAGCCACCAACGAGTATCGATCGAATACATGTGTGGTCTTGTACCTAATCAGTCTCACGAAGTGATCTTCTCGTGTGCACAGTCTAATGTGAGGCCAACAACCAACACACGACTTAATATGTGCCCAACATGAAAATCCTACACATACCAACCGGCACGCCTGTGTGACCTGGAATGTCACGAGATAACAAAAGTGACATCAAAATCAATAACGACTCACCGAGATGAAATGATAGTGAAATGAATGATAGCTCAATGAAATGATTGGAACCATCGTTCCTCATGACTGAAGTGATTAATTGACAATTACAAGTCTCAATACGGTTAATACATTATGAATGAACTGTAATTATGAATGAACAACAACGAAAGGAATGAATATTCTTTTAACCGAGTAAGAATTAACTTGCACAACACCGATGAAGAATGTCCTTCCACGAACAACGTCCTAAATGAGATGTCGGCCGCTCGAACAACCTTAGATAACACAATTACCAACAATCCGGTTCAACACACGAATCAAACACGAGTATAACTAACTCAAAACGTCGATACGACTAAACCAAGTTCATTGGGGCATTATATCGAACAAGTTGTGGCCAATCTTCGATTGTTTACAACCAAACCTCAATAATACCAATATCAAATCCCCAAGAAGTGTTTCAAACCAACAAAACATCTTCAATACGATCAATAATCCAATATGAATATCCAAATTCGTCATTTCAACAATAAATAATCGAAAACCCCCAAATCCTACTCAATATTCAAAGTGTTCTTGAATAATCCGTCAATAATCCAATGAATATCCTTAACAATTCATAATCACAAGTATATGACTTCATACAACACGATTATAACATCCAAAACATCATATCTCAACACAAAATCGAATTCAAGGGTTGAAGAAGTTACCTTAGATTAGGATGAAGAATCCACAAATATGTTGTTGATCCACACTACAACTTGAAGAAGATGAGAATCTCTGAGTTTTGATGATGTTAAAACAGCCAAAGATCGCCCAAAATCGCCCCAAGGAAGAGAGGAAGAAGTAAAATGAAGAAATGAGCTTGTTCTCCTCAACAAAATGCAGTTATAGAGGAATCTGCATTGTGTGCCGCGGCACGGGATGAGTGTGCCGCGGCACAAGGCCAAAAACGCCCAACAAAACAGTTTTGTGCTGCGGCCCGGCCAGAAGGGGCCGCGGCCCGTGGTACAGCCCGCTCCAGCATCAAAAAGGCACACGGTGCAGTCTTAGCTATTTCGACCATAACTCCTTCGTCCGGACTCCGATTGAATCACCGTTTGAACCATTGGAAAGTTAACTTGATGCTTTATAATACTGAGAAGATTAAGAATTTTGGAGTTTCCAAGAATTAATGGTGATTTTACAAAGTCGAACTCATACGTGGAAAAGTCGCTTAAGAACACGGAACTCAACAGAACGACACCGAGACGAACTCGGATGACAAAAAGTGTAGAATTAATCATTCTCAGAATGACGAAACGGTCATAATAGAGTTGCTAAGATAGACTTCCACCAAAAAAAGAAATTACCAGAAATCAAAATTGCGGATATTACATACTACCCTCCTTAAAAAAAGTTTCGTCCCGAAACTTAAAACAGGTAGGGAGAAGCAATATCCCGCCAGGAAAACTCAACGAGATACACACGAACCGCAAATGTACCCAACAATAGCATGATTCGAACAAGAAGGAAATTTGAAATGGCATGAACTCCAATATTAACATCGATTAATGAAGTAATTATAACGATCAAGATAATATTCTCGTCTCGATTCTCAAGCAAGGTTGAAAAAATGAACGATATTGATACACGAACTCAACATTAGTCCGAACGACGAACACGAATGAATGAACATGATTGATGAATGATTATTAATGAGTGAAAATCCACTGAGTGACAATTACTAAATGAAAATGAATGAATTTACAATCGGGTATTACATACTCCCCCCTTAAAAATAGTGTCGTCCTCGAAACTAAGGGTGAAACAAATCGGGATAACTATCCCGCATACTATCCTCGATTTCCCAAGTAGCCTCTTCGACTCCGTGTCTCGATACAAACTTTTAACAAAAGGAATCGTCTTGTTCCTCAACTGTTTGATTCGCCGCTCTAAGACTCATATGGGCAGCTCCTCATACTGAAGTATGTGACTCAAGTCGGCAACATACGTCCGTAGCTGAGAGACATGAAATACATTATGAATTCGACTCAACGCCGGAGGTAAGTCCAATTGATAAGTTAGCTCGCCTACTCGATCCAAAATCTCAACCAGTCCAATGAATCTCGGACTCAACATTCCCCGCTTCCCGAAACGGAAGATACCTCGACTCGGGGATACCTTGACCAACACGTGGTCATCTGTCTTGAACTCTAAGGGTCGGCGACGATTATCTGCATAAGATTTCTGTCGACTCTGAGCGGTCAACAAATGACTCCTGATCAAAGCTACCTTCTCACGGGCGGCTATAAGCATATCGGGCTCGGTGCCGATTGGTTTTGATAAGTCATTCCAACACAAAGGAGATCAACAATGACGACCGTACAAGGTCTCTTAAGGTGCCATCTTAATCGAAGCATGCCAACTATTATTATATGTGAACTCGATCAATGGTAGTTGGGCTTCCCAATCGTCTTTCCAATCGAGGACGCATGCCCTCAACATGTCCTCCAATGTTTGAATAGTCCTCTTTGATTGTCCGTCGGACTGAGGATGAAAAGTTGTGCTGAAATTAAGATGAGTTCCCATATCACGATGAACTGATTTCCAAAAATGAGACACGAATCGCCTGTCATGATCAGAAATGATACTCTTAGGAGTACCGTGCAATCTCACTATCTCCTTGATAAACAACTGGGCAAGTCTCTCGGGACCCCACGTATCCTTAATCTCAAGGAAATGAGCCAATTTAGTTAAGCAGCCCACAATCACCCAGATTGTATTCATGCCACGATGACTCGTCGGCAAACTCGTGATGAAGTCCATATAAATATCTTCCCACTTCCACTCTGAAATAGGGAGCGGTTTCAGCATACCCGCCGGTTGCTGATGTTCAATCTTGACTTGCTGACATGTCAAACATCTCCAAACAAATTCCACGTCTTCTCGCTTCATATTACTCCACCAGTAATTTTGCTCCAAGTCTTGGTACATCTTGCTAGACCCCGGATGAATGGAGTAAGGGGTAACATGAGCTTCTCTCAAAATCGAGTTTTTCAACTCGTCATTTGCCGGTACGCATAATCGATTCTTGAATCGCAATAGTCCATACTCGTGGACCACAAATTCAGGGGCTTCCCCTGAGTCGCATCCTCACGGATGCGCAACAATGATGGGTCTGAACCCTGATTCGCTCTGATTGCCTCCTTAAGTGGCGATGAAATATCTAACATGCAAAGTTTCCCTTGCACTCGCTGAAGCTATACCTCAATCTCAGGTATAAGAAATTCCTGCCAAAACTCCTTCTCGACTGACAAACGAGCAAGCATTTGCTCCTGGACTGACTTACGACTCAAGGCATCGACAACCACATTTTCCTTACCCGGGTGGTACAGGATCTCGATATCATAATCTTTGATAAGTTCCAACCACCGTCTCTGTCGCATATTTAACTCCTTCTGAGTAAATATATACTTCAAACTCTTATGATCGGTGAATATCCGACAGGTGACGCCATAAAGGTAATGACGCCAAATCTTCAACGCGAAAACCACGACTGCTAGCTCCAGGTCGTGGGTGGGATAATTAACCTCGTAAGGTCTCAATTGCCGTGAATCATAGGCAATAACCTTCCCGTCCTGCATTAGTACACATCCGAGACCCCGTCCGGACGCATCACTATATACCAAAAATCCTTCCGTCCCTTGCGGTAAAGAAAGGACATGTGCTGAAATTAACCGGCTCTTGAGTTCCTCAAAACTCCGCTGACACGCGTCGGACCATGTGTATTTCTTATCCTTTGACAAAAGGTTTGTCATTGGTTGAGCGATCCTAGAAAATCCTTCCACAAACCGCCGATAATAACCATCTAATCCGAGAAAGCTTCGGATTTCCTTAACATTCTTCGGAGGCAACCAATCTTGGATAGGCTCCATCTTCTGAGGATCGATACGAACTCCGTCTGATGAAATTACATGTCCGAGAAACGTCACTTCGGACATCCAGAACTCACATTTGGAAAAATTTCCATAAAGTTGCTCTCATCTCAACACGTCTAGAACCTGATGAAAGTGAAACTCGTGCTCTTCCCGGTCGGGAGAATAAATTAAAATATCATCAATGAAGACAACCACGAACTGATCAAAATAGTCGATGAAAACCCGATTCATTAACTCCATGAACACCACTGGTGCATTAGTTAACCCAAACGGCATTACCACAAACTCATAATGACCATAGCGGGTTCGGAATGCCGTCCTTGCGATATCCGACTCTCGAATTCGCAACTGATGATATCCCAATCTTAAGTCGATCTTGGAAAATACTGAATCTCCCTGAAGTTGATCCAAAAGATCATCAATACGGGTAGAGGATATTTATTCTTGATCGTCACCCGGTTCAATTCCCGGTAATCAATACACAAGTGAAACGACCCATCCTTCTTCTTGACAAATAACACTGGTGCTCCCCACGGAGACGCACTTGGTCGGATATAACACTTGTCGGTCAAATCCTCCAGTTGATTCTTTAGTTCCAGCATTTCCGTGGGGGACATCCGATATAGTGCCTTCGATAAGGGAGACGTACCAGGCTCCAACTCTATTGTGAATTCCATATCCCTCGGTGGAGGTAAAACAGGTAGCTCGTCTGGGAGTACATCGTTAAATGATAACAATGATACCACGAATGGTTGAACACCTCAATTGCCTAAGAACGGCCAATCGACGACAATGATACAATGAATGATTGAACACCTCGATTGCCTTAGAACGGCCAATAGATGACAATGATATAAGGAATGATGGAACATCTCGATTGCCTTAGAACGGTCAATCGATGACAATGATATATAATGAATGATTGAACATCTCGATTGCCTTAGAATGGTGAATCGATGATAATGATATAATGAATGATTGAACATCTCGATTGCCTTAGAACGGTCAATCGATGATAATGATATAATGAATGATTGAACAACCCTGGTTGAGTAATTTTACTGCTTTCATCATATTAATGATTCTTCCGGAACAACGGGGATCACCTCCCTGAAATACACACTCGACTCCAACGACGTAAATGATAGTGACCATACGCTTACGAACATTGAGAATGGTATCATGACAATCCATCCCACTAATACCCAATATTACATCGTCCTTAGGTAAATCCACCACGATTAGGTCCACCAACTACTCGTGGTCATTAAGCTTAATTCGGTCCGTTCTTAACCGCATGATTTTCGAAAATTCTTCTACCGCCAGGTAGACCAATGATTTAAGGCCCACAATTAATAATACTATCCAAGTTAAGTCTATTCAAACATGATTCGGAAATGAATGAATGCGATGTACCAGTATCAAAAAGGGTACACACAGGTTGAGATATAATTACAAGTATACATGAGATCATTCGGGCTTTCGGATCGTCGGTCCTCTTCATCCCGTGAATTCGGGACTTGCCGGCTCCTGAACCGGACACTCGCGTCTGATAAATATGAGCTCCGCCTTTAATCGCTTTCGTCGTCTTAAACGACGCTGACTGAGCAGCCTGATTCTGAATCGCTGATTGCTTCGGTGCCTGAGATGCCGCCGGAGTCGGCTTGGAGTCCCTTTGGCAAAAACGGGCCTTATGCCCGACAATCCCACAATTATGGCACGTGATAGACGTTTTCAGACACTTAGTGCTGTAATGACCCGGCGCTCCACAGTTGAAACAGGTGATGGCTAATCTGGCCGCTCGAGGCTGAGATCCCGCAGGATTAGGCATCGTAGGAGGTCTCTCAAAAACGTTAGGGCCCGCACGAGGCTTCTTGAAGGTAGACTGACCGCCTTCGGACTGATTATGCTTCGTTGATTTCCTGCTGACAGATGAAGGTTGTTGCTCAGCAATTTCCTTAGCAGCAGGCTTACACGGGAGACTTCTCTCGATTAAATCGGCCAGAGTGGCGCAATGATGATTGAGCAATTGCATATGGGTCATCATGACCTGCATAAAAGTGAGTGGATCAACCCGAACATCTTCCGAACGAGCTGAGTCCTGGGTACGACTTCCTGGCAGTGAGTGATTATTTCTCGGATTTCGGCCCGCACCGCGGCCTCTCCCCGTGCATCCCGTGACAGCTCTCTCCATACTGAAGTAGGAAGGTCACATGATAATCATAGATCTCGTATGAGTACCGTAATATGCTTTACGTCATGAAATGATGAAAATGAGCATACGCGCTCTAACACAGTGATTACATGAATGATTAACTGAGGTGACATGATTATCTGATGATGTTCTTGAAATGATTATCTTGAACAAGTTAACAAGATTAATGATATGATCCTCAAGATCAACAACTGAGTGATGAAATGAATTGAGTGATTAATGAGTTAACATGATCAACATGATTACAAATGAAAATGATAAATGAGGAAATCTTACTGTTCTTTGGTCTGAAGGGCTCGGCTCTTGCACAGGTCACACGTGACGCGAAAGTCCAATGATACTAGTCTGATGAACGATGATTTCAAATGAGACATGACTCGGAAGATAGTATTCAAAACCACGCTCTGATACCAACTCTGTAACACCCCATACTAGGCGGATATTACAGTGTCGTGGACCCCCAACTAAGACCCACCAGGCAAATGAAACTTAATGAATTAAATAAAATAATTGTAGTACCGAACCACATTATATCATTAATTACTCCGATGAGGAGTTTCATACAACACACCCAAGATAATACAGAATACATGTATATTTTATATGAAGATGAAATATACAACACTGAATAAAATAAGTATTTAAACAGAATATCTGCAGCGGAATAAAATGAAGAAAACATGAATGACTGAAAGGACTGGGCCCCCCTACTAGTATCACTGGGACTCCTCGCCGTCAACGTTCTCTTCATGTGCCTTAACCTTGCCATGACCTGAAAACAACATCCCCAAACGGGGTCAGTTACACAGAACAACAATCCTCAAGAGTTGAATAAACACAATCATATATGCTGCATAAACCACAAGTTCGATCAAAAATCCCAAACCGTCGAACACATGGGATCAAAAGTGAATCGGTCAGATTATAACCCAATCCTGTTGAAAACATACGCAATCAAACATGCTGTATGAATCAACTAACGGTACGGCTCAAAGGGTGGCGCCACACTACGCCCAGGATGGAAATGTGTCCATGCACAAGCCACCAACAAGTATCGATCGAATACACATGTGGTCTTGTACCTAATCAGTCTCATGAAGTGATCTTCTCGTGTGCACAGTCCAATGTGAGACCAACAACCAACACACGACTTAATATGTTCCCGACATGAAAATCCTACACATACCAACCGGCACGCCAGTATGACCCGGAATGTCATGAGATAACAAAAGTGACATCGAAATCAATAATGACTCACGGAGATGAAATGATAGTGAAACGAATGATAGCTCAATGAAATGATTGGAACCGTCGTTCCTCATGACTGAAGTGATTAATTGACAATTACAAGTCTCAATACGGTTAATACATTATGAATGAACTATAATTATGAATGAACAACAACGAAAGGAATGAATATCCTTTTAACCGAGTAAGAATTAACTTACACAACACCGATGAAGAATGTCCTTCCACGAACAACGTCCTAAATGAGATGTCGGTCGCTCGTAACCTTGTATAACACAACTACCAACAATCCAGTTCAACACACGAATCAAACACGAGTATAACTAACTCAAAACGTCGATACGACTAAACCAAATTCATTGGGGCATTATATCGAACACGTTGTGGCCAATCTTCGATTGTTTACAACCAAACCTCAATAATACCAATATCAAATCCCCAAGAAGTGTTTCAAACCATCAAAACATCTTCAATACGATCAATAATCCAATATGAATATCCAAATTCGTGATTTCAACAACAATTAATCGAAAACCCCCAAATCTAACTCAATATTCAAAGTGTTCTTGATTAATCCTTCAATAATTTAATGAATATCCTTAACAATTCATAATGAGAAGTATATCACTTCATACAACACGATTATAACGTCCAAAACATCATATCTCAACACAAATATGTTGTTGATCCACACTACAACTTGAAGAAGATGAGAATCTCTGAGTTTTGATTATGTTAAAACACCCCAAGATCGCCCAAAATCGCCCCAAGGAAGAGAGGAAGAAGTGAAATGAAGAAATGAGCTTGTTCTCCTCAACAAAACACAGTTATAGAAGAATCTGCACTGTGTGCCGATGCACGGGCTGAGTGTGCCGCGGAACAAGGCCAAAAATGCCCAGCAAAATAGTTTTGTGCCGCGGCCCGGCTAGAAGGGGCCGCGGCCCGCGGTACAGCCCGCTCCAGCATCAAAAAGGCACACGGTGCAGTCTTAGCTATTTCGACCATAACTCCTTCGTACGGACTCCGATTGACTCACCATTTGAACGAATGGAAATCTAACTTGATGCTCTATAATACTGAAAAGATTCAGAATTTTTGGAGTTTCCAAGAATTAATGGTGATTTTACAAAGTCGAACTCATACGTGGAAAAGTCGCTTAAGAACACGGGACTCAACAGAACGACACTGATACGAACTCGGATGACAAAAAGTGTAGAATTAATCATTCTCGGAATGACGAAACGGTCATAATAGAGTCGCTAAGATGGACTTCCGCCAAAAAAAGAAATTACCGGAAATCAAAATTGCGGATATTACAAATACAAGGGTATTAAAAACATAACCAATGTATCCAAAGACATCAGAACGCAAATCAATACCTCGGCAAACACAGGCCGGAACATCAAGGAAAATAGAAAACAATACTCGAGTATTCAATAACCATTCTAGTACAACAACACTGAATGGAGAAACTCAAAACATAACTGGAGGAAAGACACCATATCACACTTGCCCACCATCTTCATGCCAACCCGATACCTGCCTGTCCGCTCTCCTGGAACATAAAATACATAAAAAGTATTTCCCCCATAAAGGAGTGAGCCGTCGAATAGCTAGTGCAAGTATATCAAGTATGAGACACAATACTCCTCGACAATAAAGTAAAGGTAATTGTCAATTCATCAATTCAAGACTACTTTTCTGGAATAACTAAATCTCATAACATCACATCAATACATATATGAATACCGTGGAACCGCACCAGAGGCTACGGAACCCTCAGAGGACTCGTCGGTCCATCCCATAGTGGTTCGTTCATATCATCCGTGGAATCGCACCAAGAGGCTACGAAACCCTCAGGGGACACGTCGGCCCACCCTAGAGTGGATATAAATAATTACGCCATTAATATATCTTACTTTCAAAGTCGAGAACGTACACTCATAAATATATACTTGCCTTTGAGACATCAAGAAATTGAACGGAAAAAGGGTATGAGTTCGGTAGGTCCAAGAATGCACTTCCGGCACCTAAACAATTCGCAAGGAATATGATAATCAATTATCCATACTCAAATTACACGAAGAAACTCCCAAAACCCGTCTACGATTCATGAAAATATACGGATAAACAACTAGAGGTTGGAAAATCATCCAAACCCTCACAAGTCTGAAAACGGCACAATCCAATCCTTATAATCATAGGAAAACATGCATACGGGATAGATACGTCATAATCTCAAGGTTCTCATGCTTCAAAACGGATAAATCGGACGAATCTAGAAAAAACCCCAAAATCCCCAAAAATAGGGTTCTAAGGATTTTACCTTGATTTGGACGTTATGATGGATTAGATGTTGTGAAATCTTTGTTCTCCAACCCAATATGTTGTTGTTTGACGAAGAATCGCTTCTAATCGCCCAAAATCATCTATCCCGAGCTGCTCCCATCGGAAATGAGTGAAGAGGATGAAAAATGACGAAATGGAAGTCAACTGTGCAATAAATATATCCGCCCAGTCTAGCGCACGCTACGCTCACTTCATTAGCGTGCGCTAACGAGGTCACCGGGTAGTCCAGTGGCTTCTGCCGGCCATGTTAGCGTGCGATAATCGCCTTTCTCTAGCGTGTAACACCCCCAAATCCTATTGGGTTATTACAGTGCCGTGGACCCCACGCCAGGAGATCCAACAGGCGAACATGACTAAAATACATTAAATTAAACAACAAGGGAAAATCATAGGATATCCAACACAATATTCCGATAAGGAATTTCAACGACAAAAGTGGCCTACATGGCCAAAATGAAATACAACAGCATCCACGAACATCTGTTCGGGTAATACAACACGACAACAACTGACAAGACTGGAGTACACTCCAACTGACTGACCAACAATGAACAACTCGGACTAGTATCGCTCGTATGCCTCGTCGCCATCGTCATGCCCCTGTGCCTCAACTCTCTCCTCGCAAGCACCTAAAACATGAAAACATGTTCCGACCCCACTGGGTCAGTCATCCAGATAATGAACATCAAATACATGTATAATATAATATGCATCCAAAGGCAGAATGAAACGGTATAATGATGATAATAATACGAGATGCTCACAAATCAGAGTAAGAACCGAGCATTCGTGAAATACTATGCCCACGGCATACTATTAATACCTGTTCGACAGGTTAGAACATAAGTGCCCAACGGCGAATCATAACCACAGAATACCACAATGAATTACACGACATGAACCAAACCGTAAGCGAGATTAAATATGAATCACAATGCCCGGAGGCTCCAATGAAATTAACAAGACAATCACAAGGCCTAAAACCACTCACCGAAATCACAAATATCACAATCACATGAAGCCGAAACAGCCCGAAGCTGTTAATGATTAGGGCCGAAGCCACGGCATGAAAGCCGTATCACAATTAGGGCCGAAGCCACGGCATGAAAGCCGTATCACAATTAGGGCCGAAGCCACGGCATGAAAGCCGTATCACAATTAGGGCCGAAGCCACGGCATGAAAGCCGTATCACAATTAGGGCCGAAGCCATATGAAAGCCGTATCACAATTAGGGATGGTATGCTGTCTTGAGTCGGTCAGCACCATCCTCGACAGTCCCAACTCAACACCTCGATTACCTTAGAACGGATAACCGATGACAATGATGCAGCGGATGATTCCATGAATGCTTGAGCGCTTCGATTTCCTTATAATGGCTAATCGATATGAACGATATGATGAATGATTGAATACCTCGATTGCCTTAGAAAGGTCAATCGATACAATGATATAGTGAATGATTGAACATTTCGATTTGTCTGCGAACGGCAATTCGATAACAATGATATGAAGGATGCCTCGGTACCTTTAATCGGTTACCGACGACGAAGGAGAGAAATGAATAAGCCAATGCCTTTAATCGGCGTGTACAGTTTTAATGACAATCCAAAAAGGAATAACAATAAATATTTGGCAAAATTGCCGAAAGGTATCGTATCGAACGATCTCTTAATATCAATGAATTCATGAAGAGACTAAGTCTCGGAATGATACAACACATATATGATGATATTAATCTCATTGACTAGTACAAGTATAAAACTTGCCTCAAACCGAAGGCGAAAAGGTACTTCCACGATCAACGTCCTTAATGAAATTATCGGCCGCTCGAACAACCTTGAACAACATAAATACCAACAATTCTCTTAATACACGAATCAAACATGATCACAACCAACTCAAAAGTCGATACAACAATACCCGAAACTCAATTACATCCGAAACCAACTTCCAATGAATGATTCAAACCCACAAAACCTCATGAATACTATCAATAATCCAAAATGAATATCCGAAAACGTGATTATAACGACAATTAATCGAAAATCCCCAATTTCAACTCGATATTCAAACTGTTCTTGAATAATCCCTAAATAATCCAATGAATCCTTATATAAACTCATAATCATATACATGTCCCTTCATATATCATGATTATAACGTCCAAAACATCATATCTCAACATAGAATCGAAATCCAAGGTGTTGAAGAATATTACCTTTGAAGATCCAAGTACTTTAATCCGAAGAACACGCGTTAAATTGATTATCCGGGCTTCACGATCGAAAGGAGATGAAGAAAATCAAACACCCAAATGATTTGTGAAGGAAAAACCCTCCCTCAAGCTTCCTCTCTCGGTTGAAGGTGAAGAAAAGGGAGAGAAATGGCTGAAATCTTGAAAAAACGAATTTAAGGAGTTGACGCCTGCCGGACACGGCCCGTGCCGATCGGCACGGTCGTGTCGCCTGCACACCGGTGGCGACAGCGAAACTCGACCGTGTCCTGCTTGACACGGTCGTGGCGCGGAGGGCCTTCCGATAGTGACCCGTCCGACAGCGACTCGGCATGACTCAACCGTGTCCTGCAACACGGTCGGGCGTGTCGGCAGTCGCTTCTGGCTTAACCGGAAGAGTTCGACTCGGCCGTGCCAGACGACACGGTCGGGTCCTGAGGCAGACACTTCGGCATTTTCCGGACGAGTACGGCACGGGCCGTGTCGGACGACATGGCCGAGTTCGTTCGGCAGTGATCGGCCAATAACTGAAAAGTGAGCGGTTGAGCTAAAACGACCATAACTCTCTCGTCCGGACTCCGATTGACTCACCGTTTGAACCATTGGAAAGCTAACTCGATGCTCTATAATATTGCAAAGATTTAGAATTTTTGGAGTTACCAAAAATTAATGGTGATCTAACAAAGTCGAACTCATATGAGGAAAGTTGAAACAATGAACAATAACGATACACCACTCGAAGTTTTTCCGAACGGTGAACACGGTGAATGAACATGATTGATGAATGATCATAATCGAGTGAAAATACACTGAGTGACAATTACAGACTGATAATTACTGAATGAAAATGAATGAATTACAACCGGGTATTACATACACCCCCCCTTAAAAGGAGTTTCGTCCTCGAAACTCAGGGTAAACAACTCGGGATATGAACTATCCATCAAGATCTGAAAACAATAATGCAAATCTAGTCCTCGGGACCAAATCAATCGCACGCCCAAGTCCACAAGACTTGACGTCTCGAATCTCAGTGAATGATTTCCCAAATTATCAAGAAATCTTGAGCACAACGCCGAAGGGGTGAACTCCCAACAGTTGATCCAAATCTCAAGATTCTCAAATATGATCATAATAAAATAGATCAAGAATAAATGATCCACAGTCATGATACATTACTACGGATTGAGTTACACAGTCATCCAAAAACAAGGTTACATCTCAAATGTAGTCAACATCGTTATCCTTCCATGTCATCGATCTCCTCTATCTCAACGATTTAAGGTATATCCGCAGATGAACTCGCCGCTAAATATGATCTCGGAGGTCACGAGAATGAAAGTGACTAAAATGAATGATGAATGATAAATGACTACAAATCCGACAAGGATTTGGAATGACTCACCAAGGTGAATTAATAACGTCATGAGTGATAGCTCTCTGAAGTGATTGGAACCGCCGTTCCTCATGAATTGAATGATTAATCGATAATTATGAGTCCCAACATGATTGATATATATGATGAATGAATTAGATGAATGAGTGAACGACAATGAAATGAATGATTGTCCTACTACCGAGCAAGAATTAACTTGTTCAAAATCGGTGATGAATGTCCTTACCTCGGGTTCTCGAAGCCTAATAGGACCCCTTGGATGAAGTACGGACTGGAGTAACAAAATCCCTCGAGGCTTGTGAGCCCTCTCGAGATCTAGCGGCACCAGAACTCCTGCAGTATTTCTGAAGGTGTCCCGGGTTCCCACACAGAAAACAAACAATAGCTGGCACCGTACACCGAGTATTAACGTGTCCTGCTGAATCACAGTTAAAGCAAACAACAGTCGAACTCGTCATCTGAGAGGAAGGAGCCTTCTCAGCACGAAGACGACTGGAAAATGACCTCTTGGACGTCGGAGACCGATGTCCCTCTGGACGAATCAGCATCCTAGTCCTCTCACCCGAAGGAACTGAAGGATGTTTCCGGGTAAGCTCCTTGATCAAAAGCTCTGCTCCAAGAGCCTTCCCGATGAACTCACTAAGTGAATTACAATTGTGATTGAACAACTGCATCCTCCACTGCGGATTTAGCCTCTTGCTAGAATACTTGATCTTATCCGCTTCAGTATGGATAACTGATGAAGCAAACTGAAGTAGTCCCTGAAACTTCTCAGCAATGACAATAACACTCTCGTCCTCGACGGATTCAGGGTTCAAAACCTCTGATAACTTGGCTTCCCGAAGTGGGGCCGGATAATACCTCTCTATCATGAGAGTCTTGAATTCGCCCCAAACACAATCTCGATCGGTGGGTTTCACAGAAAGCCACCAAGAATAAGCACCCTTACTCAAGTAATAAGACGCTACCGCCACTTTACTCTCCTCCGGACACTGAACCATGTCGAAGAGTTTATCAAAATGCTCAAGCCAATGAACAATATCAGTTGGTTCCGACGAACCCTCAAAAGTAGGCGGCCTCTGACGAGAGATATCGCCAACAATCTGATTCACTCTCCCAGTCTGTCCATTAAACGGCTCCTGGAATTCCTGTTGCGGTGGACCACGAACCATCGAGGTCTGCATGGTCTCCATCATATGCGTCATCTGAGTCATCTGGGCCATCATGCGCTGCATAAATATGAATGGGTCAACCCGAGCACCCTCCGAGTGAGATGCCTCTCGGGTACGACTCCCTGACGGCGACTGATTATCTGCTGATGAATGAGTAGCCTCGCTATTTGATGAATTAATGATACCACTCGCATTCGCACGGGCATGCACACGAGATCCCGGGTTTCGGCCCGTACCGCGGCCTCCTCCCCCGCGTCCTCTGACAGCTCTATCCATACTGAAGCAGGAAAGCCACATGATGATTACAGGTCTCGCATGAAGATCACATTATGATTATATTACTGAATGATAGTGATGAACATACACGCTATACAACAATGAACGCATTAATTATTCAATAAAATGATCGTCGACATGATGCCGGGATATGATATGATCGCATGAAAGATCGAGTGAGGCAACATAATTATCTGATGAAATTCTTGAAATAATTACCTTGGACAAGTTTGCAAGGTTGAAAATTCAATCCACAAGGTCAACAACTGAACCGTGAGGTGGACTGAATGATTAATGAATTAACTGAATAATGAGATCAACTGAGTGATGAATGAATTATGTGAGTGATGATATTGACTGAGTGATGAAAGAATTAACTGACTGATGAATGAATTATCTGAGTGATGATATTGACTGAGTGAGGAATGAATTAACTGAGTGATGGATGAATTATCTGAGTGATGATATTGACTGAGTGATGAATGAATTATCTGGGTGATGTTATTGACTGAGTGATGAATGAATTAACTGAGTGATGAGATCAAAATGATGATTGAAAATTATTAACTGATCAATGAGTTGATCCTTAATGCTTACACAAGTCACACGTGCTCCAAAACAATTAATCATGAATCAATCATAGCACTAATATCACATATAGGTTTCAGCAAAGCATGAACGATTAATGACATGATGGATGTATGAACACAAAGAGAATCGAGTCCTTACACAGGTCATACGAAGCTTCGAGGTCTCGCGATACTAGTCTTCACTGACGACGACTCGATGAATGAATGACTCGTGCAGTCGCACTAATATTACGACTCACAAAACCTGACTGACTAGATTGTCATAACCTGACAATCCCACTACTACCGCGTCGGTAGGACCACACAACTCACATCTCAGGGTATTTCACAACTCAAATCTCTGATACCATTTCTGTAACACCCCCAAATCCTAATGGGTTATTACGGTCAGGACCCCACGCCAGAGATCCACCAAAGAACATGACTAAAATACGTTAAATTAAACAACAAGGGAAAATCATAGTCCCTACCATGATATCCAACACAATATTCCGATAAGGAATTTCAACGACAAAAGTGGCCTACATGGCCAAAATGAAATACAACAGCATCCACGAACATCTGTTCGGGTAATACAACACGACAACAATCGACAAGACCGGAGTACACTCCAACCGATCGACCAACAATGAACAACTCGGACTAGTATCGCTCGTATGCCTCGTCGCCATCGTCATGCCCCTGTGCCTCAACTCTCCTCGCAAGAACCTAAAACAGGAAAACAAGGTCCGCCCCCACTGGGTCATTCATCCAGATAAAGAATAACAAATACATGTATAATATGATATGCATCCAAAGGCGTAATGAAACGGTATAATGATGATAATAATACGAGATGCTCACAAATCAAAGTAAGAACCGAGCATTCGTGAAATACTATACCCACGGCATACTATTAATACCTGCTCGACAAGTTAGAACATAAGTGCCCAACGCGAATCATAACCACGTAATACCACAATGAATTACACGACATGAACCAAACCGTAACAGATTAAATATGAATCACAATGCCCGGAGGCTCCAATGAAATTAACAAGACAATCACAAGGCCTAAAACCACTCAAATTAAATCACAAATATCACAATCACATGAAGCCAAACACCCAAGTCCGTTATTGATTAGGGCGAAGCCACGGCATGAAAGCCGTATCACAATTAGGGCGGGCCACGGCATGAAAGCCGTATCACAATTAGGGGCGAAGCCACGGCATGAAAGCCGTATCACAATTAGGGGTCGGCCACGCATGAAAGCCGTATCACAATTAGGGCCAAAGCCACGGCATGAAAGCCGATCACAATTAGGGCGAAGCCACGGCATGAAAGCCGTATCACAATTAGGGATGGTATCTTTGTCTTGAGTCGGTCGGCACCATCCTCGATGATCCCAACTCAACACCTCGATTGCCTTAGAACGGATAACCGATGACAATGATGCAATGGATGATTCCATGAATGCTTGAGCGCTTGATTTCCTTATAATGGCTAATCGATATGAACGATATGATGAATGATTGAATACCTCGATTGCCTTAGAACGGTCAATCGATACAATGATATAGTGAATGATTGAACATTTCGATTTGTCTGCGAACGGCAATTCGATAACAATGATATGAAGGATGCCTCGGTACCTTTAATCGGTTACAGATTTACGAAGGAGAGAAATGAATAAGACAATGCCTTTAATCGGGCGTACGCTTTTAATGACAATCCAAAAAGGAATAACAATAAATATTTGGCAAAATTTCCGAAAGGTATCGTATCGAACGATCTCTTAATATCAATGAATTCATGAAGAGACTAAGTCTCGGAATGATACAACACATATATACACATATATGATGACATTAATCTCATTGACTAGTACAAGTATAAAACTTGCCTCAAACCGAAGGCGAAAAGGTACTTCCACGATCAACGTCCTTAATGAAATTATCGGCCGCTCGAACAACCTTGAACAACATAAATACCAACAATTCTCTTAATACACGAATCAAGCATGATCACAACCAACTCAAAAGTCGATACAACAATACCCGAAACTCAATTACATCCGAAACCAACTTCCAATGAATGATTCAAACCCACAAAACCTCATGAATACTATCAATAATCCAAAATGAATATCCGAAAACGTGATTATAACGACAATTAATCGAAAATCCCCAATTTCAACTCGATATTCAAAGTGTTCTTGAATAATCCCTCAATAATCCAATGAATCCTTATATAAACTCATAATCATATACATGTCCCTTCATATAACATGATTATAACGTCCAAAACATCATATCTCAACATAGAATCGAAATCCAAGGTGTTGAAGAATATTACCTTTGAAGATCCAAGTACTTTAATCCGAAGAACACGCGTTAAATTGATTATCCGGGCTTCACGATCGAAAGGAGATGAAGAAAATCAAACACCCAAATGATTTGTGAAGGAAAAACCCTCCCTCAAGCTTCCTCTCTCGGTTGAAGGTGAAGAAAAGGGAGAGAAATGGCTGAAATGCTGAAAAAAAACGAATTTAAGGAGTTGATCGCTCGCCGACACGGCCCGGCCGATCGGGCACGGCCGGTCACACACCGGCCGACAGCTGGCCGACAGGGACTCGACCGTGTCCTGCTTGACACGGTCGCGGCGCGGAGGGCCTTCCGATAGTGACCCGTCCGACAGCGACTCGGCATGACTCGACCGTGTCCTGCAACACGGTCGGGCGTGTCGGCAGTCGCTTCTGGCTTAACCGGAAGAGTTCGACTCGGCCGTGCCAGACGACACGGTCGGGTCCTGAGGCAGACACTTCGGCATTTTCCGGACGAGTACGGCACGGGCCGTGTCGGACGACACGGCCGAGTTCGTTCGGCAGTGATCGGCCAATAACTGAAAAGTGAGCGGTTGAGCTAAAACGACCATAACTCTCTCGTCCGGACTCCGATTGACTCACCGTTTGAACCATTGGAAAGCTAACTCGATGCTCTATAATATTGCAAAGATTTAGAATTTTTGGAGTTACCAAAAATTAATGGTGATCTAACAAAGTCGAACTCATATGAGGAAAGTTGAAACAATGAACAATAACGATACACCACTCGAAGTTTTTCCGAACGGTGAACACGGTGAATGAACATGATTGATGAATGATCATAATCGAGTGAAAATACACTGAGTGACAATTACAGACTGATAATTACTGAATGAAAATGAATGAATTACAACCGGGTATTACATAGCGCGCGCTAGCCAAAAATTGGCGTCCAGTAAGTGGAGTCTAGAACCTACTGTCGTCTTCCCTGCTCAAGCCTTAGCGTGCGCTACCGCTATGGCTTAGCGTGTGTTATGCAACATCATTAGCGTGCGCTAGCCGAAGCCTGGCGTGCGTTACCTGATAGTCCAGAAAACCTGACAACCTCACTGCCTCGGCCGACCAGCCCGTTAGCGTGCGCTACGGACGGATGTTAGCGTACTGTCACGCCCCGAGAGAAATGACCGACAGAGTGCTCGGATAGACCCGCACAGAGGGGTGCGAGGTTCAACGGATCAACGTGCACGGGGCACGTTCGGGACTGTAAGGCCGTGTGGAGCGGCACAACCGACTGAGGAACATAGCCGTGTGGTGCGGCATGCGTGGATGTATGGCCGAGCAAGCAGGCCATCCGGGCAACAGAGTGCCCGACCGAGGGACAAGGCCATTCGGCCAGATGCGGGACTACCTGGGCGGCGAGACAAGGCACGCCGGGAACCGAACAGATGAGTGCAGCGGACAGGCACACCGCTTCGGGACAACGTGGGGCAAGATGACGAGATGAGGCACATCCGAGGGACGAGACTCGGACACGGGCGACGGACACCCGCGAGGGGTGCGCGCGAGGCGCTGGGCGCGCGCGCGGGCGGCGCGCGAGGGAAGCACGGAGCCCCCTCCCCCTATAATAGGCTTAGCGGGATAAAGCCTCGTGAGAGCAGTGGACATTGGAAAGCTGAGGAGTCCACTGAGCGGAAGTTGTACTCGGAACATTCCAGAAACGGACCGGGATGGTCCAGAACTTGAAAGATTAATCCGGAGGCATGTGTGGAAGGCCGGGCCGGATTGGGTCGGGTTACAAGGAGTCGGGCCGAATCGGGTCGAGTGGGCCGGGTCGGGTCGAGAAAGCCGGAAAGGTCCGGAAATATATGGAAAGTGCTGGAGACTCTTGGATGAGTCAAGTGACTTGTAACCTAGTAGAGTTTTCTAGACATTTGTAAAGATATTGTACTTAGAATACTCTAGAACTTGTAATAGTGTAGGAGGATCTAGAAGCCTCCAAATGAGGAGGTGGAGGAAAAAATTCTAGAGATAGGGAGTAGTATAAATAGGAAAGTTGGGGCTGATTTGCAGCCATCCTTGGGAATTCATTTGTAAGAGACTTTGTAAACTCTTTGCAACTTAGTGGAAGAAAACTTTCCATTATCCCATTGCCTCTCTTTCGTTGTGCCAACTTTCATACTTAGCCAAATTCGGGGAGTTTAAGGCTGACTAGCAAGAGGGTTGCTAGGCCGCACGACGCTTAGGAGCATAGCAGACTCTAAGCCCATGACAAGTGGTATCGGAGCCATCGTTAGCCACACAAGAAGGTGTGCAAGACTGTTGGAGTCGACGCTAACGATCAGCAGGCATCATGGCCGACGGACAGATCGAGGCAGGCATCAATGTGGAGGACGGACGAGTCACAGAGGCTGACAATGTCCGGGGACGTGGAGAAGTACCAGCTGAAGGGAAAGCTAAGCGTGGCAAGAGCAAGGCGCGCGGTGTGGTGCCGCCGCAACACGAGGAGAACCCGGCACGATGCCGACTTCTTGAGGATGAAGACATCCGAAAGATCATACTCACCTTACCACACTGCCTACCCGACATCGAGGACGACATCGAAGCTCTTGGGCAGCGCATCACTAATACCCAATTGAGCACGGAGGAACGCATGGGGACTCTCGAGAAAGCTGTTGGCCAACTGGAAGGGCACACGTTGGGCCAGCTCGAGACCTTCAAGAGGGAACATCTCTCGTTGCGTAAGGAGCTAGCAACGATTGAGGATCATGTGGCAGCCAGCATTACGGAGATGCGCAAGCAGTATGCCGAGTCATGCGAGGTAAGTGCCAAACATTTTGAAGGTTTTTGTGATAAAATCCTCCACTGCGGATTTAGCCTCTTGCTAGAATACTTGATCTTATCCGCTTCAGTACGGATAACTGATGAAGCAAACTGAAGTAGTCCCTGAAACTTCTCAGCAATGACAATAACACTCTCGTCCTCGACGGATTCAGGGTTCAAAACCTCTGATAACTTGGCTTCCCGAAGTGGGGCCGGATAATACCTCTCTATCATGAGAGTCTTGAATTCGCCCCAAACACAATCTCGATCGGTGGGTTTCACAGAAAGCCACCAAGAATAAGCACCCTTACTCAAGTAATAAGACGCTACCGCCACTTTACTCTCCTCCGGACACTGAACCATGTCGAAGAGTTTATCAAAATGCTCAAGCCAATGAACAATATCAGTTGGTTCCGACGAACCCTCAAAAGTAGGCGGCCTCTGACGAGAGATATCGCCAACAATCTGATTCACTCTCCCAGTCTGTCCATTAAACGGCTCCTTGAATTCCTCATGGTGGACCACGAACCATCGAGGTCTTCATGGTCTCCATCATATGCGTCATCTGAGTCATCTGGGCCATCATGCCCTGCATAAATATGAATGGGTCAACCCGAGCACCCTCCGAGTGAGATGCCTCTCGGGTACGACTGACGGCGATCGATTATCTCACGATGAATGAGTAGCCTCGCTATTTGATGAATTAATGATACCACTCGCATTCGCACGGCATGCACACGAGATCCCGGGTTTCGGCCCGTACCGCGGCCTCCTCCCCCGCGTCCTCTCGACACTCTATCCATACCAAGGTGAAAGCCACATGATGATTACAGGTCTCGCATGAAGATCACATTATGATTATATTACTGAATGATAGTGATGAACATACACGCTATACAACAATGAACGCATTAATTATGCAATAAAATGATCGTCGACATGATGCCGGGATATGATATGATCGCATGAAAGATCGAGTGAGGCAACATGATTATCTGATGAAATTCTTGAAATAATTACCTTGGACAAGTTTGCAAGGTTGAAAATTCAATCCACAAGGTCAACAACTGAACCGTGAGGTGGACTGAATGATTAATGAATTAACTGAATAATGAGATCAACTGAGTGATGAATAAATTATGTGAGTGATGATATTGACTGAGTGATGAATGAATTAACTGACTGATGAATGAATTATCTGAGTGATGATATTGACTGAGTGAGGAATGAATTAACTGAGTGATGGATGAATTATCTGAGTGATGATATTGACTGAGTGATGAATGAATTATCTGGGTGATGTTATTGACTGAGTGATGAATGAATTAACTGAGTGATGAGATCAAAATGATGATTGAAAATTATTAACTGATCAATGAGTTGATCCTTAATGCTTACACAAGTCACACGTGCTCCAAAACAATTAATCATGAATCAATCATAGCACTAATATCACATATAGGTTTCAGCAAAGCATGAACGATTAATGACATGATGGATGTATGAACACAAAGAGAATCGAGTCCTTACACAGGTCATACGAAGCTTCGAGGTCTCGCGATACTAGTCTTCACTGACGACGACTCGATAAATGAATGACTCGTGCAGTCGCACTAATATTACGACTCACAAACTCGATCGACTAGATTGTCATAACCTGACAATCCCACTACTACCGCGTCGGTAGGACCACACAACTCACATCTCAGGGTATTTCACAACCCAAATCTCTGATACCATTTCTGTAACACCCCCAAATCCTAATGGGTTATTACAGTGCCGTGGACCCCACGCCAGGAGATCCACCAGGCGAACATGACTAAAATACGTTAAATTAAACAACAAGGGAAAATCATAGTCCCTACCATGATATCCAACACAATATTCCGATAAGGAATTTCAACGACAAAAGTGGCCTACATGGCCAAAATGAAATACAACAAAGATCCACGAACATCTGCTCGGGTAATACAACACGACAACAATCGACAAGACCGGAGTACACTCCAACCGATCGACCAACAATGAACAACTCGGACTAGTATCGCTCGTATGCCTCGTCGCCATCGTCATGCCCCTGTGCCTCAACTCTCTCCTCGCAAGCACCTAAAACATGAAAACATGTTCCGCCCCCACGGGGTCAGTCATCCAGATAATGAACATCAAATACATGTATAATATGATATGCATCCAAAGGCAGAATGAAACGGTATAATGATGATAATAATACGAGATGCTCACAAATCAAAGTAAGAACCGAGCATTCGTGAAATACTATACCCACGGCATACTATTAATACCTGTTCGACAGGTTAGAACATAAGTGCCCAACGGCGAATCATAACCACAGAATACCACAATGAATTACACGACATGAACCAAACCAGAACAGGATTAAATATGAATCACAATGCGCGTAGGCTCCAATGAAATTAACAAGACAATCACAAGGCCTAAAAACCACTCACCAAATCACAAATATCACAATCACATGAAGCCGAAGCCAAGTATTGATTAGGGCCGAAGCCACGGCATGAAAGCCGTATCACAATTAGGGCGAAGCCACGGCATGAAAGCCGTATCACAATTAGGGCGGGCCACGGCATGAAAGCCGTATCACAATTAGGGCCGAAGCCACGGCATGAAAGCCGTATCACAATTAGGGCCGAAGCCACGGCATGAAAGCCGTATCACAATTAGGGCCAAAGCCACGGCATGAAAGCCGTATCACAATTAGGGCCGAAGCCACGGCATGAAAGCCGTATCACAATTAGGGATGGTATCTTTGTCTTGAGTCGGCCAAGACCATCCTCGATGGCCCCAACTCAACACCTCGATTGCCTTAGAACGGATAACCGATGACAATGATGCAGCGGATGATTCCATGAATGCTTGAGCGCTTCGATTTCCTTATAATGGCTAATCGATATGAACGATATGATGAATGATTGAATACCTCGATTGCCTTAGAACGGTCAATCGATACAATGATATAGTGAATGATTGAACATTTCGATTTGTCTGCGAACGGCAATTCGATAACAATGATATGAAGGATGCCTCGGTACCTTTAATCGGTTACCGACGACGAAGGAGAGAAATGAATAAGACAATGCCTTTAATCGGCGTGTACAGTTTTAATGACAATCCAAAAAGGAATAACAATAAATATTTGGCAAAATTTCCGAAAGGTATCGTATCGAACGATCTCTTAATATCAATGAATTCATGAAGAGACTAAGTCTCGGAATGATACAACACATATATACACATATATGATGACATTAATCTCATTGACTAGTACAAGTATAAAACTTGCCTCAAACCGAAGGCGAAAAGGTACTTCCACGATCAACGTCCTTAATGAAATTATCGGCCGCTCGAACAACCTTGAACAACATAAATACCAACAATTCTCTTAATACACGAATCAAGCATGATCACAACCAACTCAAAAGTCGATACAACAATACCCGAAACTCAATTACATCCGAAACCAACTTCCAATGAATGATTCAAACCCACAAAACCTCATGAATACTATCAATAATCCAAAATGAATATCCGAAAACGTGATTATAACGACAATTAATCGAAAATCCCCAATTTCAACTCGATATTCAAAGTGTTCTTGAATAATCCCTCAATAATCCAATGAATCCTTATATAAACTCATAATCATATACATGTCCCTTCATATAACATGATTATAACGTCCAAAACATCATATCTCAACATAGAATCGAAATCCAAGGTGTTGAAGAATATTACCTTTGAAGATCCAAGTACTTTAATCCGAAGAACACGCGTTAAATTGATTATCCGGGCTTCACGATCGAAAGGAGATGAAGAAAATCAAACACCCAAATGATTTGTGAAGGAAAAACCCTCCCTCAAGCTTCCTCTCTCGGTTGAAGGTGAAGAAAAGGGAGAGAAATGGCTGAAATGCTGAAAAAAAACGAATTTAAGGAGTTGACTGCCCTGCCGGACACGGCCCGTGCCGATCGGCACGGTCGTGTCGCACAGCTGGCCGACAGGGACTCGACCGTGTCCTGCTTGACACGGTCGCGGCGCGGAGGGCCTTCCGACAGTGACCCGTCAAGCGGCGACTCGGCATGACTCGGCCGTGTCCTGCAACACGGTCGGCGTGTCGGCCGCTCGCTTAACCGGAAGAGTTCGACTCGGCCGCGCTGCATTTACACGGTCGGGTCCTGATGCGACACTTCGCATTTTCCGGACGAGTACGCACGGCCGTGTCGGATGACACGGCCGAGTTCGCTCGGCGATGATCGCCAATAACGAAAAGTGGCGGTTGAGCTAAAACGACCATAACTCTCTCGTCCGGACTCGATTGACTCACCGTTTGAACCATTGGAAAGCTAACTCGATGCTCTATAATATTGCAAGATTTAGAATTTTGGAGTTACCAAAAATTAATGGTGATCTAACAAAGTCGAACTCATATGAGGAAAGTTGAAACAATGAACAATAACGATACACCACTCGAAGTTTTTCCGAACGGTGAACACGGTGAATGAACATGATTGATGAATGATCATAATCGAGTGAAAATACACTGAGTGACAATTACAGACTGATAATTACTGAATGAAAATGAATGAATTACAACCGGGTATTACATAGCGCGCGCTAGCCAAAAATTGGCGTCCAGTAAGTGGAGTCTAGAACCTACTGTCGTCTTCCCTGCTCAAGCCTTAGCGTGCGCTACCGCTATGGCTTAGCGTGTGTTATGCAACATCATTAGCGTGCGCTAGCCGAAGCCTGGCGTGCGTTACCTGATAGTCCAGAAAACCTGACAACCTCACTGCCTCGGCCGACCAGCCCGTTAGCGTGCGCTACGGACGGATGTTAGCGTACTGTCACGCCCCGAGAGAAATGACCGACAGAGTGCTCGGATAGACCCGCACAGAGGGGTGCGAGGTTCAACGGATCAACGTGCACGGGGCACGTTCGGGACTGTAAGGCCGTGTGGAGCGGCACAACCGACTGAGGAACATAGCCGTGTGGTGCGGCATGCGTGGATGTATGGCCGAGCAAGCAGGCCATCCGGGCAACAGAGTGCCCGACCGAGGGACAAGGCCATTCGGCCAGATGCGGGACTACCTGGGTGGCGAGACAAGGCACGCCGGGAACCGAACAGATGAGTGCAGCGGACAGGCACACCGCTTCGGGACAACGTGGGGCAAGATGACGAGATGAGGCACATCCGAGGGACGAGACTCGGACACGGGCGACGGACACCCGCGAGGGGTGCGCGCGAGGCGCTGGGCGCGCGCGCGGGCGGCGCGCGAGGGAAGCACGGAGCCCCCTCCCCCTATAATAGGCTTAGCGGGATAAAGCCTCGTGAGAGCAGTGGACATTGGAAAGCTGAGGAGTCCACTGAGCGGAAGTTGTACTCGGAACATTCCAGAACTTGAAAGATTAATCCGGAGGCATGTGTGGAAGGCCGGGCCGGATTGGGTCGGGTTACAAGGAGTCGGGCCGAATCGGGTCGAGTGGGCCGGGTCGGGTCGAGAAAGCCGGAAAGGTCCGGAAATATATGGAAAGTGCTGGAGACTCTTGGATGAGTCAAGTGACTTGTAACCTAGTAGAGTTTTCTAGACATTTGTAAAGATATTGTACTTAGAATACTCTAGAACTTGTAATAGTGTAGGAGGATCTAGAAGCCTCCAAATGAGGAGGTGGAGGAAAAAATTCTAGAGATAGGGAGTAGTATAAATAGGAAAGTTGGGGCTGATTTGCAGCCATCCTTGGGAATTCATTTGTAAGAGACTTTGTAAACTCTTTGCAACTTAGTGGAAGAAAACTTTCCATTATCCCATTGCCTCTCTTTCGTTGTGCCAACTTTCATACTTAGCCAAATTCGGGGAGTTTAAGGCTGACTAGCAAGAGGGTTGCTAGGCCGCACGACGCTTAGGAGCATAGCAGACTCTAAGCCCATGACAAGTGGTATCGGAGCCATCGTTAGCCACACAAGAAGGTGTGCAAGACTGTTGGAGTCGACGCTAACGATCAGCAGGCATCATGGCCGACGGACAGATCGAGGCAGGCATCAATGTGGAGGACGGACGAGTCACAGAGGCTGACAATGTCCGGGGACGTGGAGAAGTACCAGCTGAAGGGAAAGCTAAGCGTGGCAAGAGCAAGGCGCGCGGTGTGGTGCCGCCGCAACACGAGGAGAACCCGGCACGAAGCCGACTTCTTGAGGATGAAGACATCCGAAAGATCATACTCACCTTACCACACTGCCTACCCGACATCGAGGACGACATCGAAGCTCTTGGGCAGCGCATCACTAATACCCAATTGAGCACGGAGGAACGCATGGGGACTCTCGAGAAAGCTGTTGGCCAACTGGAAGGGCACACGTTGGGCCAGCTCGAGACCTTCAAGAGGGAACATCTCTCGTTGCGTAAGGAGCTAGCAACGATTGAGGATCATGTGGCAGCCAGCATTACGGAGATGCGCAAGCAGTATGCCGAGTCATGCGAGGTAAGTACCAAACATTTTGAAGGTTTTTGTGATAAAATCTGTCGGGCAAGCAACTCGGAACCAACTCGAATGGTGGGCCGAGCTGGAATAGCACATTTGGCTGGGCGAGGTTCGAGGGACCAAGGGTTGAGGTCCCCAAACCTAAGGAGTTCATTGGCAAGAGAGATGCCAAGTTAATCGAGGACTTCCTGTGGCGAATGAAACTTTACTTTGATGGTCTGGGACTGACGGACGAGAAGGCCAAAGTACGGCAGGCTGCACTATATCTTGCCGACAATGCAGCGCTATGGTGGCGTCATCGACAGGCCGGTGTTACGAAAGGGACTTGCCAACCGATCGGGACTTGGGACGAGTTCGTGTCGGAACTCCAGGCACAATTCTATCCCGAGAACACATGCTATGAGGCAAGGAAGAAACTCCGCGAGCTCAAGCATAAGACTACCATTCGGGACTATGTTCGGGACTTTACATCGATCGTGCTCCAGATTCCGGACATGACCGAGGATGATCGACTATTTTTCTTCCTGGATGGACTACCGAGTTGGGTCAGGGACATAGTACAAAGCTGCGAGGTGAAATCTGTCAATGAAGCAATCAAAGCGGCCGAGTCCCTAGCCGAATTCGAGAAGAGGAAAGAGCCACGAGCTGAGGGTCAATCCAAAGGCGGGGGAGACACCCGCACGTCAGTACATCAACCAGCCCAACCATCACGTGGAAGATTCGGGATGAGACCGCAACACGACGCGGACAAGCCATATAACTCGGGTGAACGCACGGGCACTCCCGACCAACGAGGATGCTTTATGTGTGGCGGAGCTCATCGGATGAAGGACTGTCCGAAAATAGGGAAGCTCAATGCCATGGCCGAATGTGACCATTGATCAGACGGACGTGCACCAGGTAAGCACGATCCCACAACTTAACTCTGTCGTCAGTGCAGGCAGCGAGGGACCGCGAGGAAGCAAGTTGATGTTCGTGGAAGGAACCATCAACCACCAACCCATCAAGGCCTTGGTCGACACGGGAGCCGACTACAACTATATCACTGAGGCCGAAGCAAAGAGATTGGGACTACTTGTGCAGCCATGTAAGGGCTGGATGAAGTCCAACAACGGACCAGCAGTGCCGGTCACATGGGCAGCAAACGGAGTGCGAATCGTGCTCGGAAATTGGGAAGGCCGAGCGCACTTCAAGGTCACCACGATGGACGATCGGGACCTCATTTTGGTAATGGACTTCCTGGAGAAGAACGATTTTGCCTTTTTCCCACAAGCAAAGGTACTATGGGTGAAGGGTCCGAACAAACCCATCACTATCCCCTTGACGGTGGAGCAACTTCCCTACGCAGCGATGACGACACTTCGATTTCAGAAAAAGTTGACTGAAGAAGAAATGCCGATGTACTGCCTGGTATCAATGCGGTACATCGAGGGACCGAGTAGCAGCACACGTCGACGGGGACGTCGACGGAACAGGCGGGGGAGAGTGTCACGCCCCGAGAGAAATGACCGACAGAGTGCTCGGACATACCCGCACAGAGGGGTGAGAGGTTCAACGGATCAACGTGCACGGGGCACGTTCGGGACTGTAAGGCCGTGTGGAGCGGCACAACCGACTGAGGGACATAGCCATGTGGTGCGGCATGCGTGGATGTATGGCCGAGCAAGCAGGCCATCCGGGCAACAGAGGGCCCGACCGAGGGACAAGGCCATTCGGCCAGATGCGGGACTACCTGGGCGGCGAGACAAGGCATGCCGGGAACCAAACGGATGAGTGCAGCGGACACGCACACCGCTTCGGGACAACGTGGGGCAAGATGACGAGATGAGGCACATCCGAGGGACGAGACTCGGACACAGGCGACGGACACCCGCGAGGGGTGCGCGCCAGGCGCTGGGCGCAAGCGCGGGCGGTGCGCAAGGGACGCACGGAGCCCCACCCCCTATAATAGGCTTAGCGGGATGAAGCCTTGTGAGAGCAGTGGATATTGGAAAGCTGAGGAGTCCACTGAGCGGAAGTTGTACTCGGAAAATTCCAGAAACGGACCGGGATGGTCCAGAACATCAATGATTAATCCGGAGGCATGTGTGGAAGGCCGGGCCGGATCGGGTCGGGTTACAAGGAGTCGGGCCGAATCGGGCCGAGCGGGCCGGGTCGGGTCGAGAAATCCGGAAAGGTCCGGAAATATGTGGAAAGTGCTGGAGACTCTTGGATGAGTCAAGTGACTTGTAACCTAGTAGAGTTTTCTAGACATTTGTAAAGATATTGTACTTAGAATACTCTAGAACTTGTAATAGTGTAGGAGGGTGGAGGAAAATTCTAGAGATAGGGAGTAGTATAAATAGGAAAGTTGGGGCTCATTTGCAGCCATCCTTGGGAATTCATTTGTAAGAGACTTTGTAAACTCTTTGCAACTTAGTGGAAGAAAACTTTCCATTAACCCATTGCCTCTCTTTTGTTGTGCCAACTTTCATACTTAGCCAAATTCGGGGAGTTTAAGGCTGACTAGCAAGAGGGTTGCTAGGCCGCACGACGCTTAGGAGCATAGCAGACTCTAAGCCCGTGACAGTACGCTACTAACCACGAATAGCGTGCGCTAACGAACTCCTAGCGCGCGTTAACCGCCAGTCCAGAGAGCAGTCTGAGTTACTGCTTCTGACCTGACTGGTCCCTTAGCGCGCGCTACGGCTCAAGGCTAGCGTGCGATACTCAAGCAGAATTAGCGTTCGTTAGCCTAGGCCTAGCGTGCGCTATTTCTCTGACCTAGGACACTACTGCAAGGTCTAAACAACACGATTCTGATCCAAACAAGGTACGAAACTCAATAACAACATAAACCACATCACCAAGAGTTTATAGAGCGACGAAATAAGAAAAATGGCAAGACCAAATAGTCAATAAAAGTACGGGTATTACACCGAAGGCATCTAATGCACTCAAGAATTTTTCAACCTCTACTAAATGTACTACCCCGATAACTCGGAAGCATAGTACACCAGCTCCGGTATCAATTTTTTACGAGTTTGATGGAGGGTAGGAAACCTCGTAACCTTTTTCAAACTTAGTCTGTTTGTTGTCGGGAGAATTTCGCAATTAATATTACACTTTGCACATTAATTTATTTATACGCGCGTTTGTTTGTCAATCATTCAGAATGAAAAATAGAAAAATAGTAACCTAGTTACTACCAAGATATAGCTCATGGACCTATTCCTAAGTACTGGGCCAAGCGAATGACCCAATAAATAAAAACAATTACAGTCTTCGATTCTTTGTCTTCTCGGTCGGTTGTCTTCGGTCTTCGTCATACCCAAAATAATAATTACATCATTGAAAAATCGCATCCTATATAAATTTTTCTAGTAAATATAAATAGGCTCAAAACGGCGTTTACAACCCAATCGAATCGAACTAAGTCCACCAGCTATATCACCATCACACAAGGATTATATACAACAAGTAATGACAACGAAATTAAACACTTAATTTTAATATAAATTAATCCAATTAATCTATAAAATCTCTACTATATTAATCCAATTAATGTAAAGTGGCATTAAAATTAAATAATCAATTAATATATTAATCCAATTAATGTAAAGTGGCATTAAAATTAAATAATCAATTAATATATTAATCCAATCAATATAAAATTAATCTATTAAATTTTAATGATATTAATCAAATTAATACTAATAATCGTCATTTTAATTCGTTCGAAGTTATCCAGCCAAAACTAATATTCTCGTTTAATTTATTTCCCTTAACTCAAAAATATTCCAAATATTAATTTAGTCAAATTAAAATCCAATTTAAATTTTGGGAAATAATTACAACGAAATATAAACTTAAAACGAAGTCCCGGACAATCCGGTTTTAGGGCCAGCCCACGGCCTGATTCAAAATCGGGCCAAAAACGCGAGGGGTGCCTGGCCGAGCCACTTTGGCGGCTGGCGAGTCTGCTCGCCGGCAGCAGCCCTATCGGCATCGGCCGAGAAATGGCGAGCATGATCGGCATCACAGGCGAGCAGCCAGTGCAAAGGCCGCCACCACTGCCGGCAGCCCGTTTCTTCGTTTTTCGGCCCGTTTCCAAAAATGTGATGCTACAACGAACAATTTATAATTCTACGATTATTCCAAACATGATTCTAAATAATAAACATCATCTATAAGCATTCAAAATGCACAAATAATCGTATATACGGTATCATGACCTCGCTCCGATACCACGGTTGGGATTCTGAAAATAAAACAAAATACGCAGCGGAAATAAAAACGAATCCCAAACGGGATCGATCAAGTAACGTATATACGAAAAATAAATACGAAGATAAAAGGAATCATACCCTTGAAGCCTTTGAAAAATCTTCGTAAGATGATGATCACAAACCCGAGCTCGAGCACGAAAAATCCTTCGTCCCAAACACCGAAAAAACAATGCCTCTACTTCACACACTTCGGAAGCTGCCCGGAAAAACTGACGTAACTCCGTTATCCAAGAACACGGCAAGGAAGTTACCGTAGGAATTTATATCTCTAATTTTTCTTAACTTTCTTTCACCTCTAAGATGAAAAATAACTTGAGAAAAATTTCACTCTTCCCTCCTCTAATGCTCTCGGCCAGAAATCAGCAGGAAGGTATGTGTGTGTTTTTGTGTCTTAGTTGTTATCATGTGTGTATTATATATATCTCAAACATATAAATAATATGTCTAATAATGAGATAAAATGTCAACACAAAATAACCAAAACACAACCATCACATACACATGCATGGAAATAATTGTAATAATCGTACCTTTTATTGGTTATAATTATAAATTCATGAACGTTGTGGTTTGGTTTGTAATTTTTCGAATATTGGTATCATGTGTTTGATTTGAGATTGATCCTGTATGTTGTGTTTCTCGTTAGTATTCCGTTAATATTCGTTATCGATGTGTCATACTGTTTGTATCGTTTCCGCAACCTAAGGCTAACGTGCGCTAAGTTATAAGAGTAACGTATGCAATGGAGGTCGTAGGCTAGCGCACGCTACCGCCGGAAGGATAGTGCACGCTAACCGGCAGCATGGGACAGTCCAGAGGGCACTGGACTGGGACAAGGATCGAGCTAGCGCATGCTAAGGAAACTTAGTAGCGCACGCTAGGGGATGAGGTAGCGCACGCCACTGTCGTATGATAACGCACGCTAAGCGGCCGGGACAGTAAGGACAGTGAGGTCTGGACTTTGGCCAGACCAACAGGTAACGAGCGCTAAGATGGTCGTTGCGTGCGCTAATGCGTCGGTCGTAGCGCATGCTAACAGGATGGACAAAAGGATTTCTGAACAGGGCAGAAAGGTTCTGGACTTGGACTGGACACCAGATAGTGCACGCTAAGGCGGAAGTTGCGCGCGCTAACTCGGAGGTACAACGCACGCTGTCGGATGTGGTGCACACCAGCTCGGCTGGGCAGAAGGGTCTGGGCTGCAGGCCTAGGCCGATAGCGCACGCTATTCGGTAAGCGTTAGCGCGCGCTAGGGCTCACTTATATAAATACATGTGTTGCGATCAACACTTGTCATTTTTCACCTTCTTTCCTCTTCTTCGAGTTTCTAGACGGCTCCAGGGCTGTGTAGGTGAGGGTTTCGGCGGAGCACAGTTGAAACTCAAATCTTTTTAACTTCAAGTAAAGATCTATCAATCCTACATCATTTTCATCAAGGAATTGAGGTAATCCTTCCGTAGAACCCTAACTTGGAGGTAATCCTTCCAGAATATCTCGAATTGAACTGTTTTGGGTTTTGAAATAATTTGGAAATGCATGTGGATTAAAATATTTTAATACTGTACTTGCACAAGCAGTTGTGGCTAACCCCTCATCGTGGTGGAATGTTTTGTACATTTCAGGTACTCTCGACGGACATGAGCCCCCATGCGGTGCACATGGAGTTGACAAGCACACTGGATGTTAGAGAGCTCGTATCAGTCGTTGTATTTGTGATGTTTGAGTCGGTTTTATATATTGTATTATTGTTGGTTTTGAGTTATACTTTGTCGTGTAATGTTTGCATTCAGTGATTGATTTTGAACTATACTATTTTGGCCGCGGCCGAGGCCTAACTCGTGTTTTGTATCCTATGTTGGACTGTTATGTCGTGGTTATTATGTATTGGATTGTGGCTTATTCCTGTGTGTCGTCAGCCTGGCGGGACCTTTGTGTGTCCTGCGGCGTGTAATAACCCAAAGTGAAATTGGGGTGTTACATTTATGGTATCAGAGCCTTAGGTTTCAGGAATACATAGGCCTTTGGTTATTTGGGTTGTTAACTCGTAAGAGTCGTATAAACTGATCGAGCTTAACACCGTGTGTTGCTGTCGAGCCGTGTGACCCGTGGTAGTAAGACTCCTTGAACTCTCTTTGTACTTGGTCGCTTTCATAATATTGAAGATTTGAAATCCATTGACTGTGAACTGTTCTGATAATTTTAATCCTTTTATATCTTAGTATGTTGAGAGGCCGTGGCGGACGTGGACGCGGCATAGGCCGTGGTCGTGGTGTCGCTAACGAATCTCGCACACCTTCTAATGATGCATCTGATTCGGCATCCCATACGTGTAATACCCGGTTGTAATTCATTCATTATCATTCAGTAATTATCAGTCTGTAATTATCACTCAGTAATTTTCACTCATTAATGATCGCTCATCATTCATGATTCATTCATTTGCGTTCATTTGGCATGTTTTAACCGTGTATCAGTTATCGATCATCATTTCATCTCCGTTTGAGTGTCAGAGCGGGAGTATTATCATTATCATCGTGATTGGTAGTCCTGTGCTGGTAATATCATTTTTGGCATGTGTTGGACTTGCTCGCGTTCACAAACGTTTGGTATGTCGAATCATTCATCAATCGTAGCGAGAAATTGGAGTTGTCGGAATTTCATCTTGTCCAACAACGAGTTACGGCCGTAAGGAGTGTTGGATACGACCGTAATAGACGTTCGTTGTTTTCAGGCCATTTCGGCCGAGCGGGACTTACGGCCGTAAGGATTTCGGCATACGGCCGTAAGTTGGGCAGTACGGCCGTAAGGCTTGGCCGGATACGTCCGTACTTGTCGAGCAGGGTGCCAGGCGTTTTTGGCCGAAGGCGAGTTACGGCCGTAAGGGTTTCGGCATACGGCCGTAAGTCGAGGCAGGTACGGCCGTAAGGCTTGGCCGGATACGGCCGTACGCTGCAGGCAAGGTGCCTGGTCATTTTCGACGAAGAGGGCTTACGCCCGTAAGTTTGGCCGGATACGGCCGTATCATCCGAGTTACGGCCGTAAGGTGTGCGGGTACGGCCGTAAGGATGTCGGCGGATGTTTTTGACGAAGGCGGGTTACGCCCGTAACTCAGGAGCGGTAACGGCCGTAAGTCTGTCGGCAGGCTTTCGGACGAAGCCGAGTTACGGCCGTACGTGTTGGCCGGCTACGGCCATAAGGCCGTTGACCTGGGATGTTACGGCCATATGAGGGCCGAGTTACGGCCGTAACTTCCGGCAGTTTATGTAGGGCTGGCCGGGACTTTTTCTTCATTTTCACTTTCTTCTTCCATTTTGTCCGAGAGAGAGCTTGGGGGAAGGGATTTTTCCTTCATCAAACACTTGAGTACTTGAGTTTCTTCATTTCCATTCGATCATATAGCTCGGATACTCGTTTTAACTCGTGTTCATCGGATCGAAGTAGTTGGATCTTCAAGAGGTAATTTCTTCAACACCTTGGATTTCGATTTTGTGTTGAGATATGATGTTTTAGACGTTATAATCATGTTATATGAAAGGATATGTATATGATTATGAGTTTGTATAAGGATCCATTGGATTATTGAGGGATTATTCAAGAACACTTTGAATATCGAGTTGAAATTGGGGGTTTTCGATTAATTGTCGTTATAATCACGTTTTCGGATATTCATTTTGGTTATTGATCGTATTGAAGATGTTTTGTTGGTTTGAATCACTTCTTGGGGGATTTGATATTGGTATATTGAGGTTTGATTGTTAACAATCGAAGTTTGGCCACATAGTGTTCGATCTAATGCCTCAATGGACTTGGTTTAGTCGTATCAGCGTGTTGAGTTCGTTATATTCATGTTTGATACGTATGTTGATCGGATTGTTGGTAATTGTGTTATTCAAGGTTGTTCGAGCGACTGACATCGCATTTAGGACATTTGTTCGTGGAAGGATAATTGTTATCGGTATTGTGTAAGTTAATTCTTACTCGGTTAAAAGGATATTCATCCATTTTGTTGTTGTTCATTCATAATCATAACTCATTCATTATTGTATTAACCGTATCAAAACTTGTTATTGTCAATTAATCACTTCAGTCATAAGGAACGACGGTTCCAATCATTTCATTGAGCTGTTATTTATTTCACTATCATTCCATCTCGGTGAGTCATTATTCATTTTCGATGTCACTTTTGTTATATTGTGGCATTCTGGGTCATACTGGCGTGCCGGTTGGTATGTGTTGGATTTTCATGTCGGGCACGCTTAAGTCGTGTGTTGGTTGTTGGCCTCACATTAGACTGTGCACACGAGTCATATGCCTCGTGAGACTGATTAGGTACAAGACCACACGTGTATTCGATCGATACTCGTTGGTGGCTTGTGCACGGACACATTTCCATCCCGGGCGTAGTGTGGCGCCACCCTTTGAGCCGTACTGTTAGTTGATTCATATAGCATGTTTGATTGCGTATGTTTCGACAGGATATTTCATAACTTCAGATATAATCATGATTGTGTATTTTCAACCCTTGAGGATTGTTGTTAACCGACCCCCGTTTGGGGATTTTGTTTTTCAGGTCTTGGCAAGGCAAAAGCACGGGGAGAACACGCTGACGTCGAGGAGTCCCAGTGATACTAGTAGGGGGCCCCGATCTTTCAGTTATTCATATTATTGTCATTTATCTTCCGCTGCAGATTTTCATTTGGATACTCCATTTCATTCGGTGTTGTGTATTTTATCTTCATATAAAATACACTAGTATTCGGTATTGTCCTGGTGTGTTGTAATTAAACTCCTCATCGGAGTAATTACTGTTGTAATGTGGTTCGGTACTACATTTATCCTGTGTAATTCATTTATTTTCATTTGCCTGGTGGGTCCCAGTCGGGGTTCCACGGCACTGTAATATCCGCCTAGTTTGGGGTGTTACAGAGTTGGTATCGGAGCGTGGTTTTGAATACTACCTTCCGAGTCATGTCTCATTTGAAATCATCGTCATCAGACTAGTATCATTGGACTTTCGCGTCACGTGTGACCTGTGCAAATGCCGAGCCAATCGACCAAAGAAGCGTAAGATTTCTAACGCCATGGTATAATTTAAGCAATAGTCATTCATTCATCATTCATCAATTAACAATCCTCAAACATCATCATTCATTGTGATTAGGACGATCACGTTAACTCATTAATCACTTAATTCATTTCATTACTCAGTTAATGATCAGGACAATCTTGTTAATTCATTAATTACTCAATTCGTTTCATTACTCAGTTGTCGATCTGGATGATCATATTATTAATTTTGTTAAGTTATTCAAGATAATCATTTCAAGAATTTCATCAGATAATCATGTCACTTCAGTAAATCATTCATATAATCACTAAGTTAGAGCATGTATACTCATTATCATCTCATGACATAATCATAACGTGATAATCATGCGAGAAATATAATCATTATGCGACCTTCCTACTTCAGTATGGGGAGAGCTGTCAGAGGATGCACAGGGAGAGGCCGCGGTGCGGGCCGAAACCCGGGACATAATCACTCGCTGTCGGGAAATCGTGCCCCGGACTCGGTTCGATCAGAAGATGTTCGGGTTGATCCACTCACTTTTATGCAGGCCATGATGACCCATGTGCAATTGCTCAATCATCATTGCGCCACTCTGGCTGGACTAATCGAGAGAACTCTCTCGTATGAGCCAGCTGCTAAGGAAAGTGCTAAACAACAACCTTCATCTGTCAGCAAGAAATCAACGAAGCGTAATCAATCCGAAGGCAGTCAGTCAACCTTCAAGAAGCCTCGTGTGAGTCCTATCGTTTCTGAGCGACCTCCTACGGTGCATAATCGTGCGGGATCTCAGTCCCGAGCGGCCAGTTCGGCCATCACCTGTTTCAATTGTGGAATGCCGGGTCATTACAGCACTGAGTGTCTGAAACCATCCATCGCGTGCTATAATTGTGGGAATTTTGGGCATAAGGCCCGTTTTTGCCGAAAGGACTCCAAGTCGGCTCCAGCGGCATCTCAGGCCCCGAAGCAAGCAGTGATTCAGAATCAGACTGATCTGTCAACATCGTTTAGGACAATGGAAGCAAATAGAGTTGGAACTCATATTTATCAGACGGGAGCGTCCGGTTTGGGGGCCGACAAGTCCCGGATTCATGTGATGAAGAGGATCGGCGATCCGGTGGCCCGAATGATTTCAGGTATACTCGTAATTTTATTTCAACCTGTGTGTACCTTTTGATGATGGTACACCGCATTCTTTCACTTTCGAATCTTGTTTGAATAGACTTACTTCGGGATAGTCCTATTGCTTGTGGATCTCATACCATCGGTCTACCTGACGATGGAAGAATTTTCGGATATCATACCGAAGTAAGCTTAGTGACCGCGATTGGTTGATGGACCTAATCGTGGTGAATTTATCTTAGGACGATGTCATTTTCGGTATTAGTTGGTTTGATCGTCTTGATACCATCCTCAGTGTTTGTTAGCGTTTGGTCGCTATCTTTCCGTCGTTGGTTGTCGAATGTGTGCTTCAGGTAAGTGATCCCCGTTGTTCCAGAAGAATTATTATTATGACGAAAGCAGAGAAATTCCGCAATCAAGTTGTTCAATCATTCATTGTATCATTTTCATCGATTGGCCTTTTTAAGGCAATCGAGTTATTCAATCATTCATTGTATCATTTTCATCGATTGGCCTTTTTAAGGCAATCGAGTTATTCAATGATTCATTGTATCATTTTCATCGATTGGCCTTTCTAAGGCAATCGAGTTATTCAATCATTCATTGTATCATTTTCATCGATTGGCCTTCCTAAGGCAATCGAGTTATTCAATCATTCATTGCATCATTTCCATCGATTGGCCTTTCTAAGGCAATCGAGCTAATCAATCATTCATTGTATCATTCCATCGATTGGCCTTTCTGAGACAATCGAGTCATTCAATCATTCATTGTATCATTTTCATCGATTGGCCTTTCTAAGGCAATCGAGTTGTTCAATCATTATTGGTATCACTTTTTATCGATTGACCATTCTAGGGCAATCGAAATGTTCAATCATTCGTGGTATCATTTTCATCGATTGACGATGTATTTCCAGACGAGTTATCTGGTTGCCTTCACATAGAGTAGTGGAATTCAGGAGTGAGTTGGAGCCGGTACGTCCCCGTTATCGAAGGCACCGTATCGGATGGCCCCGACCAGAATGCAGGAGTTGAAGATTCAACTTGAGGAATAGTTCGAGAAAGGTTATCTCCGACCGAGTGCGTCCCCGTGAGGAGCACCAGTGTGATCTGTCAAGGAGAAGGTTGAATCGTCTTGTGTGTATTAATTATCAGGAGTTGAACAGGGTGATGATCAAGATTAGTATCCTCTACCCCGTATTGATGATCTCTTAGATCAACTTCAGGGAGCTTCAATATTTTTTTCCTAGATCGACTTAAGATCTCGATATCATCAGCTGCGAATTCAAGAGTCAGGTATCGCAAGGACGGCGTTTCGTACACGCCATGGTCATTATGAGTTCGTAGTTATGCCGTTCGGGCTAACTAATGCACCTGCGGTATTCATAGAATTAATGAATCGGGTTTTCATCAACTTTTTGGATCAGTTTGTTGTTGTCTTCATCGATGACATTTTGGCTTATTCTCGTGATCGAGAGGAAAACGAGGTACATCTTCATCAGGTTCTCGACGTGTTGAGACGCGAGCAACTTCATGGAAATATTTCCAATTGTGAGTTCTGGATGTCCGAAGTGACTTTTCTCGGGCATGTAATTTCATCTGACAGAGTTCGTGTCGACCCTCAGAAGACGGAGGCTATCCGAGATTGGCAACCTCCGAAAGATGTTATGTAAATCCGAAGTTTCCTCGAATTGGCTGGTTAATTATCCAACCCACGGCCGGAGCTAGCAACCGTGGTTTTCGAGTTAGAATTTTGGCATCATTACCTTTATGGCGTCACCTGTCAGTTATTCACCAATCACAAGAGTTGAAGTATATATTTACTCACAAGGAGTTAAATATGCGACAGAGGCGGTGGTTGGAACTAATCAAAGATTATGATATCGAGATCCTTTACCACCCGGGCAAGGCGAATGTTGTCGCCGACGCCTTGAGTCGTAAGTCCGTTAAGGGGCAGATGCTTGCTCGTTTAATAGTTCAGAAGGAGCTTCAGCAGGAATTCCTTAGACCCGAGATCGAGGTCCGGCTTTAGCAAGTTCAGGGACAGCTTTGTATGTTAGAGATTTCATCATCACTTGAGGAGGAAATCAGGGAGAATCAGGGTTCAGATTCATTTTGTTGCTCATCCGCGAGGATGTGGTACAGGGGAAAGCCCCTGTATTTGTGGGCCACGGGGATGGACTCTTGAGATTTGAGAATCGGTTGTGCGTACCGGCGAATGATGAGTTGAAAAGCTCGATCTTGAGAGAAGCTCATGCTACCCCTTATCTGGTTCATCCGGGGTCTAGCAGGATGTACAAGGACTTGCAACAAAATTTCTGGTGGAGTAATATGAAGCGAGAAGTCGCGGAATTTGTTTCGAGATGTTTAGCCTATCAGCAAGTCATGATTGAACATCAGCGACCGGCGAGTATGCTGATACCGCTCCCTATTCCAGAATGGAAGTGGGAAGACATTTCTATGGATTTCTTCACAAGTTTGCCGACGAGTCGTCGTGGCATGAATACGATCTGGGTGATCGTGGACCGCTATCTAAATCAGCTCATTTCCTTGAGATCAAGGATACGTGGGGTCTCGAGAGACTTGCCCAGCTGTTCATCAGAGAGATAGTGAGATTGCACGGTACTCCTAAGAGTATCGTTTCTGATCGTGACGGGCGATTCGTCTCTCATTTTGGAAATCAGTTCATCGTGCTATGGGAACTCAGCTTAATCTCATTTCCGTTTTTCATCCTTAGTCCGACGGACAATCAGAGAGGACTATTCAGACATTGGAGGACATGTTGAGGGCATGCGTCCTCGATTAGAAGACGATTGGGAAGCCCAATTACCGTTGATTGAATTCACGTACAATAATAGTTGGCACTCTTCGATTCAGATGGCACCTTACGAGGCCTTGTACGGTCGTCGTTGTCGATCTCCTTTGTGTTTGGATGACGTATCAGAATCAATCGGCACCGAGCCGATATGCTTATAGCCGCCCGTGTGAAGGTAGCTTTGATCAGGAGTCGTATGTTGACAGCTCAGAGTCGATGGAAATCATATGCAGATAATCGTCGTCGACCACCAGAGTTCGAGACGGGTGACCCCGTTTTGGTCAAGGTATCCCCGAGTCGAGGTATTTTCCGTTTCGGAAAACGGGGGAAGTTGAGTTCGAGATTCATTAGACCGTGTGAGATTTTGAATCTAGTAAGCGAGTTAGCTTATCGATTGGCTTTACCTCCGGTGTTGAGCCGAATTCATAATGTGTTTCACGTCTCTTAGTTACGGAAGTATGTTGCCGACCCGAGTCACATACTTCAGTTCGACGAAATCGAGATCGCGGATGATCATTCGCATGAGGAGCGTTCTATACGAGTGTTAGAGCGGCGAATCAAATTGTTGAGGAACAAGATGATTCCTTTGGTCAGATTCAGTGGTCTTGACACGGAGTCGAAGAGGCTACTTGGGAAACCGAGGAGAGTATGCGGGAGAGTCATCCCGAGTTGTTTAACCCTTTGTTTCGGGGACGAAACTCTTTTTAAGGGGGGGAGTATGTAATACCCGGTTGTAATTCATTCATTATCATTCAGAAATTATCAGTCTGTAATTATCACTCAGTAATTTTCACTCATTAATGATCGCTCATCATTCATGATTCATTCATTTGCGTTCATTTGGCATGTTTTAACCGTGTATCAGTTATCGATCGTCATTTCATCTCCGTTTGAGTGTCAGAGCGGGAGTATTATCATTATCATTTTTGGCATGTGTTGGACTTGCTCGCGTTCACAAATGTTTGGTATGTCGAATCATTCATCAATCGTAGCGAGAAATCGGAGTTGTCGGAATTTCATCTTGTCCAACAACGAGTTACGGCCGTAAGGAGTGTCGGATACGGCCGTAATAGACGTTCGTTGTTTTCAGGCCATTTCGGCCGAGCGGGACTTACGGCCGTAAGGATTTCGGCATACGGCCGTAAGTTGGGCAGTACGGCCGTAAGGCTTGGCTGGATACTGCCGTACGTGTCGGCAGTGCCGAGCGTTTTTGGCCGAGGCGATTCGGCCGTAAGGGTTTCGGCAAACGTCCGTAAGTCGGCGAATGCGGCCGTAAGGCTTATTTGGAATCTGGCCGTCTGGCTGCGAGCAAGGTGCCTGGTCATTTTCGACGAAGAGGGCTTACGCCCGTAAGTTTGGCCGGATACGACCGTATCATCCGAGTTACGGCCGTAAGGTGTGCGGGTACGGCCGTAAGGATGTCGGTGGATGTTTTTGACGAATGCGTGTTACGCCCGTAACTCAGGAGCGGTAACGGCCGTAAGTCTGTCGGCAGGCTTTCGGACGAAGCCGAGTTACGGCCGTACGTGTTGGCCGGTTACGGCCGTAAGGCCGTTGACCTGGGATGTTACGGCCGTATGAGGGCAGAGTTACGGCCGTAACTTCCGGCAGTTTATATAAGGCTGGCCGGGACTTTTTCTTCATTTTCATTTTCTTCTTCCATTTTTTCCTAGAGAGAGCTTGGGGGAAGGGATTTTTCCTTCATCAAACACTTGAGTACTTGAGTTTCTTCATTTCCATTCGATCATATAGCTCGGATACTCGTTTTAACTCGTGTTCATTGGATCGAAGTGGTTGGATCTTCAAGAGGTAATTTCTTCAACACCTTGGATTTCGATTTTGTGTTGAGATATGATGTTTTGGACGTTATAATCATGTTATATGAAGGGATATTTATATGATTATGAGTTTGTATAAGGATTCATTAGATTATTGAGGGATTTTTCAAGAACACTTTGAATATCGAGTTGAAATTGGGGGTTTTCGATTAATTGTCGTTATAATCACGTTTTCGGATATTCATTTTGGTTATTGATCGTATTGAAGATGTTTTGTTGGTTTGAAACACTTCTTGGGGGATTTGATATTGGTATATTGAGGTTTGATTGTTAACAATCGAAGTTTGGCCACATAGTGTTCGATATAATGCCTCAATGGACTTGGTTTAGTCGTATCGGCGTGTTGAGTTCGTCATATTCATGTTTGATACGTATGTTGATCGGATTGTTGGTAATTGTGTTATTCAAGGTTGTTCGAGCGACCGACATCGCATTTAGGACATTTGTTCGTGGAAGGATAATTGTCATCGGTATTGTGTAAGTTAATTCTTACTCGGTTAAAAGGATATTCATCCCTTTTGTTGTTGTTCATTCATAATCATAACTCATTCATTATTGTATTAACCGTATCAAAACTTGTTATTGTCAATTCATCACTTCAGTCATAAGGAACGACGGTTCCAATTATTTCATTGAGTTGTCATTTATTTCACTATCATTCCATCTCGGTGAGTCATTATTCATTTTCGATGTCACTTTTGTTATATCCTGGCATTCCGGGTCATACTGGCGTGCCGGTTGGTATGTGTTGGATTTTCATGTCGGGCACGCTTAAGTCGTGTGTTGGTTGTTGGCCTCACATTGGACTGTGCACACGAGTCATATGCCTCGTGAGACTGATTAGGTACAAGACCACACGTGTATTCGATCGATACTCGTTGGTGGCTTGTGCACGGACACATTTCCATCTTGGGCGTAGTGTGGCGCCACCCTTTGAGCCGTACTGTTAGTTGATTCATATAGCATGTTTGATTGCGTATGTTTCGACAGGATATTTCATAACTTCAGATATAATCATGATTGTGTATTTTCAACCCTTGAGGATTGTTGTTACGTATGGCCCGGCCCGTTTGGGGATTTTGTTTTTAGTCTTGGCAAGGCAAAAGCACGGGAGAACACGCCGACGTCGAGTCCAGTGATACTAGTAGGGGCCCGATCTTTGATTATTCATATTATTGTCATTTATCTTCCGCTATGATTTTCATTTAGATACTCCGTTTCATTCAGTGTTGTGTATTTTATCTTCATATAAAATACACTAGTATTCGGTATTGTCCTGGTGTGTTGTAATTAAACTCCTCATCGGAGTAATTACTGTTGTAATGTGGTTCGGTACTACATTTATCCTGTGTAATTCATTCATTTTCATTTGCCTGGTAGGTCCCAGTCGGGGATCCACGGCACTGTAATATCCGCCTAGTTTGGGGTGTTACAATACAGATCCGAACACCATCTCTCTAAACCCAAGCGGTCAGCCTGATCCTACTGTAAGTCAAGAACCGTCGGCTGACTCTAATTTAAATGCCGGCATAGCTGCTATACTCCAGTAGGTGGCAGCACAGTTAGTTAAGTTGAATGAGTTCGGTGATCAACCGACAGATGAGAGTAAATGGCTTCAGGGAGTGATGAAAATGAAACCTCCTCGTTTTACTGGTGCGTCTGATACGTTAGGCTGGGAAGGATGGTTGTTTCAGTTTGGCAGGATTTTTGATGCCGTTGCGTGCCCCGAAGAGAGATGGGTTCCTATTATGCAGTATTTCCTTGACAAGGAGACATGTTTGGATTGAGCTTGATGCTGCTGCTGTAGTGACCCTGCTATCATTTGGCCATCGAGGCTCTTGGCAGGTTCATCACACTCTTATGCGTATCCGACACATTCTCAGAGATATTCAGTTCAGAGTCACTCATATTATCCGGGAGGGCAACAGGCCGGCCGACTATCTTTCTGAGCTTGGCATGTCGTCCCTCGGTATTCAGACTTATACTTATGATACTGCTCCTCCGTTCCTTCTCTCCCTTATACGGATGGATCAGCTTGGTTATCCGTCTTTTAGAGTTAGATAGTTTTTATTTTTGATCGTTTGCTTGTTTGCCTATTGGTCCGCACATTAGCCCACGGTTTTAGTGGTGCACCTTGTACTGTTCTAGTGGGCCGTAGACACTTTAGTTATTTGGTCTACGGGTCCGCACATTAGCCCACGATTTGTGGTGCACTTTGTATTTCTTTAGCGTGCCGTAGATTTCTCCGATGTTTGTATCCGAATTATGACCCTTCTTTGGTCATAATTCGGGGTTGATACTTTGTATTTCTTGATTTTATTATCTACAGGTTGGTGGGTCCCGCCTCAACCCCCGTCCTCTTTGAAAAAAAAAAAAAAAAAAGGAGGCTGCGGATTGGTGGGAAGCTGCGAAACCTACGGATCGTGTGGCCACTTGGGCCGAGTTTAAAGCTGCGATAGAGGAAGAGTATTGTCCTTGGCCTATTAAACAAAAACGAATTGCAAATTTCTTTATGGCAACATCTCAAGATGTACCTGTCACCGAGGCCATTGTCACATATAATCAGCAACTGAACCATGTTCGTGAGCAAGTAAAGACTGAAGCGGATAAAATCCATTACTTTGATTTGAGAATGAAGCCCAGGATTCGTGAGGCTATGGTGGGTTTCAGATGTGTTACTTTGAAGGAATATCAGGATCGTGCTTTGGATATCAAGATGGTCATTTCTGCGTCATGGTCGAGTACCGAGATCAAGTAGCCGAAGACGACTGGTGGTTTTTCGGGAAGTAAGAATGGTGGATTTCACAAATCTCAAGCTTCTCACTCCGCTATTGGGAAGTCATTGACAAGCCGGTAGTGCTCGAGTTTACGGCCAAGGCGATCTCTTGGCTTTGGTAGAGGACAATGTTTCAATTGTAATCAAACCGGCCATCAGTATCGAGAGTGTCCACTTCCTCCCATTATTTGTTTCACATGTGTTCAGGCCGGTCATCGGGCGGCTCATTGCGAGGCTGCCACAAGATTTATTAAACAGCAAAGTTCGGCACCAACTCCGAGTGTGAACCCGGGGACTACATCTAATCAGCTGCAACAGACTTTGGGATGTGGAAGAGGTAGGGGTCGGTTGGATCATGAAGCTGCATCGAGTGTGGGTTCGGTACAGCCAAGAGTGTACCATATGAGACGCGCGGATGACACGGAGGCTCCGATAGCTGCAGGTATCACGCAAATACTTTCTCAACCTATATCGGTATTATTTGATTCGGGAGCTACCCATTCATTTATTGCCCTTGATTGTGTGAAACGTTTGAGTCTTGGGTGTTTGATTGAGTGCGAACCATTCATAGTAAGTACTCCTAGCGGAGAGCGTTTGATGGGGAACCAAGAGATTAAAAATTGTCTCGTGCATATTGGGAGTCGAGATTGGCCTTCAGACCTCATTGTGGTAGATCTGAAAGGAGAGGACGTAATTCTGGGAGATGATTGGTTGAATCGTCATGGTGCTATCATGAACTACCGAACGCGAACTATTTCCATAATAGCGGAAGATGGCGTCGAGCACACTTTCTTGGGTCGTAAACCGGGTAGTTCAGGTGGGGTGATTTCCGCCGTTAAGGCGATAAAATTGTTGAAACAAGACTGTATTGGTTATTGGTGTTACGCCATGAGCATAAATGACGGTGAAGCCGATCTATTGTCGATTGCAGTTGTAAATGAATATCCCGGTGTATTTCCAGATGATCTACTGGGATTACCCCCGTCCACAGAGGTAGAGTTTCCTATCGATCTTGTGCCAAACGCAGCACCTATTTCCCCAGCGCCGTATCGTATGGCACCCTCCGAGATGTTAGAACTGAAGAAACAATTGGGCGATCTTCTGGATGAAGGGTACACTCGACCTAGTGCATCACCTTGGGGTGCGCCGGTCCTCTTCGTTAAGAAGAAGGACGGATCGTTCCGTCTATGCATTGATTATCGGGAATTGACAAAGTTAACCATTAAGAGCAAATATCCTTTGCCTCATATAGATGACTTGTTCGACCAACTTCAGGGTGCCACATTTTTCTCTAAAATTGACTTGCGATCGGGATATTACCAGCTGAGGATTCGGGATTCTGATATTCCGAAGACTGCCTTCTGTACTCAGTACGGCCATTATGAATTTGTGGTTATGCCATTTGGTCTAACCAACGCTCCTGCTGTGTTTATACAGTTGATGAACAAAGTTTTCATTAACTATCTTGATAAATTTGTGGTCGTTTTCATTTATGATATTCTTGTCTACTCCCGGAATGAGGAAGATCATGATGAACATCTCCGAGTGGTGCTGAACACTTTGAGAATGGAGAAACTTTACACTAAATTCTCAAAGTGCGAATTCTGGCTTAAAGAGGTGACATTCCTTGGTCATGTAATTTTGGTTGATGGAGTTCGGGTGGATCCCCAAAAGATAGCAGCCATTGTTGAGTGGGAACCACCTAGGAGTGTGAAGGAGACCTGAAGTTTTCTAGGGCTTGCCGGATATTATCACAGATTCGTCAAGGGATTTTCAAAAATCACTCGACCACTTACTCAATTGCTCCAGAAATCTCAGAAGTTCGAGTGGACTGATGAGAGGCAAAACAGCTTTGATGAACTTAAACGACGATTAACTTCGGCGCCCGTGTTATCATTACCTCAGGGTACCGATGATTTCGAAGTGTATAGTGATGCTTCCGGACTTGGATTAGGTTGTTGTAATGCCCGAGATTTCTGTTATGTAATTGGAACTTGTGATATTGTAATGATTATACTTTTGTCTAGTATTATTCTCCGTATTTCATAATCCGTTGTTGCCGAGCGTTTAATTTCATGGTTGTGATTTGTTAGGTTGAAATTCTGTGCATGTAGCGCACGCTACAGGCTAAGGGTAGCGTACGCTAACATGGTTTCATAGCGCAAGCTACAGAATGTAATTAGCGCACGCTATGCGAGGTGTATTGATTGGGACGTGCGGTAGGTGAGATCTGGCCGGGGGACCCCTGTCGGATTGTGTCGGATGTACCTGGACGGCTTTCGGGAAAAGCCGAGTCAACGCCTTAGCGCACGCTACAGGTCGATGCGTAGCGCACGCTAAGTGCCGAGTACTGATCTAGTCGATAAGCCGTTAGCGCCGCTACGAGCGAGGGCTGGCGCGCTAATAGCCATTTATTATAAATAGGACATCATCCTATTCGAGATTTCGATTTTCTCCTCCCATAACCCGAACTCTTACAACTTAGATCATAACTCCCTTCGTCCTAAACACTTCATATCAACCTCATAGCACTAGATTGAAGATCGTTTATCATTGGAGTTTGGTGTTCAAGACTTCGGTGTGGGATCGCTTCATTTTCCTCCGTATTCTTCACTACTTTGAGGTAGGTGATTCTTCACGATGTTAGTAATGTTCTAAGGAAGTTTAAATCATGTTTTGATAACAAGTAATTCGTTTATAATCGGTCATCACATGTTAGAAGGATACTTTTGACGTATCGGCATTATATATCGTATGAACCTTTGAACCATCTTATTATAGGACTCTAAGCATGTTCAAATCAAGTTTTGATCAATAATCGATATCTACCCGGTTGATACGTTTTAGACGATTGAATCATGTGTTTTGGAACATAGATCATATGGTACTTAGATTATTTCTTGGTGATCGTAGAAAGGATATGATGTTGAGTTGATTATCCGTATATTTGTACCTCATGATAATGGAATCTTCCACTAACCTTGTTAGCATGTTTTGCCGAAGATGACTTGTATTATCACGGTAGAAATCATGAGTTTTCCACCCTTCAACCCGATTCTCGGTTCGCGGTATTACGCCATGCGGTAGTAGCGCCGCTAACACGTGAAAGTTAACGTGCGCTATCGGTCGATTAACGCCGGCGTGCGTAGCGTACGTTATGAGGCGGCCGAGTTAGAGCGCGAGCCGTGGCTAGCGACGCTAGTCTTACGATAGCGTCGCTAATCCGTCTTAGCGCCGCGTTACGTAGAGTACGTAGCGCGCTTCATGATCGGCGATTGGTTATTTTGATCTTTTCGACCGTAGACCGAATTGTTAGGCCATCGTTCGACTTAAGATGATTTGTATATCGTTCCTTTTGTTAAGGTTCGAGCTTGTTATGTTGATCGAAGGAGGCGGCCTTGAGTGTGTCGAGATCTTTGAAGTGTTTTGCCCTTGCCATTTTAGGCAAGTATCATAGGTCGAGTTCGATTTATCTTGCTTGTGGTTTTATTCATATTTTTGTATATGATATGTATTTATGAGTATATTCGTGATATTCGTTGTTATATTGATGAACATATTGAAATGCATATGTGTATGCATAATAGTTTCAAAATGATATAAATTATCAGATGGGGTTCATGAGGATCTATCCGAGGGCGCTGGATCGAATGTCCACCATGCGTTGGTCCGCGGGATCATCATGGGGATCTATCTTTGAGAAGCCTGGATCGCTGAGACGGAGTTTTCCACCATGCGTTGGTCCGCGGGATCATCATGGGGATCTATCTTGAGGCCTGGATCGCTGGATTACCTTGTATTGTGTTGATGGAATCGTGAGGATTCGCATCGTTGGATTCCGGTGGCGGAAGTCCGTTTTGCATGTTTTATGATGTATTGATGATTTATTGTATGATGATACTTGTACTAGCATTGTTTTGCTAACCCCTTCGGGGGTGGACATTGTTTTGATGTTCAGGTAGCCGAGGAGCGGGGAGGCAGCCACAGTACCTACAGGACGATGAGATGGCTCAGTGATGTGATTGATGTTATTGTTGTCGAGAGTTGTTTTCTTGTTTCGTTCAGTACTCGAGTACGTCTGTTTTAATAAGGTCCTTTCGATATGGTTGTATAATTAACTATTTGATCGGTTGAATCAAATCTGTATTTGAACTTCAGTTGTTCGATTGTGTTGTTTTTACACTTCTTTTAAAATTTGCCTTGTAAATCCTTATCAAAAGGGTTTACGGCGCTGTAATTATTCCGAATATCTCGGGGTGTTACAGAATATGGTATCGGAGCTAAGATTTATGGATATCTTGGCAGTCGGGTTAGTTGGGTCTGTTTTAACTATTGGTCGTTCGTAACATCACTGCTGAGCCATCATCGTCAATTGGACTGTGGTTGTAAGTTCCCTAATCTCGAATACTACTGTTTTATTTAATTCATGACTTGTAAACATTGATGGATGTACTTTGAGAAAGTTTGTCCTGGATAATGAGTATTTATGTTTACAGTATGTTGAGAGGAGGTCGTGGACGCGGACGCGGTCGTGGACGCGGACGTGGTAATGCGAGGCAAGAAGAGTCGGTATCTACTCCAGAGATAGCCGCTAGTCAAACGGATTCACATTAGAGGGGCGAGGATCGGCAAATAATAATGCGAGATCCTAACGTGCGGGAGTGCTTGGCAGTGGTTGCCCAGATAAACCGGTTTGCTCAAGTTGTGGATCGCATGCGAGACGGCGATGGGACAAAGAGAATAACGTGGATAATCGGGAGATAAATGGCTTACCGAGGTGGTCAAATTGCATCCTCCGAAATTTGACGGTTCCGAGGACGCTTTCGTGGGATCATTGGTGAAGGAATTGGAAAAGATTTTGCGAGGATTAAGCTGTCCCAACGATAGGAAGGTTCCGGTCGCCCGGTATCTTTTGGCCAGGAGGCTTTCGGCGGTGGGAGGCCATTCGACAGAGGAGCACAATGTTGATCGGACGGAATTCAAAGTGATGATGGAGGCACAATATTGCCTCGCCCGATTAAAGAGGCCCGAGTTCGGGAGTTTTCTCACCGCAAAATTCGGAAGCATCTGTGTGGAAGTGATTAAGACTTTTAATCACCGGTGACTTATGTGCGTCACACAGTCGGGACCGAGGCGGAAAGGATTTTCCATTTTGACATGCGAATGAAGCCGGAAATTCAGCAATATATGTCCGGATTTGATTGTACCACCTTGAGGCGATGTCGGGACAAGGCGTTAGCCTGATATGAAGGAAGCGGTAGAGAAATCGACGGAAGCAAAGAAAGCGAAGGTGTCCGGCAACTTCACGGAGAATAAGAATAGCGGGCCCGCGTGTCATTCCTCTTTTCACTCATCCAGAGACCTCCGCATCTAGCCGAGGGGGAAAGAAGTTCGGGCGGCAAGCTTTGTTTACGCAGGAAGAAGTGTTACAAGCTGTGGCAAGGCGGGACATGTTCGACGTGATTGTTTCGCGCTGCTTGTGACTGTTTGAGTGTGGACAGAAGGAAATCGCGCAACATTTTGTGGAAATGCGACCCGATCTTTTGGTACTCGTACTCCGGCTCCGATCCGAAAGAGACGAGTGAACCAGACGCGGCAAAGTGGATTTGGCAGCAGAGCTGGGAAGAGAGAGGCATCCGATCTTTGAGTCCGCTCCTCCACGCTTTGCGAGATGAGGAAATCGATGATCGAACATTTGTTGCATCAGTGCGATTCGAGATCCTTTTGCAACCAGTTAGTGTCTTGTTCGATTCGGGAGCTACGCATTCTTTTATATCTTTGAACTGTGTTAATCGTTTGAACATCTCGTGCTTGTATAATTGTGAACCTTATGTTGTGGGATTACCGAGCGGAGAGAAAATTGTGGGAACCTTAGAAGCTAAGGATTTCCGAGTATCTATAGAAGGAAGAGATTGGCCATCGAATCTTATTGTGGTTGACATCTGCGGTGACGATTTAATTCTCGGAGATGATTGGCTCAGCCGTTATGGAGCTGTGCTGAATTACCGAGAGAGAGTCATTTCCATCATTGCTGATGACGGATCTGAACACTTATTCCGAGGATGGAGACCGGGAAGCTCGGGAAAATTGATCAAAGCAATGAAAGCCGTGAAATTCTTGAAGCGGGGATGTCACGGACTTTGGTGCTATGCCATGAAGAAAGAGGAAGGAGTAGAGCTCGTCCATTTCGATTGTGAATGAGTTCTCGATGTATTTCTGACGAACTACAGGTTACCTCCGCAGAGGGGAGTGGAATTCACTATCGAACTAGAGCCTGGAGCAGCTCCTATTTCCAGAGCCCCATACCGCATGGCGCCAACCGAGATGTATGAACTCAAGAAACAACTGGAGGAATTGTTGCAGAAGGGTTATATTCAACCGAGCGTTTCTCCTTGGGGAGCGCCCGTTCTCTTTGTCCGGAAGAAAGACGGATCCCTCCGACTGTGTATTGATTACAGGGAACTCAATAAGATGACAATCAAGAATAAGTATCCTATACCTCGGATCGACGACTTGTTTGATCAACTGCAGGGGGCAAGGGTATTCTCGAAGATAGACTTGCGATCGGGATACCACCAGTTGAGAATTAAGGAATCGGATATACCGAAATCTGCTTTCAGATCCCGGTACGGGCATTATGAATTCGTAGTGATGCCGTTTGGACTTACCAATGCTCCTTCAGTATTCATGCAATTAATGAATCGGGTATTCTTAGAGTACTTGGATAAATTTGTGGTCGTTTTCATTGACGACATCTTGATATATTCGAGGGACGCAGAGGAACATGCTGAACATTTACGTGTGGTTTTGAGCATCTTGAGAAAGGAACAGCTGTACGCTAAGCTTTCTAAATGTGAGTTACGGCTTAAGGAAGTAACTTTCCTTGGGCATGTGATATCACCGACGGAGTTCAGTGGACCGAAGAAAGTCGAAGCAATCTTGGAATGGGAAGTTCTAGCAACGTGAAAGAAGTCCGAAGCTTCTTAGGACTTGCCGGATATTATCGCCGCTTTGTAGAGGGATTTTCCAAAATTGCTCGTCCGCTCACTCAATTTACAGAAAACTCAAAAGTTCACGTGGGATGAGAAGTGCCAGTGGGTTTTGACGAACTTAAGAGGAGACTAACGACAGCACCTATATTAGCACTGCCAGAGGGAACTGATGGATTCATGGTATACAGCGACGCTTCGAATCAGGGTTTGGGTTGTGTGTTAATGCAGAGGGATAAAGTGATTGCTTATGCTTCTCGGCAATTGAAATCGTACGAAGTTAATTATCCTACTCATGATCTGGAGCTAGCAGCTGTGGTCTTTGCCTTGAAAATCTGGCGACATTATTTGTACGGCACTCATTGTCAGATCTTTACAGATCATAAGAGCCTCAAATACATTTTCAGTCAGAAAGAATTAAACATGAGGCAGAGAAGGTGGCTAGAATTGATCAAGGATTACGACTTGGAGATTCTCTATCATCCGGGGAAAGCAAATGTAGTAGCTGATGCTTTGAGCCGTAAACCTGTTTCCCTTCGAGTGTTGGAAACACTTACGTCCCAACCCAATATTCAACGAGAACTGATCCGCGAGGGGATTGAAGTATGGGCACCAGGAATCCAAGGGCAACTTTATGTGATGGAACTGACTTCATCACTGGTCGAGGAGATCAAGTCTAAACAATTGAAAAATTCTTTAATCCTTCGATTATGCGACGAAGTAAAGAAAGGAAAAGCCCCAGGATTCGTGATACAAGATGATGGAGTTCTGAGATTTCAGAGTCGACTTTGTGTTCCCGATGATGATGATTTGAGAAGGACTATTCTGAAGGAAGCTCACAGCGCGCCCTATTCTATTCACAGAGCGTGATAAGATGTATAAAGATTTAAAGCAAAACTTCCGGTGGGGAATATGAAGAAGGGCGTGGCAGTACGTTTGAAGTGTTTGACACAAACAGGTTAAGATTGAACATCAACGACCTGCTGGAATGTTAAAGCCGCTCCCGATCCCTGAATGGAAGTGGGAGGATATCTCGATGGATTTCATCACTAGTATGCCAAGGACTAGAACGGGAATGAACATGATTTGGGTTGTAGTTGATCGACTAACCAAGTCGGCTCATTTCCTGGGAATTAAAGATACATGGGGACCCGAGAGATTGGCACGAATATTTATTGCGGAGATAGTCAGATTGCACGGGACACCGAAGACCATTATTTCGGATCGAGATGGCCGTTTCGTGTCACATTTCTGGAGAGCAGTTCACAGGGCTTTGGGGACTGAGCTCAACTTTAGCACAGCTTATCATCCCCAAACGGACGGTCAGTCCGAAAGGACTATTCAGACAGTAGAGGACATGCTTAGAGCTTGTGCATTAAATTGGTCGGCTGATTGGGAAATTCACTTGCCCTTGATCGAGTTCACTTATAATAACAGTTGGCATGCTTCTATTAAGATGGCACCATTTGAAGCTTTGTACGGGAGAAGATGCCGGTCACCCCTGTGCTGGGATGATTCTTCGGATTTGATCGGGACGGAACCGGAATTGATTATTCAGACTCAAGAGAAGATAGCCTTGATTCGAGAAAGACTGTTGGCGCCCAGTCGACAGAAGTCTTATGCCGATGTACGTCGTCGCCCTCTAGAGTTCGACGTTGGAGACCACGTACTATTGAAGGTGTCTCCTACACGAGGGATTTTCCGTTTTGGGAGAAGAGGCAAACTTAGTCCGAGATATATCGGACCCTTCGAGATCCTCGAGAGAGTGGGAGATTTAGCATACGAGTTGGCCTTACCGCCATTCTTTGAGTCACGTTCACAATGTGTTTCACGTATCCCAACTGCGGAAGTATGTCTGGACCCGATCCACGTCATTGATTTCGACGAGATCGAGATAGCTAATGATGGCACCTTCGAAGAGAGACCAATCAAGATACTTGAGAGCCGGATCAAACAATTGAGGAATAAACCAATACACTTGGTTAAGGTACAATGGTCACGACATGGAGTCGAAGAGGCCACTTGGGAAACGGAGGACGGTATGAAGGCTAAATATCCGGAGTTATTTTCATCATAAGTTTCGGGACGAAACTTCTTTTTAGGGAGGAAGGATGTAATGCCCGAGATTTCTGTTATGTAATTGGAACTTGTGATATTGTAATGATTATACTTTTGTCTAGTATTATTCTCCGTATTTCATAATCCGTTGTTGCCGAGCGTTTAATTTCATGGTTGTGATTTGTTAGGTTGAAATTCTGTGCATGTAGCGCACGCTACAGGCTAAGGGTAGCGTACGCTAACATGGTTTCATAGCGCACGCTACAGAATGTAATTAGCGCACGCTATGCGAGGTGTATTGATTGGGACGTGCGGTAGGTGAGATCTGGCCGGGGGACCCCTGTCGGATTGTGTCGGATGTACCTGGACGGCTTTCGGGAAAAGCCGAGTCAACGCCTTAGCGCACGCTACAGGTCGATGCGTAGCGCACGCTAAGTGCCGAGTACAGTCTAGTCCAATAAGCCGTTAGCGCACGCTACGAGCAGGGCCTAGCGCGCGCTAATAGCCATTTATTATAAATAGGACATCATCCTATTCGAGATTTCAGTTTTTCTCCTCCCATAACCCGAACTCTTACAACTTAGATCATAACTCCCTTCGTCCTAAACACTTCATATCAACCTCCTAGCTCGAGATTGAAGATCGTTTATCATTGGAGATTGGTGTTCAAGCCTTCGGTGTGGGATCGCTTCATTTTCCTCCGTATTCTTCACTACTTTGAGGTAGGTGATTCTTCACTGATGTTAGTAATGTTCCTAAGGAAGTTTAAATCATGTTTTGATAACAAGTAATTCGTTTATAATCGGTCATCACATGTTAGAAGGATACTTTTGACGTATCGGCATTATATATCGTATGAACCTTTGAACCATCTTATTATAGGACTCCTAAGCATGTTCAAATCAAGTTTTGATCAATAATCGATATCTACCCAGTTGATACGTTTTACACGATGGAATCATGTGTTTTGGAACATAGAACAAATGGAACTTAGATTATTTCTTGGAGATCGTAGAAAGGATATGATGTTGAGTTGATTATCCGTATATTTGTACCTCATGATAATGGAATCTTCCACTAACCTTGTTAGCATGTTTTGCCCGAAGATGACTTGTATTATCACGGTAGAAATCATGAGTTTTTCCACCCTTCAACCCAGTTCTCGGTTCGCGGTATTCTGCCATGCAGTAGTAGCGCACGCTAACACGTGAAAGTTAACGTGCGCTATCGGGGTCAGTTAACGCCCGAAACGTACGTAGCGTACGTTATGAGGCCAGCCGAGTTAGGCGCGGACCGTGGCTAGCGCACGCTAGTCTTACACGATAGCGTCGCTAATCGTCTTAAGCGCACGCGTAGAGTACGTGCGCGCGCTAAGCGATCGAGCATTGGTTATTTTTGATCTTTTCGACCGTAGACCGAATTGTTAGGCCATCGTTCGACTTAAGATGATTTGTATATCGTTCCTTTTGTTAAGGTTCGAGCTTGTTACGTTGATCGAAGGAGGCGGCCTTCGAGTGTGTCCAGATCTTTGAAGTGTTTTGCCCTTGCCATTTTCGAGGCAAGTATCATATGTCGAGTTCGATTTATCATGCTTGTGGTTTTATTCATATTGTTGAATATGATATGTATTTCTGAGAATATTCGTGATATTCGTTGTTATATTGATGAACATATTGAAATGCATATGTGTATGCATAATTGTTTGATTATGATATAAATGATCCGAGGGGGGTCATGAGGATCTATGCTGAGGGCGCTGGATCGAATGTCCACCATGCGTTGGTCCGACGGGATCATCATGGGGATCTATGCTGAGGGCGCTGGATCGCTGGACAGGTTTTCCACCATGCGTTGGTCCGACGGGATCATCATGGGGATCTATGCTAAGGGCGCTGGATCGCTGGATTACCTTGTATTGTGTTGATGGAATCGTGAGGATTCGCATCATTGGATTCCGGTGGCGGAAGTCCGTTTTGCATGTTTTATGATGTATTGATGATTTATTGTATGATGATACTTGTACTAGCATTGTTTTGCTAACCCCTTCGGGGGTGGACATTGTTTTGATGTTCAGGTAGCCGAGGAGCGGGGAGGCAGCCACAGTACCTACAGGACGATGAGATGGCTCAGTGATGTGATTGATGTTATTGTTGTCGAGAGTTGTTTTCTTGTTTCGTTCAGTACTCGAGTAAATGCATTTTAATAAGGTCCTTTCGATATGGTTGTATAATTAACTATTTGATCGGTTGAATCAAATCTGTATTTGAACTTCAGTTGTTCGATTGTGTTGTTTTTACACTTCTTTTAAAATTTGCCTTGTAAATCCTTATCAAAAGGGTTTACGGCGCTGTAATTATTCCGAATATCTCGGGGTGTTACAGTTGTGTTTTGATGCAGAGAGGTAGAGTAATTTCATATGCGTCTCGACAATTGAAACCATATGAAATAAAGTACCCTACCCATGATTTAGAGTTATCGGCGGTTGTATTCGCCCTAAAGATTTGGAGGCATTATCTTTATGGCTCTTCGTGTAAAATCTACACAGATCACAAAAGCCTAAAATATTTATTTAGCCAAAAGGAGCTAAATATGAGACAACGTCGATGGTTAGAGCTGATTAAGGATTATGATCTTGAAATATTATATCATCCAGGAAAAGCTAATGTGGTAGCAGACGCATTGAGTCGGAAACCCGTAGCCCTCCAAATGCTGAGTATGCTTACATCTCAACACGAGATCCGTCGAGACATAATTAGGCAAGATATAGAGATTTGGCTTCAGAAAGTTCAAGGCCAATTATGTACTTTGGAAATCACGTCGTCTTTGGTCAATGAAATCAAGTCGAAGCAATTTGAGGATCCGTTACTAGTCCAGCTAAGAAAGGATGTGATGGGAGGAAAAGCTCCCGGATTTATGATTCAGGGCGATGGTGTTTTAAGATTTAGAGGTAGACTTTGTATACCTGCAGACGTCGAGCTTAAGCAGACCATATTGAGGGAAGCGCACACTACACCGTATTATCTTCACCCCAGTACAGGCAAAATGTATAAGGATGTGAAGAATAACTATTGGTGGAGAAATATGAAAAATGATGTTGAAGAGTTCGTGTCGAAATGCTTGACGTGTCAACAAGTCAAGATTGAACATCAACGACCAGCGGGGTTGCTTAAATCGCTACCAATCCCTTAATGGAAATGGGAGGATATAACAATGGATTTTGTCACCAATATGCCGAGGACGAGAACGGGGATGAAAATGATTTGGGTTATTGTCGATCGACTAACCAAGTCAGCTCACTTTATGGGAATTAAGGATAATTGGGAGCCCGAGAAATTAGCTCGTGTATTCTTCGCGGAAATTGTGAGATTACACGGGACTTCTAAGAGCATTATTTCCGATCGAGACGGTAGATTTGTGTCGCACTTCTGGCAATCCGTTCACCGAGCTTTAGGGACGGAACTGAGGCTCAGTACATCGTACCATCCTCAGACTGATGGTCAGTCGAAACGGACAATTTAGACCCTTGAGGACATGCTGCGAGCATGTGCCTTAAATTGGAAGCGTGACTGGGAATCGCACTTGCCACTAATCGAATTTTCCTACAATAATAGCTGGCATGCGTCGATTAAGATGGCACCGTTTGAGGCTCTATATGGACGGAAATGTAAGTCACCATTGTGTTGGGATGATTCCTCTGAACTGATTGGGACGGAGCCGGATATGTTAGTGGAGACCTGGGAAAAGATTTCTTTGATTTGTGATAGGCTATTGGCGGCCCAAAGCCGACAGAAGTCATATACCGATAATCGACGTAGACAGCTAGAGTTCGAAGTCGGCGATCATGTGTTGATAAAAGTATCGCCAACCCGTGGAGTTTATCGCTTTGGGAAGAAAGGTAAACTCAGTCCGAGATATGTTGGGACATTCGAGATTATAGAACGAATTGGCGAACTTGCTTACCGCGTGGGCCTTCCGCCTTCACTGAGTCATGTGCATAATGTATTTCATGTTTCCCAGTTGAGGAAATACGTACCAGACCCTAAGCATATCATTGATTTTGGAGAGATTGAATTGAATTCTGATATCACCTTTGAGGAAAAACCAATCCAGATTTTGGAGCGTCGGGTAAAACAACTTAAGCGTAAAGTTATCCCTTTAGTCAAAGTACAATGGTCGAGGCATGGAACGAAAGAAGCCACGTGGGAGACATAAGAGAATATGAAGTCTAGATACCCCGAATTTTTCACTTCGTAAGTTTCGGGACGAAACTTATTCTTAGGGGGAGAGAATGTAATAATCGTACCTTTTATTGGTTATAATTATAAATTCATGAACTTTGTGGGTTGGTTTGTAATTTTTCGAATATTGGTATCATGTGTTTGATTTGAGATTGAGTCTGTATGTTGTGTTTCTCGTTAGTATTCCGCTAATATTCGTTATCGGTGTGTCGTACTGTTTGTATCGCTTCCGCAACCTAAGGCTAACGTGCGCTAAGTTATGAGAGTAATGTATGCAATGAAGGTCGTAGGCTAGCGCACGCTATCGTTGGAAGGATAGCGCACACTAACCGGCAGCATGGGACAGTCCAGAGGGCACTGGACTGGGACAAGGATCGAGCTAGCGCACGCTAAGGTAAATTAGTAGCGCATGCTATGGGATCAGGTAGCGCACGCCACTGTCGGGTGATAATGCACGCTAAGCGGCCCGGACAGTATGGATAGTGAGGTCTGGACTTTGGCCAGACCAACAGGTAACGTGCGCTAAGACGGTCGTTGCGTGCGCTAACTCGTTGGTCATAGCGCACGCTAGTCGGTCGTAGCGCATGCTACCAGGATGGACAGAAGGATTTCTGAACAGGGCAGAAAGGTTCTGGACTTGGACTGGACGCCAGATAGCGCACGCTACGACGGAAGATGCGCACGCTAACTCGGCGGTACAGCGCACGCTAACTCGATTGAGTAGCGCACGCTGTCGGATGTGGTGCACACCCGGCTAAATGCAGGCGTAAGGGTGCAGAGGCTGCAGACCTAGGCCGATAGCGCACGCTATTCGGTAAGCATTAGCGCGCGCTAGGGCGCACTTATATAAATACATGTGTTGCGGTCGACACTTTTCATTTTTCACCTTCTTTCCTCTTCTTCGAGTTTCTAGACGACTCCAGGGCTGTGTAGGCGAGGGTTTCGGTGGAGCACGGTTGAAACTCAAATCTTTTCAACTTCAAGTAAAGATATATCAATCCTACATCATTTTCATCAAGGAATTGAGGTAATCCTTCCGTAGAACCCTAGATTGGGGAAGTTTGGGGGTATTAGTGATCTCATTTATCTAACCGTTTTAGCTCCAAATTTATGATGAATTATAGTTGAAATAGTTGCATAAGTATGATTTCATGATTTCCTCAAGGTTTTGTGGATTGATTCCAAATCTTCTTTTGTAAATCAAGCAAAACCCGTTATGCCCCCTTAGTGCTCGATGAAATGGTCCTAAGGGTATAACTTAGGATGGATTTTAGTGTTTCTAACAAAATTGTAAATGATTGAACCTCGATGTTTGTTAGGAGCGGGATTTGGAAGATAGTTCGGACCGTAGCCTTGTTCGTTGTTGTTCCTTTGAGAGTAAGAAAGTCCAGGCAAGTACTTTATTGCATTAGTTTATGGCATGCATTTCTATGATGGATTAGTTAATGATGAGAGTTGAAAGGTTGTTCTCGGGTACTCTCACTCGGGGATTGACTCGACGTGGTCACACGGGGACTTGGTGGCTTAGCGACTGGACCGAGTCACGAGAGATACTTTGAGTGGACATCCTCAACTGGGGTTGCTCGACGGGGCACACAGGGACTTGGTGGCTTGAGGGCCGGACCGGGTCACGAGGATCGTCAGAGTGTTTTTACTGATAATCGATATTGATATTTCGGAATATCGCGAATTTAACTGTTTTGGGTTTTGAAATAATTTGGAAATGCCTGTGGATTAAAATATTGTAATACTATACTTGCACAAGCAGTTGTGGCTAACCCCTCATCGGGGTGGAATGTTTTGTACATTTCAGGTACTCTCGAGGGACATGATCCCCCATGCGGTGCACACGGAGTTGACAAGCATACTGGATGTTAGAGAGCTCGTATCAGTCGTTGTATTTGTGATGTTTGAGTGGGTTTTATATATTGTATTATTGCTGGTTTTGAGTTGTACCTTGTTGTGTAATATTTGCATTCGGTGATTGATGTTGAATTATACTATTTTGGCCGCGACCGAGGCCTAACTCGTGTTTTGTATCGTGTGTTGGACTGTTATGTCGTTGTTATTATGGATTGGATTGTGGCTTATTCCTATGTGTCGTCAGCCTGGCGGGACCTTTGTGTGTCCTGCGGCGTGTAATAACCCGAAGTGAAATTGGGGTGTTACAATAATTCCATGTGAGGTGGGGAGAGGGTGCGGCGGCCCAAGGAAGTTTCCTAGAAATGAGCCGAGTCACTCGGCTCGTGTACCGGACGTTCGTCAAACGACTCCGTTAAATACACTTCGTTTAATCATCAATGTATTTATATTAATTAAGTAATCTAATTAATTAATTATATCAAATACTAATATATTTCTCTAACAAATATAATTTATGAATTAAATTAATTACCCGGTAACTTAATTTTAATTCATAAGACCGCTATTGGATTTATCTAGTAAATCATAATTAGATATCCAATATCTAATATTAATAGAGAGATAATAAATTCACATTTATCCATCAACGCTCATGATAGGCGACTCCGTAGGTCCGTCTCAGCCGGCATTGGGAGGAACCAATGTGTGCGGGCAGCACGTAGCCAGCATAGCGGGCCGCACCGTAAACCCCGACTAAGAACGAATGAAGGGATCATTCCAGAACCATTATGTCCTGAATACCACATACATATAGACCCTTCATGAGATGTCCCGGTCAAGTCTTCGGGTCACGATAAAGTCAAACCCTACTGTTGACTAGACTATATACATTTGTTAATGCAAATCAAGACCAACTGATTCATAGTGTATCTAATACGAATATATCAGAATGCCTTGGCCAAAGACTTATGATCTTATTTGCCATTAACCGTATAGGACATTCACCTGCTCACTAACAGGAGATAGAATCCTTTCTTGGCGTACAGTAAAGACTGCTACCTGCCCGTATGGTCCGCACTTCGAGGTAGACTCAGCAATTTAGCAAATAAGTCTAACTACTGTAATGACAAACTAAACGTCACAGGCACATCTTCTACTGAACCCTCAAGTCAAAGGTCCACATATACTATCACAACCTTTCGATTCGTCATCGACTCTCCGAGAGTGAATACCGTGTGACTGAATCGAGTATGAGTCATGTTCGAGTATACTGGTCCCACCAATATACTTATAACTATGCTATCAATACGTGCACACGTCCTAGCATCAGTTATACAAGTCTTATTAAAACTTAATGTCCATTTAACTTTATTGACTTGCGAACAATTTACATAAATAAACTTTAAACACTTCCAGTACATGTTCTCTTATCCCATAACGAGAATGGAATGTTCGATTTATTTACATGGACTTCACTTCAATGTTTACCAAGTCAATAATGCAATTGAAATATAATAAACAGTGAATGAATCGTATTGCCTTTTTATTAATTATTGCATAATTACAAGTACAATGCCCCTACTCTCTCATCCCGCGAGTGGCATTCGAGGGCATATTCCTAACAGATGAATCTTGATGACATCCTAAAGCCAACGATCTGCTCCGCCTCGAATAGCATGGGCCGGAGTCGGGTTTTGAACCGCCTGAGCTATCGCAGCCATTTGGTTCACCATTTGTTGCATCACATCTGCATCACCAAGATCGGCGTCGCCGCCGGTTGCGCCCTCTTAAGTAGCACTATGGCTCTGATGACCATCAGTACTACCGGCCCCAGAATTGTGTGACGTGGCCGCCTCACTGGCTGCCCCACGTCCCCGACCGCGTCCATGACCATGGCCGCGACCTCTACCTCGTTCTCTCCCAGCATCCATACTGAAGATAAGAGGTAGTAAAAGTAATTGGATGGTAAGTACGAGAGGAAAAATAGTCACAGTTCAAGAAACGGAAGCACGATACGAGAAAACAAGGAATCGAGTAAGGAAAACTTACGAGCACCAGAAGTACCGAGATGATGTCAGTTGGGTGACGATGTGTAATACAAAATGAGAACAAAACACGACTAGACCTAATTAACCGACAAGCCTCGGTATCCATAAACATAGTGCTATGATACCATTTTCTATAACACCCCCAAGATATTCACGGTATATTACAGCGCTGTGGGCCCCCCTGGGACCCACCAGGCTAAATAATAAATACTACTCGTCTAACTATCACAGTTAGCGAGAAACACGCATCACCAGGATGACAATCAAATAAGACGCCCGCCATAACCGACGAAACAACATCTATGACAACCATAAATAGCATTAACGATATAAAACCATAATCCGAGTAAAAATGCTTGAGTACTCGCGAGTACTATCTATAAGTTCACGAGATGGAAAAACAACCATATCGAAATGGACAATGGAAATAAATAAACTCATTTGCACCCGTCATCAACCCTGGCCAGCATCCTCGTATTGCCCTAGTGCCCGATCGTCCGGCTGAACATAACCTGAAATTCATAACAAGAATTTTCCCAAAATGGGTCCCCAAAGGGGTCAGCAATTGTGCTAGTACAAGTAACCAAACGAACAACTTACACCGTACACAAATAGTCAATGCATGTAGATGAGAAAACATCAGTTTGCAACACACATTTACGGAAATGCCATAACCCAAAACATATTTATAAAAATGCACCACAATTAATCGTTGATCCACGCCTCTGTGGACCCCTACCGAGACCCCATCGGATCTAACCCGAAGTGGTTAGAAGCCAAGCTCATCGATCTACGCCTCTATGGACCCCTACCGAGACCTGTCGGATCTAACCTGTAGTGAGCATACACACACACGATACTCATGCAATACTACTATGTTAAGCATGTAAGTTCGTTAGGAGCACTTGCCTCGATTATCGCAATGAAAAGGTGAAAAGAAACAATCGCAGTTGTGAGAACTGTACATACCTAACCTAGACGATTCGTCAAACACCATTACAACCAATTCGACAAGAATAAAAATAACGTAAGACACCCGAAACCCCACCTACGATTCATGTAAGTTCATACAAAAATAATGACGAGGACGGATCACAACCGAACCCTCTCGATTTCATAAATACAATGAAACCTACCATGAACTCGTAGGGAAAACAAGAATATCACCATGATTAATCATATACATCATGGATTAACCAACAATATGGGACGAATCGGACAAAAACTCGAAAACCCCCAAATTTCCCAAAAAACAGGGTCTAGGAGATTACCTCCGATCGAAGACGAAGAACAAGTGTTTGTGTTGTTAATCTACACCAACAACTCAAGAAAGATGATGTCTAGGAGTTGCAAGACTTCGAATCGCTCGGAGATCGCCCAAAATCGCCCAAAGATCGGAGAGGAGGAAGGAAGATGAAAAATGGCCGAAATCGGTCAACTCCTGGGTATATAAACCCAGGCCCGATTACGTACGTTAGCCTCAGGCAGCTAACATACATTAGCTGATTAACGTATGTAAGCCTTCCCGTCTTACATACATAATGCATGGGCAGGAACTGCTGTCGAAGAATGCAAAGGCCATTACGTACGTTATGGGAAAGCACTTACGTACGTAATGATCCACGCTAACGCACACAACGTCATAATCGTGGCATACGTAAGGGGCTGGCAGAACCCACTGCCCGATTTCCTAAACACTATTATGAACGTAACAACAACAAGGTTATGTACGCTAAGCGTAGCACATAACGTACGTTAAGCATCGCCCGTAACGTACGTTATGTCCTCCCAGAATATGAAGAAATGATCCAAAAATCCAAACGCGACGATTAACCAAAACATGAAGATACGAGTACCTGGAGTTTGAGACGATGAACCTAAGTGCCAAGAGAAACCATCTTTCTGACTACCCGAAGGTTCGGAAGACAACAACAAACGTAATTACTCCTTAACTTTGGTAAATTACAAAACGACTCAAAACATCTGAAATACACAATACATGATCGAAACACCAAACAAAATCTCATAACATGCATAATAACATGAGATTGATCTGCGGCAACCCCAAAACGGCAGTTCCGAACAATGATTACGAGCATCAAATGAAATAGCGACAAAAATGACATTAAGTGTGGAATTAAGTATAGCAAGTCCGAAATAAACTCGGATGACCAAAAGTCCAGTATTAAATATTCTCAAAATATCAATACGGTTACAAGCGAGTCACTAAAAACGAAAAATACACCAAAATTAAAATACCGGAAAAAGGAAAAATGCGGATATTACAGGGTCCACGGCACTGTAATAGCCCAATGGGATTTTGGGGGCATTAGAACAATCAGAATACAGCTATCTCATCAGTTGCCGTTCAGATCCTTTCACAACAAGTTATTGTTTTGTTCGATATAGGAGCTACACATTCTTTTATATCATTATCTTGCGTAAATCTTTTGAACATTTCTTGTTTTCATGAACGCGTGCCTTATATTGTGGGTTTATGGAGTGGGGAAAGAATTGTGGGGAATTTGGAAACTAGAGATTTTCCTGTACCAATTGGAGGCAAAGAGTGCCTCTCAAATCTGATTGTAGTAGAGATACAAGGAGACGATCTGATTCTCGGAGACGATTGGCTTAGCCGTGGTGGAGCTATTATGAACTACCGAAAGAGGAATATCTCGATGATAGCCGAAGATGGTTCCGAATTATTATTCGAAGGATGGAGAATAGGAAGCTCTGGGAAAGTGATCAAATCTATGAAAGTCGTCAAACTATTAGAGCAAGGTTGTACCGGGTACTGGTGTTATGCGATGATGAAAGAAGAAGGTAGGGTAGAGCTTTCATTTATTCCTGTTGCGAGGGAATTTCCAAACGTATTCCCGGACGAATTACCTGGACTACCTCCACAACGAGATGTAGAGTTTACCATCGAACTAGAGCCGGGAGCTACACTGATTTCTAAGGCGCCATATTGAATGGCACCGACCGAGATGTATGAACTGAAAAAGCAACTGGAAGAATTGCTGGAGAAAGGCATATTTGTCCAAGTGTTTCGCCTTGGGAAGCACCAGTTCTATTAGTTCGAAAGAAAGATGGATCGCTTCGATTATGCATTGATTATCGAGAGCTAAACAAGATGACGATCAATAATAAGTACCCGTTGCAATGGATTGATGATTTATTCGACCAGTTGCAAGGAGCGACTCTGTTTTCGAAGATCGATTTGAGATCGGGATACTATCAGTTGAAGTTAAAGAATACGATGTTCCAAAGTCAGCATTCAGAACTCATTACGGGCACTATGAGTTTGTAATAATGCTGTTTGGTCTCACTAATGTGCCTGCTGTGTTTATGCAGTTAATGAACTGAGTATTGATAGAGTACTTGGACAAATTCGTAGTTGTGTTTATCAATGATATATTGGTCTACTCTAAGAGTCCGGAAGAGCATGTGCATCACTTACGAGTCATTTTGTACCTCTTGAGGAGCGAGCAGTTATATGTTAAACTTTCTAAATGTGAATTGTTGTTAAAAGAAGTGATGCTCCTTAGTCACATGGTATCAGCGGAAGGGGTCTGAGTAGATCCCCAGAAAGTCGAGGCAATTTTGGAATGGAAGTCTCCTAAGAACGTGAAGGAAGTCAGAAGTTTCTTAGGGCTTGCTGGGTATTATCGTCAGTTTGTGGAAGGGTTTTCCAAAATTACCCGTCCACTTTATCGATTACTGCAGAAAACCCAAAAGTTTGAATAAAATGAGATGTGTCAGGCCAGTTTTGATGAACTGAAGAAGAGATTGACGATGGCTCCAATTCTAACACTACCACATGAAAATGAAGGATTCATAGTTTACAATGACGCTTCAAATAAAGGTCTAGGTTGTATACTGATGCAGAATGAGAAGGTGATCGCCTATGCTTCTCGGTTGAAGCCATATGAAGTTAGTTATCCAACACATGATTTGGAATTGGCAGCTATTGTTTTCGCCCTGAAGATACGGAGGCACTATTTGTACGGGACCCACTGTCAGATCTTCACAGATCATAAGAGTCTTAAATACATCTTCAGTCAGAAAGAGTTGAACATGCGTAGAGGAGATGGCTGGAATTGATTAAAGACTATGACTTGGAAATTCTTTATCATCCAGGAAAAGGGAACATAATGGCTGATGCACTAAGCCGCAAAGCATATAGGTAGAATTGATTCGTGAAGGAATTGAAGTTTGGTTACTGTTAGTATAATGCTCTAAGTTTACTGTTTAATAATACTGTGGAAACGTTTATTATTATATAATATTGATTATATTATTAAATTAATATTCTGCTTACGATCATCAAGTATGTGAGTTGATAGTAAAGCTCGTTAAAGCATTAAAGAATATTTATTCTAGATATCCCTAGTAATATGATTACTGGTATGATAATGATACGATGGCTATGTTTTACTGGTCATGAACATGAGATGTTATATCACATCATAGATACATGTAGAGACATCGTATTGTATATGACCTAACAAAGAGAATTATATATAGATTAAGTAATTATAATTCCTCTAATTTTATATATTATTTTAATTCCTCATTACCTAAAGACACTATAGTTTCTTACATAATGAGCATTGTATTTTAACACAATACCAACGTCTTCTGTAACAAGAGACCATACAATTTGTGATTGGATACGGTACGATTTATACAGAGGGAAGTACTTTGTCCAGAGGGAACTTGTCCCTCCTATAAAAAGGAGATGATATCCACGGGCCCTTGATAAGTTAAATTGTTTAAATGCATGGGCATGCTCAAATTGATCAATAAAGAGTTATTGATAAATATTTGAATTGGAAAATTGTAACTTGATATCAAGAATATTAATTAAGCTATATAAGGTCGACTTATCCATGCCTTATGCTTAATTAGGATATCACGTGACGATAGGATTAAATATTATACTGTAACGGGATTTCGTTTGTGCCGTCGAATTAATTCTTTTAATACAGGTAGTCATAATGTCTAGCTAGAGGCCGCTTATGACTTATGAGTCATAAAATTGTTTTTATACTCATTGCCATGTTAATTAGAACCTACAAGGTCACACATTTAAACAAGCAGAGCAGCTATTTTGTTCCGGTTAATTATGGTTGGTGAACCCTTAGCCATTTTGAGTACTATATAAGAGTGTCTTGTGATAGCCCTCACATAAGACTAAATCACAAGTGAAGGCATATTTGTGGAGAGAGAATTAAAAATCTGATTTTGATATTTCTCTCTCTCAAAAGTCTTGAAGATATATTCAAAAGTTGAATAATCAAAAGGATCAAGAATATATCTTCATATCTTTGAAGGTTGATTCTTTGACCAAGAAAGTAGTTAAAATACTCTTCTAATCTTCATATAATCTTGTGAGTTTGATCTTTGATAACATATTGAATAAGATTCATAGTTGTTATTTTAGAGCAAAGTTCAAGAACATTTGAATAATATTCTTGGTGTTATTGTTCTTACCATAATCAAGAACATACCTATATTCAAATTGATTTAAGTGAAATCTTTGTTGAATCGGAGCTAGCAACCCGTTAGACTCTCGGGACTTTTTTCGTTGTGTGGATACCGTAGAGGACGCTTGCTTCTTTCAACGTCTCTAGAAGGCTCGATCGAAAACATGCTACAAGAGGTAACAATCTTGTTCTTCATACTTTGATCATATATTTGGATCTTCAGAGGGTTTTTATGTATTATATTATACTTCCGCTGATCTATTTCGATATATGATGAGATCATAAATCTTGTAAGTTCGATAAAAACCCAACAGTGGTATCGGGGAAACTAATATATTTTCATTGGTTCGATTTTCATATAGGGTGATATATGATGTTCATATATGTTATGTATGATGTTTATATATATGATATATAACTTTTATCTATGTATATTTATATATATGGAGATATATATAATTTTAAGATTTGTGTTTCGATCTGTATATATATATATTGATTTTATATGTTTGATCTTGTCATATATGGTTTCTTTGATATATGGATACACTACTACAAAACTGTGAAAAGAAACCCCCTAAAATTGGCCTAAGAAACCCCTTTAGAGGGGGTCTTTAGCTCAGCGGTGTCTTAGATTAAGAGACCCCTTTTTTTTGGGGGTTTGTTTGCTCAACTTAAGAAACCCCTTTTTAAAAAAAGTGATTTCTTAGTTACTTCTGAAATTATTTAAGAACAGCATTAAAGGAACCCTTTTTTTCTAAAAAGGGGTTTCTTTGGTTTGATTAAAGAAACCATTTTTGGGGAAAAGAGGTTTCTTATATTGTATCTTAGAGACCACTTTTTAAAAAGGGGGTCTCTTTCTTTGAGTTTTTTATATATAATTGAATTAAGCTATTTTTGTTGTAATATACATAATTAAATACATCTATTTTTTCCTGTTATATTATTTTCATTTAAATAATAAAAATGTATTATTTCTTACTTTTTTCCCAAGAAAAATAAAATAAATAATTAAATAATTTAATTATTAAAAATATTAAAAATATTAAAAATAATTAAATACAACTTTTTTTCGTGACCTGCATTATTTTTTTGCTTCTGCCATTCATTTTTTGTTGCTAGCTAGCTACATCCAAAACACAAAAGCTAATTAAATAATTTGCACCACAACAAAATATAAACCAAGCAACAACAAAACATAAAAATAATTAAATACAACAAAACATTAAAAATGCTTGCAACAACAGATTAGTAACAGGAACAACACATAAAAACATAAAAATAAACCAACAAAACATTAAATGCTGCAACAACAAAACATAAAAATCCCGTTTAAGACTACATCATCATGACTACTACGGCTTCAACTGATGACATTCAAGCTGTTGGATCAGATAGGCAGGGAATTCACAAGACAAATAACAACTAACTAAAACATTAGGCAAGAACCCACATAACATCCGCAATGTAAAACACCCACATAACAGGTAGGAAGTTGAATACGCCAAGAATCACTAAATAAAGAAAAAGATAAACCCACATAACATGTAGGAAGTTTAATACATTCTATGAAGAAAAAAAACAAGAAAAAACTTCACCCAATTTTAGGCCGGCTACTTGCGTCCGGATGCAGCAACCATAAGGCAAAAGAAGCTTCTTTGGGCAACTTAAGAAGCAACTGTGGAGGAAGAAGACGGTGTCTCAGGCTTGCCATTGTTGAGCTTTTCTCTTCCATGGAGCTAAAAGTGCAGAACAGATGCTCATATGTTGAAATGTAGGTTAGTAAGATGCTTAGAGAATTCAAGTAGGGAGTATTTTCACAAACTGTGGATGAACATAAGATTTCCAACTTTGGACTACTGACACATGGGTTTGAGACTGAAGTTGCAAGTGTGGAATCTTTGTGGTCAAACTCGCAAGAGAAAAATCCTCAACGGCCACAACCTGAGCTTCACAAAGCAAATGACAGTTGCTTTGAATGTTTTCGACAACTTCATTCACACCTCTCGGTACTTTTAGAAGGAACTGGATTCAAGATGGGATTCGAACGAGCATTTGCAACTCTCTTCGGTCAAGAAGTTCAGACTTTCACAGACACAATGATCCTTAACTTAGATCAATTACAACGACAACTTGACCAAAGAGAATCACCCGATATTGGATCCATGGCCGCTCTTCGTGTAATCAGCAAACAATTGCAAGGATTCATCGATTCGAAATTCGCTATGGACTGACTACGACAGTCAAATGACTATGGATAGGCAACAACAACAAATTGGCAGCAAACATAAACCAAGCAAACGACAAAAATGCTGCAAACGCTGCAAAAATGCTGCAAACGCTGCACCACAATGCTGCAAACACAATGCAAATGCTGCAAACACAATGCAAATGCTGCAAACACAATGCAAACACTGTAGGAGCAGCAATGTAAATGCAATCTTTTCTTAAATGCCGCAAACACAATGCAAATGCCGCAAAAAAATTTTCTTAAATAACATGCAGTAAAAATGCCGCAAACACCGCACATATTCACACACCAAAGAATGCAGACGAGCAAAGCAGAATACATGTCTGCAAAACGCTGCACCAAAGTATAGACGAACAGCAGAACACGCTGCAAAAATGCCGCAAACAATGCACATATTGTTCACAGACCGGAACAACAACACGCCGCAAACACACAAAACCACAACACCCGCACAAAGCACCCGTAACACGCACACACAACAAGAGGGCATTGGCGACCCACCGCACCACACTATCGTGACGGCACACAACACCAATTTTGCACTCCTATCCACATCAATATTTATTTATTTTCTGTAGCTAATAACAACGACAACAACAACAATAACAATAATAATAATAATCAAACAAGAAGCTTGCTTTATTAATATTGCTCAAAGTTCTAAGTCATAATACTCAAATCAATACAAAGGCAAAGAGTCTACATTGGTTGAAGAGTCTAACTTAAAAGTTCCAACTCTATTAAAAAAGTTCCAAAATGAGATGATATATGTTGAGAATTATATAAATTCATTACAATACATCAACAAATTCCATTCATACCATCATCCAATTCCTCATCAGCCACTTGTTTATGCTCATTCACATATTCAATCCACGTGTCTCTTAACTTGTCAATCTTTACTTGAGGAAAGGAAGTATTAGCACCACCGAAGTACTATAAAAACATCATAAACAACATATTATCAGAACATCATATGTTCAAAATATGATAATACAAAAAGGATTTCATATAGTAAATTTAATGTAAACAATACCTTATCAGGAATCACTTGTCGTCTTTTTTGTATTGTCTCAAGCATGAAGCGACAAACATAGTATCCACAATCCTTGGAATTTTGGGGTTGACGAGGGCACTACGTACATTTGGGAAAGAACAAAAAACTGTTGTCAACACATTAATTCATTGAATGATTATCTCATGCGAACACAACACTATGAATTGATATATGGCATTAGAACAAAACAGTAATTGTATAACACAAATTAAGTTCATATTACAACACTATGAATTGATATATGGCATTATAACAAAAAACAGTTGTCAACAAAAAACAAAGTGAATACAACACTATGAATTGATATATGGCATTAGAACAAAACTTATCATTGCTACTACTATGAAACAAATTAAGTTCATATTATAACCAAAGAAAGCATACCTGTGTCTTTATCCACTTAATTCTGGATTATTCTTATCAAATTTCTTGACATCGGTCCGATACTTTTGGCTGAACTTTGTGATTCCCTATTGTGTTACAAAAAAATCAAATCTTTGCAATCAATAAAACTTCACCAATATTTTCGATTTCAAATTCATACTTCCGTTTTGCTACATAACAAAGCATCTCATATTGCATAATATAAATAAATGATGGCTAAGAGAAAATAAAGATGCATACTCATTGATGATGCATTGAACGTATTCATGGATATTCTTTTCCACTCCGGTTGGATCAAGCCAAAACACAACTCCATTCCAAGGACTAATGGATGCAAGCATCCAATGATAACTATAGAAAAAATAATTAATAATAAAAATAATATTAGCATTATTCTCATTTTAAGGTGAAATTGATGTTTTTCTATGCACTTACTTCTCATAATACGGAGCAAAGAAAAGCTGATTAGCATTTTTCCTTCATTTTGTCCAAAAATACGTGCTAAATAGTCAGATCGCTCTTCTTTGTCCTCCATTGATTTTAAAGGGGATAAGTAATGAGAATCACAAAATCCATACATCTTAGATACACAATCTTCTTCACATTTTTCGCTCAAGTACCTTGCACAATAGTAGAAACCATTAAATTAAAAAAATAACTGATTAATGAAAAATCATGAATTTTTGTTATTTAATTCATGAAGATGGATATATGTTTAGCTTCAACTTCTTTTTGAAAGCACCAAGCATACATATCTTCGTGATCAATGCTAATTTTTTGCTCACGACCGTACACACTTGCTGGGATTGTTATCGATATGTGTTGATCTTTTGTTTCCATCCTTGCAGCTTGAACTTTGAATTTTCGCAACAAACTAGTTGTCAACTTATCAAGATCTTCCATCGTAATCACATACTTATGAGTTGTTGATGCTTGTGATGATGGTGTTTGTGGGGATGGGGTAGTGAAGGACTTCGTTGGTTGTTTGTCAGCCTTAATAGTGACGAAATAAGAACAAATTATTATATAGAATGTGAAAATCTCATAAAAGATCATTTTGGTAAGAAAATGAACAACAAATCTAGAACTTACAAACAATAGAGATTACCTGATTCATTGGAAAAATTAAGTGCCTTGGCCAAGGAGCAAAACTACTCTTGGCTTGACTAACATATTTGAATTCTTGGGTAGGAGATGGCAAAAGTGCCGTTGGCATCATCACTTCTAGAACCATTACCCTGAGGAGATCATTCGTAATCTGAACATTGTGTACTTTAGTTACTTTCTCCCCATTCCTTATCTCCACTTTTCCAGTGGCAACAATATGTACATTTTTGTCACTTTGAATCGCTAAAGAACACTCACTCCAACCCTAATCAAAAATCATATGCATGCAGTTAATCATATCATAGGAAGCAAATTATTGTAATGTACATAATAAAGATAATTAACATTTAACAAGAACTTCATACCTCAGGAAAACTATATTCAGTAGCCTCAGGCCTTATCCAATCACTACTAATGGGCTCACTAATTGTCTGAAAATTATGTTCTCTATTATCTTCTTTAGTCGTGGATATCTCGGGCCAAGCAACATGGTAAGGCTCAGGCTCTTTCTCAACATGTGTATTGACTACATTCTCTTGACCAATAAAACTATTCAACTGACCACCATTCAACTCTCCGCCACTTGATCTAGGTTGTTGGAAACTACCCAATCCCAGGAGATCGATAAAACCACCAAGTGGGGCATTTACCTGTCCACTACCACCTAATCCAGCACCACTCAACCCCCCTGACCATTAGAAGTACTAGGTTGGGAACCACCCAGTCCCTGTCCACTAAGTAGATTAATAAAACTACCAAGTTGGGCATTTCCACAACCTTGGCCACCAAAGCCATTGCAAGCTGCCATGAACTGTCTCATATGCTCCGGTTGAAACCACTGGAGCATGACATAACGTAGGACATCAACAAATTTTGATTGTTTTTCATATTTTCCAACTCTTTTTCCAAAGTAACCACTTTCGCCTGCAACATGGTAGGAGGCGTTGGTCGATTGTAACCAAAGTATACCCTTTTTGTTACACCTGAGCCAACAGCCCTGACACGACCACCATAATCTGGTTTTTGTATTGCTTTTGCTAAGATGTCATCCCGACTTGAGGTGATTATTTCACCTCTTTCATTTTGAGCTTCCAATGTTTTCTACAATAAAAACAGAAACTTATTACAGTGAGCAAAATGTAACATTAAAACCGGAAAACCAATAACCGGAAAAACCGGACTGAAAAACAAAAATAAAAACCGAACCAAATATGATCGGTCCAGTTTTCGGTTTTAGTCCTTTACGGACCGGACCGGACTGAAAAACCGAGTTGACTAAGTCAATTAGTAAAAACACGCCTTTTGCACTGATGCATTCTACATTAAACCTGACTTCTCCCATTTCTAATATTTCATTCGGTCAAATGAAACCCTAAAGTTCAGAAAATCATTTCTAACCTCTTACCCAAGGAGTTTTTTTTGTTTTGCCCAAATAAACCGAAAACCCCCGAACTGGACTGACCCTTCCGGTTCAGTCCGATTTTCAGTCTGGACGAGTCAAAAAATAAAAACCTGATCAAATCAAGTGAAAAAAATACAGCTTTTCGTTTATGTACAAAATCGGACCGAATAGACCGATTCCCACCCCTAGCTCTAAGCGTGCTGTATTAATGGATTTATAATGTGTGGTCCTTCATTTTCCAATTTTTGGTTCATCCAAATTTCATTATTCACTTTCGGTTTACAATTTAAAGGCAACTCTCATAAGAAAGCGGAGCAAAGCTACGTTTGTTTTAGGAATTTTTGGCTGAGTTTATAAGCTATTTTAAATAGCTTTATGTACTCTTGAATTATGTTTGGTAAATTTTGTGAGTCACTTTATAATTATTGTGCTCTTCCGACACATAAAATCACATTCTAATGAATTTTTATATAATTAAAATATTACCATAACATGTCGAATATAACAAGTAATTTCAATTGAATACATAAAAGGGAAAAAATATATATGTTCATTATTTAGTAATTATGACTATAATTCTTAATTATGAACTGGATGGTATAGGTAGGAAAGGTTTAATATGGTGTAGGTACTTACAATAGCTTCAGCAATTTGATGATCAATAGGATTACCAAAAACCATTTGGCCATCTTTTTCTGTGGAATGAGCTTTAAGCCAAACTAAATGCCGAGGCACCTGTGCAACATGAACCCCTTGCTTTGAAAGTTCTTTTGCCTGACATGATGCAATAATATATTAGAAGCTAATGTTGATCCAAATTCATTCAATCATAGCATCTAAAAATCAAACTATTAAAACATACAATTTCTTCTTCATAATATTGGTATCCCCGTCGGCCTCCTCGATAGCTCGAATTCTTTTTTAATGACCTTTCTCGATTCTTCTCACTTAATTCCTTTACATTTGTTAACACTATTAATCAATATACACTATTATAAAACATATACACATCATGACGAATTTAGTGAAAGAATATATACCTTAAACTGTAAGTTATCATATGCACTTAAGAATTTTTTCCAATCGTCTAGTTGTATCCAAGGATATTTCCATGGTGATTTTTCCCTTAACACCTTAGTGCCTTTGCATACTTTATAAATCCAGTACTTTCTCAGCCTAGTCTTAAAAGCCCTCCATCGAATGCATGCTCGTGTTAAAACCCATTTTTTATGAGTTTGTGGTACTGTGAATCCTTTCTGCATATTTCATTCTTGTTAGTAATTCATATAAACAAGCACTTGTACAAAAGTTAAGTACAAGTATGAAACTGATTTTAGTACTTACCGCAATGAAATCAAACACTTCATCCTTGGTTACCTTCGGAACATTAGTCCACCTCCTATAGGTGATGTTTACACGTTCACGAGCAATTACACCAATGTATGAAGAAAACAAGGTGCGGTTATCCCCACGTGGAATTTTATAGATTGGATCCCATTCCGTAACAACTTTACCATCATTCTCGATTGCCTTTCCAACAATTGCAAGCACGGTCGACCTCTCTCTGCTTCACGTTTATCTTCTTCGACATCAGATGCTCCATCTTCGGGATCGGAGTTAGCATCGTCCATAGAGTGGCTACCATGGTTTTGAAGAACATGTTTTTTCGTTCTAGCCATTAACCTGCAAAAATTTGGACTTCAGATGCCATATAAATTGAAAATATAAATGCATTTCATAATATAACATCAATTTTGGAAAATATAAATGTATTTCATAATATAACATCAATTTTGTAATGATGTTTCAGTTATACATTTCATATGATAATTGACTTTTTTCAGTTAAAACTTTGACAGTTTTTCAGAATATAACATCAATTTTGTAATGATGTTTCAGTTATACCTTTGATATAATAAATGACTATTTTCGGTTAAAACTTTGACAACTTTTTTTTTTTGGCGGATTTGGGTTTTTTCCTAACTTCCGTTAACTCACTTCGTTAGTAAATTACATGTTTGGTCCTTGAGTTTGTATAGTAATTTCATGCACCATCCACCATCCACCACCACCTCCTGCCACCTTTACCACCATCCACCACTACCACCTAACTCCACCACACCACCCACCTCCACCACCACCAACTATTTCCACCACCACCACAACAACCACCGTCAGCCGCCATAACCACCTACCTCCACCACCAATACTAACTGCTGCCAAGTGCCACGACTAACTCAAAAAAATGTATTGAGCTAGTACCATAAAATCTTTTCCATCTTCATATGTAATAATCTTTTTTTACATTTTATATACAGAAAATAGAAAATCAAATTTGCAAGCTGTAAATTAACTCAAATCTACTCAGCTTCTTCTTCCAACTTTATAGTCATCGTGTATTACTTGCCACACCTCCACCTCAATTCAGTTTCTTAGTACTAAGTATTATTAGTGTAATTGAAAGGTTTGTCAATGATCAATTTCTATTTTTAAGCTCAATTCAGTTTAAGTTAAATTTAGTTGAAAATTTCAAATTACATCAATGTTGTTAACAGTGGTTGTTTAGAGTTATAACAGCTTTTATAAGCTCATTATAAATGTTCCATCAGCTCATATAAGTATTTAAATCAGTTTAGATAAGAAAAAACCAAAAATCATCAAAAATACAAGAAAATAAAAATAAAAATAAAAAGCCAAAAGAATGAAGACAAGAGATTGAAATAGAGTTGAAAAGGGATGGATATGGGTTAGTGAACCTGTGGGGGTTCTATAGGATAAGTCCTTGTCCTTAGCTTTGAAAATCAAATTATCAATTTCTTAAAGGGGTGTTTGGTTCAGTGAATCTCACTGAGCCACTGTGAGTTTTTACCCGACGACGCTTTTGCGACTTTCCCTCATTCTTGTCCTTTTCGACCCATATACCTTCATCGTGATCATTTCTTATATAGATAGAGGAATCTCCATTATCATCATACTCTATTTGACTCCTCTTGTAACAACACTCCTTATCTTCCATACTACCATCTTCATGATCCTCAATTGCATATCGAGATGATGGTGATATAACTATTGACCTTCTCTTATCAGAAGGGTCGATCACATAGAACACTTGCTTTGCCTGGCTAGCTAATATGAAAGGATCTTCCTTATGACCTTGTTTGTGAAGATTGACCACTATAGCCCCCGAGTCCTCAAAGAAAACACCATTACTATTGTCAACCCATTTGCATCCAAAAAGAGGAATAGTAAAACCAATGTAATGCAACTCGCAAATCTCTTCAATGACACCATAATATCGCATTTTACAAAACCTGGGCTTCTTATCTTTAGCAGTAGAAAAATGCATAGCTACGGCTTCCAAAGTTACCCCACTATTTTGCATAGTACTTTTTTCATCTTGATTCTTCGTGTAGAATGTGTGGCCATTAATGGCAAACCCGGAGTAAAAGGTGGCACTGAAATTAGGCCCATATGCTAAGCTCTTGACCCGATCTGAAACAGAATGTGATGAAGCTTCAAGTTCGCTCATAACTTGTTCTTTGAACCAAGCATAAAATGTATGGCTATGCTCATTTGCTATCGACTTCTCAAGTGCCTTGTGATTGTACTTCTTCCTCAAGAAATCCATATGTCTTTCGACATACGGTGCAACTTCATCCTCATTGTGAAGAATATATGTGTGAGCCATCATCCACTTCTCCGTCGACAAGTCGGCTTGTTTATGGCCAATGGTCCCCTTCCCATCTATTCTATCCTCATGACGTGATACAGGAAGTCCTATCATCTTCACATTTCCTAAATATTCACTACATAGTGAAATAGCACACTCATATTGGACCCGCTCTGCTATACAACCTTCGGGACGATAAGCATTCTTCACATACCCCTTGTACGTTTTATTTTGCCTTTCGAAAGGCCATTGAGATCTCAAACACCGGCCCACAATATCTTATCTCTCTCACCAAATGCAAAGTCAAATGAATCATGACATCAAAAAATGATGGTGGAAAGTACATTTCCAGTTGACACAAAATAATGATAATTTCATCCTCTAAATCATCTAGATCTTTAGGATTAATGACTTTGCTGTAGATTGCACTGAAAAAAGAACAAAGTCTAATAATCACATTTCTAACATTTTTAGGTAAAATGCCACGAATAGCCACGGGCAACAAATGTTGCATCAGAATATGATAATCATGAGATTTAAGACCCATAAGCTTCAAGTGTTCCATTGACACAAGGCTACTGATATTTGAAGAATAACCCTCTGGTACTTTGACTCCAGCCAAACATTCACAAAATTGGACTTTCTCCTTTTTTGATAATGTATAAGCAGCAGGTGGTAAGTATTTTCGAGGCCCATTCTTGTGAACAGCATGGAGTTCGGGTCTAATCCCCATTTCTAGTAAATCAGCCCTGGATTTAGGGCCATCTTTTGACTTCCCAGGGATATTTAGAAATGTACCAATAAGACTTTCACATACATTCTTCTCGATATGCATAACATCCAAAGAATGCCTAACAAATAAGAATCTCCAATAAGGCAAATCCCATAAATGAGAGCACTTCTTGTAACCTTGTTTAGGAAGGTGATTTTTCTTTTTCTTTTTTCCATAAGTAATCTGGATATTTTTCACCTTTTCATACACCTCCTCACTTGTAAAAACCTTTGGACGACTTTCAAACATTTGTTCCCCATTAAAGGCTTTCTTATATTTACGATAATGATGTTCACATGGCAAAAACACACGATGCCCATAAAAAACATTCTTTCCAGAACCTGATAACAACTTTCCCTTGAAACCATCTTCACACAACGGACAAGCTGTCTGTCCATAAACTGTATACCCTGACAGATTACCATATGCCGGAAAATCCTGTATGGTGCAGAACAACATTGCTTTTAAATTGAACATTTCTTTGCGATGAGCATCATAAACCTCTACACCTTCATACCACAAAAGCTTTAAATCATCAATAAGCGGATCCAGGTACACGCAAATGTCATTTCCAGGCTGTTTTGGCCCAGAAATTAACAATGTCAACATCATGTACTTGCTTTTCATGCACAGAGAAGGAGATAAATTATAAGTGACCAAAATAACTGGCCAAGTACTATAAGTGCTACTAAGGTTGCTAAATGGGTTCATGCCATCAGTTGACAATGCAAGGCGTAAATTACGTTCATCTTTACTAAACTCCGAAAAAAATCCATCTATAAACTGCCATTGGGGTGAATCAGCCGGGTGTCTAAGGTACCCATCCTTTTTTCGACCATTATGATGCCATGTCAACTTCTCTGCATCCCCTGGGTTTGAATACAATCTTCTAAACCTTGGTATTATTGGGAAATACCATAAAACCTTAGCCGACACTTTTGTATTTTTCTTGTATCGAGAGGTATTGCACATAGGACAGCATGTTAATGACTCATATTCATTACGATAAAGTATGCAATCATTAGGACAAGCATGGATCTTTTCATAACGCAAGCTCATTGTCGTGCACAATATCTTTTTGGACTCATAAGTACTTTTCGGAAGCATATTGTCATCTGGGAGCATGTCTCCCAGTAACTCAAGTAACGCAGTAAAACTCGTATCAGTCCAACCATGACCAGCCTTCAAATTATACAACTTAAGTACACCTGACAATCTTGTATATTTATTGCAACCAGTATACAAAGGCATTTCAGAATCATTTAACAAGGATTGAACAGCGGAAGGATTTCCAATTAAGTTATCTTCAGCCACACGTAACATATCCTCCAACCTATCACCCTCATACGTAGCATAACCTTCATTCTCGCCCTCCTTAGAAGTACTCGACGTACTTCCCGTAACTTCTCCATGGAAAATCCAATAAGCGTAAGTTCTATCAAATGCATATCTGTTTAAGTGATTAAGTATTTCATCAACTCTTCTATGCAACAAATTATGACACTTAAAGCAAGGGCAAGGTAACTTATCACGTCCTCTACTATTCCTCACTGCAAAATTAATAAAGTCAGTCACTCCGGCCTTATATTTTGGATCTCCTGGCTTTGTCGTTGTTATCCAACTCCGATCCATCTCTACGCATACCAAAGCAGACATAAGCATGAAAGACATAAATTTCATATATATGCTCAATCAAGATACAAACAATCTATATACTAAGTATTTATTTATTGTAAAAGTTACTATATAATTAAATTTAGTTATCCTAATGCAAATATAATCAAGCTTATAATTAATGCCAAATACAAAGAAAATTTTAAGAGACTAAGCATATGAAAAGTTCAAATTATACCCAAAATCCTTTATTTAGAAACCGATCTTCTAGTTCAAATTATAAAGCTACTACTTCAATTCAATTTAAGTTAACAACAAATTAAGTGGCAATTGTCAACAAATTATCATAGTGTTCTTTTATTTTGAATAAACATAACTTGACAAGGGTAAAGAGTTGTTTTTGGTTGAATTTTAATATATTGTAATTTGTCCCTAAATTCCAAATTAAAAATCTGAAATGTGGATGAAGCTTATGTCGATGATATAGCATCTATATCTGAAATCACAAATGTACTTAAGGCAATGCCGTCCATTCAAGTATTTGTTTGGCGTAGGGTAAAGTACTTCAAAAACTTGTATTCCAAGTCAGACGGCCTGAGAGAACCATATTCATCTCTTGGTAAAACCTTTTATCTAAATCAAGAGATGACATCTCAAGATTTTGTAGTGCCACACGCTTTCGATCTTCCTATCATAATTAAGCGAGCACTCACACTCTCAACCACCATAACAATCTGCAGAATTACCATAAAGAATTTAAAGTAACCAAATATTCTTAAGAGCAGCGTGGAATTTTTAATGATTTTATGATCTCGCAATGCATTCATCATTGCAAAATCCCACAAAAATTGAAGACGAGCAATATTTATTCCCTATATTGCAATATCAACTACGATTCCTACGAATGAAATTACAAAGGCATCACTTTTAAATCTTTCAAATGGCTTCAAAGGAATTATCTTGGAGATTGTCGGGGAAAAGAAAGCAGTCAAGAAGGAGCGTTTTTCTTGCAAGGATCATTTTCATTTGGAGAAGATGTCACACTAGTTCTAATCTCCGAGCAGAAAATATTGATAAAGTGGCTGGTTTTAATAACTCTTCAAACAGAGATATAAAGATATAGTATAGGCACATTCTCGTGCCATGGTTGAGATCAAAATGTAAATTTAACAATCTTGGTAAGTTAATAAAAGAAGAAACTGAAACAAGCATATGCCATTGCGATTTGCAAAGTAAAAGTTTGCATTCCCAGTCCCTTGCCAAAATTTACCAAGTCAATAAACCAGATATGTTTATGCTTATATATCTTTTTAGACAGATATGTACCCTCCAAATCCATAAATTGTGCAATACACCAGCACACATTCACACACACACACACACAGAGAGAGAGAGATACAGGCACCAACACACACACACGTACGGATGAAATTAAAAGAGATGAAAATAATCAATACCGACGGTATGGCGTAGGATTGCGGCGGATTGCGAAGGTATGCGGCGGTTTGCGGCGGATTGCAGCTTGCACGGTGGTTTTTTTTTTCTGAAGGGCGATTTGGATTGTGCGGGAGAATAGCGCGGGGTGTGGGGGAAGAAAGTAATTAGGGTGGAAGAAATTCTTCCCGCGTATGTTTTTTCCTTTTTTTTCTTTTTTTTATTTTCTGCCTTTTTTTATTGTAGTTGTAATTTAGTAATTATTAATTTAACTCAAATTAGCATGCTTATTTGGTAATTTTGATTTATTAATTAAAAAATATAAGAAACCTCTCTTCCTAAAAAGTGGTTCCTTAGATCTTAATAAATTTATAGAAATAAATAAGAAACCACTCTTCTTTAGAAGAGGTTTCTTATATACATGTATAAGAGACCCCTTATTTGGGATAAAAGGTTTCTTTTAATAAAAGACCCCTTCCCCGACAAAAGTGATCTCTTATTATTGGTTCCTTTGCCATGATTTGTAGTAGTGATATTCATGTGATGATTTAGTTCTACTAATAATAGAAGAATCAAAGAACATATGATTTGATCTACATATAATTTTTATGTTAGGATTATGAATTTTAAGAGGTGCATATGAACATAAATTTGTTTATGTAAAGATTATGCTTCTTTAGAAATTTCATATGAACATATTTATATTTTGATTCCGAGGTTGTATAAATATAGATTTGATCTACTTGATTTATACATAAGGTGTTAGTTGTAGTATACATGAGATGTATACTCAAAAACTTAAAAAAAAGATTTATACCTGAAGGAGGCCCCTGCCGTGGGGTCCGGGAAGGGGACCGCGATCCTGGCCTCTGTGTGCCACGCGGTCCTGGCCTGTGTGTGCCGAGATGTGCCGACAGGTCTCGGCCAGTGTGCCGGGCCAGTGCTGGTAGGTCCCGGCCTGTGCGGTCCAGGCCACTTTCGGACCCATTTCGGCCTCTTTTTCTTCGTGTATTCCTGGAAATTTGTTTCCCGTTTTACCCGATTTGATGTTTTCGCCCTCAGAACTTTATAATTTATCGATTGTCGTATTTGACATATTTTATATATTATATAACTTATCGATAGTCGATATTTAATACATTTTATATATTATATGTGCTTATGAATGGTTAAATGGTTAATGCATTGTGGGCGGTATAGCCGTACGAGATCAATTAGATTGATGATTCGATTATGGTTGTAATATTCAAAATACGGCTTGTAGGTCGTGCCTTCTTATTATCTTATTGTAATTTCTATTCTCATCTTACTCTCCTCGAATATAACTTGAGGTTTCTATTACTAAATGTAAAGATATAGTTTAGAATAGTTCTAGCTATAAAAGGAAGACGAAGGAGACGAGCAACTTACAAGGAATTCAAGAAGAAAGGCGTTATAGAAGATTACACCAACCGACATATTGATATCAACGAATATCATAATAGGTTCTATGGCTATACCACACCTCACCATATTGTTCATGTGAATGTATGAGATGCATCATATTTACATTGCATATGATTGTATGAAATGCATCATATTTATTTTATTTGCTTAATAATCATTATTGCCAAATAAATAAAACACATTAAAACATGTACATGTATGAGATACATGGTAATAATGTTGAGATAATCAATTTTGATAAAATAGTTTTATTAAATCAATTGATATGAAACATAAGTCTCATGAGCCAACCATTTCAAAACAATCGTCAAACTTTCGATCATTTCTAATATGGGTCTGCCAAAGGAGGGTATATGGATTTTATATTAAGGAGGAGAGATGAATAAACAAGCTTATATATATGTTTTAAATGGTTAAGACTTATATTGGTTATACAAAATGGCTTTGGAGATATGGCTTATTTGGAATTAATACGATTAAAACGACATAAGATGTCATCCCAAATGATAATCTAAAGTATTTTTTAATTACAGGGGACATGCCAAAGTTGTGTCTGTGGTTATTTGATCGTTAGATTATAATTCATATATGTGTATGTGATACATAATATTTGAGACTAACATGTTGACATAAGGTGTCATATCTATTGATAAAAACTGAACTTCTTTTATTTGCGAGGGATATGCCAAAACTGTGCTTGCATTTCTTGATCGTTAGATTTTAAAATCAATATATCTTACGAATAACTTTGCATATTAATATTGTAGAATCAATGGCGTCAATCAATTCAAACTCATTGCGATCAATTCTTGACGAAGAAAAACTTTCTGGCACTAATTACCTTGATTGGTCAAGGAACTTGAGAATTGTTCTCAAAGCTGAAAAGAAGCAGTACATTCTAGAAAACCCAATTCCTGATGAACTAGAATCAACCGCCACCAAAGCTCAAAAAGATGCTTACATTAAGCATATGAATGATTCTTTTGATGTGTCATGCCTTATGCTAGCAACCATGAATTCAGAGCTGCAGATACAGTTCGAGGACATGGAAGCTTATGAAATGATGGGTCAGCTTAAGGAAATGTTCCAAGAGCAAGCCCGTCAGGAAAGGTTTGCCACTATGAAGGCATTGAATGGTTGTAAAATATCTTCAGGTACTTCTGTGAGTGCTCATGTCCTTAAGATGAGGTCTACATTGAGCATCTTGAAAGGCTAGGAGCTCTTATCATTCAGGAACTTGCTACAGATATGATCTTAGCATCGCTACCTTCAGAGTACGATCAGTTTGTAGTAAACTTCAACATGCCCAATGTAACACCCCCAATCCACTCAGGGATATTACACGCCGTAGACCCTCTCCTCGAGGATCTACCAGGCTGATAACTAAAATCAAACATCTAAACATCGCCTTTAAGGCTAAAATGGCTCAGTAGACCGACTTGGTCTTTCAATAATAACATACAACTCAATTCCAAACACATACCCACGCAGGGGTCAAAATACAATAAACTCCCGTACAATGGGGAAAAGATACTGCAGCGGAAAAGAAAATACAACTAGACCAATACGACATCAACGGGTCCTCGGGTGATTAGTATCGTTCATCTTTCATCATCCTTCGTGCCGACCCTGTGCTATGCTCCAAAACCTGAATGCAAAAATAGACATCCACCCCCCGAATACTCGGGGGTTAGCAAAACTCCACTGTTTTGCTAGTGCAAGTACAAGTGCAAAAATACGAGTCATACAATACAAGTTCTAAGAACAATAATAATCAGGAATCCTCAAAGTTCCAAGCGTAACGAAAAGCACTTCCCGAGGCATGAGTTTGGTAAAACATTCCAAAACTGAAAGATCACAAATCAAGGGAAACAATTTATAAAACAGTTTAGAATGCCATCGAGAGTTTTAATAGAAAACAATTTAGGATTTCCGAATCCTTCTCTTTCCAAAAATCAACAGGGGTCACAGCCCAAAGGTTTTGTTTTCGCAAATAGAAAACCGACAAGAATTCATAGGGTTAAAACCCACGTCACGTGTCCTCGACGGACATAAAAATCAATATCAACTCGTGAAGTTTTACTCGTGAATCCAGGGCTCTACCATTGGACTCCCTCCGTGGCCCCGTCGAACCAACCCACGGTGAGTAAAATACATTCACTAAATATACACCAACCTGTGAAGTTGTTACTCGTGAATCCAGGGCTCTACCATTGGACTCCCGCCGTGGCCCCGTCGAACCAACCCACGGTGAGTAAAATACATTCACTAAATATACACCAACCTGTGAAGTTTTTACTCGTGAATCCAGGGATCTACCATTGGACTCCCGCCGTGGCCCCGTCGAACCAACCCACGGTGAGTAACATACATTCACCACTCATGAATCCAGGGCTCTACCATTGGATTCCCGCCGTGGCCCCGTCGAACCAACCCACGGTGAGCGAAACAATCATGCACAAATAACATATCACACCAAGGATATCCAAACAATCCACCCAGAGGCATCAAACACTTAGCAAAACACCACGTCAAACTACAATGCACCGAAATGAAACAATATACATCCACACGTAACACCAAGTGCATCATCAACACCAAACATATCCACAGGAGTCACGTACTCGTTCATGAAACACACCAATCACAAAACATACGCGGTTTTGAAAGAGGGCCTTTAACAAGACTAACCAAATCTTTTGAAAACTCATTTCAAACAAACAAACAAACACACCAAGACTATCTCAAATCATGATATCCATAAAACAAGAATTGTATGGACAAGGTACTTGCCTCGAAATCACGATCACAACGAGACGACGGATAGGACGTGGTCGAATAGCCCCGAACGCCCGAACACCATCAAGAACGCGATAGCACCACGAGTATTACGAGAATAACACCACACGAATCATCAATCACCAACGAGATTCAACATCGGAATCCTCGAACACCTATAAACCTCCGGAAGGAACAATAACACATGGTTACGACGAGAATCAAGGCCAAAACAACGGAAATCCCAACAAACTATCGAAGGGAAACTCATTGGGACATTTAATCGAACACTAAATGTTCAATAATTCCCAAGAACACTCGAATCGCTAATCGAATTGAACAAACTCGAAATATGGATATGCAACCCATAGAACACGATTAATAACATCATACTACACCAACCGATGTATCAAAATCGGGTTAGAAACGAAATCAAGAACAATTCTCCGAAAAGTCAACTTGAAGGAAAATCAAGAAATATACCTTGATTCGACGAAACACACGGATTAGATGTTGATATAATCAACAAGGATCTTCAAAATGCCTTGGAAATGATTAGAATCGCCAAGAACTCCATTTCCGTCGCACTCCGTCGCCATCGCAGAAAGAAGGAAAAATCGAGTAAAAATGAAGTCCGCCGAGCCTGTGCTATATATAGTCGGGGTGGTTACGATCAGAATCGGTGCCTTTCACGGCCGTAACTCGGCCCCTTACGGCCAGACTCGGCAGCCTTACGGCCGTGAATCGCATTCGCTGTAATCGCCAAGACTAATGGACACTTACGGCCGTAATCGGCACAGACACGGCCGTAATCGGCCTTCGCTGTAAAATATGCCTAGCGCCAGACGGCCGCATTCGATCACGCTTACGGCTGTAATCGCACACATTACGGCCGTGAATCGCACCTTACGGCCGTAACTCGCCAAAGGCTCTGCCCGGCCGTGACTCGGCCGTGGCCACTCCGATGGCCCGGACGACCCCGAAACCCGAACCTGAGTAAAAATTGAAGATACGGTTAAGAAGTACTCGCAAAGACGAATCCAAGCGCTAAGAGAACACACGATTCAGACCACCCGAAGTGTCGGAATTCGACAACGGAAGTAATTACCCCAAACTTTAGAAAATTACAAAAATGGCCCAAAATGTCCGAAATACACGATACATGATCGAAACACCGAACCAAAGCTCGCAACTTGAATAATAACATTAAATGAACTTACTAGAAACTCGAAGCAACAGTTTCGGACGAGATTCGCAAGAATCGAGCTCAAGTGCGGAAAAGTCGCCAAAAGACACGGAACTCAACAAAACAACACCGAAACGTACTCGGATGACAAAAAGTGCAGAATTAATCATTCTCGAAATGACGAAACGGTCATGAGCGACTCGTCAAAACGGACTTCCGCCGAAAAAATAAAATTACCGGAAATCGAAATTTACGGGTATTACATTCTACCCTCCTTAAAAGAAGTTTCATCCCGAAACTTAAAACAGGTAGGGGGAAGCAATATACCCGCCAGGAAAACTCGACGAGATACACAAAACTGAAAACTCGCGCCCAACGGCGAAACGCTGCAAGAAGCGCAAAAAGACATACGGCGTGAAAACACGCTCCACGACGACCAACACAACGCCACCGTAGAGACATAATAAAATCAATAAGTGATAAACGTCATCGAATATATAGTACAATCAGGTCGATTATCCGAACAATCACAAAACTCAACGAACGAAAATCAATATGATCGATCACCCCAACGGTACATCAATCAAAATGCGAGCCAATCGCTGAAGAAATACGGAATTCCACCGCCCAAGGGTTGGAAGATCGAAAGCGAGACAAATTTCCCGAACTTAAGGGAATTAGGAAGGAGTCTGAACGCTCAACAATCACGAAACGAGATCAACAAAAACCGAACATTCAAACGATCGAACCACAAAGATCGAGACAACAAAAATCGAATGATCATGTTCGAATCACGAAGAACAATAAAAATTCAAACAACAACTCCAAGGTTCACATATCGACTCGAGACAATATATGATCCGATGAAAACAACAACATATGCATTCACATAAGATCCACATGAGAGGGAATAGAAATTGAAAAGTCACAACGACAAACGAGTTATTCCGAAACAATACCACGCTCGTTCGATCAACAAAAGCAAGGGGCAGGACAAGCTCAGAAAATATCAACGAACATAAACGAGTCGACAGAGTCGAAAACACAGGAGTTCCAAATCCGATCCACTTCGAATAAAAGAACTAATAGAACCAAATGATGTCACTTCCGAACAAGGTTCACAAGAATCGAACCGAACTTGAAAAAGTCACAGCGATAACCAGATCGACCCACAACAAGATCACAGCTCGTTCAGACGATGAAACCAAAATACATAACAAGTTCAGATAGTATCAACGAATACGAGCGAATCGATAGACTGGAGAAAGAGAAAATGAAGAAGTCCAAAAACAATATGGGTATTACATTCGACCTTTTATAAAAGAAGGTCGTCCCCGCTACTCACGATAACGAAATCAAGGAGACGACACAACAGGCAATCGACAGAAACATCCTTCAAAGGCCTCTCAAAGCCGATTCTGATATCTGCGCTGAAGCGCGAACTCCGAAAGTCTCGGTAGCCAATTCACAAAACTGAATTCGATGTCCCTCGAGTCCACACTCGAAATGTGTTACTGACGAGAAGGACAAATTGCACGCACATTCCCCCGGCACATCACGGTTGAAATGCCTCGGCTCGGCATACCGAAAATACAAATGCTAGATACAATGGAACATAACACCGCAAAACAACATACCGGAGATGCCAACTCAGCACAACGAAGAATCATAATACATACCGTATACAACGATTACCATCGTAAAGTAATACACACACATAAACACTACAGCAACGACGGTATCGTTCGGCGACCTCAAAGGTCCGAACAATAACCAGCACATAATTACAAACATCATGAAACAATCACACATGTACACAAACGTACAAACCCAAGCTTTAACAGCTCGCACAGGTGCGATAACACGCAAGCCACCACGAAATGTCAACATTAAAGATCGTCATCACACCTCCCACAAAGGGCTAACAAATCATACGCGTGGCGAACGACTCAACGTTCACACCACCAATTCAATCACAATTCGGAGGCTAACACCCTAACAACAATACAAACATCATACACACTTTCTCCGACCAAAAGCAGGAAATGATGGGTTTTAAAACGGAAACCACCTTTTGAAGACAGTTTGGAAACACTAGTTGATCTTGAGTATCATTTTACAAAAAGTTGAACAAACATCATTTTCGAGACTTTGAAAATCATCTTGCGTTTGAACAAAAATGAGGACACCTTTCTTTTAGTGAAAACTTTCCAAATATTCGACCCTCGGGTCTAAGTAAAAGTGTTTCTAAAACAATGAAAATATCTCAAAACATTTTGGTCCTCGAGGTAGAAGAATTTTGAAACAGATTGTGGCACCTTAGAAGTACCGCGAGAAACAATTCATTTGAAACGTACGTCTCGAAATTTATTTCTAAGATACTCAAGTTTTCGAAAATAATTCAATACCAAAAAGGACGATGCCAAAAAGGCTAGAATGCCCAAAAATTTCAGGTAATCACACGGAACATCATAGCGCTGTGGGTCCCGCGTCGGAACCCACCAGGCTAAAAACCATTTACAAAAATGCCAAAAAGGCCGATGACGGTAATATTTCAAAAACTCACAGAAGCCATTTACAAAATGCTAAATACCGTCATAAGAATTTCGCCAAAATGATCAAGGCCATAATGCCAAAAACTCGGTTAAGGGAATCGGTTTTCGAAATAAAACTCGGTCGGTAAAATACCGAAAGTCATTACAAAAGAACTCACGCAGCGGATAAAAGAAATACAGTTCAACATGCACAATCCATCAACACTACTCCTCATATGAACGAAATATGAGAGTTAAATAACCACATATCACGAAATCAAAACCCATAAGAGGATTCCGTCACTTAACAAATAATCAAAAAAATAGCTCGTGTCACACGAGGCACAACACAAACAAGGGAGACTTACATTCACAGGTCGCACGAAGATGATGATCGCCCACGATACTAATCACGACCAACAAACTCAGACGACGCGTCGCGACACAACTTAGTCAGACAAAATCCGACAAGACAAAACTCAACAGACACCACTGACCCGACAGCCTAGGTTTCCACAACCTAAGCTCTGATACCATTTATGTAACACCCCCAATCCACTCATGGATATTACACGCCGTAGACCCTCTCCTCGAGGATCTACCAGGCTGATAACTAAAATCAAACATCTAAACATCGCCTTTAAGGCTAAAATGGCTCAGTAGACCGACTTGGTCTTTCAATAATAACATACAACTCAATTCCAAACACATACCCACGCAGGGGTCAAAATACAATAAACTCCCGTACAACGGGGAAAAGATACTGCAGCGGAAAAGAAAATACAACTAGACCAATACGACATCAACGGGTCCTCGTGTGATTAGTATCGTTCATCTTTCATCATCCTTCGTGCCGACCCTATGCTATGCTCCAAAACCTGAATGCAAAAATAGACATCCACCCCCCGAATACTCGGGGGTTAGCAAAACTCCACTGTTTTGCTAGTGTAAGTACAAGTGCAAAAATACGAGCCATACAATACAAGTTCCAAGAACAATAATAATCAGGAATCCTCAAAGTTCCAAAGGTAACGAAAAGCACTTCCCGAGGCATGAGTTTGGTAAAACATTCCAAAACTGAAAGATCACAAATCAAGGGAAACAATTTATAAAACAGTTTAAAATTCCATCGAGAGTTTTAATAGAAAACAATTTAGGATTTCCGAATCCTTCTCTTTCCAAAAATCAACAGGGGTCACAGCCCAAAGGTTTTGTTTTCGCAAATAGAAAACCGACAAGAATTCATAGGGTTAAAACCCACGTCACGTGTCCTCGACGGACATAAAAATCAATATCAACTCGTGAAGTTTTACTCGTGAATCCAGGGCTCTACCATTGGACTCCTGCCGTGGCCCCGTCGAACCAACCCACGGTGAGTAAAATACATTCACTAAATATACACCAACCTGTGAAGTTTTTACTCGTGAATCCAGGGCTCTACCATTGGACTCCCGCCGTGGCCCCGTCGAACCAACCCACGGTGAGTAAAATACATTCACTAAATAGACACCAACTTGTGAAGTTTTTACTCGTGAATCCAGGGCTCTACCATTGGACTCCCGCCGTGGCCCCGTCGAACCAACCCACGGTGAGTAACATACATTCACCACTCATGAATCCAGGGCTCTACCATTGGATTCCCGCCGTGGCCCCGTCGAACCAACCCACGGTGAGCGAAACAATCATGCACAAATAACATATCACACCAAGGATATCCAAACAATCCACCCAGAGGCATCAAACACTTAGCAAAACACCACGTCAAACCACAATGCACCGAAATGAAACAATATACATCCACACGCAACACCAAGTGCATCATCAACACCAAACATATCCACAGGAGTCACATACTCGTTCATGAAACACACCAATCACAAAACATACGCGGTTTTGAAAGAGGGCCTTCAACAAGGCTAACCAAATCTTTTGAAAACTCATTTCAAACAAACAAACAAACACACCAAGACGATCTCAAATCATGATATCCATAAAATAAGAATTGTATGGACAAGGTACTTGCCTCGAAATCACGATCGCAACGAGACGATGGATAGGACGCGGTCGAATAGCCCCGAACGCCCGAACACCATCAAGAACGCGATAGCACCACGAGTATTACGAGAATAACACCACACGAATCATCAATCACCAACGAGATTCAACATCGGAATCCTCGAACACCTATAAACCTCCGGAAGGAACAATAACACATGGTTAGGACGAGAATCAAGGCCAAAACAACGGAAATCCCAACAAACTATCGAAGGGAAACTCATTGGGACATTTAATCGAACACTAAATGTTCAATAATTCCCAAGAACACTCGAATCGCTAATCGAATTGAACAAACTCGAAATATGGATATACAACCCATAGAACACGATTAATAACATCATACTACACCAATCGATGTATCAAAATCGGGTTAGAAACGAAATCAAGAACAATTCTCCGAAAAGTCAACTTGAAGGAAAATCAAGAAATATACCTTGATTCAACGAAACACACGGATTAGATGTTGATATAATCAACAAGGATCTTCCAAAATGCCTTGGAAATGATTAGAATCGGCCAAGAACTCCATTTCCCGTCGCACCCGTCGCCAGTCGCCGAAAGAAGGAAAAAATCGAGTAAAAATGAAGTCTGGCCGAGCCCAGGCTATATATAGCCGGCAGGGTTACGGCCGTAACCGGCAGTGCCTTACGGCCGTAACTCGGCCCCTTACGGCCGTACTCGGCAGGCCTTACGGCCGTAACCGGCATTCGTCAAAAATCTGCCCAGCACCTGCCGGACACTTACGGCCGTAACTGGCACACATTACGGCCGTAACCGGCCTTCGTCAAAAATCTGCCCAGCGCTCGTACGGCCGTACCCGATCACGCTTACGGCCGTAACTCGCACACATTACGGCCGTAACCGGCACCTTACGGTCAGAATCGCCAAAGTTGTGCCTCGCCCGGTCGTGACTCGGCCGTGGCCACTCCGATGGCCCGGACGACACCGAAACCCGAACCTGAGTAAAAATCGAATATACAGTTACGAAGTACTCGCAAAGACGAATCCAAGCGCTAAGAGAACACACGATTCCGACCGCCCGAAGTGTCGGAATTCGACAACGGAAGTAATTACCCCAAACTTTGGGAAATTACAAAAAATGGCCCAAAATGTCCGAAATACACGATACATGATCGAAACACCGAACCAAAGCTCGCAACATGAATAATAACATTAAATGAACTTACTAGAAACTCAAAGCAACAGTTTCGGACGAGATTCGCAAGAATCGAGCTCAAGTGCGGAAAAGTCGCCAAAAGACACGGAACTCAACAAAACAACACCGAAACGAACTCGGATGACAAAAAGTGAAGAATTAATCATTCTCGAAATGACGAAATGGTCATGAGCGAGTCATCAAAACGGACTTCCGCCGAAAAAAGAAAATTACCGGAAATCGAAATTTACGGGTATTACACCCAACATGGAGAAGACTATTACTGAGTTGCATGGGATGCTAAAACAAACTGAGACAAACATTAAGAAAGTTGTTCCTAATGTTTTAATGGTTCAAAAAAATGGTATAAAAAGAAAGGGAATAAGATGGCCCCAAAAGATAAAGGTAAGGGTAAAATGCAAATGTTGCCTAAACCCAAACCTAAACCTTTCAAGAAGTCATCGAAACAACTCAATGAGGGGACATGCTACCACTGCAATGAAACTAGTCATTGGAAAAGGAATTGCAAAGTCTACCTGGAAGAAATGACGAAATGGAAGAGCGGTGAGACTGATCTTAGGGAAATAAGAATACCACTAAGATTAATCATATACATCATAGATTAACCAACAATATGGTCCGATTTGGACAAAAACTCGAAAACCCCTAAATATCCCAAAAAATAGGGTCTAGGAGATAATCTCGGATCAAAGATGAAGAACAAGTGTTTGTGTTGTTAATATACACCAAGAACTCAAGAAAGATGACGGCTATGAGTTTCAAGACATCGAATCGCTCGGAGATCGCCCAAAATCGCCCAAAGATCGGAGAGGAGGAGGGAAGATGAAAAATGGCCGAAATCGGTCAACTCCTGGGTATATAAACCCAGGCCCGATTACGTACGTTAGCCTCAGGAAGCTAACGTATGTTAGCTGATTAACGTCGGTAACCCTTCCCGTCTTACATACATAATGCATGGGCAGGACCTGCTGTCCAAGAATGCAAAGGCCATTACGTACGTTATGGGAAACCACTTACGTACGTAATGATCCATGCTAACGCACGCAACGTCAAAATCGTGGCGTATGTAAGGGGCTGGCAGAACCCACTGCCCGATTTCCTGAACACTGCTACGTACGTAATAGCAACGAAGTTATGTACGCTAAGCGTAGCAAATAACGTACGTTAAGCATCGCCCGTAACGTACGTTATGTCCTCCCAAAATATGAAGAAATGACCCGAAAATCCAAACGCGACGATTAACCAAAACATGAAGATATGAGTACCTGAAGTTCGATACGACGAACCTAAGTGCCAAGAGAAACCATCTTTCCGACTACCCGAAGGTTCGGAAGACAACAACAAACGTAATTACTCCCTAACTTTGGGAAATTACTAAACGACCCAAATCATCCGAAATACACGATACACAGTCAAAACACCAAACAAAATCTCACAACATGCATAATAACATGAGATTGATCTGTGGCAACCCCAAAACGGCAGTTCCGAACAATGATTACGAGAATCGAACGAAATAGCGACGAAAATGACATTAAGTGCGGAATTAAGTATAACAAGTTCGAAACAAGCTCGGATGACCAAAAGTCAAGTATTAAATATTCTCGAAATATCAATACGGTTACAAGCGAGTCGCTAAGAATGAAAAAAATACCAAAATGAAAATACCGGAAAAAGGAAAAATGCGGAAATTACAGGGTCCACAACACTATAATAACCCAATGGGATTTTGGGGGCATTACAACAATCAAAATGCAGCTATCGCATCTGGTACCGTTCAGATCCTTTCACAACAAGTTATTGTTTTGTTCGATACAGGAGCTACACATTCTTTTATATCATTATATTGCTTAAATCGTTTGAACATTTCTTGTTTTCATGAATTGTGGGGAATTTAGAAACTAGAGATTTTCCTGTACCAATTGGAGGCAAAGAGTGCCCCTCAAATCTGATTGTAGTAGAGGTACAATGAGATGATCTGATTCTCGGAGACAATTGGCTTAGCCGTGGTGGAGCTATTATGAACTACCGGAATAGGAATATCTCGATGATAGCCGAAGAAGGTTCCAAATTATTATTCGAAGGATGGAGAATAGGAAGCTCAGGGAAAGTGATCAAAGATATGAAAGTCGTCAAACTATTAGAGCAAGGTTGTACTGGGTACTAGTGTTATGCGATGATGAAAGAAGAAGGAAGGGTGGAGCTTTCATTTATTCCTATTGCGAGCGAATTTCCAGATGTGTTCCCGGATGAATTACCTGGACTACCTCCACAACGAGATGTAGAGTTTACCATCGAACTAGAGCCGGGAGATACACCGATTTCTAAGGTGCCGTATGGAATGGCACCAACCAAGATGTATGACCTGAAAAAGCAACTGGAAGAATTGCTGGACAAAGGCATATTCGTCCAAGTGTTTGGCCTTGGGAAGTACCAGTTCTATTAGTTCGAAAGAAAGATGGATCGCTTCGATTGTGCATCGATTACCGAGAGCTAAACAGGATGACGAACAAGAATAAGTACCCATTGCAATGGATTGATGATTTGTTCGACCAGTTGCAAGGAGCGACTCTGTTTTCGAAGATCGATTTGAGATCGGGATACTATCAGTTGAAGTTAAAGAATACGATGTTCTGAAGTTAGCATTCAGAACTCATTACGAGCACTATGAGTTTGTAATAATGTCGTTTGGTCTCACTAATGTGCCTGCTATGTTTATGCAGTTAATGAACTGAGTATTGATAGAGTACTTGGACAAATTCGTAGTTGTGTTTATCAATGATATCTTGGTCTACTCTAACAGTCCAGAAGATCATGTGCATCATTTACGAGTCATTTTGTACCTCTTGAGGAGCGAGCAGTTATATGTTAAACTTTCTAAATGTGAATTCTGGCTAAAGGAAGTGATGCTCCTTGGTCACATGGTATCAGCAGAAGGGGTCCGAGGCTTCACTAACAAATGTATTGCAGCATCAGCATCAGACGATGGGCTCGGCCACGGAAATGATGAAAAGTCTCACCGAGATATTTGGTCATCAGAACCGGGCGGCTAGAAAAAATGCAATGAGGGTGTTGATGACAACTCAAATGTCTGAAGTGACTCCAGTGAGGGATCATCTTCTAAAAATGATGTCCCATTTGAATGAACTGAGCATACTGGGGGCTACTATCGATGCGGAAATGCAGGTCGATATTATCTTAGGCAGCTTACCTAGAAGCTTTGTGCAGTTCCGCCTCAACTATAATATGAACCGTAGGACATATAGTTTGGCGGAACTTTTGACAGAGCTTCAGTCTGATGAAGGTCTCTTCAAAAAAGGTAATAATCAGATTCTTGCGGCAACCGGTGCTACTTCTTCCAAACCCAAATGGGGAAAGAAGAAGAAGCAGGTTGGCCAGAAGCAAGTGGCAACCCTCAAGGTGAAAAGCAAGACTCCTCACCCCGAGGCGAATAAAAATCCAAAGGGAAAGTGCTACAAGTGCGGTCGGAAAGGACATTTTAAAGTGGACTGCCCTGCTCTTAAGAAAGGTATGTCTCGTGCACTAGTAGTCAAAACATGTTTGGCAGCTTGTTCTTCCACTTCATGGATAGTTGATTCAGGCTCCACTGATCATGTTTGCTTTGACTCGGATGGTTTTCAGGTAACCAAACTGCTTAGTGCTAGCGAGATTACCATCAACTGGGGCGATTATTCCAGGCTTATGGCTATTGCAGTGGGAGTCGTGCAGTTGAAGACTAATGATAAATTATTAGTTCTCAATAATGTTTTATTAGTACCGGATTTTAGAATGAAATTAATTTCGGTTTCTAAATTAAAAAGCGATGGTTATTCAGTTTCTTTTGATGATGATGCCATTATTAAGAAAAGAAGCGGTGAATATATTTGAAAAGGTACTTTTAATGATGGACTATATGTCGTTAACACTGCACAAACTCCTATGTATAAATCACTTAACTCTTTGTCTAAACCTAAAAAGAGAAAAGAACCTTCAAGCATAAACCAAACATATCTGTGGCATTTACGGTTAGGACATGTAAACCTTGGTGTTTTGTCGAGAATTATACATCTCAACAGGCGATCGGTACAGAGACCGGGCGACCGAGCCAGAGTCGAAATAGACCAAGGCAGACCTGTCGATCGGAGATCCCAGATCAAACCCAAGTGCCGAGCGATCGACATCTAAGGCGATCATCTCTTGACACCTGGCGATCGACTATAGTACCCGACCAAGGACGACCGCCTCATGCCACGCGAATCCAGCATCCGTCTAGTCGGCGAAGGCCGAAGCTCGGGATAGAGACCCACATGCAGATCCGGAAAAGGCGCCGCAGAACATGGATCATTGACCACAGCCTGTCACCAATCTCACCTACCGATAGACCCGCCAAAAGGTGCAAAGTGGGACCTCCCGAGACAGCGACTCAGGACGCGTGCGGACTTCTCATTGGACCGCACAGCTGGCTGCCAACAGCAGCCGCGGACTTTAAGGCAACCAAGCCACGTGGTGCAAGACGATCGCCCCCTTATTATAATACAGGAAAGTCGATCGCCCAACTACAGCCAGTCCTATAAATAGGAAGCCTCGAATAGTGGAAAGGAGGGTTCAGAAGTTCAGCTCATAAATTGGCATCACTCTCTTGACTACGCTATACACTTCTGACATCTTTTTATCTCTCACTCTCGGAACCTCTTAATCCTAAGACGGTCGGCAGAAATGAGAGCAAGAACTCAGAGCAACTCTAGTTCTTTCGGCAAGCACTCAAAGCTAGATAACTAGGATCTTTTACACTCATTGTAATCACATTCTTACATTAATATTTGTACTCATACGTATTCGTATTAATAACATCTCGCGAGAGCGTTCAAGCCCGGGCCCAACAAACCCGGCAAATCTTGTGTTATTCGTTTTCCCTCGGATGTGCCCTCGCAAACTTGTTTGCTGCCCATCCATTCCAGCAATATCTATCTCCGGATAATATTTTGGGCAACAATAATTGGCGCTAGAAGAAGGGGATCTTAACCTTCATTTTTTATTCCGACCGTCTCGAAGAACACTCACTGTTCTCCGGGGCACATATTTTAAGAAACACTTACTATTCTTCAAGAGAAAAGCCATCAGAATCATGGTGTCTTCCACCACAGCGAAGAGAGCCACTCTCAGAACCGCCGAACGTCTCATTCTGCCTCAATCCGAGCCCCAACCTACGGCAAGGGATAGCCGCGGCGACACGAGACTCTCGATCCCGCGCCCGAGGGACGGCCCCAGCCTTTCTATCGACCAGTTCCAAACCGCGGCACAAATCGAGGAGGCTATGGCCATCCTGAGGGAGCGACGGAGAGCATTCGACGCGCCCGCAATTACCCCATCGGCCATCCGCCGCGCGGGCAATCGAATGCTCAGGTTACTTGTCGAGCGATCGTCGGGAAGCCCCGACACACGAGCCGAAGCACTCGCTAGGCAGGACGGTTCCGTTTTCAACCGCCTAGGCAGCGATCCATCATTGCGACCAGGGCATTCTGGCCCCAACCACGAGATGACGGATCCTGAATCCGTCACTAGGAGTTCAGCTTATCCAACTACAAGAACGTAAATCTCGGATAATTATTATTTCTTAATTCTAAGTATATAATATTTAATTTTGTATTTATAATAATTATTGCTTTGATTTACCATAGGTGAGAGTCAAAATGATCGACTCAATAAGCCTCGTATCTTGGGCAATAATATTGTTTATACGACAGTTATTATTATTACTAAAAATCGTGTCCCGATTCGTGTGGGTTGATGATGTCCCCTTGAGGAGCTCGATAATGATTATTATATTAAACTCTGCATGTGGATTTAATTCCGATATAATAATAAGGTTCGAGTGGTACTACTCTTGGATAAGATATTAATTAATTAAAGTTGTCAGTAGTTTATAATTAATTAATGGACATTCGATATCTTAAACACGGGAAATAATATATTTAATAAGGAGCCCAATTTCTTAATTTGGGATTTTGGTAGGAAGTGCAATATCAACTTTTTAGTGGACTAAGTTGATATTAATTGATTCATTATATTAGGAAGAGTCCTAATAAGGTAAGATGAATTTATTGGGAGTCCTTCCATAATCCTCCTTAAGATCCTTAGTAGTAGTCCAAGAGCCTATATATAGGACTTATGGGTGTTGGCCGATTTTAATCATTATTCATACCCAAGGAATTTCGATTTTTTCTTCTAAGTGTTTAATTGTGGATCTTGACTTGTGTCTTTGATTCCACAATTGAGAGAACACTTTAATTCTTGCTACATATCGGAATTACTTGAAGAAAAGAAAATCGAGAATTGTGAGGGATATTATTTCAGCCGATCCATAGAAGTCCAAACAAGATCTGGTCGCTCGTTGCCCACACAACGTCCGGTTCAAGGCGGATCATGCTCTAGAAGATCTAAAGGTAGAAATACAAGGTGATCAAGATGGAAGTAACCAATACTCTTCAAAAGGTAATATCCTATGATCTTGTATCTAGATTAGAATATTTTAATAATCAACATATTTAATTAATAAATAATAAATAATATTTAAATTGCTTATTAGTCTTAGTAATTAATTAATTAATTAGCATGCCTAAATAGATCTTATGCTCGTAGATGCGTAAAACGCGATTATCATCTTTCCCAAACTTCACTTCCGCTGCGTTTTTTTCAACAATACTTCCTGTTCTTAAATATTCTTTCACATACACATGTTATGCATGATCGTTCAATAACAGTCACATTTGCAAGTATCAATCAATATATGATCCTTATGATACAGCAAGGAAAAGCCTCATCTTACCTCGGTTCCAGCTGCGTATTGAGATGAAAAGATCAGATTCTCTAGCTAGATGGATGTGGTAAAATCCCTGAATTAATTAACCATATTGCACTTAACATTACTTTCATGAATGCTACAAAATGTTTGGAATACAATTTAGGATCATGTATCACTTATCCCTTCACAACTAGTTACTGTGATGCAATAATTACACATATATACCCATTTATACTACGTTTTAACTTCATATCCTTCTCCTTTACTTATACAAGAAAACTTATTCTGAAAATATGAACATATAGTAATTTGTGTAACCTATTTTACAACAACATAATTGTTCAAGAGAGTTTATCAAAATCTTTGAATAACAGAACTTGTTTAGCTTATATCCGCTTGAATATAAGTTGTATATGCATCACATTTTGATATAACATCCTAACATACTGAAAAACAAATATATGGGAACACCAGCCCCTGAACTATACGAAATATGCACAATCCATATATGTTTATAAAAGGTGGCAGAATTGAGTTCTATGTTCTCTAGTGATGATTTAGGCTCTATAAACCCACAATAAAAACAAGGTTAAGCCATGGATGAATTCTTAACATTATCATGACATGTCTAAGGGCCTGAACAAACCCTCCTTTCATTGAAATAATTAACAAAGATATCAAGAACATGAAGAAAACAAAGGAAACTCACCTTGATTCTCAAAGGATATGAGGTGTTGGTGTTTTGATGACTTTTCTTGAACTTTTGGTGATTTTTCGGAGATGGATGCTTCTAGGTCGAGTCCAGAGTGTTAATGAGGGTTGAGGGTCGATTTTACTCTCTTATCCAAGTGATGGAGGCAGTTTTGTGTAACACCCCCAGGATATCCGAGGTATATTACAGCGCCGTGAATCCCTATATGGGACCCACCAGGCTGAACAGCATCATACACAACGACTCACAGGAACGATAAAATAACACCACGTCATAAAGACGCAAAACAGAACAATCCACCCGGTTCAACCGGTCAATATAACATCATCATCCAACACAACATAAACACAACAATACAATCTGGACGAACAAGAACTCTTAAGTACTCGAGTACAGTTATTAGTTCGAAAAGCCATAAAAGATGAAAAGACAAAAAGACATTAAGACTTCTCCTATGCACAATCATCACGCATGGCCATCATCCGTATCTTGGTCCAGCGCCCGCCGTCCCGATGAACTGACTGAAATTCATAAAACGAATTTCCCAAAACGGGTCCCCGTGAGGGGTTAGCAATTACGCTAGTACAAGTAATCAAGGCAAACCAATCGCTACACATTTCATAGTACATGCGCCAATATCATTTTCTAAAACCAAAACTAGACATGTCCTTTCCTAAATAAACAACAAACAATTTGCCGTGGGAATGTGGCTATACCATTGATCCCGCTCCGTGATCCCTAAGGACCCTCCCGAGCCGGCCATATTATAAAACAAACCACGCACACGCATCGCCTTGGGAACAGGCTATACCATTGATCCCGCTCCGTGATCCCTAAGGACCCTCCCGAGTCAAGCTAGCGAAACAAACTCGTGAATCCGTGGCTATACCATCGATTCCCTCCGTGATCCCGCTTGACCCTCCCGAGGTGAGCAATCACACACAATATACATTACTATTTCACGTTAAGCATAAAGGTTTCCAAAAATACTTGCCTCGATTAAATAGATGATAACACGAACGGAACGGAAGAGTTGAACACGACCGCAAGGGACCGGCAAATGAACCTAACGATTTGAATAGCACAATCACAACCACTTCTAAACGATTATGGAAATGGAATACTCCCGGAAACCCGCCTACGATTCATGTATATTCGTATACAAACAACAACGAGGGCGGACCACAACCGAACCCTCTCGATTCCGTAAAAATCACGAAATATACCATGAATCCGTAGGGAAACTAAGAATACCAACAAGAATAATCATATTCATCATGAATCCATCAACGAAATGGAAAGAATCGGACAAAACCCCAAAATCCCCAATTATCCAAAAAGGTAGGGTTTCAAGAGATATTACCTTGAGTGATTCAAGTGTCAAGATCCGTAGAACACGCGTTAGATTGATTATCCGAGCCTCACAACCGAAAAGAAATGATGAAAATCGACCCCCGGATGAAGAACTCTCTCTCCCTCTATATCTCTCTCTCGCGATGCTGTGTAAAATGGGGAAGAAAAATGAGCTGATCGCTCAAGACAACACATTTATAGGGTAACGCAGCAGAACCTATCGGCCGGCCTATCGGCCGATAGTTCAAATTGATACCATACTAATGCCGCAGTAGGGTCTATCGACCCCCTTATCGGCCGAAAGGCTACCGGAAGTTCGAAGGTGAAGAAATTTACATATCGGCCAGCCTATCGGCCGATAGGCCCAACCGATACCCATACGTAATGCCGCGTAGAGGTCTATCGACTTCCTATCGGCCGAAAGGCTCTGAAGTGCCCGCCAAAACTGAAACGACCATAACTCTCTCGTCCGGACTCCGATTGACTCACCGTTTGAACCATTGGAAAGCTAACTCGATGTTCTATAATATTGCAAAGATTTATAATTTTTGGAGTCACCAAAAATTAATGGTGATCTAACGAAGTCGAACTCATGTGAGGAAAATTGAAACAACGAACAATAACGAGAATACAATTCAACAATTGACAGGAAGGACATACTGAAAGATACATGAGGGTCACTATGACCGAGAAATATACCAAAAGTGAAATACAAGGGAAAGAAAAATACCGGATATTACATTTTGAGGGCGAAATACCGAAGATACCCTCAAATAGCTTCTATAAATTGTGTTTGAAAGACTGGATCAATTCAAGTAGTTATAGGCCGGTTATTGGCTGGTTTAAACCGGTTATTAATAGATATTGAACATACATAGGGTATAAATGTCAGGTCTAGTGGTTTTGTAGAAGTTTAAGGTGTGTTTTTATTATTTAAAACCGGTTACTATGCAGAAAGCATTAAAAATGCTAATAAGGAATTTTATTGTCAAACTTTCTAGACCTTCCTACCTATAACGCTATAGATAAGAATGAAAGGGCTCACTTATAAATATGATATGATGATGACGATAAAACAAAAGACAAGTTCAACTAGTTCCGACCGCAATTGGGACGAATAGGGAAGTGACATATCCAATTACTTAACAGGTGATGCCGTATGCAACTACCAATTGAACTTTTTATAATGTAGATAAGAATCAAATATTTGAAAAGTTTTATTAGTTAAAACAAATATTATCTACTTGATTCATATATCTAAATTTACTCAACACACACACCACTAAGCTCCAGTGTTAAACAGGTTAACCTATGATAGACCTGTCAGTGACCCTATCAGTACTTATATGTTTGCCACATATGCTTAGAGATAATTTAATATATTTAATACTCTACGATATAGTGAGTTAACTATGAGGTGGAGTGAATCATCATATGTGAAAGTGATGTAAAAATGCAATTAACAAATAAAATCACTCGTAGTCATTTAGCACATCAATCTCCGTTAACCGAGAAACTGAGCTTCTCACTGCCATGAGACATTCATAAAGACACATTTTACCATATTAGGGGGAATAAATAACATGTTGCGTGTATCATAGATATAAAACATAATTACGCACATAAATAGCAATTATTCATGCTCATGAAATGTCTACTTTTATGCCATGCTTCCATAATGCATAATATGTAAATGCATTTAGGTATAAAATGGTTATTGGCTTAGAAGGGGATAACCGGGCATTACAATCCTCCCCTCCTTATAAAATTTCGTCCTCGAAATTGACATACCGAATAGTTTTGGATACTTGCTTTGCATTTTCTTCTCTCTTTCCCATGTAGCCTCTTCAACAGCATGGTTCCTCCACAAAATCTTTATCAAATGAATCTCCTTGTTTCTTAGTTTATTTACTTTCTTATCAAGAACCTGTACCGGCTTCTCTTCATAGGACAAATCTGGGGATAATTCCAACGGCTCATTATTTAACACATGTGAGGGGTTTGAAATGTCACTACTACAAAATAAGGCTACAGCATCACTTGGAAGGTAACACTTTTAAAAGATGTTGCAATTTTAAAATTATGGCAACACTTTAATATAAGTGTTAATTTAGGCTTACAACGGTAACACTTATTTATATAAAGCAACATTTTATATAATGTTGCAAAATATATAGAAATATGTAACACTTTTTATAATAATTTTAACACTTTTTAAAAGTGTTGTCTTTGTTACATTTCTATAGAAACACTTCTTTATTACATATAAAAAACTTCTTTAAAATATAAATTTTATTTTTATCCTAATTGCGCGCGGGATTATGAAAATTTTTGCGGCAAAATTTATTAAGAAAAAGAGGGTTTTATTTTATCGCGCGCCTCATCTCCTTCTTCAGACGCGACCATCTTCATATAATCCTTTTAACAACGCTCGTGAAACCAGGGTTAGTAGGGGTTCATCTTTGGTGAAGAATGCGGTGCTCTGAATCAATCAAAAATCATTTTCCGTTATACAATAGTAAGTAAACTCGAGGTTTAATTTTTTGATGTTTCTGTTCTGGAGATTGAATCTTGTTTTTTTTTTGTTATTGATGATTAATAACCTGATGTGTAAAAAGTTAATTTTTGATATTTCTGTTCTGGAGATTGAGTCTTGTTTTTTTTGTTATTGATGATTAATAACTTGATGTGTAAAAGTCAGTATGAAGATGAAGATGTATGCTGTTTATTTCACTGTAGATTTTGAAATAACAACTTGAAAGGAACTTCCCTTTGTTGCTCCTTGGATATGAACAGAAGGATTTCTTTGTTTTCCCATCTTTTAAGATGATTCACCTCATCTTTATGTAGTTTTATAGCATCAGTAACGAACCCACTTTGATCTTTGATTTTTATTACATTTCGTAGCTTTGTGTCTTTCATCATGATGTAGTACTTTGTTACATGTTTATGTGCCTCCAAAAGCATTGGTTGAATGTTTAAATACCATCATGAGCTTACTTTAAGTATCATTGTAATGACAATTTGATTGAAGTACATTCTTGTTCCTGAATGTCTGGTTTAGGGAGAATTCTAGTTGGCAAAGGAAATATATAAACTTTAGGTTATGATTAGTTTGTTCAAGGTTATATGCACCTCCTTTGGATTTATTCCTGTAATGATGAAGCTTTTAGTTGCTGGAAATGAATGCTATATTTTTTATGTGAATTACATCTTTGAATATCGATATTCTTCTTATCGGATAATAAAAAGCAAAATATAACACATGTAAAAGCACTTTGTCCTCCGAATAATTACAATCTGCTCATTCGGGAGCTAAACATTTCACTCTCCTTGCACTTTGTCATTTGAACTACACGGGAGACCATTTCGAGTGCCTTGGTTATTTATTTCCAGCGATTCAATCACATGAATGACACAGCTTCTTATTTGTGCACTCTTTGATGAATTAATTTTATTTTATAAGGGAAAAGAGTAATCTAACTATCATCATTAGCCTCAACAATGATATAATTTGGATTGATACAACCTGCTCTTGCTTTCATTGTTGTCTTGTTATCAGAATTTTCCTTCTATTTTCCTGTAGATTTTCCCCTCTTCTTTATATTTCCAGAACTTGATAACTTATAGCTTTGGCTGAGAGAAACATTCTTCTGCTAATATATGCTCTTCTCAATCGACTTATGCCATGTTTTTTTCTTTTTATGTTATGTCTAATAACGACAGCATTTTGATACGGGGTTTAAAAGAATCACAAAACTCGTACGCCTTGTCCTAAAACACGTATACGGAGGTTTATAGGTAATCACAAAACTTATATGCCTTGGCCTAAAAAGCATTCAGAGAAGCTTCTTTAAGAAATCACACGATTTAGATAAAAAATGAACACCTTTCGAACAAAAAGAGATGAAGTATTCCATATTTTCCACACTTAAGCATCTCAACTTCTGAAATTCCATATTTTCCACTTGAAACTCCTAACATATTTATGACTGTTGTGAAAATACTTCTCTATTATCGTATTAAGGCCACATGTGAAATATTCTTCGCCACTAGAGACCTATCATTTAGACCGTTAAACAAAATAACCCACTGTCAATCACATTGATCACTTGCTAAAATGACCTTCTTTAAGAACTGGGGCAAATTTTTGTGCCTTTCTTGCTAGTTCAGAAACTAACATTGCTCACTCAGCATTGTATATCCAATACTATATGACAAAATAACTTGGTTCTGCACAGTTTGATAATCATAATTTGGCTCTGATAAACTTCATTTTCTTTTATGTATTATATTTATGCAAATACCCCTGCTTTCTGATGATGATTTATTGATGCAGAAATGGCACTAATTTGATTATCAAATTTTCCTTGATTACTGGAATTACCTTATTATTTGCTATGTTTTATTACAATTTCCTCATAATGGGCTGCTGCTTTATGATTATTTTAAGTTAGGATAACTGGTTTAGAAAAGTTCAACTGATTTAAGTTTTCAGTTTTCAGTTTTGGCAGTAGTTCATATCTGAGCACTAGTTGAAATCTGACCTTCAGTTTTCAAGAAGATTGGTCTTAATGGTTGATATTTCTCAAGGCAACATTAGTATGATTAATTTTGCATTTTTATGTGGTTGATATTTTCCTTGGATGGAGTTCAATATTTCATTAAGATTTGATAAAACTTGATGTGTTTTATCTATGTTGATATGACATTTCTGCTGCGTATTGGTATCATGTATTTGGTCCATGCTCGTTTAAATAGTGATCTGAGCTATATTGCTTTGTAACATCAGCTTTGCAAACAAGGAATACGATAAAAAAGAAGATAATTTAAAGTCACTTTGGAGCATTGGACAAATTATAGGCGAGGTTTTGAGCCCTCAGCTTTAATTCTACCTTTTTTATTTGCTAAAATTTTCTAGTCAGGCTTTTCCGACTGAAAACTAAAGCAAATGGACATGTTGGTGAAACTAAAGGTTTTATCGTTAGGAATCGATAGTCGTTGTCTGGACATAGGAGTCACAGCCAGCTGGGAAGAGGAGAGATCAACGACGAAACTACTAGCTACTAGTTGGAAAGAAAAGGACAGGATCACCTTTCGTACATTTCTACTGGTCCAGAATCCGAATAGCGAACGAAAGACCAGGCAATCTGTAGGTATTTGACAGCTCTCTTTAGGTATTTGATAGCTCTACTTGTATCATTTCTTTAGGTATATAACGGAGAGGAAACTGCTGACATTGTCAAATATTTTAATAGTTACATCCCTAAACCTCCTAAATATTACAAATAACCACAGTATTCCGTCTTACATTTATGATTACATCCCTCAGCTTTTCGAAATGTTACAAATAGCCAGACACAAAGTTGGGGCTTTTCGTAATATTTAAAAATGGAGGGGTGTGACTGTATAGTGTTTTGTAAGATGGAATCAACCTCAAGGAGTGGATTTGTAATATTCAATATTAGCTGATTTTATATGTATTTACCACAAACTTCATGGGTGGTTTTTGTAATTAGGATAAACTAAGGGATCTGAAGCAGGTCGGGAAGGAAGGCTCTTGAGTAATTGAAATTCTCTAACAAAACCTTAATGCACTAACAAGTTACACTATCATTATTTGTTTTTTCCCTAGATGGGATCAAAATACAAGGCAGCCCTTGTTCCACAGAGAATACGAGAAACGATTAGGCGGTTTTGCAGACGACTCGACGATTCACCCAGACTCAAGCACCATGCTATCAGTCGAAGAATACGACGATGAGTTTCCACCGGATACCCCTCGGCTTACAAATGCTATTGGAGAAATCGAGCTGCAAAAAACAGACGATATTTTTGTTAATGATCGTTTTGGAGTTGCTGACGCGACTTCGAGTTGGGTCGGCACGCCTCTCCTTAGGCCGTCTGCTTCTATTTCTTCGCCAGTATCTCCTAGACTAGTCATCTATTCATTATAGTTCATTTACTTTTAACAAAAACTAAAGAATCATAGCACCATAACATCTTTGGTCAAAGTACGCCCCACTTGCATGAAAGGCAAACGACAGAACTGGATGATATTCGTAGAATCATAATACTAGCTACTATTAGTGGAAAACTATCACATATTATGTATGGTCGTATTTTAGAATCATTACTTAGTTATTGGAAACACTACATTGCTTTTGTATTGGATACTATGAATTATTTGATACTCGTATAATACAATAATTTTGGATTATATTGATGGAAAAGTGTTTTCGTTCTTTATTTAAGCAAGTGTTACTCTAATAGAATTAAAAACCACATAAAAGTGTTAGATATGTAAAAAAAAGTGATGCATTTAACAAGTGTAGTATAAAAAGAAATGATCAATTTAATAGAAAAAGTGTTGCATTATTACACTGACAAAATAAAAAAAGTGTTGCCATAAATTATAACAAGTGATACATTTGAATAAATGCCACCACTAAAAAAGTGATGCCTCTGAGAGAAAAAATGTTGCCAGAAGAAAAGTGATGCTAGAGCTATATATTGAAACACTTTTTATAAGTGTCGCATAAGCGAGAAAAAAGTGTTTTCATAGGTCTAAGGAAACAGGACTTTTCAACCTACTTTCAAAAGTGATACATTAGATCTAAAGCAGCGATTTTAGTCTATTAAACAACACTTCTTAGGTGTTACTACAACCTTGATTTGTAGTAGTGTGTACTTGTTTAACATGTACACATGGAAGACATTGTGCACACCAGATAGCGAAGGAGGTAAGGCTACTCTATAAGCTCTATCACCAACTCTCTCAAGAAATTCAAATGGGCCAACATATCTCGGGCTAAGCTTTCCTTTCTTCCCAAATCTCATTATGCTTTTCATTGGAGATACCCTCAAGAACACATGGTCTCCAACTGCAAATTCTAAATCTCTTCTTCGAATATCTGCATAACTCTTCTGTCTACTTTGTGCAATCTTCATTCATTCTCTTATCTTTTCTACTACCATAGCAGTCTGTTGTATCATCTCTAAGCCCAGTAGACTTCTTTCTCCAACTTCATCTTAGTGTACGGGAGATCTACATTTTCTCCCATATAGTGCTTTATAAGGTGCCATCCCAATTGTAGATTGGTAACTGTTGTTGTAGGTGAACTCTACCAATGGAAGCTTTGTATCCCAATTGCCCTCGAAATCTAGTATGCATGCTCTCAACATATCTTCGAGTATTTGAATAACTCTTTATGACTGCCCATCACTTTGTGGATGAAATGCGGTGCTAAAAGCAAGCTTCATACCCATTGCTTTATGTAAACTTTTCCAAAATATAGATGTGAATTTAGGGTCCCTGTCAGATAATATATATTAGGACCCCATGTAGTCCTTGGTAGCCCAAGCACAAAATCCATTGTACTGTGTTCCCTTTTCCATTCCGAAATTAGTAAATGCTTCAATAATCCTGCTGGTCTCTGGTGTTTAGTTTTGATCTGCTGGCAAGATAGACATTCTGCCACGAATCTTGCAATATCTTTCTTCATGTTAGGCCACCAATAATGTTGTTGCAAGTCTTTATACATTTTTGTGCTACCTGGATGTATTGAATGTGCGCTAAGTCAACAAGCAAAATAGTATATCCTGTTTCGGTTATGAATTCGTGATCGTTTAAGTTGGATTGATCAGACTTGTGGTGAATCGAGATATTGTTGAGCTGTTGGGTTTGTGAATTGGTTTTATTGATTGATGATTGTTATCGAACTCGTTGTTTACCGATTATTGTAATAGGTTGAGATTATTGATCGTCGATTAGAACTATGCATTGCGGTCGTGTTTGAGAATGTTTGTGAATTGCATTGACCAGGTCCGAGAGACTGGTGGATGATGGCAAGGAATTGGTAACGGCTTCATCGGTATCGAGGCAAGTTATTACCTGCTCAGTTATAATATTTAATGAACGGTTTCAGTTTCATTTCGTTTATAATGCATATAGCAATGATTATTACTGTAAATTCTGGATATTTCGATTATATGTTATCTTTCCGATTTTGGGAGTTAAGTCATAATGTATATGCTTTATCTCGGTTATTGGCATATTCGGGTATCAAAGTTACGTTGCTATAAAGATGAGGATATGAGTATCTATAGTCCATGGTACGATTGGATCACCGAGCATTTAGGATAATCGCCGATGATGATTTGACATCGAGATTTCTCCTGAAGGACTCGGGACAAGTATCTTAGTTTGATTCGGTTTAGTGTTGATATTGTTGATCATGCAGGTTGTGATTCATGTTGCTGAACATGAAGTCGTCCTAGTTGTTTCATCATAGTGTCGTTCATGTTTTGATTCATATGTTGTTCATGTTGATGAACATATTGAGTGTTGGGATTCGGTGCCTAAAACGAAGGCCCAGCGGAAGCGGTAAAATGAAAATTAATTCGATCCGAATCCCTACGAGGATCGATCGAGCTACATATATACGAATATATAAACGAAAAGCAAGAGTCGTAAGAAACTAACCC